>JASTWQ010000019.1:0-1200000 GCA_035220615.1 Leptothorax acervorum
TTAATTCATTTTTATTATGTCATGAGATAATATTGTTCATTACAATCAAACGAAAGTTTATTGGAGTAAAATCGATTAAAATAATTAAATACCGTAACAAAGCACGGGTATTAGGCTAGTAACAAATACAAAAATAAACGTTTGATGATAATTTATTCAACACTATCATTAGGAATCTGAAAGATTTCAGCCATTGCATCAAAGAATGCGGTAATCCGAATGTCAAAGTTATATTTGACGATGTATGAACGAAGAAAAGTTATTTAAAGCAGCGAATCGTTTGTATATATTGAACAGTCTTTTTATTATAGCAGAGAATGTGCTGTACAGATATTAAGCGTCGAAGTTAACGGAACAGAAATAATTTGTTAAAGCAGAGAATAGTTGGTACATGAAAATACATATTTATATGTACGATGAATAGTTATATAAATATGTGCTTTTATATACCAACTATTCTTTGCTTTAACAACTTATTTCTGCTTTGTTAACTTTGACGCTTAATATCTGTAACAGAAATAATTTGTTAAAGCGAGAATAGTTGGTATACGAAAAGTATGCTTTGTAAGTTAAAGCGAGGTCCACTCTGTACAGGTTTGGAGGGGGGGGGGGTGCAAAGGGGGCCGCGGTGGCAAACACAGCAAACGGAGAACGACGTTTCTTAATTGTAAATTTTCAGCTTCGAGTTTTGCATCGCAATATCTCGGCTTGTAGGGCACGTAGCGGAAAAATAAAAAACTTTTATTATACGAATTTGGTCTAAGCTATCCACTAAGCCTAGTTGAAACTTAATCCGTTCGCTAGTTATCGAGATCTCAAAATCTCGGGTACTCGCAACTCGTTGCGTCGCGTTAATAGAGCCACGGCGGTCTCGCTCCGCGCGTACTTGGCGCGAGACACTACCGGGTCTCTTGATTACTTTGATTTTTCTAAGGTAAAGATATTACTTGGATTTTTTCAAGGTAGATATCAACATAAATTATAATTTTAAACAATAAGCAAAATCCGTTCGTAATTACCCCAGCTACGATTCGGCATTGCCCCGCGTGCGGCGGGTAACTCCGAATGGCAAAGTTTGCTTTTTGTTTAAAATTGTTCATGTTGGAAATTTATAAATATTATTGTAATTTAAAGCCAAATAACTGGAGTATTATTTAAAATAAACTTCTATAATTGATAAATAATCGTCGGCTTTATTTAACTTTTCCCTTAGATGTTCGCGATTCTTCCACTCTCCCGTATCCTTAAAATTATTTTCGTTAATAACTTTATTGTGCAATAAGAAAGCAAAAGTTATCTTTTTAAAATTAATTGTTAGGCTGAGTATAAGAACCGAAAGAAAAATACATAGGAATTAATTCACAGGAGACACAAAGAGTTCTATAATTCACCCCTGAATCTAGATTTGCGCCATTAGAGGTTGATTAGGGCAAAATCCTGAATTATGTTTTTGAGCATTTGTATGGGTGACCTTCGTAAGCAAGAACCAAGCCGATATCTCATCGGGCCTAAGAGATATTGACGAAAATACATTTTAACCCTTTTCACACCCTTAAGGGTCGAATTTCTAAAAATCCCTTCTTAGTGGGTGCTTACGTCATGAGAGGAATACACTTCCCAAATTTCATGTTTATAGGTTCAGGGGTTTGGGCTGGGCGTTGATGAGTGAATGAGTCAGGACATCTGTCTTTATATATATAGATTAACGAATCTCTGAAAACAAATTTTACCCCTTTTCACCGCCTTAGGGGACGAATTACTAAAAATCCCTTCTTAGTGGGTGCTTACGTCATGAAAGGAATACACCCCTCGAATTTCATGTTTCTAGGTTCAGGGGTTTGGGCTGGGCGTTGATGAGTCAGTGAGTCAGTCAGTCAGTCAGTCAGGACATTTTCTTTTATATATATAGATAAATAATTGTGGACTTTATTTAACTTTTCCCTTAGATGTTTGCAATTCTTCCACTCTCCCCTACGGCCCTTAAAATTATTTTTGTTAATAAATTTATTGAGGAATGCGGAAACAAATATTATTTTTTTTTTAATTATTGTTGGGCTGAGTATAACAACCAAAAAAATACTAATAATTAATTAATTTACAGGAGATACGAAGGATTCTATAATTCACCCGTAAATCCAGATTTATCCTTTAGAGGATGATTAGGGCGAAATCCTGAAATACGTTTCTGAGCATTTGTATGGGTGACCTTTGTAAGCAAGAACCAAGTCGATATCTCATCGGGCCTAAGAGATATTGACAAATCCGTGAAAATACATTTTAACCCTTTTCACACCGTTAAGGGCCGAATTTTTTAAAATCCCTTCTTAGTGGGTGCTTACGTCATGAGGAATGCACCCCTCGAATTTTATGTTTCTAGGTTCAGGGGTTTGGGCTAGGCGTTGATGAGTCAGTCAGTCAGTCAATCGGGACATTTGTCTTTATATATATAGATTATTAACGAATCTCTGAAAAAAATTTTACCCCTTGTCACCGCCTTAGGGGACGAATTACTAAAAATCCCTTCTTAGTGGGTGCTTACGTCATGAGAGGAATACACCCCTCGAATTTCATGTTTATAGGTTTAGGGGTTTGGGCTCGGCGTTGATGAGTGAGTCAGTCAGTCAGGACATTTGTTTCATATATATATAGATTATTAACGAATCCCCGAAAACAAATTTTACCCCTTTTCACCGCCTCAGGGGACGAATTACTAAAAATCCCTTCCTAGTGGGTGCTTACGTCATGAGAGGAATACATTCCTCGAATTTCATGTTTCTAGGTTCAGGGGTTTGGGCTGGGCGTTGATGAGTGAGTGAGTGAGTCAGTCAGGACATTTTCTTTTATGTATATAGATTTACCTAAATTATAATTTAAAACAATAAGCAAAACCCGTTTGTAAATTACCCCAGCTACGATTCGGGCATTGCCCCGCGTGCGGCGGGGTAACTCCCGAATGGCAAATAAATATTAATATTATTGGTCGTAATTCAAGCCAAATAACTGGAGTATCATTTAAAATGCAGACTTCTATAATTGATAAATAATCGTCGGATTTATTTAACTTTTTCTTAGATGTTTGCGATTCTTCCACTCTCCCCTACGGCCCTTAAAATTATTTTTGTTAATAAATTTGTTGTGAAATACGGAAGCAAATGTTATTTTTTTAAAAATAATTGTTTGGCTGAGTATAACAACCGAAAAAAATACTATTAATTAATTAATTTACAGGAGATACGAAGGATTCTATAATTCACTTCTAAATCCAGATTTATCCCTTTAGAGGTTGATTAGGGCAAAATCCTGAAATATGTTTTTGAGCATTTGTATGGGTGACCTTCGTAAGCAAGAACCAAGTCGATATCTCATCGGGCCTAAGAGATATTGACGAAAATACATTTTAACCCTTTTCACACCCTTAAGGGTCGAATTTCTAAAATTCCCTTCTTAGTGGGTGCTTACGTCATGAGAGGAATACACCCCTCGAATTTCATCTTTATAGGTTAGAGGTTTGGGCTGGGCGTTGATGAGTGAGTGATGAGTCAGGACATCTGTCTTTATATATATGTATAGATAGATACTAAATATATCTTACTCTTAATTAGATTTAATTCAAGTCTATATTCATTTGCATATCGCATCCGGTACAAATTCTAAATATGTATTACATCATCGCAAGGTAATCTTAAACTTAAAAGAAATTATTGAATATCAAATGAGAATTTATTAATTATTTAAAGTAATTTATTTAATTCACATTATTATTATAATGTATTTTAATGCCATTGTATCTAGTTTTTTACGTAATTTAAAATAAATAATCACAAAATTAATAATCACCAATGTGACCACAAAATACTACGATTACGATTAAACTGATTCACACCTAAATCCAGATTTATCCCTTTAGAGGTTGATTAGGGCAAAATCCTGAAATATGTTTTTGAGCATTTGTATGGGTGACCTTCGTAAGCAAGAACCAAGTCGATATCTCATCAGGCCTAAGAGATATTGACGAAAATACATTTTAACCCCTTTCACACCCTTAAGGGTCGAATTTCTAAAAATCCCTTCTTAGTGGGTGCTTACGTCATGAGAGGAATACACTTCCCAAATTTCATGTTTATAGGTTCAGGGGTTTGGGCTGGGCGTTGATGAGTCAGTGAGTGAGTCAGGACATCTGTCTTTATATATATAGATATATGTATAACAGACAAATTTTTGTAGAAAAAGTATGTTGCAACACAGGAGATAACACTGTACTAGCAGTATGTCTTCAGAAATAGAGAATAAGGTAGTTTACCTTTCTTTTGGTTGCAGTCTTTTTAATAAAACATTTTGCAATAAACTGTTTTATTTTGTTAGGTTCATCTTGGAAGTGGTTTCTATTGCGCACAAGGCGGCTTAACAGCAATGGAAACAGCGAAAAATGATGCGACTGGACTGTGTAAGTTATTAGTAATACACGACGGTTAGAGGTAATAATAATATGCACGTTATTATAAGTGGCGTGGTTACATAGAGTATATAGCGTAGCTAGATGGGTGCACCCGATGGCGTACACATGCTACTTGGTACACTGGCGCCATCGTTACATCCCCTTTTACTCGCGATTAATTTTCAAATATTTTAGTTAATTTGCATTTGCTTCTCTTGTATTATTTAATCATAAAGTTTATGTTTTTGTTATTTGTTATTGGACCATGTAGTCTCTTCTTTTTTAATTATAGGGATGCTCGGGGGCGGTTTCCAAAATTGTTGCGTTTGGTGAGTATTGTGTATATTGCTACATATTCAAAATTTGTCTTTCTTTCGTGTAAGTGTAACATAAGTTTTTATTACTCTGTCCGACAGGATGATATAGAATTACCGCGACCGATTGGGTTTGATGTAGTTGAAGCTGCCGAAATACCTTCATCGCAAAGAATGTTTGTTGCTGATGCAAGAATACAGGAGATAGCTAGTCAATTTTTGCAAAAATATTTTACAATATTCGATAGTGAGAATCGTCAACCTTTACTTGATGCATACGACCAACATGCACGCTTTAGCATGACGATAACCATTCCCATAAGAACGAGTAAGTGTTTGTGCAATGTTGAACTATTTTATTTTCCTTTAATGTAAATTGTAAGAGACGGGAAAAATTAACGTAGCCGACTGAACTCGGGCTCGGGATCCTTCGTTCACACGCCTAACACTTAGGCTGCTACCTCATGACAGCTCCTAATAGGAGTTAATTTCCCCGTTCTCTTATCAATACCTAATTGGCCTTACGGCCCATAACATAAATGCCTATATTAAGTATTCTTGTGTCACCGATATATTCTTGACATTCTTAATATTGCGTACAACCAATTATTGAACTAAAATTCTTTTTGTCACAGGTTAAACGGATATCTGATGGAAAACCGGATTTATACGGAATAAATGACACAAAGAGAATTAAAATTGTTGAAACAAGGTAGATTAGGAATAATTTCGGCTTTATCGGAAATGCCGAAAACGCAGCATTTCTTAGATACTTTACCATAGACATCTCTCTTGTTACGGTAAGTAGTTATTTGTATTTACTACGAGTGGTCATACGCTGTGGTGGTATTACATATTACTCACATAAGAGATAAAGACAAACTCATATTTAATTGTTTCTTAAATTTTATTTTTTATTTATCTACAGCAAGCGATGATGGTCATCACGATAACGGGCTACTTCCAAGAACTTGACAACAAGAATGAGCCCATCCGCTACTTTAACCGGACATTCATAATTGTTCTGGAAGCTGAGGGATACTGTATTCAGAATGAGCAGTTGCATATCAGTCAGCCGCGTGAGGCGCAATTGAAGCAACTGCACCAACAATTAAATAAGCTAAATAATCAGCAACCCCAGCCGACAACGTCGGCGCTGGAAACCACAGGAGTAGCGAAGCCTATAGCTACGGAATTTATTGTTAGTAATGATATAAAGCAGCACATGACTGTAACGTTAAGCCAGCAGACAAATATGAATCTGGAATGGAGCTTGAAGTGCTTACAAGAAACACAATGGAATTACGACAATGCACTCTCTATCTTTCAAGAGTTCCACAAACGTGGACAGGTACCATCAGAAGCGTTTATGAAGTAAACACAGTGAGTAAAAAAATTTGCACCTGTGATAATAATAACTTGTAAGAAAAGTCCAAGAAAGCAAGCTTCTTGTAAAACATCGATCTTTATTCCATTCCATCGTTTATATTGTTTTATTTTTTTCATGTATACTTATTTGTATTTTTTATTAAAACTTAATTGAATAGAATCTGGATACTTGTTACTTGCCATTTTTGTATCTCTGGCAACAAAAGACAATTATTAATTTTGTAAGGAAAGTACTAGAAAAAGGAATATTAATACGCATTATGTAATAGAATTCCTTTAGAAAGATGTATCTTAGATATATCTGCAATCCGTTTTGTTTAAATTTAAACTCCTAAAATTGCACACAGTACATTTGCATGAAAATTGTTAAAAGTTATAATTTTAATATATATGTATGTAATATCATAATTATTTTTTATGTTGTGATTTTTAACAAATTTCATGTACATAGTATATTATTTTACAGCGTTAGTAAAAAGTACTTTAAGATTATTTTATAAAAGAATTATTGGTAGACTATAGTTTTTTCTTGAAAATCTTGTTCATGAGAAACTACAATAAAGTTTATAAATATTATAAAGTTTGTAAATATTATAAATTATAAATTTCTGGGCAATATGTATGATAAAATCACTGATTATCATATATGATAAAATATGAAGTAATTAAGTGAATATTCCCAAAATTTATTACTATTTTTTAAGCAATTTGGTGCTACTGTGGTCATTTGATTTTTCATTGGTGTTGTTACATTGATAAATATACAATGTATAAGTTTAAACATAGATTATATATGTGCATTTAGTAAAAACAAGTCGGATTCCTGCTACACTGATTACAATATAAAAAAACAATAGTCATTCTACATATAACAAATAATATTTTGTTACAAATGTCCAGTTCTCAGGTTTTGGTACATGGTATAAAAAAAGCTCATTTTTAAATTCAAAAATATTTGAAAACGTAAAAAAAATTTAAATAAGTGAAAAAATTTAATTATGTTTTTCCGCGGAGAAAACAGAAAGTATTATTAATTTTGCCTTAAAATACACGTACGCATTTATATTCAAATTTTTAGTATAACATTTTCTATTTCTATTTTAGTATAATATTAGCATAGTACCATATTAACAAAATATTGTATTACGTGTACTATTAGCATAGTACAATAGTAACACAATATTTTTTGATATGTAAAGAATTACATACCATTTGGTAAAATATAATACATCATAAAAAAACAAATTTTATGATGTATCTTATTACGCATTCGTAAGCGTTTACAAATTACATTTTCTAAAATCAATAAATTTATTCGATTCATAAACAGTACAAAAAGAAAAAAAATTATAGTAGGTAATGTAAAGATGTTAATATATATTTATATTAACATCTTTACATTGCCGATTTCTCCATGTTTTATGTATATTCACAATGATGTTAGATATTATAAAAGAGAATTTAAGTTTTTTAGATTAAACTTACAAGCAAGGGAGAGAGACTATTTTTAAAAAATATTGATACTTTTTATGAAAAAAAAAAAAAAATAAATAAATAAATAAACGTGATATTTTGTAGAAAGGATTTTTATATGAGAAAGTTGGATTCTATACATAATACATACCTATGTATATTTTATGAAAAATTAAAAAGTATCTTTATCTTTTTACCTAAGTAAAAAAGATTTCAGTTCGTATCTGTTACAAAAATCATATTAGAATATCCTCCTAACTGTATCTGACATCATTGTACAGTTCTAAAAAAATTAAGTAAAAAAAGAATACAGTTTTTGTGCATATATCGAAAATTCGATTTTTTAAATGTAGAATTATGTCTTTACTCTATGAAGAGGATATTTGCTAAAAATAGGTAATTTTTAGGTTTTTTCTCATAAACGAAAAAACCTTGAAATTTATTTTGCATAAGTATTTGTTTGCTATTTTATTATGATTTCTATAGCGTTTTTTTATAAAAATAACTAGTATTTATTAAAATGTAAGGTGCAATGTAACGTTCCAAAATGTTTATCCTTGATAGTTGCTATGATTAAGTTTGTTCTACTCAGAGCCCTTCCATTTTAGTAAATATTAGAAACAACAAGTTTCTGGATTTTTTTGTTTATGTGAAAGAAATTCTAAAAACTGTTTATTTTATTTTCCAGCGAGTATCCTCTCTTAACTAGATTTTATTACGCGCACATATAAAGGTCAGATTTTTACATATACGTTTAGATTTATAGAAGGATTTCGAGTATAATAATTTAATTAACAATTTTAATACATATCAAACAATATTTAAAGAGAAAGCTAATGCAATTTTGTAGAAAGTATAAACAGTTTCTCAAAATTGTCATTTAACATATACATTTGTTGATACAATTGCATTAAATAGGTTTTTAAAATTGTAAGTTATAGTGTTATAGGATATAGATGCATAAGCCGCGTCTGTAAGTCAGGGCACGTAGGTGCTTGCTGAACGGAGTTCGCGTACATTATGTGAGTATAAATTATTCAATTGGAGAATATTCTTGACGGATTCAATTTATTTCGCGATATACATATATTAGCGTTGCGTATATGTAAAGCGCAACTTTTAGTTTTTATCTTATTGAGGATATAGTTTATACATTCTTATTGAATATGTGGTTGGCACATACAAACACGCACACACATCTACGTTTGTTGGAACAACAAACAGCCAGAACCATCATGATACCAGGATGATGTTCTGAAAATTTCAACTCCACGGTATATGCGCGTAGCTTATATCGTCACAGCGGGAATAACGTGTCTGCATTTCTTTTGAACCAAGAGACACTCTGTGTGCTTAAGAGGCAGAACTGATGTTTGGTGTGCAGATGTGTTGTTAATCATATATTTAACCGCATCTATTAATAACAACTCGCGTAGTAGCGTGAGAGATTATAATATCGTAAGCGCCTAATTTTAGTAGGTAAAGATAAATAATTTATACTCACATACTCGTTATGCGACAGTTTTAATTTAAAAAAAGTATGTAGCATATTTTGAATGGATGATGACACATGCGAAGTATCGAAAAGATTATATCGTATATATACATTTGTAAACACAATATATAAATCACTGATGTCACCGGAAAACAGAATGTTCTTTTTTACGTTGATATACACGAAGAAGATGATTAGTTATAGGTTTGTAAAACGCGTGCAAATGGAAAATATGTAATATAAATGTTACATAAGTAAACATTCTTGCTTTGCAAGAATGAGAGAGAGAACGAGTAAATATCATCAAATTATTAGTATATACCTATAATTAATGAGTGATAGTGTTTTGTATAAATTTTACACAAAATGATATGTTATACATAATGTAAATACTATTAATAAGTATCATCGATGTGGTATTAAGAATTGCTTGTATGAGCACTACTTGACTTGAATTAAAAAATGATATTTTATAAATTGTTTCTTATTTGTATAAACTTACATTATAAGAGAGCATGCTAATTTATATGAAAATATACACATACGAATAGAATTGCTCTTTTATTCGGATGTATCTCTCTGTATTTTCTCAGTTACCTGTAAGCAAATGATTTTACGTTAACTCTCTCAACATAATTAATCGATCGGTTTCATGCATGTATTTATAATTTTGTACCTCGAGCAAATTATAGCTCTGCTTTGCTCTTATCCTCTTGAAAAAACCTACCTGTAATGATTAAATAAATAATAATTGACAACCAAAACATATTGGAAAAATAATAATAATAATAATATAATAGCGGTATGTGCAGGACTTACCATATTTAATATTTTAATATAATAATAACGATGCACAGTAATATTAGACCTAACGAGACTGACACATCCAAAACCCACAATTGCAGTTTCTGTGTTAATATAATTAACGCTCGAAGTTCAGGGGTATAAGAAAGACTAAAACTGCTCTTGCGTGATATAATTAATTTAATTATTTCTCTGTAATTTTAGTAGGTATAATATATAACTGATTATTGTATTTAATAAATGTTAGGCTCTAATATAATATAATTGAGATTCGCATAACACGACGTTGGTGCTTCGACTGGAACAACGCTATTCCTTTTACGATCTCTTCTCGCTAACAGAATTTGCTTCTTTGTCATGATCTTCGATATCGCGGTGGTTATTCACAATACCAGTGTGGATTTTTGTAGCTGTTTAAGACAATCTTCGACGCACCGCGCTTACTGCCAGGATTTTACAATCGATACTTACGTAGATGATAGTCAAAGTACTGCGTCGCAACGTGCGCCAAAAAAATTTTTTTGACGGGGAAAATCTCTCTAATCTTTTCTTCCTTTTTACCTCTTCTTTTAATAGTAAGATTGCTCGTCAGTTTGTCCAAAAGCAAACAGGAACACTCACGTAACAATTTCGAAAAATCAACAAGTTTAAACGACAACATGCATGTCCGGCGCAGTATTGGAATGTATAATTTAAGAACATGAGTGTAATTTTATCTTAATAGCTTATTTTTATTTTAGGAGAAGATCGCATAAGTTTCGAAGTATTCCAAATATAGCCCAGTCAATAGAGACAGAAAAAGTCGCTGAAATTGCATTAATTCCGGAACGCAATTTTTTTGGGGTTTGTTTTGGAGGGTCATGGGTAGTCTAAAATCGGATTTTCGGAATTCTAACCCTGTTGCGTTAGCCGCCATTTTTATTAGAATAGTGATTTTGTTTTTATTAAATCTCTCGCTTATTTTCAACTTTAGAGTGAAAATGGTAATAACCAAACTTGTAGAAAATTTAATTCTCTACAATTTTGATCCTTATCATTTTTCACCTAGGATCGATATTTTGGGTCTTAGACTCAAAAGTGGGGAGTGAAATATTTTTATTGCATTATTTCGTTTATTTTTAACTTTAGCGCATAAACTATAATAAACGAAGTTGTAGAAAATAAAATTTTATATAAATTTTGTCCTTATCCTTTTTCTCTTAGGGTTGATATTTTCGAACTTAAACGCAAAAGTAGGGGAAAATTTTAGTTTTCTTTTGCAATATCTCGATTATTTTAAACTTTAGCGTATAAATCGAACCTTACAAGTAAAAAATGTTTTTCATTAATTCAAGTAAATTCCAAAAATCGTAAATCAAAGCGGGTGTAATTAGCATCGATTTCGAGTATGAAATTTATAAGTTGAAAATGTAATCTAGTGGCAAGGCTTTCAGCTCACAATCTCGACTTGTAAGGTTTGATTTATACGCCAGTTTAAAATAATCGAGATATTTGCGTTTAAGTTCGAAAATATTAACCCTAGGGGAAAAAGGATAAGGACCAAATTTGTACAGAATTTTATTCCCTACAACTTTGTTTATTATAGTTTATGCGCTGAAGTTGAAAATAAACGAGATAATGCAATAAAAAAAATTTCACCCCCCACTTTCAAGTCTAAGATCCAAAATATCGATCCTAGGTGAAAAATGATAAGAACCAAAATTAGAGAGAATTAAATTTTTTACAAGTTTGATTATTACCACTTTTACTCTAATGTTTTCAGATCAAATCGAGACGTTAAATTCGACCATGGATTTTGGTCAATTTAAATAGTTTTTAATTTATATTGCGAAAAATATTACCCCAGCCAGGGTTCAAACCTGGAACCTCCCGCATTCCGTTCGGGCGTCGTAACCAATTCGACTACCGGGGCATGTGGTAATATTTATCGCAATAACACATATTAAGATGACTTATGAACAATAATAAGATGGAACACCGATATTTTCAACGTTTATTTCGGAAAGACGATTGAATATTGCCAGTTAAAGTCGATTAAAAAATTCTTGTTAATTATCACTGGCGAAATAAATAATGTACTTGTTATCATACCCACACCTTTGACAAAAATATCGGTGTTCCATCTTATTATTGTTTAGAAGTCATCTTAATATGTGTTATTGCGATAAATATTACCACATGCCCCGGTAGTCGAATTGGTTACGATATGCCCGAACGGAATGCGGGAGGTTCCAAGTTCGAACCCTGGCTGGGGTAATATTTTTCGGAATATAAATTAAAAACTATTTAAATTGACAAAAATCCATGGTCGAATTCATCGTCTCGATTTGATCTGAAAACGTGCTGTGTGAATCTGACAAATCTGGTCGGCTCGCAGTTTTTCAACGTTCATTTCGGAAAGACGATTGAATATTGCCAGTTAAGGAGGTTCGAGCATTACTTGTGAGTCAAAAATGCGATTGAAATAAATGTCATTACAGCGATCCCGAATTATTTGCAATATTAGTATAATGAACTGTGGATGCTACTTACGTGCTATATTCTTCGTAAATTATTAGTGTATAGAATATTAACAAACATAGGCCGGTGTATGAGAGCGTCAACGACTCGGGAATCGCTTATTATCCAACATTCTAGGCTAGGATCTAAACTTTGTGACAATATAGCCTTCATTCCACACGGTAAAGTCCGATTTTTAAAGTCTTTACACAATCCTTGATGTTTCATCTATCAAATGCTAGTTTTTCAAAGTCCTCAGGTGGCTAAGTGTGTACTAAACCAGTGATAATCTACCTCGGAGCGACTTTCTCCATAAGGGTAGACTAAAAGTGGTCAACTTCTGAATAATATTACAAAAAAACTATACGGTCAATATTGCTCAAGTTTTGCGATTATTTGTGTAAAGTGTTTATGTAAATCATATAAAAAAATTAAGGCTCTACGATGGCTTTCGAGTATAGAAAGCTTATTGTCACAAAGTGACATGTTCTAACTTATAATGTTGGCCAAATAAGCGATTCCCGAGTCGTTGACGCTCTCATACCCTAGTATATGTTTGTTAATATTCTATACGCTAATAATTTACGAAGAATATAGCACGTAAGTAGCATCCACAATTCATTATACTAATATTGCATATAATTCGAGATCGTTGTAATGACGTTTATTTCAATCGCATTTTTGACTCACAAGTAATGCTCGAACCTCCTTAAAGTCGATTAAAAAATTCTTGTTAATTATCACTGGCAAAATAAATAATGTACTTGTTATAATTTTTCTACAATGTTAACTTGCCATGTTAAGAATATAATCAGTAAAGTTGCGACATTATTCATTTCAGTTAAGGGGATCCTGCACTCGTATGATTTTCCGACAAAATTACCATTTTCCATCATTTTCTATGTTACCGGCCTATATCTGTCCTTGTAATAGACAAGGATAGCACCTATATTTCACGCGCCCATACGCACGACACACATACACATCCTATGCTTTTATTAGACTTATAATCTTGATTACAAGGGTTCAGTAATGTTGTGTCGTGTTTTGTGATCCAGGGAAACTTGTTTTCACGTTCGTAAAAACGATATATCTTTTATATGAAGCACATCTTTTGATGAATTGACAGGTCGTCTGCCAACTGAAGACGCCATATTGAGGTAAATGTAGATAAGGAAATCTGTAGTTTCGTAACTTTTTCTCGTTTTCCATATAAAATCAGAGTTTCCCTGAATCATTGATGTATGTACTGCAATCCTGGAGAAGCATTTTCAATTCTGTCAAATTAATACGACGCTGCATGAGTAGAGATTTTTGTCGGTAAAACAGACGGGTGCAGGATCCCCTTAAATACTTACAGCAGATAAGCATATTGGCATTCATACTTTACAGTAGATAAGTATATCAATACCTACTGTAATTTTTCAGCGTATGTACTTACTGTTATCAATATCCATATCAGCATTAGCGTTTAACGATAAAAAATCTATTTATTATTTGCGATACTATACATATAGTTGTAATTTACTAATAAGAGGTAAATGTATACATGCACTGTAAAACAAAATGTATATATGTATGTATATTATAACGTATATATGTGTGCGTATAAAATTTATAAAAAAAATAATTTTATATTTATTTGAACTTAAAAATAGTTCTAAAAATTTCAGCGCAACTAGTGATTTTTTAATAATTAATTTTGCAAATAAATAAATCTACAATTAATCTTATTTAAAAATCACCGCAACAATCCGATTGCGATGGACGTCCGTGATGAAAGAAAGCATGTTTAATATGTATATTTTCTGTGCTTGTGATTCAGCAAAATGATTCATATAAATCTATGTATTGAAAGGTAATAGAGATAACTCGCCATCGTCAAATCTTTCAATTTATTGTGGTATACAAGAAAGCAATTGATTCGGTTCATTCTATTGCGATAAAATCGGTTTGGAGCTTTCGTATTTACGGTCAGTACACAAGGATATAAGATAGATGAGTCGCGAACTGAAGGAGAGAAATAGCGATGCCGGACGGACGAGACGAGATTAAAGGTCGCTGGTATTGTAGCGGATTACAAGCAGCAGGTCGCTCTCACGACTTTGACCCTCTGTACCACGCAATTATTTCTTATTCTCGGCGTAATGGCGCTCAACGAAGATCCTGGAGCAGCAAAGGTCTCTCTCTAGTCACTTCTACCGCCCTGGGTTAATAGTACGAACATCACTTCTTCTTTCTCGCCTCAGGTGTTGCGTACGTCTTAGCAATGTCCCCCATTTATATCTACTTTTCTTTCCCGACATTGCTAACACGGAACTACTCAAACCTATTCAAAGTTTGATAATTTTCTTATCGCGACTTATACCTTCGTAGGAACTTTTCTGTTGACACAGTTCTTTTTGTATTTATCTCTGTATTTTTGAATACGCAGCTTAAAAAATAAATGTTAAATGTTTTTTTTTATTTTATTGGTCAGGCCTGCTTGACTGTTAATAATATTGAAAAGATTTAAAATATTTTTATATTGCATTATTTATGTTATTATAAATATTACCTATATTTATTTTTTAAGTTACCGTTTTCTATATATTGCATTTACATTAACTTTTATGATCTACTTGTTGCTGTTTAAAATTTTTTTTAGTAAAGTTGAGAAATTAATTCGAGGCTTGTAAAGTTCTACCTTCGTTCTGTTTTGGAGAGAAAGTTGAGAAACTTATTAACTTACCTTAACTAAATTATGTACGTATGTACGAGCCAAGCGACAGATAAAAAGTCTTGGTTTTGAAAATAACTTAAAAGATATAAAAAATCTATATTTAATTTTGAAGCAGATAGAAATGAATATATATCTCCGCTAAATGAATTTATATTGCATTACGCACTTTGCGTCCAATGCTGTCTGGCGCAGAACAATAATAGAGGAAGGCGAATGAGTAACACTCGGATAACTAGACAGTCCGGGAAAATATTTTTTGGTGAAAAGTCTCCCTGTGTAATTCCTGCACAATAATGAAAATTTTCCACTTACGAAAAGAATACAAGAAATATTCCTGTAGTACGCGCGAATCTAATTGTAAGTATTTATCGTTCGAAGTTACAGACAGATTGTCATAAAACAACAATACACTTCTTAATAGCGGCATTACTTATCATAAAGCGCTCGTGACTCATAAAAAGAAAATAATTAGTTTGCCAGAACGTCGGAAGTCGGATATCGATGCCGGCAACGCTCGTTAACAGTATCGGAATCGAAGTGTTGATACTCAAATGCTATCGGAGTAGCACAGAGTATCCTCGGGCATCTCTTTAGAGTCTCTAGGCATCGCGGAATCCTGTCGGAGGAGAACCCATGGGGATACAACTCGTAGGAGAAGGGGAGAAACATCATGGCGGCACGGCCTAACATTAGCGGGGTAATGCGCGCGCATATCGTGAGCCGAAGCAAGCCGAACGTCGATCGGGCATGGTCGGCGTCGGAGACTCGGAGACGTGAAAGTGAAAAGTGCCTGCCTGCTGCCATGTTGAATTTCGGTGGTGCCTCGTGGATCGCGACCGCTTCCTTGCATTTACTGCGGTCGGCGGTTCATGGATAAGAGTGATAAGACCAGTCTAGCGAAACACGAGGAGTGAGGTATACGCCTAACGAACAACGCTACATGTCAGAAGACCTTCCACCACATAACCGACTTGAGTGTGCACAAGAAGCATCACGATCCCGACAAGAAGTTTGATTGCGAAGTGTGCGATCGCGAGTTCAACAGGCTGAACAATCTACAGAGACACATGCTGGTACATCAACATCAAGTACGTATAAGTATTTCACTCGGACCATCTTTTATTTTTCTCAATTCTTAGAATCATATTTTCTCTTTAGTTGTTACACTTTGCTTTCTTTTTTGATTTTGCCTTCTTTTTTTAAAATTGCATTCTTTTTGCTGCCAATTTTATTTGTGAATATATATATATATATATATATATATATATATATATATATATATATTAGGGTGTGTCATTTTGGGGCAACTTTTTTTTTTATTTTACGAATAGCATATATACTTCCAGGAAGGTAAAATGAGATACCTGTTAAAATTTTAGCCCTTAATATTAATATTAACAGGTCGCTCATCGCAATTTTTTATTTTTTATTTAGTAAGATAGAAAAAATTTTATAACTATCTAACAAACAGTAATACAGCATTGCGCCACAGAGATTTTTTGTAGTAAATTTACCGCTCTACAAAAAAGATCTCTTATCATTTTTTTATAAATTCAACCGTTCAAAAGATATTCAAAGTTAAAGTTTGATAAATTTTATAAAACTTATTTTTGCTTCTTATGAATTTTGTATCATATCGACTATCAAAAATTATGAAATAATCAATACACATTTTTGTAGAAAATTTAACGATCTACAAAAAAGGTCTCTTGTATTTTTTCCATAAATATAACCATTTAGACGATATTAAGGTTTAAAGTTCAAAGTGTATAAAAATTATTTTTTTTTTCATATTATATCAAAATTATGAGCTTTATCGGATATTTTTTTTATTTTTTCCGTAAATTATTGAATTAACTGTAAAAATAACTTTAATTCTAGTCAATAAACATTATTAGTTACTCATTTAAGGCCATAAAAATATATTTTTTGTCAAAAAATTGGTTTTAATGAGCTAATATTCGTTATAATAGTTGCACAAGTGATCGACAAAATGCTGACGAATAAAATACTCGCGAGTGCGACCATCACATTCATTTGAGTTCGACCACTCTTCTTCCCACGAGTTGTTCATACTATCCGAAAAATCGATTGGAATATACATTAGAATCATTCTCACGGCTATTTTAATATAGATTAAAAATTTTTTACGCAGTAATATATAATTAAACATTCATAATTGTCAATCAAAAAATTTATTGAAAAACTATTTTAAAATATTTTTATCATTGATATTTGGTCTAAAAAAAGTAATATTTTATTCGTCAGCATTTTGTCGATCACTTGTGCAACTATTATAACGAATATTAGCTCATTAAAACCGATTTTTTGACAAAAAATATATTTTTATGGCCTTCAATGAGTAACTAATAATGTTTATTAACTAAAATTAAAGTTATTTTTACAGTTAATTTAATAATTTACGGAAAAAATAAAAAAAAATATCCAATAAAGCTCATAATTTTGATATAATATGAAAAAAAGAATAATTTTTATACACTTTGAACTTTAAACCTTAATATCGTCTAAATGGTTATATTTATGGAAAAAATACAAGAGACCTTTTTTGTAGATCGTTAAATTTTCTACAAAAATGTGTATTGATTATTTCATAATTTTTGATACTCAATATGATACAAAATTCATAAGAAGCAAAAACAAGTTTTATAAAATTTATCAAACTTTAACTTTGAATATCTTCTGAACGGTTGAATTTATGAAAAAATGATAAGAGATCTTTTTTGTAGAACGGTAAATTTACTACAAAAAATCTCTGTGGCGCAATGCTGTATTACCGTTTGTTAGATAGTTATAAAATTTTTTCTATCTTACTAAATAAAAAATAAAAATTTGCGATGAGCGACCTGTTAATATTAATATTAAGGGCTAAAATTTTAACAGGTATTTTATTTTACCTTCCTGGAAGTATATATGCTATTCGTAAAATGAAAAAAAAAAGTTGCCCCAAAATGACACACCCTAATATATATATATATACATATTGTATATATATACATATATATATTGTGACGTGACATAGTCACGTCTACCGCCCAGACGGCTCGGCCGAGGGGAAAGCCGGGGATGCTGCCTCGACCCGAGTCGAGGAGGCGCATTTAGGATAACCATATTTTGCGGGGCGTAAGTTGATTATAGGAGGAGCGTGGCGAGCGTCGCGGGGGTGGGCAGCCAGCCACCCAATGTAACGACCACGTGTCGCAACGAGGGAGAAACCAAGCGTCGGCGGGGACCGAACGGAGCAGCACGCCGACAACCTTTTTTTTTTTTTGTTGACGCAGGGAAATCTTCCACTACTGGGATCCCGAGAGCTAATAGGCTTCCGGTTTGCCCAGTAGCCCCCCGTTTGACAGGGGGGAAGACCCCCTCAGACCCCGGGGAGAGCCCGAGGGGAGTGTGGGATTGCATAGCATGCACATCGCCCGCGATACTGCATGCATGCCCTGCCCACTAAAACCCTGCGGGTGTCCTACCTGGCATCGATGGGGAGTGCCCGGGAACATTGATTATTGCGTCCGGTGCACTTCCCGATGCCGAGCCTTTCGGCTCCCAGCGCTGAGCCTTTGGGGCTCTGTGGCTCAGCGAGCCAATATATCTGTTTGCGGCGGGGTGTGGACACCACCTACCCCGCCGTCCTTCTCGTTGTTATGGGAGTCTATGGGTCGACGCCCCGGAGTCCCCGCCGGGGCGTCGACCTCCCATCCTCCGGGCGCTTTCCCCGTCGGGGGAGGCGCACGGAGGTACGGCACCACTCCTGCTGCCCCTTTGTGGGCAGCGGTGCTCCCCCCGGCGTTGCAATCGGGCGGGGGGGGGGGGGCGGGCGGGCCTCGTTCCCAAGGAAGCGGGGACCCGCAAATATCCTTTTTGGGATGGGTCCGTCGACAAAGCGGGGGGGGGGGGGGGGGAGAGGCTCACATCCCCCCGCGGCGACGGGCTCCCCCAAAAAGGGGCGGATAAAAAACAACGCCGGACGGAGAGCAGGCTAGTACGGGCCCGCAGTCGCCCCGGTGTTCCCCCGTTGACGGGGGGAGCGGGCCTCCAACGAGTGGTAAAGCCCGCGGCAACCGGGACAGACCTCCGCCGGCCTTCATCCGCCCCCTTCCTACCGTCATCTGTCCTCCTCGTCTGAAGAAGAGGACAAGACACGCGGACCACAGCGCCGTTTAGGCGGCAACCGTGGCCCGCTGTCATCCTCACTACTGCCGCCGCCGCCCGAACAACGGCGCAACGCTCGCCGCCGCGTCAACGGCGGCGACGGCCTCCCCAAACCTCCCGCGCTCCCCGCCCTGTTCCGGGCCACGGCCCGGGGGGCGCCCGCTCGCGTTGGGCGGCGGCGCCGGTCGCGCCGCCGCAGCCGTCGCGGCGGCGGCAGCCACTCGTCGTCGCCGTCCTCACTGTCAGTAGGGGGGTTTTCTTCCCCCCTCCTGCTCCTTTCCGCCTCCTCTTTGGCGGACATTACCTGACCACAAAAGGTCAGGAATGCCCGCCATTTGTCCTCCCCCCCGACCATCGCCGCCACGACAGCCGGGAGGGAGAGGTCGTTACCGACCGCGTTCATCAGGACACGGCGCTGTTCCGACCACGCTGGACAGAACTCCAACGTGTGCTGCGCCGTGTCCCTCTCCTCGTCGCAGTGGTGACACCGCGTGGTGGCCTCCTTCTTTATGCGACACAGGTACTTGCCAAAACATCCGTGGCCTGTGAGCACCTGTGTCGCATGGTACGAGAGTCTCCCGTACCCCCGACTGAGCACGCCGACAACCGAGTCACGTCCGGACCCGCCGCCGGGCCGTCCCGCGGTCCCGCAAGGAGCGGCGAGACCCCCGAGCCCGCAACAAGGAAGCCAAGGGCGCACCGCCACGCTTTAAGTGAAGGACGCAACGTCGCTACTGCAGAGAGGACTTGCGATCACGAACGCCGCAGCCGAGGACTTGGACTGCACCGGTCAGTGGCCAAGGCCTGGCCAGCCTGGCGCACCTGTATCGAACTCAGAGAGTCCCGACCGGTACCGCCAGTGAAACGAGGCGAGGAGTATTCCAGTCAAAAGTCCCGCGGGCGAGCGGCAGACGTCACGTGGGACGTCGTGAGCGGCGAGAGCAGCGCGAAGAGCGGATCGGCGGAGCTGAGCGGCCGCGGGCTGCCGCGCATGCGCGGGGACCCAACGCGGTCCGAACCGGCGAACGACTCGGCACTGTCGATTCCGTCGTGAGCCGTCGTGGTGATTACACGTGTGCTCTCATTTTCTTGTGTCGAGCGTCGGACTTCGCGTCTTATTATGGATCATCACCTGCTGCATTGAGCGACTTGGCTGGATATGGATTGACTCTCGGGAGTCTTGGATTCTTGATTCATCCATATATATCTGTTGAACGGTCTGGGCGGTTGACGGCCGTTTCTCGAGTGAGGGTTACTGGCTCCTCATAAGATCACCTGCAAGGAGTGAAGTTAAGTCTATTCCTTCTCCTTCTCTAAGGGAATACGGGTTTTTGAGCGAAGTAATAATCAATTTTTTGTTTTTTCCTTATCTTAACTTTTTTCTCTTCTTTTTTGAATAACTACGTTTGTTCTTTTCTTTCTTATGCGTTGCATTTTGCGTGCTCTGTATATATGAATTCTTTGTATCTTCTCATTTTATAATTATTATAGATTATTTATCGTTAGTATTTTTGTTTATGCGCTTATTGAGTACGTTATTCGTTTTGCGTTTATACATTTACATTTATTATTTGCGTTATTTTAAAATCTTATAATATAATTTTCGGTTATATGCGTATGTAACGATTGCGTTATTCACATCGCGTATATACATTTATTATCTGCGTTATTCTTAAAATTCTTATAACATATTTTTCGGTTAATATGCGTATATAATTTTGAAATTATTGGTCAGAATTCCTAAGGTATTCCGTGTTTGCTGTCGTCTCTCTGACCTTATTTACGAGTTCCTATATTTACTTTCTATTGTTCTGTTCTATGTTTGCGTGCGTGTAAATATATTTTGGTCGTCGTTCACATTCCTTTTGGACTGTGTATTTCTTATTATATAGCCTTTCTCAATTTGAAGTTTCATCATGCCAAAGAACGGAAATCGTAAATCTCCTAAAGAGAAAGATAATGGGGTCGCGGCTAAACGACCTCGCAATGAAATGAGTATTGATGGTAGCGCTATACCGGACTTGAATAAGTCTTCTTCTTGCGGAGATCAAACTTCTGGTAGAGAAAGGTTCTTATTATCGCAAAAAAACAATAGATATTCCGATTCAATTGTCGCGCCCTATCCTGTTCATATCGAATCTCTTTCGCCTTCTTTGAATATTGGCAATCTCCATCCCGTGAATATGGGGAAATTATTGTGTGCAAGATTCAATTGCGTCTCAGCGATACGCAGACTGGGAAAAAATTTAATTTGCGTCGACTTCTCTTTCTACGTGGAAGCGAATGAGTTAATATCCAGTAATAATATTTTATCCAATGATTTGTTTGCTTATGCTCCGAATTACAAAGTTTTTCGTTGCGGTGTGATTAGAGATGTGAATCCTTCCCTTTTGCTTGATGAAATTCAGAAGGGCATTACATGGCCCTTTGATCCGGTTGTGATTCACTCTCTTGAGGCTTAAATTTCGCGATAAGAATAGTAATGAATTGATCGATTCTGCTTCTGTAAAGGTGGTTTTTTCTTCTAATCTTCTCCCTTCACATATTGATATTTGGAAGGTCAGATGTAAAATATTTCTGTTTATTAATAAAGTGCGCAAGTGCTTAAATTGCTTTAGATGGGGGCACTCCACCTTTACTTGTAGAGGCGTTAAGTCGTGCGATAGATGTAGCTCACATCACCATTCTTCGGAGGATTGTGATTCGGACCCTAAGTGCATAAATTGTGGTGGGAAACATTTCTCCTCTAATACTTCTTGCCCTGTTTTTATTGCGCATAAAATAATAAATACCGTAATGGCGTATACAAATGCCTCCTACGCTTAGGCAAAAAAAATTATTAAAGCAAGGAAGATTGATTCTTGTCAACAGGCTGTGAGTGCTTTCAGGAGTCATGCTTATATGATCTGGAATAAGTTTGACATATTTAAAGATTCTTTTCATACTCGAAGTTCCCGTATTAATTCTTATAATAAAAAAAAACGTTCTCGTAGAACTAATAGTGCTGACTCTGATTTTGGCTCTCCTTCCGTAATAGATGATACAATTCGTCCACCTTCTGTGGAAATGACATCTGCTGAACAGGTCCTTACTCCTGCGGACTCTAATTTAATTGAATCTAATTTAGAGTCTTTAACAAGTAC
Organism: Leptothorax acervorum; assembly: GCA_035220615.1. NCBI lineage: Eukaryota > Metazoa > Arthropoda > Insecta > Hymenoptera > Formicidae > Leptothorax > Leptothorax acervorum. The sequence goes on from JASTWQ010000019.1 coordinate 22,448, forward strand.
TTTTCCTACCCCCGATATTATACTTCACGACCTACGTTTCCTATATAATTCAGGTAATTCAGAAAAGGGCAAAGCGGCGGCTTTGCTTCAGTATCTTCATTTAATTTTTCGCAAATTACATTAATCCTCTCTTCTAATGGCTTTGAAAATCTTTCAGTGGAATTGCAGAAGTATTTCCGGAAAATTACCTGAATTTGCTAATTTAATTTTAGATTACGATGTTGTTTGTTTACAAGAGACTTGGTTAGATGCGAGTTCTTACTTTTCATTTAAAGATTTTCTAGCCTTTAGAAATGACAGAATTGATGATACGTGTGGGGGTGGTACTGCAATTCTTTGTCGCAGAGAGCTCGACCCTGTTGTTTTTGACTTTGATCTTGTCAACAATCCTGGTATTGAACTTTCGGGTATCTCCTTTCTTAATAGAAAGGTTTCCCTTGATAGGATTTACATTGTTTCCCTTTATAAACCACCTCACATCCACGTGGGTCGGGAGGGTTGGTCTGGGTTACTTGACTCTGTTACTGCTGCTGCCGGTTCTCATAATATTATTATTTGTGGTGATTTCAATAGTCACCACGAGATGTGGGGATCCTCTAGATCTAATAGTGATGGTTTGGCATTGGCTGAGTCCTTGACTGACTCTACCTTTGTTTTTCTTAATGATGGTTCGCCGACTAGGGTATCGATCAATCCTAATTATCGTAGTGTCCCTGACATCTATTTAGTTTCTAAATTAATGGGTCATAAATGTTCCTGGTCAACTTTTGATGAGCCTTGTGGCAGCGATCACTTCCCCATTATAATTCAGATTAATTACGATCCTAATCTCCCAAATATTTCTAGGAGGGCTAGGATGTGTGTTGCTGGTTTAGATAAGGACCTCTTGATCGACACTATTCATAATCGTATGTCTGATTTCTCGATCGATGGTTTATCTGGTGCCTTGGCTTATGAGCAATAGAATTCCGTTATTATTGATTGCGCTCTCCGCTCTGGGGCAAAAATTTTTGACTCTTCCGGGTCTATTGTCTCGTTTGATGCCAGAACTGAATCATGTAAATCTTATTATCCTAGACCCGTGAGAAGACGTGTTAATAAACCCTGGTGGGATGATGAGTGTGAGAATGCCAAGATTCTTAGGAGTGAGGCTTTTAAGTCTTGTATGAGGAATCCTTCCAGAGAAAGTCTAGCCAACTACAGAAGTTGTTCAAATACTTGTAGAATGATTGTTCGCAAGAGGAAAAAAGAGAATTTCAACTCATTTATTAACGATCTCGGAAAGAACTTTAATCCTAGGTCTTTTTGGAACTCGATTAGCTCTTTTAAGAACTCCGCCTTTTTCGCAAAATATAATCCTCCTATTAAGAGTCGAATTTCAAACGTTCATAATTTTATCAGCAACTTTTCTCCTCCTTGGGTCCCGAATTCTTTTGCGGATATTTCACATACTCCACACGTCTCTATCTTTGATGAAGATCTTTCTTTATCTGATCTTAAACAGGTTATTTCCTCCTCTAAAACCAATAGCTCTCCTGGGCCTGATTTTATTTCCAACTTTATTTTGAAATTATTACCGGATTCGGCTTTAATTAATCTGATCAAAATTTTCAATTTAATATTATCTGATGGATCTTTCCCAACTAACTGGAAGTTTTTCGATATTGTTCTTATTCCTAAACCAAATAATAAAGATTTCAGACCTATCTCACTGGCTTCTAATGTGCTTAAAATTTTTGAAAAGTTAATTAAAAATAGATTTAAAAAATTCATTGAACTTGAGAATATTTTGCCTAATTGTCAATTTGGTTTTAGAAGAGGAAAGTCTTGTGATGACTGTTTAGCTTTTATTAATATGGAGATTTACAGGTCTTTTGCCACTCAGGCTATGACCGGTGCTTTATTTTTAGATATCAAGGCTGCATATGATAATGTTAATCCATTCGTATTATTTAATTCTATTAATAATTTTAGGATCCCTGGTGGGTATAAGTATTTTTTCCGTAACCTTCTTTCTTCAAGATCTGTTAGTTTCTTCGAATCTGGGGTCTTTTATGCGAGTAGACTTCTCCAGCGTGGTATTCCGCGGGGCTCTGTCCTTAGCCCTATACTGTTTAGCATTTATGTTAAGGATATACTTTTTCATATACCTTATAAGGCTATCGTGTTACAATATGCCGACGATATTGCTATCCTTTTTTCTGACAGCGACTTGGACAGGGTTATTGCGGACTTGAGGGTTGCTTTCGATCGACTGGTTCTTTGGCTCGAGGGTTTGGATTTGACTGTTTCTTTGCCTAAAACCCAATGTATTATCTTTTATCGTAAGAAACTGATTCTACCTTGCAGCCGGAGGCTGCAACGGGAACGTACGAACGAGAGGCGGCGACGGAGGAGCCGCAGACACCATCCACCAGCGCTGCACCATCGACGGTAGGTCCACGGATCGTGGCGGACGAGCATCTCACCGTCCCCAAATATGTCATCAGGGATCCCGAGTGAGCCCACCTTGCATCCTTGATAGCATTTCGCGCGGATGCGATCCGTACCTGATCTCATACCTATTTCAGTTTATTTTAATTTTTCTTTCGATCGCATCCGATTTAAATTAATACTCTCTCGTGTTCAATCCTTTTCTTGCATTAGCGTTGTTTCCTTTTATCTTACGTTTAAGGCTAAATAAGCGAGTAATATAATTACGTGTGTAGAGTGCACACTTGTTAGAATAATAAGTGACACATTCCAGCGGGAATGGACACGCCATGCGAGGCGTGATTAGATATAGTCATATGTTTAAGTAATAAAGTTTCTATTTAGTTCCGACCTGCGGTGATACAGATTATTTACTTTCGGTTGTTTCCCCAATATTTTGTTCGTTTCTTTAACAGGTCGTAGGGCGGCAGTGTGGTCTAGTGGTAGAGCGCCAGACTCGTAATCTGAGGAACCGGGTTCGAGTCCACTTGATCATGTAAACATGGAATTTTTCTGTAATGGTATATTCCGAAGCTGCGCCCCCCCATGCGGGAGAAGTGGACTCTCAGTAGGGGAAGGGCCCCGTCTTTTGGGTGTCTCCCCCCCCCCCCTCCCATGCGGGAGATACGGACTCTCGGCGGGGAAAGGGCTCCGCTAGGGCTTCGATGGAGGACCTTTCGGGTGCCCCCCCCCCCGCGGGGGGGACGGTCTCTCGACGGGGGGGGGCTCCATCTTTCGGATGGCCTCCCTGCGGGGGGAACAGTCTCCCAACGGGGAAAACTGGGCTCGGAGGGGAGTAGAGGTGATCATGGTGGGGAGGCACAATGGACTCAGTCTGGGTGCCGCACTGGTAGGGCTTCGATAGAGGACCTCCCCCCCCCCCCCCAGATCAGATAGCCTCATAATTATTATTAACAGGTCGTAAAACACGTATCCGAACGGGGAAACCCCGTGATTCAGCGTTATCGCGCGAGAGCGTTTACAGATTCGTGAGTCGATGCGCGGTACCATGAGAGCAGCACCGCGTGCAAGTAAATCGCGCCGTAAGATATTTTTGCGGGAAATAGCGACGGGACGTTACCGATCGATGCCGATCGATCCCGAAATTATCGTTTCCGATGTCGATATGCCTCCGTACACCGAGGTACGTGTACGAGCGTCTGCCGCGAGAGAGAACCATAGCAAAGGTAATGCTAGGCAATGGGATCCACGCCTCACGTGTTCCCGTTCGATTTCAACGGCCGTGCAACTGACTGGCCGTACGAGCCTTTTCCGCGTAAACCGATAACATGGTCGTGACGGCGAAGTGACGAGAAACAAGATAGTCGAGTCGCGAAGTCGATCCGACACCCGTACAATCAGATAGCTGTACGGACAACTGCCGCGAAAACGGATGATAGATTCGTGTTCGTTGGACAACGGGGAACCCCAAAAACGTAGTTTCATGCAGATCCACCGTGCGTGCAATTAGTTAGCTGCACGAGCATAATGTCACAAAATGGCCGACATAAAGGGGTTCAGGAGCTGCCAGGGAGCACGACTATCAAGATCCCGATCGGATCTGACACGCGTACAAGCAAGTAGTTGCACGAGCTTGTTATCGCGAAGTTATCGATATAGGCGGATTTATGAGAGGCCCAGAAGCACGAATATACGGGCCACATGGCGATCCGACCGGCGTACAAGTAAGTAGTTGCACGCGCACCGCGCAAAGAAAATAGCGATATAGGGGTGTTCGAGAGACGCCGGGTAACGCGATGATCAAGGTCTCATTGCTGTACCATCGTCGTACAGTTAGATACTTGTACGAGCAAGTTTAGCGAAAAAACGCGTGAGGCCCATATAAAACGATTTGTAGCGATCGTGCGTGCGAAGTGCGAGCGACGTGCGTACTCGAGAAAACGTTTTGCGTAGCAAAAATCACAAAATCCTGTAATTCATGTATATCAAGTGAATATTTCACGTAGAACATATTCATAACGCTGCTGCGAGAAAGTTCCTGTAAGCGATAAATACATTAGAAAGTCCCGAGACATTCCTGCGTGTTTGTCGGACGTATTTGTCTACTGCGTAGTAACGATCAGGCGATATGACGTCATCACTCGAGACAAACAAGAGTGGGGGTAACCCTCTGCGACGGTACGTGCGTCGTAGCAAGCGACCGCTCAAGGTTAGTCCGCCGGGAGAGCTCGTAGAGTCAGCATCTTTTGACACGTAACGAAGTTCTCGTAACAACCGGGGAGACCCGCGTACGGAGCGATATCCGGTATAACGCGAATATTACATATTCTGCGAAAAGTGAAGATAGTGCGATATATACGCATATCGAAGGTTAGTCTGTCGGGAGAGCGCGCCGTGTTAACACGTTACATAGATTACGACGAGCGAACGTTCTCGAAACAACCGACGCGACCCGCAAACGGAGCGAAATCCGATGTGTCGTGAGGAAACATAATTTTCACGATACTTGAACAATTGTGCGCGAGTTATGCGTAATAAAGAGCAGTCGACCGGGAGATCTCAGAGAGACAACACCAAGCGTAACTGTCTAGTATTCGCGAACGTTCTCGAAAAGTTAGATTCTCGATACAACCGGCGAGGCCCGCGTACGGAGCGATATCCGGATATATCACGAAAGCGGTGATAGTGCGTGCGACTTATGTGAATATAACGAGATTTCACATCCGTGTACGAAACAACGGACAATCATACGGGAGAATACGCCATATTCTCACAACGACCGGTGATACCCATGTTGCGGACGGAAATTCGTATTTATTCGAAAATTGTCAATTTTACACGCGACACGCGAACTGTGATATACGATAGCGGTGATACACCACGAGTGACTGTAAATCATCGTTGATCGAACTGTAATGACTATTTATTCAGAATTTATTGAATAAATACATTGTTATACAAAAGTGATATCCTCAGTGTCTGAAATCATTCGACGATATCCTGTGACCTGTCCTGAGTCACCTTCTAAGCGGAAGATTCATGCGAAATCACCGTTCCTACAAAAATTAAGTGCGAGTAAAATGCACATTGCTTGCGATATAAGCATACGGTATACGATACTTACCTGCGATTCTGCGACGATCCTGATGGTGGTACATCCGTGACGATCCAGTGGTCCTGAGCATCGTTGGTAGTAAGCGGCTTCTACTAAGGAGGTCCATCCGTAAGACGAGACGCAGAGCGGCCAGCAGCAGCAGCAATCCGGAACACCTGAAACAAAGAAAAAGGGGAATTAGTCGACAGATACGGTTAGTAGTATACTTACCTTTTTCGGTTTAACGGGTAAAATCGAGTGGCGACCGTGCTACACGAACTTTGATGAAATTCGGTAGTTAGATGAATGAGTCGTATCACGCGTGATCCTACGTGCCCGGTTACAACCTAACCATATTGTTTTATCTTGTGGTTCTATCCCTCTTAGTAGGTATATTAGGTATCTCGGGCTGATCATGGACATTAGCCTTAGATGGTTAGATCATATCAAATCATTACGTAATAGGTATATGATTTATGTCAATATCCTGAAGTGGCTTTCGGGTAGATTTCGAGATGTCAGTCCTTCCTTGGCTATGAATTTTATTAATGCTACCATCGGGGCAATCCTTGAGTGGGGGGCCATGTGGTACATGAGCGCTGCGCAAACTCACCGTTCTTCTGTAGATAGTATATTGTGTTCTTCATATAAAATTGCGTTAAATATGCCTAAATCTTCTTCTAATCGTGTATGTTGGGCCTTTAGTGGTCAGAAGTCTTTTATGAGAAGGATTATTTCTAAAAGCAATAAATTTATATCTAAATCTATTCAACTACGCAATAACAAGTTAATTAATAAAATTTCTTCCTTTCATAGTCTGGTGGTTCATCGCCATGTAGCTCCCAGAAATGTTCCTTTTTTGATTTCAAGGTGGCCGAGTGTTCAGCCTTTTAGGAAACACTTGTATATTTGGTATACACATCCCTATTTTTCTTATTCTTTAGATACTTGTTCCACCTCAGTGCCTGTGGACACTGCGTCTGGATCCCTTGTTAAGGAGCATGGTAATCCTAATCTCGCTTTCACTAACCTAGTTTCCTTTAATAGAGAATTTCCTTCAGAAATTGACGTTTATACGGATGGCTCTAAGAGTGATGCTTTGGTGGGCTGTGCTATCTTTGTCCCCTTGCTTAATGTTATCAAGATGTTTAAATTGAGCCCTTATACTAGCTCTTTTTCTGCTGAGGATTTTGCTATATCTAGGGCTGTCGATTTGATGTGGGATCTTTCATGGGATCATATAAATATTTGTACGGACTCCTTGAGTGTTCTCAAGGCGTTACAAAATCCTAAACCCTTTAAGTTTTGTAAGCTTTGCCCTCTAATCGCAGATTTAAAAACTAAGCTGAGACTTGCACTGGTAAATGATAAATATATTAGATTTACATGGTGCCCTGCTCATATTGGTATTTACGGAAACGAAAGAGCTGACCTTGCTGCAAAGGATGCCTCTATTAATGGTGTTCCTTTATTAAATAAAATATCGCATAGAGACATTTCCGCTTCCTTATTAGATGCCTATAAAAATATTGATTCGGAATTTTTGGAGAGAATTAATATTGGAACGGGGAGATTTTACATGGAAAATTTTTTTGTGACTGGAATCAATATTTCTTTCTTATCTAAGTTTAATATCGATAGGCGTTGGCTGGGTATCATTTCCCGCATTATTGTCGGTTACGCTTTTACTAATGTTACCAAATTCAAATTTGGTTTATGCGACTCTCCTGAGTGTTCTTGCGGTTTTTACTCTCAGGATATTGAGCATTTATTTTGGGCTTGCGATTTGTATGTTAAAGAAAAAAGAGAATTTACAGATAATCTATTTAATCTTAATCTTCTTGCTCCTTTTTCTACTGTTTATTTATTTAATAATCTCAACAAGAAAATAGTTAATGCGATCATTTGTTTTTTGAATAATTGCAAGTTTGATTTATAGTTGATACTTGATTATTATGGAACTATAGCTCTCTCCCGTACCGACGGTTGGAGTTGGAAAAGAGACTTGTTGTACTTCGGCAAGAGGGCGCCTCTCTCCCCGGAGAGTCCCCCAGTTATTCTTGCTTAAAAAGCGTGGTACTTTGGCTCCTGTGGAGCTGGATATCCATTTGGGGTACGAAGAAGAAGACTCGGCACTGTCGTGCCAGCTAGCGAGGGGACAGCATCCCGGAGCCGAGACAAGTCCGCCCCGACGAAGCAGCAGCCTCGAGCAACAGACTGTAAAACTGCCACCCCGGTATCTCGTCGCGTTCCGTGTGCAACCTCGGCCTTCGCCTCACCATAATTACCTTTGAGTTACCTGTGCACGTACGTTGCTTTGTGCAAGGAAATTGTTCGGTACCTAGAGTACCTTTTACCTTGAGACGCGGACAAAGGAGGCTGGCTGGGGGCGCACGCGGTTTTGAGCTCGCGTGAAAACCCTCCTCGGGGACCAGTGCGGCCGACAGTCGCGTGTGTGTGTGGGTGTGGGGAAACTTTCCGTGCGCGGTTGCGCGGGCGTATCGCGCGCGCCGGATGCGCCCGGTAGAGTGAGACCGTTGCGTCGGAAGTTTCCACGGGACCGCGGAATTGCGGGGGTTATTAGTGTTGTTTCGCGGATTCTGAATGAGAGTGTGGCGAAGGATATCGTGATCGTCTCGCAAACGTCGTAAAACGTGTCGGGAGAAATAGTGTCTCGCGAACGCCGTAAGCGTATCGGGAGAAGGATAGAGTCCCGCGAACGTCGTGAGACGTGTTCGGGGGAGTCTGGTTAGCGTCCCGCGAACGCCGTGGGGCGTGTCGGGGACGATTGTCGCGATTATTACGTCGAGGGCGGCCGAGGAATGTCGCGCGGGTTTTTGCCGCGCATTCGCTGAAGCCGTCGCGGATTTGTGTGGGGTGTCGACCCGCGAGCGGACGTCGCGGGCGATCCGGGAATATTAATTAGTAATTACTCTATTCGCGTGGATTTCGTGTGTGTGGTGTGTGCGTGAGTCGCGGGGATCTCGCGTGGTGCGTGTGAGTCGCGGAATTTGCCTGTTGCGTCTGTGTGCGTCGTGTGTGCGTGTGAACGTGTCGCGGCCCGTCTGTCGTTCTAGATTCTTTCGCTATCTTTCGACGAAAACGCATATATGATATACTGTTTCGTGCTCACTGTTCCTTTATTACCTTTTTTTGGAAATATACTTTGTTGTTCTATTTTATAAGTGAATGTGTTGATTGCGTTGCGCCGCCTTTCCCTCTCCTCAGAGTATCAAACTCGCCTCGCGCCCTAAGTGGACATGCGTGTCCGGGCGATCGCGTTAAGATTAAGATTACGAAAACGTGGTGCGCGTATTCGCACCTGGCGCCCAAGCTTTGGTGTTGTCTCGCGGATGTTTGCGCGGAAATCGGCCTACCTGAGTACCTCGCGAGTCTACCGAGAAATTACCTACCTGTCTGACTACCTCGCGAAAGTCGGGAGATTATCCGTTTATCCGTATGACTCGCGTATCTACTGGAAAATATCTACCTATCTGAATGCCTCGCAAAAATATGGATGTTATCTGTGTGGCGGTCTACGCCACCGCGTTCGCGCACCTAATTGTGCAGCGCACCGACTTACCGACGCGACGGTAAGTTCGCGGCGACGCCGCTACGCGCCGCATTAAGAGAGCGGCTAACTCGTGTTTAATTTTCAACCAAGCATAGTATAATAGGAAGCTCAGCGGGAGTCCAAAACCAGTTTCTTGGCGCCAGTCGCCGATATCAGTAGACAGTACTCTTCGTGCAAGAAGAGTCAGTAACCCCGCGGCGTTAATCGCCACAACTTCCCGGCGTAAATCGCCTTGAAATCCTCGGCGTCAATCGCCGTGAGTCCTCGGCGTCAATCGCCCAAACGACTCCTAGGCGTTAAACGCCGGCGCCTCGCGCCCACCAATAGACAACGACGACACTCGATACCGCCAGACGGCGCTCCGGTTGCCTACGGTATATAAGAAGGCGACGCAGCGAACACAGCTCAGAGAGTTTCGACCTTGAGAAGGCGCTAGTCGCCTACCACTTATCCACGCGCCAGTACCAGCATCACCACGCCGCGATTTGTTAAGGAGCGACCTTCTCCTCCTCCTCTGAAGGACGGAAACGACCCGGCCATACGTCGCAAGACGCGACCGACGCCACTCCGGGTTACCGCCAGGAAGAGCCGCGACGACGTCTCCACGCGGCCACACCTAGGCGCTAGTCGCCAGAGATACGGCGCTTGGCCGCCGTATACCCGCGCTATCCGGCCCGTGAGGTACGTGCCGCCGCCGCCGCTTCCAGGAAGCGATCCGTATTCCAGGCTCATCCGCCCGGTGGAGCCCGTACCTCCGCCATCACCAACGGGCCTTCCAAATCTGGACGCGGAATCATCGCCACGTCCTGGTGCAATCTGCCCTTTTCAGGGCATACAATCAAACCGCCCTCCGAAACGCGCCCGGTCACCCAGTGTGATCGTCGTACGCCAAAGGCCGGTCGTGTTGTCGGACGCGCCGGCTAACACGACGAAACCCGGCAAACGAGTCAGCCGCCGGACGACCTCGGACAGACCGCCGACGCCAGGGGCGTTCCTGGACCTCGCCAGCGAGAAGGAGAACTCGCCACCGTCAACGAAGCCACCCACGTGCACCTGCGGCAAAGGACGACCAGCGCTACGGGACCAGGCCACGCAGACGAGCCCCAAGAAGCTGAGAGACCAGGGGACGCAAGCAAAACACCGGGGCGGCCGATCGACGTATCATCCGCATTAATGAAGTACACACTGACACACATCCAAATGTATAGCTTGTAAATATATATATATAAAATGTATATCTGTCTCCTATTGACTACCCTCTTGCGATTCACTATCCTTGGGCCTTTCCTATGCGCACCCTAACCAAGAGTAAGTAAATTAAGATATAAGCGCCCATATCTGCCTACCTTGATGCCTTGTGAATACCTCGGAAAATACCGGTCTGCCTGAATTCCTCGAGAATACCTGCCTACCTAATTATCGGTGGCTAATTTGCAGCCGCGCCTCCTCGGCGGGCGAGACCGAGGAAAAACGGGTTGCAATATATATATATATATATTAAGTATATACCAAACAAAATATCATATCAATACAAAATGTTTACCCCGATTTTTCTCGAAGAGCATAATTCTCCACTTCTCCTGGATTTGGTAAGTAGTTTATTACCGCATCTAATACTTCATTATTAGGGATCCTAACTACACAATCATATAAATAACCATCTCTACTTAAACCACTCTTTTCCCAAGTTAAATAGCCAGCAAATAACAAAAAACTCCAAAAAGCGTTTCCATATTTATTTAGAAGATCAAAAGAAAGATGCTTATCTATAGAAACAGTCAATGATTCTCCTTGCATCAATGATTTAAATTGCTCTTTGATACTATCGTTAGAGGAAAAAATAAGCTCCTTAATGAAATTATTATTACCCGTGTTCGGCGCTCACTGTGTATATAGTAGTTAGTAGTTCGTGTTAATAGCTATAGTATTCTTATATTGATTAACAAGTTAGTTTAGATTACCGTCGGTAATTTCGTTTTTGTGTTTGGCGACTCGCGCAAAACGTCGGCGGATCGCGATCGTTACAAATCAATATTCGCGCGACTCACCCGACTCGTGCTGCCCGCCCGCGGGCGGCATCCCTAATAATTGGGGAAAAATTGATACTCGCTCGCGCCGTTCTATACAGGAACGCGAGCTGGAAAGTGCGCGGAGCACATCACTCTTCGTTCGGAAGTGGTCTTAGCGACATCGACACCGCAGTATAGTGCTCGAGTCGTACTACGTCGTCTTCGACGGAATACTAGTGCCTGCAGACAAACATGTCGTGACTGCCTTGCCGCCTGCTTGCTTGCTCGCTTTGCCTGTGATCGCCTGCTTGCACGCTTGCCTCTCAATCCTTGCCTGCCTGCATCCTCTCGCCAACACCAAGGACCGCCACGAGGAAGGACGAGAGTGGCAGAGTACACCCCCCAGGAGGGCGCCGGGGCACCGACACGGTGATTCGCACGCTTTGCTTTTCGCTTTGATTGCTCGTTTGCTCGCTCAATAATTGTGAGGGGATCGTACCCCCCTCTGGTCCTTCGAGATCGTCGCATAACATCGCTTGTCGCAAATCCGGGGGACGGATTTACACCCCCCCCCCCCCCCCCGAGCAACCCGAATAGACCATGGATTATACATAAATAAATTCCCTACCTGATAGCCATTATACCAAATTTTTACTTCATCCAGACAAGTAGAAATTTTGTTTGGTAAAATAATCTTTCACTTCTTCTTGGCTAAAACCAAAATGGCTGCTATAACCTTGATCTAAAAAGGTATAAGTTTTTAAGTTATTTAAACCAGAAAGCATACTATCTCTAGAAACACGTTATAAGCCCATAAGCACGTAATATGGCCGTTAATATGCCTCTTTCTAAAGTAGGATTCCCTATTAAAGCAGGACTAAATAGGCTACGCATAAAATTCTACCATAGCTTCCAAGTATGCCTCATTATCGTTTTTTAAAGCTTTATAAAGAGGCGTATCATATTCATCTATAACAATATATACTCTTTGGCCATGACGTTGGTAAAGGCATTGACTAAGGAGCTCTAAAAATGATTCTAATTCTTGTTGATTAGCTTTCTCACTTAGAACATTATTTAACTTTGTAATCTGTACTTCAGTGATTTTATCGCTTTTTAATAAATAGGCATATGAATCATAAAGAGTTGATATCAATTCATACACCGCATTGTAAGCCCCTTCAAAACTAGCTGAATTAATATCCTTAAAACATATCATAATGACAAGGTGCTTACCTTAATGGTCCTCAAGGTATTGTAAGAAACGATTGGTCATGTTGGCACCGTAGCTGGCATGCCCGGGGAAAGGTCGGGAGGAGACATCACGCCGGACAGGCGTGATCAGGGCCGAATACGGAGCTCGTTGCTCCATCGTAATCCGCCGGCAGACGATCGTGAGCCGCGAGAGGTGGAACGTCTCCGGTGCGCGCTGCGGTGCCTACCGTATTAAATCGTATTGTAAAGAAGCTGCAAATAAACTGTGTTCAAATAAACGCCGGTAAATACTAATAGCCTGACACCCCATCCAGCGTCGACCTTACAGCTCAGAAGTGGGATTCAGCCCGCGTTGCTCTCGGAGAGAGGGCCATTCGATTGTGAGTGTATGGTGCGAACAAAAGCCCAGAGAAGCATGGATCCACAGCGGCTAGAAAACTTAACGTTGGTGCAAATTAAAGAAGAAGCGAGGCGGGTCGGCATAACCACCGCCGAAGAAATCACGCATGCCCGCTACAACGAGCTCATCACGGAGTACATGGAGAAAAAACCGACAGGCGAGCAGTTAAGTAAGGACACACCCCCCGGTGAAGAACAAAGGTACACCGGTGGGGACCGGAACAATCCGGAAGGAAATTGCGCCGGCCGGACGAAGAGAAGACGAAGAGATGCCGCCATGGTGTGCGCACCTCGTGGCACAGCTGCAATCTATTAATCGAAATAATCTTCAGCAACAACAACTACTGGAGCAATTGACCGCGGTCGTCAATAGCCATTGAAACAGAAGAGATCGACAGGACGAACAAGCGGACGATCGGAACAGGAACACCAGTACCTCCAGAGAAGGAAGTCAGGTGTTACCGTTGGCCTCGGTTTCGTCTGCACAGTCAGTGAATCTGTTAGCGACGCAGATTCCAGAGTTTTCGGAAGCGGAGGTCGACAACGTCGAAGTATGGCTTCGACGAATAGAGAAGGTAGCGGAAATACACTCGGTACAAGAAGGCGTAAAATATTTGGCGGCGACCAGTAAATTGACTAAAGGAGCAAGGAAGTGGTTCAAGATAGGCTCAGGAGAGATGCTGGAGTCGTGGACGGGCTTCAAAGAAGCCATATTGAAGAGATTTCGTCGCAGAGTTTTATTCCACGTCGCCATACAGAAAATCGAAGCGCGTAAGTGGAAGGAAACCTTCTTAGAATAATAATTGGAGGGAAATTGGAGGGAAACCTTCTTAGAATATGCAGCAGATAAGCTTGCCCAAATGTACGTCCTCAATTTAACAGAAGAGGAACAAATACACTTAATTATTAGCGGCATGGGGAGCCGCTCTCTACAAGAAACGGCGGCCGTGCTGAGCACGGAGGACGTCGACTTATTCCTGCAACAAATGCAGAAGATTATAAGTGCCTCAGGAGAGACGGAGGCCAAGAAGCCGACGCGAGAAGGAAGTAAAACGTACCGAAGAGACAACCACAAGGACAAAGCCAAGGTTCAGGACAAGGAGCCGGGCAACAAGGGGATCACGTGCTTCAGGTGCCAAGGTAAAGGGCATAAGAGCTACGAGTGCCCAAAACCCAGGAAAGACGACAGGCCGCACTCGAGAGGGACGCCGGCGGCCGTTGCAGTATCAGCCGTGCAGGAGGATCCCGCAAAAGAGGACTCGACCACGGTAGCGTTAGTCGCCGACGATTCAGGTAGACAAATTAATTATTCGGGACAACCGTTGTCGGTTATTTCGCTCAATTCAAACAGATGTAAATTATCCGCAATAATAGATACGGGTGGCCCAATTTCCTTTATCCGCGAGAATGTATATCAGAAATTTATCGAAGCCTCGTCAGGGCCGTTAGCTAAATCAACAATAGCGTATAAGGCACTAAATAACACGCCAATACCGATCCTGGGTATAGCAAGGTCGAGCATGATATTGGAACAATACCCGGATATTGACTTGGATGTCGAACTTTACGTGATCAGAGAAAGTTCCCTGCATGTTGACTTGGTGATAGGACGCGACCTGCTAGGAAAACACAAATTATCCGTATGGTATTCCCCTTCAATAGGAGAACAACAAGAAGTGCTTAAACTATTCGGGAACTTGCCACGAGACGCGATTTGCAGCACTTCTAATAAAATAGATGAAATACTGGATAACTTAAACGTAGATTTCGGTGACGAGGTAAAACTTGAATTAAAATCGTTAATAAAGAATATAGAAAGTAAAGTTGTTCCAGTATCAGACGATGGCTATAGAGTAAAGGTGGCACTGAAGAGTGAGTCCCGATTGCGCACATTACAAATCGGACACGACAATATTTCCCGATCGGACACATTCCCGATCGGACACGGTGCCGATTGGACACAGTTACTATCGGACACGGTGTCGATCGGACACGGTGCCGTTCGGACACGGTGCCGATCGGACACGGTGCCGTTCGGACACGGTGCCGATCGGACACAATCCCGATCGGACACAGTTACTATCGGACACATTTAGTTGCATTCGGACACGGTGTCGATCGGACACGGTGCCGTACGGACACGGTGCCGTTCGGACACAGTGCCGATCGGACACGGTGCCGATTGGACACAATCCCGATCGGACACAGTTACTATCGGACACATTTAGTAGCATTCGGACACGGTGTCGATCGGACACGGTTACTATCGGACACATTTAGTTGCATTCGGACACGGTGCCGATTGCACACGGTGGCGATTGCACACGGTGGCGATTGCACACGGTGGCGATTGCACACGGTGGCGTTTGCACACGGTGCCGATTGCACACGGTGGCGATTGCACACGGTGCCGATTGCACACGGTGGCGTTTGCACACGGTGCCGATTGCACACGGTGGCGATTGCACACGGTGGCGATTGCACACGGTGTCGATTGCACACGGTGTCGATTGCACACGGTGTCGATTGCACACGGTGTCGATTGCACACAGTGGCGATTGCACACGGTGTCGATCGGACACGGTGCCGTTCGGACACGGTGCCAATCGGACACGGTATCGATCGGACACGGTGCCGTTTGGACACGGTCACGTTTGGAAGTAAAATACGAAAGTTTATGTATATGTTCGAGATTGTTAAAACAATAATAAAGTAAAAAACTATAGCATTACGCGAGGTTAAAAAATCTGTCATCGTATTATGTATTTATATCAAGAGTATGCGCGGAGCGAGACCGACCGTGACTCTTTACAAGTTGCGAGTACTCGAGATGTTGAGATAAACTATTTACGGATAGCACATTAAGCGGTAGTCAGAGCTACAAATCTATATAAGGATACGTATTATACTGTAATATCGTGTACGTACTTCAAGTATGAAGTCGATTGACATATTTCCTAACCTCAAGCCGTCCTCTCATTAGAGTGCTTTATTATTGCTTTTACAGTCTCGAACAGTATATAAAATGTCGAAATATTTTTCTCTTTTAGTCAAAGTGGCGTTAAATGAGTATACTTTTGTCAAATAAAAGATAAGTTGTTTATCTTAATAATTTAAAGTTAACTCTTCTTCATACATAATAAGATACACTAGTGTTACTTATTAATAATCTGAGATTGCAGTTTATTGATTTACAGCAATGTTTTAGCAATTATTTGATAGAGATTTAGCTCCCTTTTCTTTCAGTGGCGCAACAGAATATTATTTTACTGTCAAAAATGACGTATCTCTGTATCTACGAAATGCACAGGCATACTGTAAAGGCATGCATTTACAGTGTGGACTCCAATTTGAAATGTGAACATTATTTGCTGTTTGCTAACCTTTATTGTAGTATGTTTAGCAGCTGGTAATGGTACATATTATTGTTGACATTTGTACTAAAATTACTTGTGTACGAAATTCTAATTTCTAATGTTTTTAATTTAGATTATTAAGTATCAATTTTCTTCAACTTTGTAGGAGCTGGGGATGAGATATTCTGTGCATCTATAGTAATTACATAGGCCTGGAATATCCTCAGATATCGAAGAAAAAATCCATTTACAAACCATGAGATTCCGTTAAGCGAGAGTTGATTATTATTGTCTCCGTTTTCAGAATCTTGTGAAATGTTATGGAATTATCTACTGTGATTAACTTAGTTGCTGTGTTCATCATGGAAGGATCAATGTGCTTCTAGTTTTTACACATGTTTGCAGAATGTATAAAACATTTGTATTTTTAGACAGGTAATAACTGTGTATACTTTATTAATAATCTTTAACGAATTATCCACCGAATGCAGCGTAATATATTTATCTATATCGTGGTATTTAAATAATGTATGTGTCGTGCATGTTATGAGCATATTCTCACAAATACATAAATTGGTAAGTAAAATTTGGTAAAATTAAGCTTATAGTTATAGTTGTAATATATATATTATATATAATATTTCTTTCCGGTAGCGACATGTTAGAACATACATTTTACTTCGACTCGTATATATACACTATCTTACGATCAAACATAAATGCCATTATACAAACTTCTTTCAAGATAAAGGATTGCTTTCCCAAAACATCCAAAGGCTACAAGGATGTATGATACATGTGTAGGATTGGTAAAAAGATATATATTTGTATGGGTGTACAGTAGAGTGCAGTATAACGCTCGCTGGTAGTTCGGTCTCAACTGACTCGATCACGCGCGTTCACGCCACGACCCGAAGAGCCAAAAACAGAATCGCATCGAGCAGACGACGAGCGTCGGCCGCCTCGCCGTCTGGTACCCGCTTGCCGTGACAAAACGCACGCACTTCGAAAGCGCGAAGCTACGCCTATTTAAAAAAAAAAACGCGGATACTACACATGAATGTTGATACTTCTATATATTACGTTCCACAGGATTCTAGTAAAGGATATAATCATAAGCTCCCGCCTAACAGACTCTCGTACATTGTAAGTGAATTTTTTTTTGATACCTAAAAACATTTGATAGCTTACCCTACAAATTACTACGGACGCATAGGATATGTTTTCAGCTTCTTCAAGTATAAAATAGATATTTAACAATCTTAATTCAAAGCATTGCGTTAGAATTGTACAATATCTTATTAAAATCCAGTAAATAGCAAATAATCTTGAAATTAAAAATCAGTGTTCTAATCACATCTCTCTGAAAGCACCGATGCATAATGTTATATTAACCTTCGTATACCCGCGTCAAATAGTGTAACACGTATACCCGCGCACGGTCTGTGACACCGAGGTCCATTTTAGCATGTTTTTAGTAACATGTCATCATAAAATTAAGTTAACTATTAGTTGAGAATGTGTTAAAACATATCAAACAAAGTTTTATAGATAATATTTACTTTTATTAGCTAATAACAGTCTTTTATTACAGCCATTGGTAAGAAACAATATTCTTATGAGCTACGAAAACTTGAACAAAAATATACTTTTTATCATATCAAACTAAAAGAAACCCTGGAATCTTAAAGAACAGTTCATAAAATAATAAAAAAAAACAAACTAAAGTACTTAACATTGCTCAACATAGCAGTCGGAGCATACCCGCGTCGGTCTAACAGACCGATCGGTGTCGTGTACGAGTATACGTGTTGTATGCACGAACGCTCGTGCCGCACTGAATTAAAGTTAGCCATGAATCATGCAGCTAGCAGTGAGCCCAAAGCGCTGGCGTCTTTTGTTAAAAAAAAATAAGCCAAACGTAAATTGTCGGTCTGACAGACCAATGCGCGGGTATACGAAGGTTAATAAATTTAGATGCACTAAATAACACTTACTTAAATTGTGATGTATCTAATTACATATAAAGTGTGAATTTAAAGGGCCAAAAAATCCATAGTTTGCTTTATTATACATATAAATGCATTCGTAAATATGGTATTGCAGATAGGAATTGTATATTATTAAGCTTTTTAAGTAAAATATTTGTGACGCATGTAATGCAGTATATAATATTTATATGTATTAAAATACTATTTTCTGACACATATATGAACTTAATAGCAACATAAACATTTAATCAATCTTTTATTATACACATTGACAGTACAGAATTATTGCTTCTTGAATAAACACGGAAATTTTTAATAGAGCGACGATGATATTGTCATACATCATTGTCGTACATGATTTTAATAGTGGAGACAATAATGTTGAACTTTATGGAACAGTATCATCAACATCCATTAGTAAAATTAATGTGTTTATTGAAGAAACGATGATTCTGTATTGTCAACATGCATGATAGATTGATTAAATGCTTATATTGCTCTTCAGTCAATGTATGTACTAGAAAATAGTATTTTAGCATTAATACTCAAAATCCTGAATACTGTGTTACCTGCATGGCACAAATAATTTATTTAAAGAGTCTAATAATATTGTATAATTCCTATCTGCTTACGAACTTTTGACCTTTTAAATTCCGTTAATAAATAATTACATACATTAGTATTTTGAATATGTGTTATTTGCTGCATCCAAATACGTCTTATTAATAGAAGGTTATGCATCAGTTATAAAAGAGATGCACTTACAGTGTAAGATGTTGTGTTTTTAATCTCAAGATTATTTGCTGTATATATATAGAATGCACGAGAATTTTTTACACGACAATTCATGATCACGTATCCTCTATTAGAATCCTGTGGAACGTTATGGGAGCATCAACATACATCCATGTAGCGTTTGAAAGTTTTAAAAAATCAGTCCTTTATCCTGAAAGAACATTTGCAGAATAGCATTTAATATTTGTGGAATGTTAAGGGAATATCAACATATATCCGTGTAGCCTATGGAGGTTTTAGAAAACTAGTCCTTTATCCTGAAGGAATATTTGTAGACTGGCTTTTATGTTATATTACTATAGATAATATATACGAATCAAAGTAAAATACATATTTTAACATGTGGCAATTGGAAAGCAATATTATGTATAATATATGTGTTACAAAACTATGACTAGAAGCTTAATTTAATCAAATTTTACTTACCAATTTATATATTTGTGAGAATACGCTGGTAACAGACATGACACATACATTATTTAAATACCGCAATACAGATAATACATTATATACTGCATTCCGTGGATAAATCATTAAGATTATATTAAAGATTATTTTAAAGTGTACAGACACATATACAGATATTACCTGGCTAAGAATATAAATGATATGTATTCTGCAACATGTGTTGACACCAGAAGTGCATTGATCCTTCGATAAATACAGCAACTAAATTAGTGACAGTGGATGATTCCATAACATTTCACAAGATTCTGAAAGCGGAGACAATAATAATGAACTCTCGCTTAACGGAATCTCATGGTTTGTAAATGGATTTTTTCTTCGATATCTGAGGATATTCCAGGCCTATGTAATTACTATAGATGCACAGAATATCTCATCCCCAGCTCCTACAAAGTTGAAGAAAATTGATACTTAATAATCTAAATTAAAAACATTAGAAATTAGAATTTCGTACACAAGTAATTTTAGTACAAATGTCAACAATAATATGTACCATTACCAGCTGCTAAACATACTACAATAAAGGTTAGCAAACAGCAAATAATGTTCACATTTCAAATTGGAGTCCACACTGTAAATGCATGCCTTTACAGTATGCCTGTGCATTGCGTAGATACAGAGATACGTCATTTCTGACAGTAAAATAATTTTCTGTTGCGCCACTGAAAGAAAAGGGAGCTAAATCTCTATCAAATAATTGCTGAAACATTGCTGTAAATCAATAAACTGCAATCTCAGATTATTAATAAGTATCACTAGTGTATCTTATTATGTATGAAGAAGAATTAACTTTAAATTATTAAGATAAACAACTTATCTTTTATTTGACAAAAGTATACTCATTTAACGCCACTTTGACTAAAAGAGAAAAATATTTCGACATTTTATATATTGTTCGAGACTGTAAAAGCAATAATAAAGCACTCTAATGAGAGGACGGCTTGAGGTTAGGAAATATGTCAATCGACTTCATACTTGAAGTACGTACACGATATTACAGTATAATACGTATCCTTATATAGATTTGTAGCTCTGACTACCGCTTAATGTGCTATCCGTAAATAGTTTATCTCAACATCTCGAGTACTCGCAACTCGTAAAGAGTCACGGTCGGTCTCGCTCCGCGCATACTCTTGATATAAATACATAATACGATGACAGATTTTTTAACCTTGCGTAATGCTATAGTTTTTTACTTTATTATTGTTTTAACAATCTCGAACATATACATAAACTTTCGTATTTTATTTCCAAACGTGACCGTGTCCAAACGGCACCGTGTCCGATCGATACCGTGTCCGATTGGCACCGTGTCCGAACGGCACCGTGTCCAATGGACACCGTGTGCAATCGCCACTGTGTGCAATCGACACCGTGTGCAATCGACACCGTGTGCAATCGACACCGTGTGCAATCGACACCATGTGCAATCGGCACCGTGTGCAATCGCCACCGTGTGCAATCTGCACCGTGTGCAAACGCCACCGTGTGCAATCGACACCGTGTGCAATCGGCACCGTGTGCAATCGCCACCGTGTGCAATCGGCACCGTGTGCAATCGCCACCGTGTGCAATCGGCACCGTGTGCAAACGCCACCGTGTGCAATCGACACCGTGTCCGAATGCAACTAAATGTGTCCGATAGTAACCGTGTCCGATCGACACCGTGTCCGAATGCAACTAAATGTGTCCGATAGTAACCGTGTCCGATCGACACCGTGTCCGAATGCAACTAAATGTGTCCGATAGTAACTGTGTCCGATCGGGATTGTGTCCAATCGGCACCGTGTCCAATCGGCACCGTGTCCGATCGGCACTGTGTCCGAACGGCACCGTGTCCGTACGGCACCGTGTCCGATCGACACCGTGTCCGAATGCAACTAAATGTGTCCGATAGTAACTGTGTCTGATCGGGATTGTGTCCGATCGGCACCGTGTCCGAACGGCACCGTGTCCGATCGGCACCGTGTCCGAACGGCACCGTGTCCGATCGACACCGTGTCCGATAATAACTGTGTCCAATCGGCACCGTGTCTGATCGGGAATGTGTCCGATCGGGAAATATTGTCGTGTCCGATTTGTAATGTGCGCAATCGGGACAATCCCGCACTGAAAGACCACTCAACCTACGCCTATGCGCCGAGACGCTTCGCGTGGGCCGAGCGAAAACAAATTAGAGACATAACAGACGATTTGCTAAAGAGAGGAATTATAAAACCCAGTACCTCCCCATATTGCGCAAGGGTGGTACCGGTGCGTAGGAAAGACGGGTCTATGCGCCTCTGCGTTGACTTACGCCCGTTAAACGACAGAGTCCTAAAACAGCATCATCCGTTTCCACTAATAGAAGACTGTGTAGCACAAACCGGGAATAAAGAAGTTTTTACTTTGTTGGATTTGAAATACGGGTTTCATCAAATTAAATAGGACCCTAAACACACAAAATATTTCGCGTTTGCTACACCGGAAGACCAATTCGAATACACGCGCCTACTTTTCGGGTTTAGCGAGTCTCCGAGAGAATTCGTGAAACGGCTGTGCGAGGTATTAAATAAATTAATAAGGGCGGGAAAAATAATCATTTACATAGACGACATATTAATAGCAACAGAGACTTCCACAAGAGAATTTAGAGATACTTAAGGAAGTATTAACTATACTTAGACAACATAATTTAGAATTAAATTATAAAAAATGCTTTTTCTTGAAAAAACGAATAGAGTACTTAGGATATATAGTAGAAAACAATAATATCACGTTGAGTGAGAGACACACGGAAGCCGTGCAAAATTTCCCACGGCCTAGCAATGCAACAGGAGTACAGCGCTTTTTGGGCTTAGCAAGTTATTTTAGAAAATTTATTCCGAATTTCTCTATTAAAGCTAAACCACTACGGGATTTGCTTAGGAAATCAGTACTTTTGTGGTTCGTGTTTATTACAGAGAAAATCACGACACTCCTTAATATATATGTATATAGTTTATTACAATGAAGAAAAAGGAGTACAGCTAGCGCGCCGTAAAATAATACACGTCGAAACTTGCGAGAGCGGTATGCGACCTTCTCGAGACACGCTTGACATCGGAAGAGACGATACGTACTAACTCGGTCAAAACAAGAAGTGGTGATCATACGCAAAACGCGGCCCTAATGGTAGGGGGAGTTATAAACGTCGGCATCGATCGGCATTCTCCGCGATCTATTATTCTCAATACATTTCTATTTTTCGTCGCAATACTCAACACTCCCACTCGACAAAAAATATTAATTATTACATGACAATATGCCACTTTCTTGTTTCAAGCGATGAAACTTATCTCTCGGTAGCGCCTTAGTTAATTGGTCAGCCAATTGATTATTGGTCGCCACATACTGGACGTCGATGCTTCCATCGAGTTGTTTCTCACAGGTGTAGTGATATTGCACGTCGACATGTTTAAGCCGTCTCAAGGATTCACGGTGCTTGACTAGACGTATCGCAGCTTGATTGTCACAATATAGAGGTATTGGCCCTTCACTACATGGATTGAGCTCCGACATGACTTGCTTTAGCCAAACTGCTTCTTTGGTCGCCGAACATAAGGCCATATACTCAGCTTCCGTCGCCGAGGTAGCCGTCGCACCTTTGTTTCTTCGAACTCCAGGAGATCGGTCCACCATTCAACAGGAAAATCCACCCCGTGGTGCTTACACGAGTATCCAAGTCACCAGCGTAATCGGAATCGCAATAACCAATGATTTTTAAGTCCTTACTTCCGATGCCATATACAATACCATGGCTGATCGTTCCTTTAATATAACGCAATATCATTTTAATCCCATTCCAATGCGCTTTGCTTGGTTTACTCGTGTATTGACTCAAAACGCTTATAATGTAACCTAAATCCGGACGCGTCATTACCATTAAGTACATAATTGACCCTAGAGCTTCTCTATACGGGAAACAATTATTTTCGTTTTCGTCGTTATTCGCTGTAAACTTCATTCCAGCATCGGCAGGCACAGAAGATGGCGCACAATTAGTGTGAGAGAACTTGCTTAGAACCTTTTGCGCATAGGCAGTCTGATGCAGCTTTAACACTCCAAGACTTCTGTCCCTCTCGATCTGGATACCTATAAAATATTCAGCTTTATTATATCTTATTTCAAAGTTTGATTCTAGTTTTCTTAACAATCTTTTAGTCTTTTCTTTGTCATTTGAACAAATTAATCCGTCATCTACATACAGAACTAAAAGGATTATTATACGACCTTGACAGTAGATAAATACGCACGGATCCTTTTGACTTTGTCGCAAACCTGCGGCTCGTAGGACTGCAGAAATATTGTCGTGCCACTCCTTAGACGCTTGCTTGAGCCCATATAGACTCTTCAATAAGCGACACACTCGATCATCCTCCTCGAAGCCGTCCGGTTGCTCCATGTAGACTTCCTCCTTCAGTTCACTGTTAAGGAAAGCAGACGTTACATCAAACTGAATTATGTCTAAATCGAAGGCCGCAGCAAGTGACAGCACGAGTCGAATAGATTCATGTCTAGCGACTGGGGCATACGTAGCATTGTAGTCCAATCCGTATTTCTGTGCATAGCCCTTGACCACTAGACGAGCTTTATATTTATCAATGGAGCCGTTCGCCTTGTGCTTTTTCTTGAAAATCCAGCGATTTCCAATGACATTAGCATGAGCCGGTCTTGACACTAGGGTCCAGGTGCCATTTTTCACCAATGAATCGAGTTCGTCGTGGATCGCTCGTTTCCAATGATTAGCTTCAGAACTGTTCAAGGCCTCTTCCAACGTGAAAGGGTCCATTTCGGTGAGCAATGCTTCCGCTGCAATCGCCGCGTCTTCTGATCTATCAGTACCGCGTCTCGCCGTTGTCTGCCGCAATGGGTAGAGATCCCTTTCGATTGGTTTCCTTGAATTTTTACTGCTCGGCTTCGATTCTATGCAATGAGATTTCTTCTCGACGTCCAAGAGGCTCCCACTCTCGGTTTCACTAAAGACATCATCTTCATCGTCGCTAGTCTGATCGGATTGTTGAATGATGACTGACAGTCGATCGGGATCTCTCTCATCAAAAATAACATCTCGCCTTACGTAGCATTTGTGTCTTATTGGATCATAAACTCGATAAGCCTTGCAGTTCTCAGCATATCCTACCATTAGACACTTATTCGAGTTCTCCTGCCATTTTGTCCTTGATTCCTTTGGAATATGTGCGTATGCCACGCTTCCGAACACTCGTAGATGCTTGACTGATGGCTTGGCGCCATACCATCTTTGATAAGGCGTGTCTCCGTCCAGCGTGTCCGTCGCAGTTCTGTTCTTCAGATACACTGCAGTGTGAGTTGCCTCCGCCCATAGGGCCAGTGGCAATTTTCTAGCGTGAAGCATGGATTTCGCCGACTCAACTATAGTCCTGTTCTGTCTCTCGATGAATCCATTTTGCTCCGGTGCTCTCGGTGTGGTGGTCTCATGTTTGATCCCTTGTGCCTGTAGGAAATTCTTTACCTCTTGATTGCAGAATTCTAGGCCACAGTCACTGCGTATCTTGCGAATGGTGTGCCCGTCAGCGCTTACATCGACGCAAAACTGCTTCAAGTGCTTCAGTACATCTGATTTTTCTTTAAGGAAATATACGAAACAATATCGCGAGTAATCGTCCTTCAATAACAGGAAATAATTAGCTCCACCCAATGAGGGCCTGCTCATCTTACCACACAGGTCCATGTGAAAGACATTTCCTGGCTTAACAGCTCGCCTCGCTCCTGACCTTAAAAAATAGAGACGGTGCTGCTTACCTAGCACACACCCTTCGCAGAATGGTTTCTCAGTGACACTTCCCTCAACCTTAAGGTCCAATACCGTAGATTTATTAATCATCTGTCGCAACGTCTTAAAGTTGGGATGGCCCATCCTCTCGTGCCATTTTATCAGAGAATGATCAGCCACATTCGCTTTAGCTGCTTGATTTGCTTCATGGGGTACCACCGTCTGAAAGTTTAAAGCATAGAAACCTTTGTCATGTATCGATCCACTTACCAACAAGCGATTATTCTTCAAATATTTGACTGTTCCTCCACCATGTTCGAATACGACTGTCATTCCCTTCTTCGTCGATTTGTTGACGGACAGGAGGTTCTTTTGAATCCCCGGAATGTACAGTACTCCTCCAAGAGTATGCGTGACACTGCTCCCACTGGGTCCAGGCGCTCTGACGATGACGTCACCTCTTCCAGCTGCATACAGTACGTGTCCGCTTCCAACTCGTACGGGATAGCACTTTCCCTCGAACAGTTCCATGGTTTGAAACCAGTCTCTTCTAAATGTCATGTGTTCAGTGGCTCCAGAGTCCGAAAACCAGATATCGTTTTCTTGCACACTCAAGCACGTTTCTTCCTCAATTATGAATACCTGGGATTCCTCGCAATGCTCACGACCTTGTTTTGAAGTAGAGGCCTGGCTTGCTTTGTTTCCTTCCGCTACAAAGGTATGCCCTCGTTTGTTTTGATTCTGGCTTTGCCCTTGACTTGGCTGTTTCTTCTTGAAACAGTCACGTGCCCAATGGCCTGTCTTGTGGCAGAAATGACACTTGCCTTTCTTCTTGGTGTCACCTTGATGCGCGTTAGTCGTGTTAGCATTCCTCTTTGACTTTCCCCTGGAATAAAAGGCTTCGTCAGCCGTCTCTTGAGATCGCGTTCTCATATTCAGCAGCGATTCTTCATTTACGAGATGATCCGTTAACTTTTCCACGGTTTGTTCCGCCCTTGGCACAGCGTACCACGCCGTACGAACATTGTCGTATTTAGAGGGCAAGCTGCTTAGAATCTTTGATATTACAACTAACTCCTTTTGTTCCATGTTCATATCCTTGAGTCTTTGAGCTAAAGAAACGATCTGCGCCACGTGGTCGGCTACCTTGACGTTCTCATCCATCTTGCAATTAATAAACTGCTCCAACAGAGTCTGAACAAACTGGTCGCTTTTCTCGGCATGAACCGCTTGCAGCCGCGCCCACATTTTGGCCGCCGTATTACAATCGCTGAGGTACTTCAACTGCTCAAGCTCTAAGCCTCTCATAAGAAAGGCCTGCGCCTCGACGTCCTTTTCATCCCATGCAGCCGAGTCTGCTGCATTGACTGGACGCGGTAGAGTCCCAAGAATGTACGGTCTCAACTTGTTCTCTGCCATGAAGATCTCCATCTGACGCTTCCATAACTGATAATTCTCACCGTTGAAACGATGAACGTGGAATAACTTTGTCTCCGGCATCACGGCGTTCACCTCCTCCTGCACTGAGTCACCCGTATGGAAGTGTGCTGCAATGGGCCGAGTTTGGTGAGTCACTGTGTTGTCGAGGCCAATCCCCGATTCGTCTACGGTCTCTTCGTCTTCTCGCTCAGTGTCCGAACAATTATTCCGTTTATCTGGGAGCACTGGGCCCATAACC
This sequence comes from Leptothorax acervorum, assembly GCA_035220615.1. Taxonomy (NCBI): domain Eukaryota; kingdom Metazoa; phylum Arthropoda; class Insecta; order Hymenoptera; family Formicidae; genus Leptothorax; species Leptothorax acervorum. The sequence continues at coordinate 49,230 of JASTWQ010000019.1, forward strand.
TTTTGTGGTTCGTGTTTATTACAGAGAAAATCACGACACTCCTTAATATATATGTATATAGTTTATTACAATGAAGAAAAAGGAGTACAGCTAGCGCGCCGTAAAATAATACACGTCGAAACTTGCGAGAGCGGTATGCGACCTTCTCGAGACACGCTTGACATCGGAAGAGACGATACGTACTAACTCGGTCAAAACAAGAAGTGGTGATCATACGCAAAACGCGGCCCTAATGGTAGGGGGAGTTATAAACGTCGGCATCGATCGGCATTCTCCGCGATCTATTATTCTCAATACATTCCTATTTTTCGTCGCAATACTCAACAAGTACCATTTGTTTTCAATGACGAATGCGTTCAGTCGTTTGAAACGTTAAAACAAGAAATAATATTTAATTGACCATGACTGACACATCTATTGAAAAAGTCGACACGACACTTGAAAAGGAGCCGAAATTGGTTCGAAACGTCGTGTCGACATTTTCAATAGATGTGCCAGTCATGGTCAATTAAATATTATTTTTGGTTATTAATCACTGGCGAAGAAATTCTATCATTGTTAAAACAAGAGTTGACAGCTTATCCTGTGTTAGCTTTGTATAATCCGTCTGCGGAAACACAACTGCATACCGACGCGAGCGCGCTGGGGCTAGCAGCTATGCTTTTACAAGCAGCGAACAGGTGCTTGGGCGCCGATCGCCTATTATAGTCAAGCAACCAATCAAGCGGAGATGCGGTATCATAGTTACGAGCTGGAAATGTTAGCGATCGTAAAAGCCATCGAAAGATTCCATATGGGTGTACCACAACTCGCGACCGAAATTTTACTGACATATTCCCGACTTAAAAATAAGACGAAAATCCTAATACGAAAATGTCGAGAATATAATACTTCTCAAATAAGAAGCATTTACACTAGACGAATCAGACAGTCCGAAGTTTGCGCGCTCCGGGACGATACATCGCACAGTCATAGTGGATGCTCATGGCACGCCGTTTTGCTATGTATTAATAAGATTTTTGTATTTTGAATTAATTTTATGTCGACATAATTTTAATTAATTTTTATTATGTTATGACATAATAGAAATGGTTCCAAAAAACTATTTACTCCAGTTTAAATCAATTGTTAATTCTTTTTAGATTAAAAAAAATCTTATTAATAAGTGACCGATTGTAACGCCCTAGTGCATGCGGTTAATAAAGCGAATTTAAATCCGAAGATAGCTAGGTGGACCTTGAGATTGCAGAGGTATAAGTTTAAGGTCGCCCATCGTGCAGGCAAACAAATGATGCATGTAGACGCACTCAGCAGGCACGTTGGCCTGGTAGAAGCTTTACCGCTGGAACGCGAATTAGAATTTAAACAGCTGCGCGATCATAGATTGAAAGAAATAGCGGAAAACCTCGAGTTCGAAGATAATGATAAATTCGAGCTGATAGACGGCTTAGTTTATAAGAAAGACGATGATCGCCCTCGATTCGCCGTACCGGGCGATATGATTAATAATGTTATAAGAGCATACCATGATGAGATGGCACATTGTGGGGCCAAAAAAACAATGCAGGGTATACGGTCGAACTATTGGTTTCCGTCAATGAGAAAAAAGATATCGGACTACATTTCGAATTGTTTGGTCTGCCTAACAACTAACTCGTTCACTCATGTTAGGGAAGGCGAGATGATATTAGACAAAAGCGTACGAATACCGTTTGATACGTTGTTCGTCGATCATTTTGGTCCGCTTCAGGAAACAGACGATGGCTATAAACACATTCTCGTGGTAGTAGATGCATTTACAAGGTTTACGTGGTTATATGCTACGAAATCAACGACAACTAAAGAAACCATAAAACATTTAATTCCGCTATTCACTATGTTCGGGAATCCGAAAAAACTGGTATCAGATAGAGGCACAGCGTTCACGTCAAAAGAATTCAAATCGTTTATCAAATCTATGGGAATTTAACATAGACAGGTGGCTGTGGCCGCCCCGTGGGCGAACGGAAGGGTAGAAAGAGTTAACAGGTTTTTGAAATCGTCATTAAAAAAAATGGCAAAGGAACCACACGATTGGAAATCTCATCTAGGTATAGCTCAATATGTCATAAACAATACAATACATGTAGCTATTAAAATGTCACCGTCAAAATTGTTATTAGGCTACGATCAACGGAACCAGGTTGATACAACGATAGTAGAATTAATAAATTCGATAGCAAAAATACATTTTGATCCCGATAAGAGGGACAAAAATTACCAAACCGCGGAAGAAGCGACAGCCTCGTTGGCAAGATACAATAAAAATTACTATGACAGCCGACATAAAAAGCCATCGAAGTATCAACCTGGCGATTACGTCATGATTCGCGATACACAAGTGAAACCAACCGAAAATCGTAAACTTAAACCTAATTATAAGGGACCATACATGATTGTGAGAGCGTTAAATAAAAATAGATATGTGGTGCAAGACGTTCCAGGTTTCAATTTATCGTCGAGACCGTACGACAATATACTGTCGCCCGATCGCCTCAAACCGTGGGATAAACCTGTGACGTTGACACCCGAGAGCGACGAATAATATAGCATATAAATAAATCGATCTATTAGTTTGTAGGAAAGCGTAGTAAGTTAAGAAATAATATTGCTTAATCAAAATAATTTCTATTTTGACAGTTCACCCAAAGAATGTAATTTTGTAACACGCCTCAATCGGGACGAATGACGTGTCAGAAGGGCCGAACTGTAAGAAACGATTGGTCATGTTGGCACCGTAGCTGGCATGCCCGAGGAAAGGTTGGGAGGAGACATCACGCCGGACAGGCGTGATCAGGGCCGAATACGGAGCTCGTTGCTCCATCGTAATCCGCCGGCAGACGATCGTAAGCCGCGAAAGGTGGAACGTCTCCGGTGCGCGTTGCGGTGCCTACCGTATTAAATCGTATTGTAAAGAAGCTGCAAATAAACTGTGTTCGAATAAACGCCGGTAAATACTATTAGCCTGACACCCCATCCAGCGTCATCCTTACAGTATTTACCACCATCTAACTTTCCAATAACTAAATCATCAAATAAACCTGCTGAACTTAAACCATTAACCTCTGACGCAAAAAAAGGTGTAACACAGACATATTTAGTATCTTGCCTTAACGGCGAAGACGGGAAATTAAGGTAACTTTATCGCCTTTGCTGAGTAACTCAGCAATCATAGCTGTTTTATCACAAAACAGGTAACCTTCAGATACCAATTGCTGCTTGTCGAAACAAACTGCTATACAAATCCGAAAAAACAGATCCAAAAATTAAATATGTAAATGGACATTAAATATGTAGCTATTACGATGGAAAAAATATATATATCTATAATTCACAAAATAGAAAAAAATTGCACAAACATCATGAGGTATTCTTGAAAAAATTATTTCCAATGTACAACTTTGAGAAACATCCTGTCGAATTTCCTACTGTGCAAAATCAACGAAACTCATTAACGATTGTGGAGTATTTGCTATAGCTTTTGCGATATCTTTATTGTTTAATATTAAACCTGACGAAGTAAGATATGATTATAGAGTAATGCGTTCACATTTGTTGAAGATTTTCGAATCGAACACAACTGAGCATTTTCCTCAAGACTTACAATATGGTATTCCTCATAAAGTATTTCCATTAGCGGTAATAAAAGCGAGAGAGGCTGAATGCTCAGTGCTTTGTCTTCCAAGATCAAAAATTTTATAATAGACGTGCTCAATAAAATTTCTGATCGTCATCAAATGGTAGAAAAGTTTTATATTAATAAATATATGCAAGATAGAACAAAATTAGTGTGCAACAAAAAAACGACAAATTCCAGTGCCGACCCTGCGACCGCACGTTTCCGTGAAGCAGCTGCGGTTAAGAGGATCGCCGCGAGTTGTACTGGAGCGTGTGGCGATGCCCGGTACGCAGGCGACAGGGACTGGAGGTCAACCAGCGGGGTCAGTCGGGCGGCTGCCCGACATGCCTCTGATACCGCCTTTCGTGGAGGCAACCCCCGGACAGCGCGAGGACGCGGGCGTAGCGCCGTCGGCGCTGGAGGTTCCGGCTGTGGAGCCGGTGATCTGGGTGCCGGTCGAGAGCGGAGCGATCGACCAACCCTCAGACGATTTCGAGAGCCCGGACAGCGAGGGTCTCTCGGATCTGGACCAACCTTGTCCCACGTAGGGAAGCGAGGTCATGCGCGAGGCAAGTGTGCGCGAGGCACGAACACCGCGCAAAGTATTAATGATATTTTGTTTTCTTTATTTTTCGGCGAAATGGCCGCAGAAATTTATTTCTTTTCGTTCTAAAAATTAGTTTGTCGTTGCCCTTATGGGACTATTTAGAGTTAGCTATATGCCCACCGGGCACGGACAGCGGTCCGTAGAGTTAATATTAGGTTACGTTTTCTATCATATTACAGTTTTCCGCCCAATTCAATATCTTGATTTGTTACCGGCTTACGCAAGTGATTGTTTACTTTTAATTTTGATCCGCGCGAGAATTGGTCATAAATTCGCGCGAACCGGCATGAGCCACACACAATCTCTAGTATAAACTCACGCGAGGTCAAAGACGAGGACCTAGTACACACGCTAGATCGATCGGCGTCTAGATACGACAACGCGTTCGCCAAGTAGCCACCTGGGTGTTTTCTTCAAGAATAGATAGTTGAAATCCGCTATTTCGGACCCGTTACATACGCCTGGCGGGTCAGCGACGATCTCCGACGACGCGTTCGAAAACGTGGATTAATAGCGAAAGGGCTATAGTGCAGGCGCGTCGCGAGGGACCTGGTACACGTCCCTATCGGGTCGGCGTCAAAGTCCGACAACGCGTTCACTAAGTAGCTAAGCGGACGTCTTCTTCAGGGACTGAGTCTCGTAACATGTTAGTTGAGACCTGGTACGCGCGTATAATAGGTCGGCGACAATGTAAGGTGGCGCGTTCGAAAACTCTAACAGATATCGGAAATTCGCGGTTAAAGACGCATTGCAAGGGACCTGGTACGCGTCCCAGTCGGGTCGGCGTCAAAGTACGATAACGCGTTAGCTAAGTAGCTACGTAGAGGTCATCTCCGAGAACTGACCGCGGGAACGTCCTTCCAAGGACCTAGGACATCGACCTAGGGGGTCGGCGTCAAAGTCGGAGGTCCGGAAATGGATCTAGCCAGTTTCCACCTGGAAGTTGGGTGCCGGACGATCGAGGGGCATCCCAAAGAGGCTGCGCATAGGTCGGCGTCAACATCCGGTGACCAGAATCATCCCTGGGCATCCTCTACAGGAAAGTCGACTGCCAACCGGCTGAGGAGCATCCCCGAGAGGGTGCGCACAGGTCGGCGTCAACCTCCAGCCAAAGTTGCGAAAACGGAAACCTGGTGCAGCGGTCCCGTCTGGGGGGTTCCCAAACAGTGTACCGGCAGCGGAAATTTCCATGTCGGGGCCCCACGACAGGAGTTACGGGGCACACACGCGTCAACCATGCGAAAACAGCGTGTCGGCCTGTGCGAAAACATGCAAAAACGTATGACGTCAGCGTGGCGTGATCGCGAGATTGCGAAAACAACCCATGAGTGGGGATAGCTTGAGTGGTAGGGAGCCACAGCGAGCAACGTTGCTCTTGGCAGTCTATCGGGTACAGTCGTAGCGTGCGGACGTTCTACGCATACTGTATATAACAACCGGTAACTCCCGCGTACTTGCGCGTTAAATTTCTCGTTCAACAATAGCGAGCGGTGAATAGCCACCTTCTGTAAACGACACATTGCGTGCGTGAACTGAAACATTGTAACAATTACAAGTGATTAACGATTTATAATAAATAGTTCGTCTTTAGTGAAAGTCGTGTCTCAAGATTACTTTAACATACTTACCTTCTACTCACCTTGTCCCACGGCGGTGTTACAACGTTGTCCATTGACTCCTTGGTGATGCGAGACTCCGGGGAAGTTCATCTTCGGCGACGATCCATCCTGGGCAGGAACCTGAAACAGAAGAAAATAAATTAGTATAGTTAGTAGTCGAGGCCAGCGGATATCCTATACGGAGAGCGCAGCGACGGTGATGGTCCACGGGGCATCCACCTACAACACAAAGCGAATATTTAATAAACGTTAATAATTAATATATGCGAGCGGTAACTTGGTATGCGGTGACGCGAGGATCCAGGGGACCCGGCATCAGTGAGCAGCTACCTGGTATGCGGTGAAGCGAGGATCCGGGGAAGCGGCAGCGACGGTGATGGTCCATCGGGGATACACACCTGCAACAGAGGGGAGAAATTACCCTATCTTATATCAGAGATTATATCTCGAGCACACCTTCTCGGTAGTTATAGGTCAAACCGAGTGGCGACCGTGATTTTGGAAGTGATTACGCGACTCCCACACTCTCAACTGGCCGTGTCCGGTCACACCTGCGCAGAAACTTCATGGTATGGCACAACAATCAGTTAAGACAATAGAAAAAACAATTACAATTAGATGGAAGTCGTATAAAGAAAAATTATCTTACTTCTCCCAATTTACACATGATAAATTTTCTGCAAGTGTTGAATCAGAATTCGTGAATCATGAAGTTGATTTAAAAAGATGGAATTTACAAACTCAAAAAAAATAAAAAATTTAAATCCTATATGCAAAGCATCTCACAGTTGGGTATCAAGATTCAACAAGTCTCACTGAATTGTTTCAAAAGAAGTTACGTAAAAGTAAGAAGCTTCTCACTAGAAAAACATTGGAAGATTCCGTTAATTTGCAAAAAGCAGTACAGGGCCGTGGTTTGGGTCCCGGGACCTCCTGAGAACCCGGCTGCGACCCTCGTGCGGCTCGAGCGGCAAAACCCGGGGCTCTGCACGGCGGGCTGGCGGGTGTTTGCCGAGAACGTAGAAGCTACCGGTGACGGTAGGAACCTGGTTCTCGGCCTCCCGGAATCCAGTGTCCTTAAACTGAGGGCACTGGATTTTAAGCCTTACCTTGGGACGGACCAAGTCACCTTTAAGGTGGAAGGGACGTCCCAAGGCGGGGCGGTAACGGGTAAGGGAAAGCTCAACCCAAAGGTCGGATCTTAAATGGGCCCGACCGGGGTGGTCTTCACCCAAATCAACTTGCATCACAGCAAAGGAGCCTCGGCTGTTCTTGCCAGGCGCCAAGCTGGAATGTACACAGCCATCTCACAGATACAAGAGCCTTGGCTGGTCCGGGGTTGTGTCAGAGGTTTGGCGGGATGCGGGAGGCTGTTTAAGGCCCCGTTAGAGCAACGACCCAGAGCGTGCGTGGCGCTCAAGGGCGTTGAGGCCCGACTAATACCTGATTTCTGTTCCAGAGATACAGTAGCGGTCGAGATAGAGGTCACCGAAGAGCCTGGTCTCAGGAAGAGGCTGGTGGTGTGCTCGGCCTACTTCCCCCACGAGGAGGGAGGTTCACTGCCGCCCGAACCGGTGACTCGCCTGGTGGAGTACTGCCAGAGGAATCGGCTTCCCCTGATCTTAGGATGTGATGCGAATGCGCATCACACGATCTGGGGAAGCACTGACACCAACGAGAGAGGTAGGAGACTGTTGGAGTTTCTGGCGTCCACGGACCTAGAAATTCTTAACAAAAAAAACGAACCTACCTTCTGCACGACAGCGAGAAGGGAGGTGCTTGACCTCACCATTTGCTCCAGGCAAATGGTTCGAGAGGTGGCTGACTGGAGGGTCTCGAATGAGCCTTCTTTGTCAGATCACAGACAGATTACCTTCAGGCTGGCTAAAGCCAGGTCTGAAAAGAATAATAAAGTGAGGGATCCCAAGGGAACTGATTGGGCCTCTTACCGAGAAGACCTATCAGTCAGTCTTAGGGACTTTCCCAAAAGACATGGAACCGCACAAGAGATAGAGCTCTGCGTAGATCACCTGCAAAGAGCTCTGGTAGGCAGCTTTGAGAGAAACTGTCCGGAAAGGACAGTTAAAAACACCAGAGGTACCTCCTGGTGGAGTCCAAGGCTGCGCGAACTCAGGGACGCGGCCCGCCGTTCATAGAACAGGGCCAGGAACACGGGCCGCCGGTCTGACTGGGACCTTCATAGAAGGGCTCAGAAGGATTACGGAGATTCTGTAATAAGAGCAAAAAGAAAGAGCTGGGAGAGATTCTGCGAGTCAGTGGAAAGCATGCCCGAGACCGCTAGACTGTGCAGAGTTTTGGCCAGGGACCCGGATGCAGCCCTGGAAACCATCTGTCTCGCTGACGGGACGATGGTGACTGGGGAACGATGTCTGACACACCTACTGGAGACAAGTTTCCCGGGCTTCCGGAAGGAGTCGGAGGACTATGCATGGCAGGGGACTCCGGCTCTGCGGAGAGCGCGGGAAGATGATTGGGCGCTTGCAGCCGAAATCGTCAGACCCGACAGGGTCAGATGGGCTGTAATGGCCTTCAAGCCCTTCAAGTCGGCGGGACCGGATAGGATCTTTCCGGCTCTTCTACAGGAGGGGCTGGAGCAGATCATTGGGCCCCTTACACGGACTTTAAGGGCCTCTCTGGCGCAGAGATACACGCCCAGCGCTTGGAAACTGGCAAGGGTGGTGTTTATCCCGAAAGCGGGCAGGACAGGTTACACCTCTGCCAAGGATTTTAGACCAATCAGCCTGACGTCTTTTCTTCTTAAGACGTTAGAAAGGCTGGTTGATGTCTACGTGCGGGACGTTGTTCTTCTGCGGCATCCGTTGCACAAGAACCAGCATGCGTACCGCGCGGGTTACTCTACTGAGACCGCCCTCCACTCTGTCGTGTCGTTTATCGAGGGGCAGTTGGAGGAGCGGGGCTTTGTGGTGGGCACCTTCTTGGATGTGGAGGGTGCGTTCAACAACACTCCTCACGAAGTAGTGTGTGAAGAGGCCGCTCGGAGGGGTGTCCCTGAGATGATCGTTGATTGGATCAGGGGCATGCTTGGACGGCGAGTAACGACCTCATCGGGTTCGGTGAGAGTCAGCGGATGGGTGGAGAGAGGCTGCCCACAGGGGGGGGGGTTCTTTCTCCGCTCTTGTGGTGTCTATTAGCCGATCGGCTACTCGGCACACTAAACGATAGGGGCTTCTTTACGCAGGGATATGCCGATGATTTGGCTATCCTTGTGCGAGGACCCTTCCTGGAGACGCTTCTGGAGCTGACACAGGCAGCTCTAGAGGTGGTAGAGGAGTGATGCCGCGGGACCGGTCTATCGGTGAACCCACTGAAGACCGGGCTCGTGGTATTCACACGCAAGTACAAAGTGGGCCCTGTGGAAGGGCCTATTTTGGGAGGAACAAGACTTGTTCCGACCAAGTCGGTGAAATATCTGGGGGTCACCCTAGATAGGAAACTGACATGGAAGGAGCACCTTGAGAATCGCTGTAAGAGCATTTGTTCTTACTTCTGGACGTGTAGGCGAACCTTCGGCCAGATATGGGGTTTTAAACCAAAGATGGTCTATTGGATCTACACGGCGATTCTCCGGCCCAGGCTTCTGTACGCATCGGTGGTATGGTGGCCCAGGACGCAGACGAAAACCGCCAGAATGGCTCTGGAGCACGTCAAGGCCCTGATTTTAAGAGGGGCCCTAGGGGCGATGCGAACCACGCCGGTGTCAGCGATGGGCGTGCTGCTAGGCATTGAGCCACTGCACCAGGTGGTGGTGGCTGCGGCGGCGGCCGCGGCCTACCGTCTGAGATGTGAGTTGAAATGGAAGGCTGGTGCTAGACACACAAGACTTCCAGGAACGGTTCTGGCTGGCCCCGTTTTCACAATGGGGCAAGACAGAATGCCGGCAATCCGCGTCTTTGAGAGGAGGTACAGAGTGTGCTTCCCTGAGCGCGAAGAGTGGAAGGACCCGAAAGGGCTGAATGCCTGGAATGGGGACATCTGGTTTACGGATGGCTCCAGAACAGGTGTTGGCTCTGGCGCGGGACTCTACTGTCCCCGAGATGGTACTAAGGAAGGTGTCCCACTCGGGGAATTTGCTACGGTATTCCAAGCGGAGACTGTAGCCATTATGAGATGTGCCCAAACCTTACTGGAGAGGAAGCGGAAGGGAGGGCGTATCAGAATTTGTTCGGATAGCCGGGCGGCGCTTGAGGCCCTCTGTGCTCCAAAATTTACTTCGCGGCTGGTCTGGGACTGTAGCTGCATCCTGGAGGAGCTGGCGAAGAACAATAGTGTTACCTTAACGTGGGTTCCCGGTCATTCGGGGATCAAAAGTAACGAAATCGCCGATCAGCTCGCTAGAGCAGGATCGGAGACAAGACTGCTGGGACCGGAGCCGGCTGTGGGGGTTCCCTTCAGCCTAGGCAGGAGGGAGATCCGGGGCTGGCTGCGGAACCAGCATCTTGGTAGCTGGAGAGAGGAAACCAGGGGCAAATGCAGACAGGCCAGGGCTCTCTTGGGAGATTCTCCCAGGGAGGGACTAGCAGGAAGCATTAGATCACTGAGCAGGAAGGACGCCAGGCTGGCAGTGCAGCTGCTGACAGGTCATGGCGTCCTGAACTACCACATGTACAAGTTGGGCTGTAGCAATACACCCGACTGTAGACTTTGTGGGGAAGAGGAGGAAACAAGTCTCCATATTCTTGGTCAATGTCCGGCATACGCCAGGCAAAGACTCCGTACGCTCGGCTTATCCTTTCTGGATCCCGAGCAGATAAGACAGCTACCGGTGGAGGACCTGCTTCGCTTTTACAGGGAAACAGGTCTTCCCTAACCGGGAGGCTGTTATTGCAGCGGGGAGGCACAATGGACTCAGTCTGCGTGCCGCCAGCAGGTCTTCGTTGGAGGACCACCCCCAGTTTCATTATTATTATTAGGGAAAGCTTGGTTTCTTTCTTTAAGTACATGCTTAAACTCCAATACAAGTGCTTTTGCATCCCTTTTAGGGATGACCACTACATCGTATCTTCCATAACCACTTTCTGTATTGGACTTTACCTGGTATCTATCCATGACGCTAAACAGTATACCCATGGTAAGAGCATGGTAAAAAATTTTTCCTTTACCCGCATCTAAATAACTAACACTTTGCATAACGAAAACATTAATTTCTTGTGTAAACTCATTTACTTTACCCTCTAGCAGATAATTTACAAAGATATCAAACCTAGACGGACTATCAAACTTGCTTTCAAATTATTCCATAAAATATGTGGTATAGAGGTTTATACATGGTTTATACATCATATCTTCATCCCCAATCTTATAGCCATTATACCAACTTTTTACTTCATCTTGCCTATTAAAGTTTCTTTTTTTTTAACAAATCTTTTACTTCTTTTTGGCTAAAACCAAAATATCTGCAATAACCTTTATCTAAAAAGGTACAAGTTTTTAGGCTATTTAAACCAGAAAGCATACTATCTTTAGAGACACGTAATATGCCCGTTAATATGCCTCTTTCTAAATTAAGATTCCCTTTTATAGCATCATTAAATAGGTTACGCATAAATTCTACCATATTTTCCAAGTATGCCTCATTACCGCGTTTTTCATTACGCTCTAAAGCTTTATTAATAGGCGTGTTATATTCATCTATAATAATATATACTTTTTGGCCATGATGTAGGTAAAGGCATTGACTAAGGAGCTCTAAAGATGATTCTAATTCTTGTTGATTAGCTTTCTCACTTAGAATATTATTTAACTTTGTAATCTTCAGTGATTTTATCGCTTTTTAATAAATAGGCATATGAATCATAAAGAGTTAATATCAATTCATACACCGCATTGTAAGCCCCTTCAAAACTAGCTGAATTGATATCCTTAAATCTTATCATAATGACAGGGTGCTTACCTTGATAGTCCTCAAGGTATTTACCACCATCTAACTTTCCAATAGCTAAATCATCAAATAAACCTGCTGTACTTATACCATTAACCTCTGACGCAAAAAAATAATGTAACATAGACATATTTAGTGTCTTGCCTTAACGGCGAGGACGGGTAATTAAGGTAACTTCATCGCCTTTGCTGAGTAACTCAGCAATCATAGCTGTTTTATCACAAAACAGGTAACCTTCAGATACCTATTGCTGTTTGTCGACACAAACTGCTATACAAATATGAAAAAACAGATCCAAAAATTAAAAATATAAATGGACATTGGATATGTAGCTATTACGATGGAAAAAATATATATATCTATAATTCACAAAATAGAAAAAAATTGCACAAACATCATGAGGTATTCTTGAAAACATTATTTCCAATGTACGACTTTGAAAAACATCTTGTCGAATTTCCTACTGTGCAAAATCAACGAAACTCATTAACGATTGTGGAGTATTTGCTATAGCTTTTGCGATATGTTTATTGTTTAATATTAAACCTGACGAAGTATGATATGATTATAGAGTAATGCGTTCACATTTGCTGAAGATTTTCGAATCAAATACAACTGAGCATTTTCCTCAAGACTTACAATATGGTATTCCTCACAAAGTATTTCCATTAGCGGTAATAAAAGCGAGAGAGGCTGAATGCTTAATGCCCAGTGAACACACTTTATAACGTCAATATAACATGGAAGTTACAAGTAATATCACAATGTTATTCTTGTGATATATAAGGGCTACTTAACATGGAAATAACTTGCAATGTAACATTTGTTATATGCAGGTATAATAACTGTTATACATCTTTTTGGCGTTACAGTTATGTAACAAAAATTGTGTAATTGTTACGTAACACGCTTGTATCAATGTTAGTATAACTGGTAATATTCTTTTAATATTAATGAAGTGTAACGGAATAACATATAATGTAACAATATAAGACTGTTGATTTTCTTACTGCTCACATTTTTCTATGTGCCCGGGCTCTTAAACCCTGCATCGTTCTATTTTGCTAGAGCTAATAATGGTCTGCGCGTTTCATAAAAAATTTTTTTGAATTATATAGTTTTTTGAAATATAGTTTTTTTATTTGAAAGGTTTAATTGTGCAGAGGCTTTTTAGTTTGCCTTAAGGGGATCCTGAACCCGTCTGTTTTACCGACAAAAGTCTCTACTCATACAGCGTCGCGTTAACTTGACAGAATTGAAAATGCTTCTCCAGGATTGCAGTACATACATTAATGATTCGGGGAAAATCTCATTTTATATGGAAAACGAGAAAAAGTTACGGAACTACAGATTTCCTTATTTTCATTTACCTCAATATGGCGTCTAGTTGGCAGACGGCCTGTCAATTCATCACAAGATGTGTTTCATATAAAAGGTATACCATTTGTACGAACGGGAAAACATGTTTTCCTGAATTGCAGAACACGAAACAACATTATTGAACCCTTGAAATGAAGATTACAAGTCTAATAAAGCATACGATGTGTATGTGTGTCGTGCGTATGTGTGCGTGCAATAGGTGCTATTCTTGACTATCTCTGCGATGATGTCGATAATGGGGGACCTGTATACCGAAAAAATCTGTACTCATACAGCGTCGCGTTAATTTGACAGAATTGAAAATGCTTCTCCAGGATTGCAGTACATACATCAATGATTCGGGGAAAATCTCATTTTATATGGAAAACGAGAAAAAGTTACGGAACTACAGATTTCTTTATTTACATTTACCTCTATATGGCGTTTTCAGTTAGCAGACGACGGCCTGTCATTCATCACACAAGATGTGCTTTATATAAAAGATATACCGTTTTTACGAACGTGAAAACAAGTTTCCCTGAATCATAAAACACGACACAATATTATTGAACCCTTGAAATCAAGATTACAAGTCAAATAAAAGCATAGGATGTGTATATGTCGTGCGTATGTGTGCGTGCATGCACACACGCACGCATACACGCACGCACATATGCATATATATATATATGCAGACAGTGCAGGGAACGAGAAGTGTCAATTGACGTTGGACGTTAGACAGTACGTTCTGAATGGATGCTGTCTCGTGGGCCTCGGGCATGTATTTTTCACGTAACGCATAATCGCATAACGCGGATAATACATGCCATAGGACAGTAGCCTACGATGAACGAACGCTATTCGATTTGCTGCAGGAATACTCTACGTGGATGTCTCGTCGTAAGTGAAATAATTATTTCCCATAATCATATGCAAAATTGTTCATATATAAATGTCCGATTTTACTTTGACACTATCGAGTCTTCTACTCGATTGCCCTCGTACAATCACAACTGTAAAATGCAAGTAAAAAATGTTGAAAGTATAAGTATATGTACACGCTGTTTATTGTACAAAAGACATTACATTTTATTGTTAGCAATGCAAGCTTTGTATTTGCAAAAATATGTATGTGAATTGTTATGTATTGCATATATGTTGTTATGTATGCAAGCACAGCGGTGTGCACACGGGGATATTTTTCATCTTTGCATTTGCAAATGTAATGTTTGTATTATGTATTGTCAAGGCTCCATCAATGTATGTCGCATCTACGATGCTACAACTTTGTCCGAGTTATCGGACGGAGAAAGAATGGCCGTTTGTCAATTCTGTCTCCGTCCGAGAAATTCTACAAAGTTCTACCATCGTACATGCGAGATACATTGATAAAGCCTTTGGCAATACATAAGTTTACATTGCTAACAATAAGATGTAATATCTTTCTTATAAGGAACAGCTTATATGTACATAGTTGAAAAGTAATATTTTCAACATTTCTTACTTTTATTTTAGTAGCTCTGCGACTTTACGCGGACAAAGTATCGTGGAAGACTCAATACTGTATCAGTAAAATCGTTACATTTATATATGAATTGATTCAACTTTGCATACGATTATATAAAATAATTACTTCACGTACAGTATTTGTGCAGCAATTGTAATAGCGTTCCTTCATGTTAGGCTGCTGCCTCATGGCATGTATTTTCCGCCACATCAGAAGAACATGTTGTGTCCGACAGTTACAGATAAGAATAAATCATATTTTGCTTGCATAATTTGTAATTACTTAATTTTTTTATTTACTGTCCTACGACCTTTCCCGTTGCTTGGAAAAAATAAATAGTTAGATGGCGTAAGTATTTATTTTTTCCAAGCAACGGAAACCATCAATGAAAAATACCTCGAACTTCCAGCATTTGAAAATTACTCCAATTTATACATCTCTTGTTTACCACTTATAACTCACTCTGATATATATATATATATATATAATCTGCTAATTCTGCCTATATATATTATACACTAATTCCACTATATAAGTTCTATTATAACATTCTCGCCAGGAAATATGGGATAGGAAAAAGGGACACGAATTATTAGACACTCAATTTCAGATTAACCGAATAAATTTATTCGATTTATTCCATTACCTAACACAAAATAAAAAAGAAAATGCGAACACAAATATTTCTGAGCTTATATAAAAAGGAATATATCAGAACGTTTTATAGAAACACACACGGAATATAGCATAATACGTAGGTATAGTATATTGAAACAGAATCAAATAAAGAGTAAAAAGTACGTTGCTAAGCTTATTGTTCTCTTGCCAATCCTAAATTGTAAGTAGGAAATATAATTTTTTGATTTCTCGCGCTACTGGTTATATTTTTTTTCTGTTTTTCTTAAGTATACGGTATATATTAGCGCACCACTATACAGTAGTATTCGAGTAGACATATCATGCATACAGAACTAGCAATAAATCACCCTAACTTGCACGAGGAAACTTTCATGCATTTTGCCCTGTACATTCTTATTCTAACATAACTGTGTATTTGCTGCTATGCAGTATATGTATACGCAGCATATATATCTATAGCATAGACTGATATACAATAATGCTTATAGCCTATTGTTTGATATGTAATGGCACTATAACTAAAATATATTGCATGTTCCTTGAGACCACCTGTTGCATAGACACACACACGGAAGAAGTGGTTCCGTCGCTGTCATCAATCTGAAAGTAGAATAATGCATATTATAAATATTTAAATAACTACAAAAATATGTTACATTGAAAGAAATAGTTACCTTGCTTTTAAAAATACCGCACGTATCCTTGCGATGCAGGCGGTGCGGGAACATATCCTTGCGGTGGCGTCGTTGCGGGCATATATCCCTGCGGTACGGGGTAATATCCTTGCGGTACAGTCGTTGCCGGCGCATATCCCTGCGCTGCCGGTACATATCCTTGCGGTGCACTCGTTGCCAGCGCATATGCCTGCGGTGCGGGCACATATCCTTGCGGTGTGGGCATATATCCTTGCGGAGCAGTCGTTGCCGGCACATATCCTGGTGGCGCAATCGCCGACACATATTCCTTGCGGAGCAGTCGTTGCCGCCACATATCCTTGAGGAGCAGTCGTTGCCGCCACATATCCTTGTGGCGCAATCGCCGACACATATCCTTGCGAAGGAGTTGTTGCCGCCACATATCCTTGTGGCGCAGTCGCAGACACATATCCTTGCGGAGCAGTCGTTGCCGGTACATATCCTTGCAGCGCAGATGCGGGCAGTGAAGGCGGTGCAGGCGAGGCAGCCGGCGTTGCATACGCCGATGGTACGTATGTTGGTACATATGTACCACCGGTGTACTGCCGTTCCTTCCGCTTCTCTTTCTGCCTCTCCTTCTGCAGCAACCGGTGAAACACCTGTTTCATTTCCTGAAAATAATATATTTACAATAACAGTACAATTGTACAATGTAAAATTCAAAATAAAGGAGATAAAAGAGTAAACTATATATATATATATATATATATATATATATATATATATATATCTATGTCCAAGGGCAGTTTTGACAACAGTTTCTATACTCTGCATACATTCGAGTAAACTTACCTCAAGACTACTATGCATAAGCCATTTGATATACTTCTTTGTAGTTTTCAAGTAAAATAGAAATAAATACAAAATGGCAGTTTTGACGACATTTTTTATTTATTGGCAGTTTTGACGACAGTGTAGTTTATAAGGGCAGTTTTGACACCTAGAAGTATACAAAAGAAATACATAAAGGCAGTTCTGACGACAGTTGTCAAAACTGCCCTTACGTATATTTATAAGAAATGTATATAAAGGCAGTTTTGACACCCAGAATTATATAAAGAAAATATATAAAAGCAGTTTTGACTACTGTCGTCAAAACTGCTTTTATATATTTTTTTTATATACTTTTAGGTGTCAAAACTGCCTTTAGATACATTTTTTATATAAACTGTTGTCAAAACTGCCAATAGATAACAAATGTAGTTGAAATTGTTATTTATCACTCATTTTAAGGTATAACTTTTAGTGCAAGCTGAAATCATACAATCTAACAAAACACGTAAAAAATAAAAATAATAAATCTCAAAAAACTAATATATACGTTATAATTATATATAACATAATGTATAAATTTTAGAAAGAAGGAGAATTTATATTATATATTAATATATACATATTATGTAATCTACTATTTCTGGTATGTTATTTGAATTAATTGCACTACTAGAAGGAATTTCTTTTCTCATTACGTCACTTTTACAGTTCTCCAATCGGGTAACGCAAATATTGGTCAAGAAAGATTGCTTCACTTCCTGATTAAAAATTAATTCAAAATACAGCAAAATCTTGAACATGTTGGAACTTGTTGTTTCCAGATTCTTAGGGACTATATTATCTCTCATTTCAAAACCAACACGTCGAGAGATTCACAAAGATGCTGTTAAAGCAATCGTTCTTGATTAAAAAGCAATACTCCGCGAAAACTTCAACACACCGGGAGAATCTTAAGGGTGGCGATCGATTCTGATTAAAACCAAAACGCCGCGAGAATCTTAAGGATGCAGTCACTCTCATTTTTAAAGCAACATGCCGCAAGAATCTTAACGAAGGTGATCGATTCTGATTAAAAGCAACACGCCGCCAGAATCTTAAGCATGTTGTCGCAATCGTTTTTAAAGCAACACGCCGCGAGAATCTTAAAGATGGTGATTGATTCTGATTAAAAGCAACACGCCGCGAGAATCTTAAATATGGTGATTGATTCTGATTAAAAGCAACACACGGCGAGAATCTTAAATATGGTGAACAATTTCGATTAAAAGCAACACGCCGCGAGAATCTTAAGCATGTTGTCGTAATCGTTTTTAAAGCAACATGCCGCGAGAATCTTAAGCATGTTGTCGCAATCGTTTTTAAAGCAACACGCCGCGAAAATCTTAAGCATGCTGTTGCTCCAGTTTTTAAAGCAACTCGCCGCGATAATCTTAAATATAGTAAACGATTTCGATTAAATGCAACACGACGCGTGAATCTTAAATGTGGCAATCGTTCTCGACTGTAAACAACACTCCGCGAGATTCTTAAAGATGTTATTCGTTTTTTTTAAAGCAACTCAGCGAGAATGTTGGGGACATTTGATGTTCTATATGCGTTTGGAAGGTACACCATTTAAAGGACTTGGATGATCTGGTTTTTTCGCATGTTGGCAAAAAGAAAAATCCTGTGTAAAAGAGTGATTTCTGGGAAGACGCAGTAATTATTATAATGGCGAGACAGAGATTATTTGTAATACTTTATTTTTTCAAGACCACGAAATACTATGTAATGCACGATATATTTTACAAACATAACTTATATTGTTGTACTCTTAAAGCTATGTATATTTATATATTTATATAATATAATATATACATAGGTAGTATATTCTGTGATTTTAACATATGTAGAATTTTCATAATATAAACGGAAGTAATTCAATTATATGCAAAGAAGACATGCTGCTTTCGAAAATATGTGTAGACAAACGTAACATTACATATGGAATTTTACCTTAATATTTATAATGCTAATAAACTGTTAAACTTCTATTGTATACAATCAGACATACATTGTTTCAAAAGATTAATTATTGGAAACAAATATAATATATTTTTATATAATAAATATAACTGAAAGAAGGTTACAATAGCACCGTATTACTATATGTATAATGTATATACATATACATAGTACACTGTGATTTTTACATATGCAGCATTTTCATAATATAAACGGAAGTAACTCAAATATATGCAAAGAAGACATGCTGCTTTCAAAAATATGTGTAGAGAAACGTAATGTTATGGAGAAATCAACGCTCATCCCTTTAGCCGCCGTTAGACAATTTTGGAAAACCAGTCTCTTAAGCCGGTATACTCTAGTCGGATCTTATATTTGAGATTGCCTTAAGTCTGGTCAATGATAGTCTTAAGACTCCATCCAGCCAATGAAATGACCGTATTGTCATCTGAAGACATTATACTTAAGACGGTCTTTAAATAAGATCCGACTATAAATACCGGCCTTACTGTCAAAATATGTTTACAGAATGACATTATATTCCATTACAGCCAAAGTATACATATATGCATACCAAGGACTATATCCATATCAAATATCGAGTTATACCGGTGTAAACAGAGACTTTATACGGATTTGATACGAATATAGTACTTGATACGCGCACTAAACAGGTCGGTGTAAACTAGGCCATACAATTTAAAGTTAAAAATGATTAAGGCTGGTATTCATAGTCGGATCTTATATTTAAGACCGTCTTAAGTACAATCTAAAGATGTCATGAACCAATCACAGAGCCGTATTAGCGTCTTAAGACATTACTTAAGACTGTCTTGAAATAAGACCCGACTATACCGGCCTAAGACTGCATAGCATAAGACCGCTGGACCAATGAGCATCTTATGTAAATTAATATGGCAACTTTATGCTGGGTGCTCATTGGTCCAGCGGTATTATGCTATGCTTATGTTACGTTATGCATTTTGTGTGTAAAGGCCTCTACACACACTTTTCCGTAACAGTAACAGTAAGGTTCCGACCAATCGCGTTGCTCAATTCGGCTGGTTACGGTTACGGACGGCTGAATCGAGCAATGCGATTGGTCGAAACCTTACTGTTACTGTTACGGAAATGTGCGTGTGGAGGCCTTTAACCGTAACCGTAACAGGTCGAATCAAGCAACGCGATTGATCGAAACCTGCTCCCCGGCATTCGTAAACATTTAACATAACCTGTAATCTTGAACACGGGCTACGAAACAGGTTACTTCACTCATTGAAATTTTTTGAATATTTTATATAAATATAGTTATATGTAAATGTAAAACCTCCCTTGTAACCATCTCCGATAGAAAACGATTAAAAACGGCTATATCTGTATTGTTTTTAATCGTATCTTATCGGTTCTATCGTTGCATATTCAGAAGACAGATAAAACATTAATCGAATCGAATCGGTTTCTATCGTTTTAGATCCGAATAAGAAAATAACTATACAAATTTTATAGTTATAAATCGTTTTTTATATGTACAATTATTGCCCGTCTGAATCAATCGTATATACACGATATAATATAGGTATATCGTTATTTATGGTAATAATTTTACCGCATGCATTAATACGGATATATAAGAATAAAATGATAGACATCTCATCGATATTTATATCACTTAACCGAACCAATACATCTATCGTTTCTTATCAGAATTTTCTGACATACAACTTATCATCTTCTTTACGGCAGCAAATCGGTTCGTTTTCTATCGTATATCAATGATATAAATTGAATCGTTTGAAAACCTTCTACTTTGTATATGTTTTTATAAGGTTAAAACGATAGACATCTCGTCGATATTTATACAACTTAACCGAACCGATACATCTATCGTTTCTTATCAGGATTTTCCGACAGACAACTTATCATCTTCTTTACGGCAGCAAATCGGTTCGTTTTCTATCGTATATCAATGATATAAATTGAATCGTTTGAAAGCCTTCTACTTTGCATATGTTTTTATAAGGTTAAAACGATAGACATCTCGTCGATATTTATACGACTTAACCGAACCGACACATCTATCGTTTCTTATCAGAATTTTCCGACAGACAACTTATCATCTTCTGTACGGCAGCAAATCGGTTCGTTTTCTATCGTATATCAATGATATAAATTGAATCGTTTAAAAGCCTTCTACTTTTCATATGTTTTTATGAGGTTAAAACGATAGACATCTCGTCGATATTTATACGACTTAACCGAACCGATACATCTATCGTTTCTTATAAGGATTTTCCGACAGACAACTTATCATCTTCTGTACTGCAGCTAATCGGTTCGTTTTCTATCGTATAACAATGATATAAATTGAATCGTTTGAAAGCCAAGTATCCCAGAATCTCAAGCCAGAATCCTAAGTATTTTGTAACGTGAGTTTCTAATAGAATATAGTAAATAAACTCCTTACAGAAAAGTATTACTGGTTGGTCAGTAATTTATTACTGAGTCTAGTGATTTTTTACTGGCGATTAGTATTTTATTTTTGTATTTAGTCAGTAGTTTAACTACTCGCAAATGAGTAATATCTAGTAGTATTAGTAGTTTTTCCGGGATTCGAAGTACTGATACAAGTACTTCAGTATTTGCTTATATAGTAAAAAAGTACTGAAGTATTAGAGATTCTAGTAGTTGAGCTTAGACGTGAAGTACTGATAGAATGAGTAAGTAGTTTTCCTAGTAATTCATTACTTGGTCTAGTACTTAAATACTGGTATAGATGAGATATTCAACACTGGGGCGGCAAACGCCTGAAGTACTGAATTCATATAATTTATTTAAGGATCGACAGGAGTCATTTATTACTAGAATCGTAAAATCCGTATTATGGCATAAATTATTCACTTACAATAATGATTTAAAAAAACATTTATTTAACATTTATTCAACATTAATTTAATATTTGTGTTATATTGATTAATTATTTGCAATAATAATTTTAAAAAACATTTATTTAACATTTATTCAACATTAATTTAATATTTATTTTATATTAATTATTTATTTGCAATAATAATTTGAAAAAACATGTATTTAACATTTATTAAACATTATTTGATATTTATTTTACATAAATTATTCAAACACGATGAAACACATTTACTTCGCCAGCGTATAAGAAATTTAATTTGATAAATTATTTATTTACAATAATGATTTTAAAAAACATTTATTTAATATTAATATTTACTTAAAATATTATTTAACAATAACTATTTAATTATAAGAAATCATCATTTTTCTGTTATCTCGTTTTGCTCTATAAACTATGTGGCGGTAGGGGCCTATTGCACAATAATTTACAAGTTAATAATATTAGTGAAAGAGCTTTGTTTTTCACTAATATTATTAATTTGAAATTATTGTGCAATAGGCCCTTGCTGTCCGCTATGAACATACGACGGAGACCGTGCGGCGCGGCACGACAGCGCGGGCTTGCGCGCCGGGAATAGTACGGCTCGCGCTCAATATGCGGCGCATCGCCGAGCCCGTAACCCGTATTCAAGATTCAACATCGATCCCTATATATAGAGAAACGTCTTCGCGAGATTCTTCAGCGATTGCAGGATCGTCAGAGCGTGCTCACTCTCCGGGCCTCTGATAAGTGATGTAAGATGTAATCTTTTGAGGAGTATGCTTTCTTGCGGCCTCCGTTCATACCTGCATTAAAACCGATTATAAATAATATCATGTTCTGTAAAGTTTCATGACTATTTAATATGTATCCTGTAATTCAGTACCTGCTTTTCACAGCAAGTAGTTTCAGTAATTTTTCACCAGTACTCAATATCCAGTAATTCAAAACTAAGCATCAGTAGTTCTGTGTAATAAATTACTCCCAGTAATCCAGTACTACTGCCCAGTATTTCTGAAGTACCGGCCAAAATATTACTGCCAGTATTTACAATAATTTATTACTGAGTACTTTTAGTGCTTTGTGCTTTTTTTCTGTAAGGGATGATTCACTAACCATATTAAAAACGATAGAAACTGATGTGCAGCTGATAAGACATTTACGATAGGATCTCAAGTATTTTGTAACGTGAATTTCTGATAAAGTACCGTAAATAAACGATTCACTGACCGTATTAAAAACGATAAGAAATTTTCTATCGTTTTCTATCGGAGATGGTTACAAGGGCTAACAAGCAGTGTTATCTTTTAACGTGAAACAGCTACGTTGTGTCAGTAAACGCTAATAAGTGTTGTAACGTATGTATATTTCTGTGAATACTGTGCTTGTTGAATAAAATGCATAAAGAAAAATGCTTTTACATTCATGTGCTCATTATTAAGAGGTTATGAATCTGGAACATCGTAAAATTTAATGTTGCGGCAATTCGTAGATATCGATGTACATGAAACGGGCCTCTTTTAAGCGAGATTTTATCTTCAAGTATCTTCGCTATCAGAGTCTCGTAAAGGCTATTCTACAATTGCGTAAGCGTGGTCGTAAGTGGTTGTAAGAGTGTTGTAGGCGTGGTTGTAAAGCGGTACTTCCGGTTGTAGAGCGTGTTGTGGAAGATGGTTGAACTTCATCTTTCACGACTACAACAGATGTGAACGTAAGAGCCAACCAATCAGAGTGCTATGTCGAGATACACGTGAAAACAACTCTCAAGATCTCAAGTTGGAAATTATTCTTTTTATTGTAGTGTGTTTTTGATTTTCATCGTTTTCATCATGGAACACGAAGAAAGTACTGCTCTAAGTTTTGAAACACAAAACTGCACTCTGATTGCAGGTTGCTGTAATCAAGTTTACAACGTATCTTTACTCTATTGTAGATTGATCCGTTGTACAACATCCACGACTACTACTACTCCTACTCCTACAACCCTACGCTTACGCAATTGTAGAATAGGCTTAACGTGTAATCGAATTGACAGCAAATTATAGCTTTTCTCCAGACAAAATACGAAGAATTTTGTGTTCAAGATTGCAAAAACAATAATTAACTAAAGAAACTATGGCATTGTGTAAGGTTAGGAAATCTGTCATCGCATTATGTAAGTATTAATTATTTACGCACACCAAGCGAAAATCAGAGCAACAAATTTATATAACAATACGCGTCATAAAATTGTTTGTTATGACATATTTCCTTATCTCACATTGTCACCCTATTTCAGTAACTTATTATTTTTTTTACAGTCAAACCGATAATAAAATTTTGAAATATTTATTTCTTTTAGACAAAGTGGTGTTAACTGAGTGTACTTTCGACAAAATAAGAGATATGTTGCTCATCTCAATAATTTGACGTAAATTACTCCTTTATATATGTATAATAAAATACATTACGTTATGTATAAGTGTTGCTTACTGCATTAAAATACTTATTAATTGTAATTTATTCCCAGGATGTAGTGTAATGTATTATCTACATCGCGGTATTTAAATAATATATGTGTCGCGCGTGTTATCAGCATATTTTACAAATACATAATCTTGTTAATAAAATTTGATAAAATTAAGCTTACACTTTTTTAATATCTATATGTATACATATAATACATAATATTGCTTTCCGATAGAGACATGTTGAAACATATATTTCACTCCGACTTGTATATACATATTTACTCCGATTCATATATGTCTGCAATAAAACACAAATGACATTCAACAAATATTTTTTCAGGATAAAGGACTAGTTTTTTAAAACATCCAAAGGCTACACGAATATACGTGGATACTCCCATAACATTCCACAGGATTCTAATACAGGATACAATTACGAATTCTAAATTAAAAATCTCTCGTGCCTTATAAATGCACTCTCTTCTGAGGCGTGGAAACATTTGGTGGCTTGCTTTGCAAATTACTACAGATGTACAGAATGTGTTACTCTCAGCTTCTTCAAATATGAAATTGGTATTTAATAGTCTCAATTATAAAAGCATTACGTTAGAATTGCGCACACAGATTAATTTTAATACAAGTGTCATCAAAACTATGGTATATATACTTTATTAAGATTTACTAAATAGCAAATATTCTTCAGATTAAAAGTCGGCTTGTTACACTATAGATGCATCTCTTTTACAACTGATGCATATTCTTCTATTAATAAAATGTATTTAGATGCAGCAAATAACACATACTCAAAATAGTAATGTACCTGATTACATATAAATAGAATTCAAAAAGCCAAAATTTATAATCAACTTTAATATACATATAAATGTATTTGTAAAGACAATTCAGTTGATAGGAATTGTATATTATTATACTTTATAAGTAATTTGTGATGCAGGTAATTCAGTATGCAGCCTCTAAGATGCTCATATTAAAATACTATGTTTTTATACGTGCATGGACCGAATAACATCATAAACATACATTTAATCTTCTTTTATGCATATTGACAGTATAGAATCATTTCTTCTTCAATTGAAACAAAAATTTTATTAATGAGCATTTATGATTTTATCCAATAAAATTCACCATTATTGTTTCCACTATTGGAATTGTGTGATATGTGACAAAATCATCAACGCACATTTTTTAAATTTCTGTGTAAACTAAAGAAGTAATGATTTTATACTGTCATTGGCAGGTATTTATAGTTAGATCTTATATTTAAGACCGTCTCTTAAGCACAATCTTAAGATGTTATAAACCAATCAAAAGCGTATTAGCATCTTAAGACGTTATTTAAAATGGTCTTAAAATAAAAAAGACTATAAATACGGGCCTATGTATCATAAAAGATTGATTAAATGTTTATGTTGCAATTCAGTTCATATATGTATCAGAAAATAATATTTTAATGTAAACATCCAAAATGCTACGTTACTTGCATCACAAGTAAATTAATTAAAAAGTATAATAATATTTAACTCCTATCTGCTGTATCGTCTTTTCAAATACCTTTATATGTATATTAAAGCTAATAACGGATTTTTGGCCTTTTAAATTTCATGTTTAAATGATCAGGTATATTACTATTTTAAGTATGTGTTATTTTCTGCATCTAAATACATCTTATTAATACAAGATTATGCATCAATTGTAAAAGAGATGCATCTATAGTGTAAGACGCCAATTTTTAATCTAAAGATTATTTTCTGTTTACTAAATCTTAATAAGGTATATATACTATAATTTTAATAACATTTGTATTAAAATTAATCTTTATGGGCAATTCGAACGTAATGCTTTTATAATTGAGATTATTGAATATCAATTTCATATTTAAAGAAGCTGAGAGCAACATCATATTCTTTATATCCGTAGTAATTTGTAAAGCAAGCCACCAAATGTTTCCAGGTATCCAAAAGAGAATTTACTTATAATGCAAAAACGAGTTTTTTAATCGAGAATTCATGATTGCATCCTGTATTAGAATCCTGTGTAATATGGGAGTACATCCACATATATCCGTGTAGCTTTTTTAGAGGCTTTAAAAAACCAGTTCTTTATCGTAAAAGAATATTTGTTGAATGTCATTTATGTTCTATTGTAGATATATACGAATCGGAGTGAAATATATGTTTTAACCTATCTCTTTTGGAAAGCAATGTTATGTATTATATGTATACACACAGATATTAAAAAATTGTAATCTGAATTTTATCAAATTTTACTAACCGATTTATGTATTTGTGAGATTATGCTGATAACATGCGCGACACATGCGTTATTTAAATACTACAATATAGATAATACGTTACACTGCATTCTATAAATAAATCGTTAAAGATTACCTGGCTAGAAATATAAATATTTTATACATTCTGCAAACATGTGTGGAGACTAAAAGCACATTCTTTGATAAACACAGCAACTGAATTAGTCACAGATAATTCCATAACATTTCACAAGATTCTAAAAACGGAAACAATAATAATGGACTCTCGCTTAACAGAATCTCATGGTTTGTAAATGGACTTTCTCTTGATATCTCTTGTCAGTTAAAGACCTGCTTTGTATTATTGTGGATAGGATACCTTGCTTTTAGCTCTTGTAAAGGTAGAATTGACGTTTAGTAATCTAAATTAAACACATTATAAAAATTTTTACAGAATAATTTTAGTGGAAATATTATTAACAGTAGTACGTACAACTAACAGCTACTAAACATACCTTATAAGACTTTAGTAAACAACAAATAATTCATATTTAAAATTAGTCAATGTATGTCTTTTCCAGTACTGGTGTATATTGCGCAGACACAGAGATATGTTATTTGTCACAATAAAATAATAATCTGTTGTAGCATTGAAAGAAAAAAAGCTAATTATTTATTAAAATGTTACTCAGAACGTTGCTATAAATAAATAAACTACAATCTCAGATAATTAACAAATAGATAAATGTAGTAAGCAGTATCTGCAAAAATGTTTAGATTTAGTATGTAAATATTCTTAATATGACTCACCGTGAAAACAATTTGTACCCTACTTTATACTGTATAGGTATGTAGTTTGTAAAACCAGTACAGATAACAGAAAAAGCTGCTTTTTATTTAAAAAAAATTAAAAAATTTTAGAAACAGGAGTGTAATGTGCTATTCTAAAAACAAATGTGCATAAAATGAGAGATAAATGACAATTTCAACATCTATCTATAGCCAGTTTTGACGACAGTGTACATAAAAAATGAATATAAAGACGGTTTTAACACCTAGTGTGTTGCTTTCAAATCGAGAGCGATTACCACCTTTACAGCATTAACAAGTTCCAACATGTTCAAGATTTTGCTGTATTTTAAACTAATTTTTAGTCAGGAAGTAAAGCAATCTTTCTTGAACAATATTTATGTTACCCGATGAAGTACGTTCGACAATGATTGTAGCCGTAATAAACTTTGTATGTAAACAATTTTAATTTTAATATAACACATCGTCAAAATAACACTTTATTTAATACTCTATAGGTATGTAGTTGATGAATCCGATACAGATAACAGAAAGAGTAGTCAAAACTGCCATATTTTATATTTCTGTCTTTTATTTAAAAGTTAGAAAGAAATTTAGAAAGAGATGCGTGATGAGCTATTTTAAATGCAAATGTACATTAATATTTTCAGTAAAATATACTGACAAAAAGTACCTTTGGACATATACGTATCTTATATGTCAGTTTTTTTAGATATATTATTTTTATTTTTTTACGTTTTGTGTTAGATTGTATGATTTGTGCTTGCACCAAATGCCTTAAAATAAGTGATAAATGACATTTTCAACATCTTTTATCTATTAGCAGTCTTGACGACAGTGTATATTAAAAATGTATGTAAAGGCAGTTTTGACACTCATAAGTATATAAAAAAATATATAAAGGCAGTTTTGACGACAGTAGTCAAAACTGCCTGTATATATATTTCAGATTCTCTCGGCCGCGGCGTGTTGCTTTAAAAACTAAAGCGACTGCATGCTTAAGATTCTCGCGGCGTGTTGCTTTTAATCAGAATCGATTACCATATTTAAGATTCTCGCGGCGTGTTATTTTAAAACAATTGCGACAGTATGCATCAGATTCTCGCGGCGTGTTGCTCTTAATCTGAATCGATTACCATCTTTAAAATTCTCGCGGTTTTTGCTTTGAAAACGAGAGTGACAGAATGCTTAAGATTCTCACGGCGTGTTGCTTTTAATCGGAATTGTTCACCATATTTAAGATTCTCGCGGCGTGTTGCTTGAAAAACGATTACGACAGCATGCTTAAGATTCTCGCGGCGTGTTGCTTTTAATCAGAATCAATCACCATCTAAGTTTTTCGCGGCGTGTTGCTTTAAAAACGAGAGCAACAGCATGCTTAAGATTCTCGCGGCGTGTTGCTTTTAATCGGAATCGTTTACCATATTTAAGATTCCCGCGGCGTGTTGCTTTAAAAACGATTGTGACAGCATGCTTAAGATACTTGCGGCGTGTTTCTTTAAAAACGATTGCGACAGCATGCTTAAGATTCTAGTGGTGTTGCTTTTAATCGGAATCGTTCACCATATTTAACATTCTCGCGGCGTGTTGCTTTGAAAAAGAGAGCGACTACAATTTTAAGATTTTTGTGGCGTGTTGCTTTTAATCAAAATCGATCACCATCTTTAAGATTCTCGCGACGTATTGCTTAACACATCGTCAAAATAATTTGTACTCTATTTTATACTCTATAGGCATGTGTAGTTAATGAAGTTAATACAGATAACAGAAAAGCTAGTCAAATCTGCCATATTATACATTTCTGTATTTTATTCGAAAACGAAAGAATTTAGAAGAAGGAATATAATGTGCTATTCTAAAAAAGCAACCCTTGTAACCATCTCCGATAGAAAACGATTAAAAACGGCTATATCTGTATCGTTTTTAATCGTATCTTATCGGTTCTATCGTTGCATATTTAGAGGACAGATAAAACATTAATCGAATCGAATCGGTTTCTATCGTTTTAGATCAGAATAAGAAAATAACTATACAAATTTTATAGTTATGAATCGTTTTCTATATGTACAATTATTGCCCGTCTGAATCAATCGTATATACACGATATAATATATATCGTTATTTATGGTAATAATTTTACCGCATGCATTAATACGGATATATAAGAATAAAATGATAGACATCTCATCGATATTTATATGACTTAACCGAACCGATACATCAATCGTTTCTTATCAGAATTTTCCGACATACAACTTATCATCTTCTGTACGGCAGCAAATCGGTTCGTTTTCTATCGTATATCAATGATATAAATTGAATCGTTTGAAAGCCTTCTACTTTGCATATGTTTTTATAAGATTAAAACGATAGACATCTCGTCGATATTTATACGACTTAACCAAACCGACACATCTATCGTTTCTTATCAGAATTTTCCGACAGACAACTTATCATCTTCTGTACGGCAGCAAATTGGTTCGTTTCCTATCGTATATCAATGATATAAATTGAATCGTTTGAAAGCCTTCTACTTTGCATATGTTTTTATAAGGTTAAAACGATAGACATCTCGTCGATATTTATACGACTTAACCGAACCGATACATCTATTGTTTTTTATAAGGATTTTCCGACAGACAACTTATCATCTTCTGTACGGCAGCTAATCGGTTCGTTTTCTATCGTATATCAATGATATAAATTGAATCGTTTGAAAGCCAAGTATCCCAGAATCTTAAGCCAGAATCCCAAGTATTTTGTAACGTGAGTTTCTGATAGAATATAGTAAATAAACTCCTTACAGAAAAATATTACTGGTTGGTCAGTAATTTATTACTGAGTCTAGTGATTTTTTACTGGCGATTAGTATTTTATTCTTGTATTTAGTCAGTACTTTAACTACTGGCAAATGAGTAATATCTAGTAGTATTAGTAGTTCTTCCGGGATTCGAAGTACTGATACAAGTACTTCAGTATTTGCTTGTATAGTAAAAAAGTACTGAAGTATTAGAGATTCTAGTAGTTGAGCTTAGACGTGAAGTACTGATAGAATGAGTAAGTAGTTTTCCTAGTAATTCATTACTTGGTTTAGTACTTAAGTACTGGTATAGATGAGATTCAACTGCACTTCTGGGGCAGCAAACGCCTGAAGTACTGAATTTATATAATTCATTTAAGGATCGACAGGAGTCATTTATTACTAGAATCGTAAAATCCGTATTATGGCATAAATTATTCACTTACAATAATAATTTAAAAAAACATTTATTTAACATTTACTCAACATTAATTTAATATTTGTGTTATATTGATTAATTATTTGCAATAATGATTTTAAAAAACATTTATTTAACATTTATTCAACATTAATTTAATATTTACTTTATATTAATTATATTTATTTGCAATAATAATTTGAAAAAACATGTATTTAACATTTATTAAACATTATTTGATATTTATTTTACATAAATTATTCAAACACGATGAAACACATTTACTTCGCTAGCGTATAAGAAATTTAATTTGATAAATTATTCATTTACAATAATGATTTTAAAAAACATTTATTTAACATTTATTCGGAAATAATATAATATTTATGTAATATTGATTATTTATTTGTAACAATAATTTGAAAAAACATTTATTTAACATTTATTTGACATTAATTTAATATTTATTTTATATTAATTATTTATTTGCAATAATAATTTAAAGAAAACGTATATTTAACATTTATTTGACATTAATTTAATATTTATTTTACAATAATTATTTATTTACTATAATAATTTTAAAAAACATTTATTTAATATTTACTTAAAATATTATTTAACAATAAGTATTTAATTATAAGAAATCATCATTTTTCTGTTATCTCGTTTTGCTCTATAAATTATGTGGCAGTAGGGGCCTATTGCACAATAATTTACAAGTTAATAATATTAGTGAAAGAGCTTTGTTTTTCACTAATATTATTAATTGGAAATTATTGTGCAATAGGCCCTTGCTGTCCGCTGTGAACATACGACGGAGACCGTGCGGCGCGGCACGACAGCGCGGGCTTGCGCGCCGGGAATAGTACGGCTCGCGCTCAATATGCGGCGCATCGCCGAGCCCGTAACCCGTATTCAAGATTCAACATCAATTCCTATATATAGAGAGACGTCTTCGCGAGGTTCTTCGTAATTCAGTACTTTTCACAACAAGTAGTTTCAGTAGTTTTTCACTAGTACTCAATATCCAGTAATTCAATACTAAGCATCAGTAGTTCTGTGTAATAAATTACTCCCAGCAATCCAGTACTGCCCAGTATTTTTGAAGTACCGGCCAAAATATTACTGCCAGTATTTACAATAATTTATTACTGACAATGAGTACTTTTAGTGCTTTTTTTTCTGTAAGGGACGATTCACTAACCATATTAAAAACGATAAAAACTGATGTGCAGCTGATAAGACATTTACGATAAGATTCAAAGTATTTTGTAACGTGAGTGTCTGATAGAGTACCGTAAATAAACAATTTACTAACCATATTAAAAACGATAAAAACTGATGTGCAGCTGATAAGACATTTACGATAAGATTCAAAGTATTTTGTAACGTGAGTGTCTGATAGAGTACCGTAAATAAAAAATTCACTAACCATATTAAAAACGATAAAAACTGATGTATAGCTGATAAAACATTTACGATAGAATCCTAAGTATTTTGTAACGTGAGTTTCTGATAGAGTACCGTAAATAAACGATTCATTAACCATATTAAAAACTATAAAAAATTTTTTATCGTTTTCTATCGGAGATGGTTACAAGGGAAAATGTACATTAATATTTTTAATAAAATATAAGGGCAAAAACTATCTTTAGACATATGTATATATGTAAGTTCTTTCAGGTTAATTATTTATATTTTTTAAGTTTTGTGTTAGAACGGATTAGCTTGCACTAACAGTTATGCCTTAAAATGAGTGATAAATGACAATTTCGACATCTTTTATCTATTGGCAGTTTTGACACCTACAAATATATATAAAAATATATATAAAAGCAGTTTTGACGACAGTAGTCAAAATTGCCTTTCTGTATATAAATATATATACAGTTAAATAACGGTAGGTTTGACGACAGTCGTTCAAATTAATTTTTCTATATACTTATGTATATTCAGTTATGTAAGGGTAGTTTTGACGACAGTTGTCAAAACTACCCTTCTATAGCCATGCAAATATATAGCCATGCAAAGGTATATTTGACAACTGTCGTCAAAACTGCCTTTATACCGCGGTGTTTTTGACGACCGTCGTCAAAACGTCCAAATGTCGTGGAAACTGCCATGTTATAAGAAAAATTGTCGTCAATAGTGCCTTTAGACATGGATATATGTATATATATATATATATGTATATGTATATATATATTATGTAGTCTACATACATACTTATGGTAAAAAAAAAATTTATTTTATATAATTTTATAGATTTATACTTACGTACAAAGAATTTTTAAAGGAACAAAAGTGCTTATTTATTATTATAACAAATTATGTTCAATTAAACATAATTATATATGTATAAAAATCATTTTTTCCCTTCAGAAATTTTGTCAATAAAAGCATGTGTAAATCTATAAAACCATATAGAATTTTGTTTTGAATTATATTTTATTGATGTATTTATATGAAAATGTATTCGATAATTCATCAGATAACAGCTCAGGATTTTCAAGCTCCAGTAGTGGCTGTAGTTCCAGATTAAACTCCTTTTCAAGTAGTTTATCCAATAGTTCTGTCAACTCTTCAGCCAGTTCCAGAAATCAAGAGAGATAAAAAATTATAGCAAAAGTACTGATGCTTCATCGAGACATGACAATAAAGAGAAGAAAAGGGATAAAGAAAGAGAGAGGAAAAGGACAGAGATCGTGATAAAGAAAGGAGGAAAAGAAACAATGCTATTTCCGAAAAAACTAAACAAAAAGGACGATCCAGGTATCGTATGTTATAAAATTGATTCCTAATTTTTTTTGTTTATATTGTGTTTATATTTAATTATTAAGTTAATAGTTGTTCGATGATTGATTGTTCTATCGTTAAGCTATATAATATTTTGAATTGTATTTTATTGATGCACTTATATGAAAATGTATTTGATAATTTATCAGACAACAGCTCAGGATCTTCAAGCTCCAGCAGTGGCTGTAGTTCTAGATCAAGCTTCTCTTCCAGTAGTTCATCCAGTAGTTCTGTCAGCCCTTCAGCCAGTTTCAGAGATATCGGGAGGAAGAGAAGTCGTAGCAAAAGTGCCGTGCCTCACGGAGATATGATAATAAGAAGAAGGAAAAAGACAAAGAAAGAGAAAGAAAAAGGGATAGAAACAAGGCTAAAAATTGTGATAAAGAAAGAAAGAAAGAAAACAATGCTATTTCCAAAAAAGCTAAACAAAAATCAACGATCCAGGTATTATATTTGTTATAAAATTGACTCTTTTTTAATTTTTTTGGTTTATATTTAATTACCGAGTTAATAATTGTTTTTTTAATTTTGCAGATCTCTTTCCCTACATAGAAAGCGCAGAGAGCGTTCACCGATTCCTAGACTAACAAAAATACACATTGGTCATCTAATACGGAACGTCACCAAAAACCATGTTGTACAAATATTTCCGGCATATGATCAAATCAAGATAGTTGACTTTGCTTTAGATAAGTTTCATCCCAATCAGCTATATCGAATTTGAAACTGCGGATGAAGCCGAAAATACTATGAAACACATGGACGGAGGTAAAATGTGATTCATATCGATTTTGTACTTAATAGACTATTTTATGATCATGTTAACGTATCTTGTCTATTCACAGGACAAAAAAAATATATATATATAGATGGCCAAGAAATAACGGTTGCTCCAGTATTATTACCAAAACCCCGACTATTGCCAATGCGACACATGTCACCGGATATAAGAAACGCAGGCCAACACGATGGGGTGGTTAGTGATAAAAACACCCCGCCATGTTATCGCAGATGTCGTAGACGTTTGCCGTTCATGAATCGTCGTAGAAGCTCGCGATCATCACAGCGCAGAATAAAAACTCGGTCGCGGAACTCATCAGGAAATCCTCGATATTGACGTACACCGTCATCGTTACACAAGATCCTGTTCGAGTAGTTCTCGATAATGTTTCTTTTGTTTCCTCATAGAGGAAACTTTGTTTTCATAAAAAAAAATATTTGGAGTTGCCGCTGCTAATGTGTTCAAAATGTTCTAAAACGTCAAGAAATTGCATTTTTAAAAAGTGTCTGTGTGTGTGTGTGTGTGTGTGTGTGTGTATGTGTGTATGTACAGATTTGATGTTCGTGGTTGCTCTAACTTTCGTAAAATGTAAAATGACGCATTTTTTTTAAACGATAGAGCATCATGTAAGAAAGGATGAGATTATATTTGGTGACAATCGGTAAAGGGTTTCTTTTTTTTTTAATTTTCAAATTTTTTGAGCAATGTCTATTTTCGCTGTAACTTCCGCAAATTTTGAGATATCGAGATGAATTTTTTTTAAATGATAAAGTCATGTAAAGGAGATTAGGGTTGAATTTAGTGAAGATCGGTAAAGGGGTTATTTAAAAATTTTTTTTGAATTTTTGAGAAATGTTTATTTTCGCTGTAACTTCCGCAAATTTTGAGATATTGGTCTGTTTCAAATTCCATATATAACTCATTACGATTTGGTTGATTAAATCTAATTTTGTAAAGTTTTTATGTTTGTACGCATTCTCTGATTATTTAAAAATTTGTATCTTATGAAGTAATAAACCAAATCTCTCTTAATGAATTATATATGAAATAGGGGGGTAGAAAAGACTAAATTAAATATTATATAATTAGAAAATTACAGTGTATTGATACTATACAATAATCTTTCATTAGCAAAGGTTCAAAGAACGTTCTTTTCTATTTTCCGATTATTAAAAAAAAAAATGGTGCAAATTAGAAATTTGAACGTTGCTTCCTCATCATTTCAAAGAGAGGAAATTAGAAATTAGCACATTGCTTAATCAACATTTAAAGACGCACACAAATAAACTTCCTTTATGAGGAAACCAAAATAATAAATAATAATTGCATGAAATAAAATACAAGCTTCCTCATAAGAGGAGCTTTGTGTGTGTCTTTAAATGTTGATTAAGCAATATGCTAATTTCTAATTTCTAATTTATACCATTTTTTTTTATTATATTGTATATATATAATATTGTACTAGATATGATCATTGTTGTATAGTTGTTCCACTATACTAGAAAAGTAATGTGTAACAATTATGTCTTAAGTTACAACTACATCTATCGTAATGTTCATCGTAAACGATCGTAACGCTTGTCGTAATTGTTATCGTAAGTTCATCGTATGAGTTGATTCAGCTTGAACTCTTTACGATTACGACGCTTGTCTGGCGTTACAACATAACTTAACTTGTCAGTTTTCTCAACATGTGAAAAAAAATGTGTTTATAGATAATATACAAGATATACATAGATATACATAGATATACGGTTTACGACGGCTTCATTGCTTATAACCACGATCAAAGCGTTACGATAGATGAGTTGTAGCTTTAATAATGATAAGGTCCGCCAATGGCGATCATGAACTCATTTATATACATATATTATAAAAGCTTCACGTTTCGTCAGAGTACACTTTTGAAAAATATTAATTTCGCAACACGTATCGATGGTTTTTCGTAATTAATACTTTCATTTTTTTTGCAAACTATTTATAATATTTACGTCATTCACAACGATATTTATAATATAAATGAAAAATGTAGAAAGAATTAATGTAATAACTTAAAAAAAATTGATATTAACTGTATTTTTTCTAAGTTTTCCTAATTTAATGTGCTATAAGGGATCATGGAATTTATTTTTTAAGTAATAATATATATAATTAATGCTATAATTTATAATTATTTCAATAATAATTATAATTATAATAAAATTATAAAGAAATTTATTTGCAGTGTACAATTCTTACATTTTTTTTACAATCAAGGTTTTTATAAAATAAAGAGAAGAAGAAGAAAAGAAATAAAACTTAAAAAAATTAATTTTGATCGAGAAGTTGATTTGTCTTGAGTCGATATGTATCGCGCTGTCGATATATATTATTACTATCACTTTTCCACGCGAGAGTGGTTGGTTCATTAAGATGTCGGCGAGTTCGATAAATAAAGAAATAAAGAAAAACAAAGAAATAAAGAAAAATAAGTAAATAAATAAATAAACAGATAAATATAAATATAAATAAAAACAAAATATTAGGGATGGTAAAATAATAATTAAAAATAAAAAAAAGGATAGTGGTGGAAAAGATTAAAAGAATAGAAGAAAAAGGAAGAGCGGGAGAAGGAAGAGCAAAAGAAGGTATAGTGGGATAAAGAATGTGAAAAGTACGTAATAGATTATCTTTCGATAAATAAAGGAAAAAATAAGAAAAATTAGTAACAAAGAACGAGTATGTGATAGATTATCTTTCAGTAAATAAAGTAAAAAATAAAGAAAATTAGAGGTGATGGTGGAAATATTGAAAAAATGGAAGGAGAGATAATTAGTGAAGAAAAAGGAAGTATGGGAGAAGTAAAAGCAGAGGGGATAACGAATGTGAAGTGTAAGAAAAAAAAAAGAAAAATGAGAGCCGAATAAGCGAAGTGTGATAAGTCTTATGCGAGAAGTAAAAAGAAAGAAGAAAACAAAATATGGGAGAGACAGATATGTGAAGTGAGCGGAGAGAAAAAAAGAAACGCGAGGTGGCGAATGGACATTGGTGCAGTACAGTGGATGAGAAAGGGAATACATTTTAACGGAGAGAAATGGTGATGTGGGACGAGTGTTTTAAGGTGAAATGGAACGGAAAAAGTTTAAAGCGCGCGCGTAGCGCGCGTGTGTGCTAGTCCATAATAAAAAAATCCATTTTGACCGAGAAGTGAGCGTTATATCGTGCCGTATTGTTGCCGCTTTTCCGCGTGTGTGATTGGTTGGTTCAGTTGGTCGATGCCGGCGATCGAGATCGTGGCGAGTGTCGCGGCGACGATGACAGTTTGTAACTTCGTATTGTGTGCGGGTTAAGGTTAAAATGTATTATACTATGTATAATGTGATTTAGAAGAAAATGTGATATCGGTGTCGTTAGCGCAAACGATTATATTGTGTGAAATACAATATTTTGTGATATTCGGGAAATATTTCGATATAATGCGATGATTGATGGCCATCGAGATCGCTGCGAGTTGAATTGTGCGATAAAAGAAAATGTGAGATCGGTGTCATGTGTCGTTAGCGCAAACTATTCTTCAGTAAAATAAAATATTTTACGGTGTTCGGGATATACCTATTTCGATATAGTGCGATAGTGCGAACTATCACGGTGACAGTTTCCGTCGCGTCGAGTAAGGTTAATATTCATAATAATGTTATAAATTGTCTGTATAATTTGTATATTTCTTATTTCTAGATTTCTTCTTTCTTCCTTTTTTGAAAGTGCACATAATATGGAACTGATATACTTACAAGGAGAGATTGCATTTGACTCTTCACCGATTTTGATCGTTTTTTTTGTGGTGAATCTATATGGGCTATAGTTAAGTTCTGCAAGAGCTTTTCATCGAATGCGCCTTGTAAGAAAAGTTTGTTCTAAAAAATTCGAGCGATCGGTAGAGTACTTTATACGGTAGGAAGAAAGAGGTGCTATAGATTAGTGCCGAACGGCGCGGTGAGTAAGCGCAGGACTAGTAATGATGAGATCTCGGGTTCAAAACCTGCACTGCCGAATTTTTTTTTTTTACATATTTTATGTGTAATTTTTTAAACATATTTTATGTGTATATGTAATATGTATTATTTGTTGCAAAGAAATAAATATTTGACATATATTTATTGTTAGATACGCCTTCATATTTTTTTGGATAAAATAATAATAAAATTAATGAAATATTTTTACACAAAAATACTTTTATTTTTATTTTTAAAATGGTCGGTCGAGTAGACTCCCTAACAATACAGGCCCTAACGGTTACAAAATCAATGTACGTATATCCATGTGTCATTTTGGCTTGGGCGCCTCGTCAGAGAGAGAACAATTATTTTTTAAAACTACTAATTATTAAAATATAAAATTACACCGTTAGGGCCTGTCTTGTTAGGAAGTCTACTCGACCTTTTTAAAAATAAAAATAAAAGTATTTTTGTGTAAAAATATTTTATTAATTTTATTATTATTTTATCCAAAAAAATATGAAGGCGTATCTAACAATAAATATATGTCAAATATTTATTTCTTCGCAACAAATAATACATATTACATATACACATAAAATATGTTTAAAAAATTACACATAAAATATGTAAAAAAAAAAATTCGGCAGTGCAGGTTTTGAACCCGAAATCTCATCATTACTAATCCTGCGCTTACTCACCGCGCCGTTCGGCACTAATCTATAGCACCTCTTTCTTTCTACCTTATAAAGTACTCTACCGATCACTCAAATTTTTTAGAATAACAAACTTTTCTTACAAGGCGCATTCGATGAAAAGCTCTTGCAAAACTTAACTATAGCCCATATAGATTCACCACAAAAAAGGCGATCAAAATCGGTGAAGAGTCAGATGCGACTTCTCCTTGTTAGTGATAGAATTATGACAGTGCATACAGATTGTCTTGGAAGTTATGGTACACTGCAATGTTTTTGAAGAAACTGTACGGTATGTTATTATTGCACTTACTGATATATTTAAACAAGATGTTTAATTTAGATTTTTGATTTATAAATTATAACTTTCCTGCTTTAAATCATTGATATATGGAGGTTACATTCTTGATAAAAAATTGGTAGATTCCTGAAAAAGTCATAAGTAAATTTGATTCAAGAACGCAGCCCCTTTTCTGCTTCAACAAATAGTGGAAATATCGTTTTAAATGTACCATATATTGATTCTTTAGGACACAATGATCTAAGTTGAATATTTTACATAGTATTCTTCGGCATAAGTAAAATTAATTATTTTGTTTACATATAATCAACTTGTACATAATGAGACTGTGCCAAAGGTTGACCCATATTAAAAGATGCGGAAAAGATCAAGTCCACAGACATAGTTTATGTGAAACGTCTGGAAGAGCAGAACTTGCAAAGGGCGATAAGAGTACAGGGATATCGTAAAACTAATAATCGTATTGCTATAGGCCTTGTAGTCATTGAAATTTACGCTTATATGATATACTCGGTTAAACAGGAAAAATTCTTAGATGACTTTGAGATGCCGGAAAGACGATTGAAAAGATTTGAAAAGTTACCTTGTTTAGAAATGTGAATAAAAAAATTCACGGTTTATTGTGTTAAAAAATTTATATTTTTTTTGTTTATACAATAGAATAGACAGTTCATAAAGTGATATTTAATGTTATAAATTGTCTGTATAATTTGTATATTTCTTATTTCTATATTTCTTCTTTCTTCTTTTTTTGAAAGTGCACATAATGTGGAACTGATATACTTAGTGATAAAATTATGACAATGCATACAGATAGTCTTAGAAGTTATGGTACACTGCAATGTTTTTGAAGAAACTGTACGGTATGTTATTATTGCACTTACTGATATTTAAACAAGATTATGTTTAATTTAGATCCTTAATTTATCAATTATAAATTTTCTGTTTTAAGTCATGGATATATGGAGGTTACATTCTTGATAAAAAATTGGTGGATTTCTGAAAAAGCCATAAGTAAATTTGATTCAAGAACGCAGCAGCTTAGTGCTTTAACAAATAGTGGAAATATCGTTTTAAATGTACCATATATTGATTCTTTATGACACAATAATCTAAGTTGAATATTTTACATAGTATTTTTCGGCATAAGTAAAATTAATCATTTTGTTTACAGATAAGCAACTTGTACATAATGAGACTGTGCCAAAGGTTGACCTATATTAAAAGATGCGGAAAAGCTCAAGTCCACAGACATAGTTTATATGAAACGTCTGGAAGAGCAGAACTTACAAAGGGCGATAAGAGTACAGGAATATCGTAAATTGTAAAACTAATAATCGTATCGCTATAGGCCTTGCAGTCATTGGAATTTACGCTTATATATGATATACTCGGTTAAACAGGAAAAATTCTTAGATGACTTTAAGATGCCGGAAAAGACGATTGAGAAGGTTTAAAAAGTTACTTTGTTTAGAAATGTGAATAAAGAAGTTTACGGTTTATTGTTTTAAAAAGTTTATATTTCTTTGTTTGTACAATAGAATATATAGTTCATGAAGTGATATTTTTTTCTTCCCTCGTACTCAAAGTCGTACTTTGTAAATCATCTAGCTGTTTCACACAAGTGTGTCTGAAATACAAGATTTGAAGATGTTTGCTCCACGATTGCCATCGCTTCTGACCATACGAGA
Organism: Leptothorax acervorum; assembly: GCA_035220615.1. Taxonomy (NCBI): domain Eukaryota; kingdom Metazoa; phylum Arthropoda; class Insecta; order Hymenoptera; family Formicidae; genus Leptothorax; species Leptothorax acervorum. Next base: position 89,911 of record JASTWQ010000019.1, read on the forward strand.
TATATTGAAACTGTATCGCTTTAGTGCTATAAACGTTTGTCTCAAAATTTTCTCATGGACCAAAATTTAACCGACAAAATTGCATCAAAGGCAGGAAAACTCGTCGGAAGCTAAGTACTGGAAGTTAATCCCGGCCCAGGTGGATTAACCCGTTCTATCTTGGGAAAAGTCCCCGAACGATTAGTAGTTGTGGAAAAGGATACGAGATTTAAACCTACTTTAGATATGCTAGCGGATTCATTTGGTGCAATTAACGGAAAGATGGATATAAATATACAACAATATTATGAGAATTACGAATACAGAGAGTTTATTTCCGCTGGAGAAAAAAAGGAATTGGAACGATAAGCCTCCAGATATCTTCGTCATAGGTAATTTACCGTTCAGCGTATCGACAGCTTCTTTATATAAGCTATATTTTGTTTTTAATTTTGATCAAATGGTATTAAATACAAAATTAAAAGTAAATGTAATAAACAAACGTAAAAAACGTCGCAGCAAGTCTATATAAATATATGCCAAAAGAAAAAGATTTCTATTTATAAATTCTTTTTTTCTTTAACAATCAGTTTATTGTAAAGTAATTGTTGAATTGTTAAAGATAAATTTATGCATAGATTTATACGAAAATGTATGAAATGTAAAGATGCTTTTTTTTTTAATAATTCCAGAAACTTTTGGTACCTTCTTATGTATACATTTTTGTTAATTGTGCTTGTAGAAGATATAAATAAATTTCAGATGTTTAGTTAAAAACTAAACAAAAACATATTAACAGCACAGCACATTACATATACATATATTGCAGAATGGTAATGTGAATGAAAGAGAAATTCAGAATTTAGATGACGCCGCGCCAGCCAATCAGATATTCATGAACAGTGATCCATTTAAATTAATACTTATGAACATGGGATACAGATTTCCCGTCCTCCAGCACGAATTTAGCGACAAAGACAGTGAGGAGCAGCATGATCAGCCGATAACGCCAGCTTTAAATTGTAGACTAAGCTTAAATTTTACAAGGTAGAAAGGAACATAATAACAGTGGCTAGATAATTGAGAATTTATCTCAACATGTATATTATAATCTGTCACACTGTTATTTCAATCTTGATTATTTATTTTCTTCTTTCACCGACGTGTCTCAAACCACTCTTGTTGTATAATTATCTATCAAGCAAAAGCATCTTGACAAGATCAAGGGCGAAATAGAATCTTATTTGCCAGGCATTGTGGATATATTGTTAACAAATGCAAAAAACTTGAACAAGAATTATTATATTTCAAGATTCTTATAAGATGTAGTTAATATAGAATATCATGTTATATCTTTTTAATATTCCCCATGAATCTAAAAAGGAAAGGCTTGTGTTTATCGCAATTAACGTGTTTATATTAATAATAACATCAATTGTTTTACATATCCTCTAAAATACCGTGCCAATAGCATAAAATGATTCTTACCGTATAAAGAATTTTTGTATTCACAGCAATAAATGTATTATATCCTGTGCCTACGTATAGAAATATAATAAAATTGTCAAGGCGATCTCGCTTCTTTTTAAGATACTTCTATTTCCTTTTAAACATTGTATAAATGACATTGTACTTTGGAAAGTGTATTAAAATTAGTTTTTACAAATTCGCGTATAACTAAAAAATTTCTAAATTTTAATAATTTTTTAAAAATTTAATTTTATCAGAACGTATAATACAAATAACAAGAATGCAATGTAAGTATCAATTCACCATTCTTATTTCATTAATATGTTAACTCAAAATTTCATGTAATAAGAGAAAAAAAATAAAAATAAATACATAGTAGGTATAATATAATAAGATGTATATATAAGACAGCTTTTAATATTACTTATCTACATATGAATTTAAGTAGTTAGAAATATTTTCAAATAGTACTTGTTGAGCTTGTACAGATAGATTCTTTCTTATATTAAAATTAGCTAAATTGTTTATTACTGTTTGATCTTATTATAAGCTCACACGGGAGAGTTCCACCATTAAATTCGGCTATCTTTGGTTTTTTAGCTTTAGCATCATTGATATAAATAATCTAAAAAAATAAACACTAAATATTAATAAAAATTTTAGATAAAATTATTCTAATAAAGGGAAATAAATAAAACGCAAATAATTTGATACAAAAAATAAAATTATATACATGTTTTTATTTTCAATTTATTTATGTATATATATGCACCATATATAAATTAATAGAAAATATATTATAATATAATAAAAATAAAAAATAAAAAATAATATTAATTTAAGGCTCCTGGGCCGTGAGCCGAGAACTCCGCGTTGACGGTGGCGACATTGGTAGAATCGGTAGAAATAAGAACTATAAGGCGAGAAAATAGCCATATTCGTGGAAAGTGACATGTTGACAAGCCTATTTTGTTGTGCGTGCCATTTCCTTATTATTTGCTCTGTACTTGTGCTCTAACGTTTGACGTATTCGTGAAAGTCGTAAAATTTACCAAAAAGTAAGATTTGCTTGCGGAAGGAACGTTTTCATCTCCTTTCGATAGTTGTAAAACGGCTGTTTTCCCGTATATTTTGGCTTCGTTTTATGGCTGTTTGTTTATTGTCGTAGGAAAAGGATAGTTTTCGGTAAATGGAAGTGTTCTGAAACGATCTAGAGTGATGTTTTATTGAAATGTCTTTTTATTTGAAAATGGCACGCACAACAAAATTGGGTGTTTTTTACGCCTCGATAGTAAGAATTCAATATGGCCGCGGTGACCATCCAGGAGCCTTAAACCTTCTGCTTATTTACTGTTTTTATTCTTATTTGATGATGTCAAAAGCGAGAAATTGTATGTCAAAAATTCTTGCGGTTTTACGTTAAAATAAAAAAATATTTTTATAAAACATAATTGTAATTAATTCAGCATATTTGTAAAATATACGAAACACTTTCTTTTGGCTTTAATAATCACTAAATAGTCGCAAAATTAACGTAACATGTAATTTACCGTTTTGACCTGTCTTCTTTTATTTTTTATTTTACAGTTATTTATTGATTATTAAAGCTAAAGGTAAGTGTTCCGTATATTTTATAAATGTGCTGGATTAATTATAACTGCGTTTTATAAATATATATTTTTATTTTAATGTAAAACTGCAAGATGTTTAGCATGCAATTTCTTGCTTTTGACATTATTAAACAAGAATGAAAGCGACAAGTAGATAGGAGCTCTAATTTATTTATTTATTAGTAAATATATGATATATAATAGTTATTATAAATTAATAATTATTTTATTGGGCTGTAAATGGTTGACGTACGTAGAACTACGTCTTTCCCGAGGAGGGTGGGATAACTTCGGGTACACAACTGCAACGTTTTCTTGTAACCAATATTTCTCAAAAAATATTAAAGGAAATTACAATTTATTATATTGTTATTTAAAGCTCTCGATGTGAGCTAAATGATCCTGTAATTTATTTTGTTGTTTAAAAAAAAAAAAAATTTTCCAATTAGATAATATAGTATATTTTTTGGATTTGTGTGTATTTATTTTTCTAAAGCCTCATCTACAATGTGCACTTTGTTTTTTGTTTCGTGTTCTCTGCCTTTTGCGTTTATAGCTCCAAAGCGTCTCCCCGAACGCATTTTTTGACAAATTCTGTCGCGTAACGAAATGTTTTGCGTTTTCTGTCGCCTCAGATAAAGAATATTAAACTCCGGAAGAGAAATAGGGCGTGGAGAGGCAAAGAAACAAGGAGTAAACAGCAAGAAACAGAAAGCAAAGAGCACATTGTAGATCAGACTTAAAAGTATTAAAGGAAAATATATTTTATTATATTGTATTTTAAAGCTCTTGTTGTGACCTAAATGCTCCTGCAATTTATTTTGGTGGTTTTTTAAAACCGATTTTCTTTATATGCCAATGTGTTCAGAATGTTCTAAAACGTCGAAAACTCACAATTTTAAAAGAATGTTTGTGTGTAAAAAAATACATTTAAAAAAAGAAGGAACATGAAGTATGGTGAGATAAAGAAGCAAATATTAAAAAGAAGAAAAGGAAAAGATAAAGTTAATCAGAACAGAGGTATATAAATAAGCATATAAATCATAAGACAAGAGGGAGAATAGATGAGAATATAGAAATAAAAAGTTGGAATCTTCTCTGAGATAAGTCTCCAGAGAAGGCAAAGAAGAAAGATGGATAATAGACAAAGAATACGAGGAAGATAGAAATAAAAAGGAGAAGTTAAAAGGAAAGGGAGTGAAAGGAGAAAAAGGGTATGTACGGTAAAGAAGAGGTGTTTATTAAATTATTAAGAAAAGGACAAAGAACAGAAAAGGGGGTAAAGAGAACAGGAAGAGAAATTGAAAGAAAAAGTAAAAAAGACGGAGAAGGTGGAAGAGAAGAAAAAGGAAGGTAGAGGGAGGGGATGGTAAGACAAGGAATGTAAAGAGGAAAAGGAGAGAATTAAGAGAGAATTAAAAAAATAATGAAGGACAGGATGGAGTGGGGATAGGTATAGGGACAAAAGGCAAGTATATTAAAAATTATGTGAAGAAAAGAAAAGAAAGGAGTTAAAAAGATAGGTGGACGAAGGAAGCGAAGGAGGTTAAATGGGGAACAAATGTAGAGGCAATGAACATGGGAAAAAAAAGAAAGAAAAGGATAATTAAGGGAATAGAGATGGAAGTTTTCTAAAAAAAATTAGGGAGGTAGTAAAGAAGTTGAAAGATGAAAAAGCAATAAGCAGGGATAGAATTCCAAATAAAGTGTGGAAATACGGAGGAGAAAAGGTAGAAGAATAAATATGAAAGATATGCAATAGGGTTTGGAAAGGAAAAGAATAGCCAAGAGAGTGGGAGGAAGGGCTCATAGTATCGGTAGTAAAGAAAAGTAAGAGAGAAAGGATGGAGGATTATAACTAAAGAAGTGACTCTGAGGCAAATGACATGTAAAGTGTGTGTATCAATGTTGGCGGAAAGATTAATGGGGAAGGTAGGAGAAAAAGTTCTGTTACCAAGTTAAACGGAGTTTAAGTTGAGAACTATGGATAACATTAATGTCCTGAACTATTTAATTAATAGGCATGTGAACAAGAATAATGGGAAGTTGGTGGTGCTATTCGTGAATATGAGAACAGCGTTTTACTTGGTGGACAGGAAGTTTTTGGTAGAAGTGATAAGGGTGAGGAATGTGACGGAAGATATGGTTAAGAAATGTGAAGAGGTTTTGAGGGAAACGGAGAAAAGAGTTAATAGTGTAGGAGAAAAAAAGGGAAAAAATTTAAACGGAAAAGGTTAGGCAGGATTGTCCACTGAGCCCAGGTATGTTTATTCTTGCTGGCAGACGTGAACGAGGTATTGAAAAAAAAAGAATGGGGAAGGAGTTAAGGTAGAAATAAGGAAGCTATACATGCTGGCATACACAGACGACATCGCGATCCTAGCGGAAGATGAAGAATGAATGAAGAGGAAGCTGGAAAGTTTAAAGAGGTGTTTGGACAGAAAGGATGATTAGAATTGAATACGCAAATGGTAAAAGTAAGAACGTAGGATGGAAGGAAGCAGGAAGAAAGGTGTCTTGGAGGTAGAGAGGAAAGGCAATAGAGGTGAGGAAATTTAAGTATATAAATTACACAGGAATTACAATGGAAAACAGGATAGGCATATAAAGAAGAAGAGTAAATAAGGGAGCAGCATTATTAGGACAAGACAGATATGGAAAATAAGGAAAAGGTTTGGAAGAGATACGGATAGAAGGATATGGTTTTGTGATTGGTAGATTTGATCGGTTATTAGTTAGGAGTAAATGTATGGAGCTGAAAGGAGAGAGAGGGAACAGAGAAACTGCAAGACAGGTATTTGAGGTGGGTGTTAGATGGAAAAGAGAACTCCAGAATATATGGTAAGGAAAGAGTTGCAAAGAAGAATTGTGAAGAGGGAGAACGGGCATGAAGACATTAAATTGCGAGAAGTTTGAAGAAGAAAATGAAGGGGAGTTAGCAAGGGTGTGTTGGGAGGAGATGAGAGGGACAGCTTTAAAGGGTCGAAAGCAGAAAGAGAAAAGAGTTTTCAAAGGATAGAGAATAGAAGATGGAAGAATAAAGGATGTAGAAAGGTTAAAGAAAGCAGGACAGTTAAGGGGAAAGGAGTTATATAAAAGGAAAAAGCATTTTCTCTACAGAAAAAAGGAAGAATAGAGAGAAATTTCAGATTCTAAATACAATGGGTGGTATAGAACTATAGGATATTGAAGGAACAGAGCATCTGGGGTATCTGACAAAAAATTGTGGAGAAAGTAGATAAAAAAAGGTAGCGAACCTTTTAGGTTGAGAAATGGGATAAGGAAGGATACTGGGAAGGGGAGAAGAAGAGAAATTTTATGTCTTACGTATGTAAAACAATTATGATCTTACGTATGTAAGATCATAATTTTATATTAAGTTTTACTATGGTGCCGCACTAACTGCGGACCATCAAAGAGCACAAGTTTAAATGCTATAGTCGTATAGTAAAATTGCTATGGCCATAGCATTTAATGCTATAATTATAGCGTTAAATGCTATTGTTAAGATTTTCGTAACTTAATCATGATAATCTGATGATCAATTTAGTTTTTAAAATATGATTTCTGATTAATTAAAATTATTATATTAAAATATGTGTGTATTTAATGTATCTATGTAAACATATACAATTATATTAACAATTAAAAACTGTATAATAAAAATTTCTTAATTTTTTTTATTTTAATAATATAATTTTAACTGAATTAACTAGGATTGCTGATTATGATTTATTGTTAAACATGTTTTTATTAAACAGCTTTCTTTTAGATAGGATATATGGCGTGCCCGATTTTCTGCCATTACGGAGAAAGATATAAAATCTGCTTTGGCTAATCTGATAAAGCCTAATGAAAATGAAGCTAAGAGCGTTGATGCACGTCAGGAGTTGGATTTGCGAATAGGCTGTGCATTTAGAAGATATCAAACTAAATTTTTTCAAGTATGGCACAACCGTCTTTGCATTGCATTGTGTTGCATTATGAAATTTGAATGATCCATGATACATGAGGATATGAATATCAAATATGTTATACTTTTAGGATAAATATGGAGATTTAGATGTATCCCTTATTTCTTATGGTCCGTGCCAAACGCCTACATTGTGTTTTTTTGCAGCAGAAACTACAATTTATTTCAAGTGCACAATAAGAGTATTTGATTATGAGAAATGTATCAGTTTAAGAACTGACGGTTTCTTTTTTCACCCTGCTGATAATTCTACTCATGGTAACTTTTGGAAAATATTTTCTTATTTGCTATTTTTCTATCATATATATCGTTGTGAATAAATATATATAATGGAACGGCTGATGCTAAAGCTCACATTGTGTTGCGCAAGGTTAAAGAGGTTAAATGTTTATTTAATTTTTATATAGATATAACTATTTATATTCGACTATCGGCTTCTTCTTCCGCTATAAATGATTCTAATTTTGTAATTTTTTATTATACCTATATGAATTGACGACATAATCGGTCGCGTCTAGACTTAAACAATCGATTCGATAAAATAGACACGTAACGCATGTGCTTAGCAATCTTCAGTATTTATTTTCTAACTGATGTATGCGATCGGTATATAATATAAATAGAAATAGTAAGATATATGACAGGGTCGGACATTGTCGAACGTAGGAACATTGACGTATCGAATCAATTGACTGGTCTATTTCATAAGAAGCAAAAAAAAGCAAAAATAAATATTTCATATCAAGAAATACGGAGTTGTACTTGGGATGCATGTGTGACTTGTGGAGAAAATAGATATAAGAATATATTATTGTTAAATAATTTAAAGTACAAAACAAGCTTGCGTCAGCACGTATCACGTCTCTTTTATTACATGGAAATTCTCAGGTTCTATACGGTACGATCGTTTCTAGAGTAATAATTATAAATGTAAGCAATGAATAAATGAATAAATTTTTTTATAGCAGTTGAGGAGTCTTCGCGTGTCATTTTGCAATAAACTTTTCATGACTATCTCGGTATTAATTTTCTCTGGAGAAAAGTCTATTTTTATTATTACATTATTTAGGTAAATTTCTTATAAATTTATAAAATCTATATACCTATCTTAAATCGTGTGTCTGATTTTCTTTACTTTCAGTTTCGCATACATATAAGAACCTTGCTATAACCTTTCACACATATGAGAGTAAGAAGGTGCTCGTCGTCTCCCCACTCTTTCTCTCTTCCCACAAGCAAGCAAGTTTTGTATTCATCAGGGGCACACAGGTGCGTTTTTTGCGTTTAGGTAGTAGCAAGTGGGTAGACTACCTGTTGAGTCTACCTGAACAAACTTGCTGGTAGTCAATATACATAAAATAAATAAATACAAGTGAATGATAATTAAGACGTGCTATAATTCAAGATATTAGTGCGGAAAATCTGGTACTTGTTTATATTTGATATTACAATATTATGTATGTATAAGTTCAGGTTTTATTTATAAGATGGTTGCAGAGCTGGCTGTTGTGAAGTGAGGATATTTTTTGACAATAATTTTCAACAGAATATGAGCGAGGCAGAGAACAAGAGTGCTTTATTAAAATCCAAATGCAAACAGCCGTATCCCGCGGATATCTGCAACGAAGATGATCACGATTGGTGGGCAAGTGACAGTGGTTCCAGCACAGGATCATATTATTCGGACACCGGCAGGTAAATTCAATCGGGCACATTTGAAAAGACATATTCTTCAACGATTTAATGTAAATGCAGCTCTTTGGTTGAGTGGGAGTCGGAGATCGGACCCACGGGAGAGGTATTCTACATAGAATCCGCAGAGGAGAGTCTGCTCGAGAATCCCACAACGTCGGAGGATAGAGCGAGAGTCCACAGCCTGAATTAACACGTCGCCGCAGCACGAGAGCTGGCAAACTGTTCCGTCTTATCAGACGTAAGGAAGCAAGCGTTGGAGCACGAGAAACAAAAGGATCAACAATAGCGCTACAGCGAATAGTACAGCTACTCAGGACAAAGGAGATGGAGGCAAGGAGGTCAAGTTTCAAGATTTCCAGGTATTGATTTTGAAGCATGTGCAATCCAATGCAACAATAATAAATTAATGTTTTGAAAAAATTAAGAGTAAACGATTTAAAACACATAAGCTAGGAGTGAGATTTAGCTGTAATCTAGTCAAAACAAATCTAATGTGAAAACAAATAATAAAACGTTATATAAAATCTGCTTGTATCTATTGATGTACGTAACTGTCTGCAACTAATCAGGCAGGAGAAATTCGAGAAGTCACGTTGTGGGTCGACCCCGAGAGAAGACACAAGCTGGGACGAAGGGCAACCTTGTGCGAAGCGTACTTCGGTATCACCCCGGGTGCGTTCTCGGACAAAGTGAGAGTTATGGTGGCAGGATTTATACCCGACGGTGAAGCTATGAAGAACAGAAATATAAAAATCGGGGACTGGTTACGGAGCGTCAATTCGAACAATGTTACCTTCCAAAATTTAGATCGGATACTATCTGAAATCACCGCGCCGTCAAATGTAAGATTTAATAAATCTCAGAATCGATGACTGTGACAGTGATTAATAAATTCATTGAGAGTCTTCGCGCTGCGCGTAATTATACATATAATATTTAAATCTATATTAAATTTTTTAAGAAAAGATAAAAAAATTCTCTACTTACAGGTAACATTAGAATTGCAAAGAGTAGCTGGTGTTGATGTTACTGCAAAGCTACCAAAAGTAAATGAACCAAAAGTAATTAGTTTTAATACAAATACGACGGTAAGAGTGATATACATGGGACAGAAATTTTACATATGGTATTTTTTTTAGCAATCAGTATTGGTCCAATATCTGGTGAACAAGAAAAACAGTAATTCCTTATGGAATCTCTGTTGGATTGTCCGTTGGGCATAATATATTTAAAGACTGCGGATCTTTCGGAAATGGGACAAGAGTTGCAAGGCGTGTTGTACACGTTTCCCGCGATCCGAAACTAAGAACGTGCATTCATCTCTGTGCACGGCGAGGGGAGCTTTTATAACTCTTAACCATTTATTACCCAGTATAGTGGATCGCAACCACTTAGGTATACTATATACATATATATATACACTTGATATTGTATTATATTTATAAAATATACGTCATATAATATACAATTTTCTAGTACAACTGTCCTATATAGGCGAAGAAGAAATGCATATTGCATACACATCCCGCGACGATGAATTACTTTTGATAGCTTTACCTGGCAAATGGTGATTTTAACTTAAAATACGGTGTACGGAAGGAACACGGCAGTTAACACAAATTTTATCGATTGCTTCTTTGTAGTTGTACTTCTCAGGAGATTGTTAAGATTACAGAGGATATTGTCAGAACGTTAGAATTTTACCTACCAATCGCTAACAAAGTGCTTCACTTCCGTGGAAAAACCAGTCCTCTTTAGATCATTTTTTCACGCTGATTATGCATAGATTAATTAATAACAAAGATTCGTGTAACGATGCTGACGTTAGAAGAATTCAGCGAAGCCAGAAAATAGTACTGAAGTGGGAGAATTACAAGTTTAGAAGCGCTTTTTCAGTCGCAAGTTTATACAGCTACCGAGAGATTGCGCAATTCAGATAGATGCTGCGTTAAGCGAGATGGAAGCTAGGGATTACAGAGACTGGGTATATCGATACTTATTTCAAACTGTACTTAAAATAGTTATGAATGTGCTTACATTATAAACTATAAATATGTTATCTATATCTAATAGACGCGCATGTTTAACAGAACGAAGATCCTATGGATTGTCAAAGATTATATACTATATTAGGGAGCTGTATTTATCATAAGTGCCACCTTCTGGGATCTCATTTGCCTCACGAAGATCTGAATCGACGTACATTCGGTTTCTAAGACACAACGGTCTGTTAAATCTGGTGAGCCAGGGAACAAGTGAAGTGCCTGGTTCTGTGGAAACAGATTTATCCTTCGTCTTGCAATCGCGGAAATGTTAACAGCAACGACGGCGGCCAGTTATTGATACCTAATGGAAAATGGTTCTTATTAGTTGTCGGATATGGACACGATTTATTAGCGGTGCTGTTGGAATCCGGCGGATGCAACCGCAAAGTGAGTGTATTATTTTTTATATACAATTCGAATATTATTTTCTATTTAAGTTTTATCATTCTATTAGATACAATGACGCGATAGGCCCGGAGGTATTTTACGTGGAGGAAGCTCAAGAAACACTGAAGCATGTACAAAAAATAGGAGTCACAGTCTTGGCCTCAAAGTGGATTACATCGAATACCAGACCGGAAGTGATACCGTATGAGGAACATACAACGACGAAGACGTCATCCAGCATAACGGAAAACCTATTTGGTTTGATAAAATCGTCCGACGCGCAAACTGTGCCGTCTAAGCAAAATGTCAACCCTACTATTAATAAAAGTCGCAAGAATTGCCTTCTATCTTGAAGAAACGTAGTCCTGAAGAAAGTCCCGTGATCTCGGGGTCCGGTAAGTTACAATAGGTAGAAAGAGAAGCACTGAGAAAACCACATTTTTCTTAAATATTTCTTATATCATATCTTAAGTTTCTTTGTCATTTTTCAATATATGTAACGCAGTACGCATTACACATACTTATTTTATTTCTTGCACGAGTGTTATTTTATGCGTACATTTGTCATGTATGTTTAGTATATTCCTTACAAACATCCGAAGATTCGCTCAGCCAAGGACAGGTGGTGTTAGCGAAATGAGCGACGAGGCAATGCCTATACTTGGAAGGCGAGCAACCAGAGAGAAGATCAATTCAGCATCGAGATATTCTGATGACAGCGATTCAGATATAGATATATATAAGGTAACTCCCTTACAGTAATCGAGACAAGAGTATTACAAGGAAAAATTTATAGCGAAAATGTTATAAATAACTAATATATTTATTAATACATTCTTATAGAGCGATAGTAACGTAATCACGATGGATATATCCAACATACGAGAGAACTTATTAAACCAAGCGGAGTATTTGATTCCACAAAAGCTAACAGCGGGTGATAAAAATTATTTGTATCATTACGTTCATTTGGACACGGTAGAAGGAATTCTTTTATCGTCAATACCCATTCAAAGTACACCGAAGGATAACAAGCTTCTTATTAACTTCAACAAGTGCGTAAATGTTATCCATAGACTGCTACATAATACAGTAAGATTTAAGATGTTAAATCAAGATATAGATAAAACAACGATCAATAGAAGTTTAATCGCTGTTAAAGAACACGGTGTATTATTTGAATGGGAAAATACACCTTTTTGGGTAATTGGACGCCTCTACACGAGTCCCCATCCGAAGGAGTTATATGTGTGCCATCAAGACTCTGCACCTCAAAACCTAATCGAAATAGCTTTTCGGTTGCACTCATAATACTCTTGCACTAAATTTGTTCTCTGTAGCTGAACTGGCTGCACTAGTTGAGTTTTTCTTTTTCCTTCCAATGTGGAGTAAAAAACTCTGAACTAGTGCAGCCAGTTCAGCTACAGAGAACAAACCTACTGTGTACGTATACAGAAAATACACGCATATCTTGTTTTAAACAAATTTTTATCTTATCAAAAATCAGTTTTTATTATGTATACAATACTGCATATCAATAATTTTTAACAAATTACATATTTGATAATAAAAAATTAATCTTACAGAATTAGTTTTTATTAAAAAAGCATCATTAAACAGTTATTATATTATTTATACAAAATGTATAAAATTTTATACATTTAACACACTTTACATACTCTTTATTTCGCTGGAATCTATGGCCCATATTCTTGACTCTCTTTTATCGGTAAAAGCGCGCATTTATTTCTAAGATGTTATAGTTCATGTTACGTATACTATAGCATCTCAGAAAGAGAAGCGCGCTTTTATCAATAAAACAGAGTGGAGAATATGGGCCAATGACTTTTTATTATATAAAACTTTTTATTATTAAAAAGCAGAAAGAAAGTCCCTTGTAAACTAACTTGTCTGGCTCCTCTGTCTTCTCTGTTGACTCCTGCTTTAGTAATGCCAGTATTATTCCACATATGTACAATGTTTGCAAGTGCAAATATTCTTATTAGGGCATTTTCACATAAACACATGCCCCAGCCATTTTAATGCCACATCCATCTAAGCAATATGCCCCAAACACTCCAAACACTCCACTGTGCTCGAAGATGATACGTCTAAGACCACGTCCATAATTTTCAAATACATGTGAAACCTGTGCACAAGAAAATATAAATTGAAGATAGTATGTATCCTGTATTTAAGTTTCCGTTATGTAAAACCGTGAACTAAAATTTTATGGATACTTACCTCCAGCCAATATTCATCTTCATATTCCTCTAATAAATCATGGCTAAACTGAAATTCATCTATCAGTTTTTCATCAGTATCAAATAATTTAACTTTTAATTGATACATTCGTGCACAGTAACATGAACAGCCATACCATTCGCTTACCTACAACATACATGACATTATATAATAACTCATAATTATATATAATTCCTATATCTGTAGTTTAGAGATAAAGAATCGTATTTCCATTATTATAAATTCAGAGAATACGAGGTTTAGTTTTAAATAGGGAAATAATATATTTTTTTAGATATAAAATAAAAGTAGCACCTTTGATTTATTTAGTTTTTAATAAAGTAATTTAACTGACATGTTTAATAGTACAACTGTCAATAACACACTGTACCTGGTTCAAAAATTAAGCACTATAAAATTTTTCAATACGATTTTTTATAAATATTGTATCTTAAGAACTATAGTAATAAAAAGACATAAGATGCTTTATCATCATAAAATTTAAGTTCCTGTTATATTGAAAAATGTATTAATTCCATTTTGACAAAAACTGGAGATACGATTTTTTACCTCTAAGGTAAAGATATGTATATCTGTATATAATTTTCATTGCACATAAAACTTGACAATACCACTATAGGTGGTTGATAAGTGTCCAGGATATATGGATGGATCCCCTCATCCGTCATAACTATAACTTGTAACTCGGTGCAATATTGGCGATCATTATAATACCTGCTCCCGAAACAGATCTCTCTGTCTTTGAACAGTGGTTCTGTTTGCGGCAGTTCCGGCATGTTGACAGGTGGTTCCTCGACTTCCCAACCACCATCGCCGTCGTGACATATAGATTTTACTATCCAGTGATTCATGCCTTCTGCACTTGAATGATTCTTCACCAGGTTCCTTTCATACGGCTTTTTCGCGCACGCGAGATAGTATACAGACCAGGGCATCTCGTCGTTCCTCGGAAACGGTCTGCCCAGCGTCCGCACGGTCTTCTTGTGCCAGATGTTGTTTATCAGCATTTTCCAGCGTTTGCATACCAATTGGCAGCTCAACAGGGTCTTGCAGTCGGCGTAGAGGAAAATCTCTATCAGCACCTCGACCGGCAGGTACTTGTCGCAGAGCACCAAACCGTTGTTATCCTCCTCGTCGAACATCACGCGGGAACTCGACGGAGTAGCATTGAAATATTCCATCATCTGTCAATACACTTGACACCGTTACTTCTGTGACGCTCTGACGCATAGGTATGTTACGATGCGGTTATTTCGACGTCGAGGCGTCTCGTTGTCGTACTTACACGTTGCGTCTGTATTTCCGCGCACTTTTTTGTTACACGCATCCACGCATGGCGTAAAAGGTACACATCTCTTGTAGGTAAGTACGTGATATCGTGAACAGCTTTCGTCGCGCTCTATAAATAAAACAGCGATCAACAGAAGTTTAATTTAATCGCTGTTAAAGAACACGGTGTAAAAAACGGTGTATTTTTATCGGACGCCTCTACACGAGTCCCCATCCGAAGGAGTTATGTGTGCCATCAAGACTCCGCGCCTCAACACCTAAGCGAAACAGCTTTTCGGTAATCGGTTACACTCGTAATACTTACACCGTGTAATACAGAAAATACACGCGCGCATATCTCGTTTTAAACAAATTCTTATTTTATTAAGAATCAGTTTTTATTATGTATGCAATACAGTATATCAATGATTTTTAACAAATTACATTTTTAATAATAAAAAATTTATCTTACAGAATTATCTATTTATCTTTCAGATTAGTTTTTATTAAATAACAATATTAAACAGTTATTATATTATTTATATAAAATTTTTATAATCAATAATTAAAATTTTTATACATTTAACATTATTTATATACTCTATATACAATATATAGATATGTTTGCTGGAATATGTTTTGCTGGAATCAATGACTTTTTATTAAATAAAATTTTTTATTTTAATCTATTGACTTCTGTTTTAGTAATGCCTGTTTATTATTGCAATCCTTGCAAGTGCAAATATTCTCAGGGAATTTTCACACAAACACATGCCCCAGCCATTTTAATGCCACAATTAGATAAGCCAAATGATCCATCCTTTCCACTGTGCTCGAAGATGATACGTCTAAGACCACGTCCATAATTTTCAAATACATGTGAAACCTGTGCACAAAAAAACATAAATTGAAGATAGTATGTATCCTGTATTTAAGTTTCCGTTATGTAAAACCGTGAACTAAAATTTTATGGATACTTACCTTCAGCCAATATTCATCCTCTTCATATTCCTCTAATAAATCATCGGTAAACTGAAATTTATCTATCAGTTTATTATCAGTATCAAATAATTTAACTTTTAATTCATACGCTTGTTCACACTCATCACATGGATAGCCATACCATTCGCTTACCTACAACAAACATGACATTATACAATAACTCATAATTATATATAATTCCTATATCTGTAGTTTAGAGATAAAGAATCGTATTTCCATTATTATAAATTCAGAGAAAACGAGGTTTAAAGTTTTAAATAGGGAAATAATATATTTTTTTAGATATAAAATATAAAAGTAGCACCTTTGATTTATTTAGTTTTTAATAAAGCAATTTAACTGACATGTTTAATAGTACAACTGTCAATAACACGCTGTACCTGGTTCAAAAATTAAGCACTATAAAATTTTTCAATACGATTTTTTATAAATATTGTATCTTAGGAACTAGAGTAATAAAAAGACATAAGATGCTTTATCATTATAAAATTTAAGTTCCTGTTATATTGAAAAATGTATTAATTCCATTTTGACAAAAATTGGAGATACAATTTTTTACCTCTAAGGTAAAGATATATATATCTATATATATAATTTTCATTGCATAAAACTTGACAATACCACTATAGGTGGTTGATAAGTGTCCAGGATATATGGATGGATCCCCTCATCCGTCAGAACTATAACTTGTAATTTGTAATATATGAGACCATTATATATGTTCGCGAAACATATCTGTCTGTCTTTGAACAGTGGTTCTGTTTGCGGCAGTTCCGGCATGTCAACAGGTGGTTCCTCGACTTCCCAAAGACCATCGACTATCCAGTGATTCGTGCCTTCTGCACCGGAATGATTCTTCACCAGGTTCCTTTCATACGGCTTCTTCGCGCACGCGAGATAGTATACAGACCAGGGCATCTCGTCGTTCCACGGAAACGGTTTGCCCAGCGTCCGCTCGGTCTTCTTGTGCCAGATGTTGTTTATCAGCATTTTCCAGCGTTTGCATACCAATTGGCAGCTCAACAGGGTCTTGCAGTCGGCATGGCCGAAGATCTCGAAGATCTTTATCAGCATCTCGACCGGCAGGTACTTGTCGCAGAGCACCAAACCGTTGTTATCCACCTCGTCGAACATCACGCGGGAACTCGACGGAGTAGCATTGAAATGTTCCATCATCTGTCAATACACTTGACACCGTTACTTCTGTGACGCTCTGACGCATAGGTATGTTACGCCTTACGATGCGGTTATTTCGACGTCGAGGCGTTTCGTTGTCGTACTTACACCTTACACGTTGCGTCTGTATTTCCGCGCACTTTTTCGTTACACTCGTCCACGCATGGCGTAAAAGGTACACATCTCTTGTAGGTAAGTACGTGATATCGTGAACAGCTTTCGTCGCGCTCTATAAATAAAACAGCGATCAACAGAAGTTTAATTTAATCGCTGTTAAAGAACACGGTGTATTTTTATCGGACGCCTCTACACGAGTCCCCATCCGAAGGAGTTATGTGTGCCATCAAGACTCCGCGCCTCAACACCTAAGCGAAACAGCTTTTCGGTAATCGGTTACACTCGTAATACTTACACCGTGTACGTATACAGAAAATACACGCGCGCATATCTCGTTTTAAACAAATTCTTATTTTATTAAGAATCAGTTTTTATTATGTATGCAATACAGTATATCAATGATTTTTAACAAATTACATTTTTAATAAAAAAAAATTTATCTTACAGAATTATCTATTTATCTTACAGATTAGTTTTTATTAAATAACAATATTAAACAGTTATTATATTATTTATATAAAATTTTATACACATTTAACATTTTATATATTCTATATACAATATATGTTTCGCTGGAATCAATAACTTTTTATTAAATAAAATTTTTTATTTTAATCTATTGACTTCTGTTTTAGTAATGCCTGTTTATTATTGCAATCCTTGCAAGTGCAAATATTCTCAGGGAATTTTCACACAAACACATGCTCCAGCCATTTTACTGCCATAATGTCCTGCCCAAAATGATCTATCCTTTCCACTGTGCTCGAAGATGATACGTCTGAGACCATGTCCATATTTTTCAAATACATGTGAAACCTGTGCACAAGAAAATATAACTCGAAGATAGTATGTATCCTGTATTTAAGTTTCCATTATGTAAAACCGTAAAATTATATGGATTACCTTCAGCCATTGATTCTGTTTCTCTCCCTCTAAAACATCGCTAAATCGAAATTCATCTATCAGTTTATCGTCAGTATCAAATAATTTCACTTTTAATTGATACGCTGCTGGACAGTCCCATCGACAGCCGTACCATTCGCTTACCTGCAACATACATGACATTATAATCTCACAATTTTATATAATTCCTGTATCTGTACCTTAGAGGTAAAGAATCGTATCTTTATTATTTATGAGGATTCAGAGAAAACGAGTTTAAAGTTTTAAATAGGGAAATAATATATTCTTTTAGATATAAAATAAAAGTGGCACCTTTGATTTATTCAGTTTTTAATAAAGTAATTTAACTGACATGTTTAATAATACAATTGCCAATAACACGCTGTACTTGGTTTAAAAATTAAGCACAAAAAATTTTCAATACAACTTTTTCTAAATATTGTATCTTAGGAACTAGTAATAATAGACATAAGACGCTGACTACCGTTATATAATTTAAGCTCCTGTTATACTGAAAAATGTATTAACTCCATTTTGACAAAAACTGGAGATACGATTCTTTACCTGTAAGGTAAATATATAAAAAAAAATTTCCATTGCATAAAACTTGACAATACCACTATAGGCGGTTGATAAGTATCCAGGATATATGGATGGATCCCCTCATCCCTCAGAACTATAACTTGTATCGTGGTGCAACGTTCAAAAGACGTCGCGAAACAGATCTGCCTGTCTCTGAACAGTGGTTCGGTTTGCGGCAGTTCCGGTATGCCGACAGGTGGTTCCTCGACCTTCCAACGATCACCGCCATTGTGAATTAATTTCCAGTGATCCATGCCTTCTGCACCGGAATGATTCTTCATCAGGTTTCTCTCATACGGTTTTTTCACGCACGCGAGATAGTAAACGGACCAGGGCATTTCGGCGTTCCATGGAAACGGTTTACCCAGCGTCCGCTCGGCCTTCTTGTGCCAAACCTTGCCCATCAGATTCTTCCAGCGTCTGCATACCAATTGGCACCTCAACAGGGTCTTGCAGTCGGCGTGACAGAAGATCTCTATCAGCACCTCGACCGGCAGGTACTTGTCGCATAGCACCAAACCGTTGTTATCGTCCTCGTCGAACATCACGCGGGAATTCGACGGAGTAGCGTTGAACTGTCCCATCATCTGTCTGTCAACACACTTGACACGTTACTTCCGTCTCTGACGCAACTGACGCACCGACGCATCGGCATATGTTGCGATGCCGCCGGCGGTTATTTCAACGTTCGGTCGTCCAGGCGTTTCGCATGTAAGGTCACCGGCAGGAATGCCTGTTGACATCTGACGTTCTATATCCAAATGTCCAGGGCTGCGTTCCAAAACATTACCCGAGTGCCCCCGAGTATTATTTTATCCTTGTTTAACATTCGGTGAACAACAAGGATAAAATAATACTCGAGGGCACTCGGGTAATGTTTTGGAACGCAGCCCAGGCATTCCTGCCGGTGTGCGTATGTACATATGTCTGTACATACACGTTGCGTCTGGATTTCCGCGAAATTTTGTTACACGCATGGCGCAAAAGATACACACTTGTATCGGAACGTGATATCGTGAACAGCTGACATCGTGCTCGAAGGAATAAAACGACATTTCCCGCAACATGAAAGATTTTTGCCCGACGTGCCACTCGGGTCGAACGACAGAATCGATGTAGGTATTAATTAAAGACGAGGTGAATGATCGCTGGTTTATACTTTATACTTACGATTTGTCGCGCGCGCTCTCCGAAGCTACTCAAGTCCCTTGTGCAACGTCAGAAGCAAGTATGACGTAAATAAAAAATACGCTTAGTTTAGAGTCATACCGGAAGACTCGTGAATGAGAATATGATTTTTCCAGTTCTCTGAACTTGGTGTTGTTAGGCACTAATGCTCATTTGTGGAATGCCGGAACTATAAAACAATTATTCGAATTGTAGGCGAATGATTGTGTGCAGTAACGTGCTCTGTCGCGTGGAAGGCCCGTATTTAGCAGTGGGTACCACAGTATAGGAATTAAAGAATTGTAGGATTGCAGTCAGATGAAGAGAATGCGCGTTATGAACGGACATGTAAGCAGATGAGTCCGTCTCTCTGGAATTCTCATGTACTATCATGCAAGTGGTTGCAGGTAATATAGCCAAATACGCGAGATAGCTAATTTCTTTCACAGTCTTATAACTGTCCTTAAAGTGGATTACATCGAATACCAGACCGGAGAAGATCATTTTGGCATTGAGCTATTCTGGTGGCAACGATTCAGATATAGATATATATAGGTATACAATAACACACTCACAGTCGACACAAGAGTATTTACAACAAAAAATTCATAGCAAATGTTATAAATAACTAATATATTTATCACTTTATCAGTACTATCTTATAGAGTGATAGTAACGTAATCACAATGAATAAGTATATCTAATATACGAGAGAACGTATTAAACCAAGCGGAGTATTTGATTCCGCAAAAGCTAACAGCAGGCGATAAAAATTATGTTCATTTGGACACGGTAGAAGGAATTCTTTTATCGTCAATACCCATTCAAAGTACACCGACGGATACCAAGCTTCTTATTAACTTCAACAAGTGTGTAAGTACATGTTATATCCATAGACTGCTACATAATACAGTATGATTTAAGATGTTAAATCAAGATCTATAGATAAAACAGCGATTAATAGAAGTTTATCGCTGTTAAAGAATACGGTGTATTATTTGAATGAGAAAGTAAAGCTTTTTTGGTAATCGGACGCTTCTACACGAGTCTCCATCCGAAGGAGTTTATACGTGTGTCATCAAGACTCCGCGCCTCAAAACCTAATCGAAATAGCTTTTTGGTTACACTCGTAATAATACTTGTACTATGTACGTATACAGAAAATAAACGCATATCTTGTATTAAACAAATTTTTATCAAAAATCAGTTTTTATTATGTACGTAAAATACTGTATATCAATATTTTTTAAAAAATTACACATTTTTGATAATAAAAAATTTATTTTATAGAATTAGTATTTATTAAATAACAATATGTTAAACGGTTATTAGATATATTAATATAAAATTTTATATATTTAACATTTTATATATTCTTTGTTTCGCTGGAAACAATAACTTTTTATTATATAAAATTTTTATTTTAAAAAGCAAAGAGAAAGTCCTTTACTACGTTTACGCGATCGAGCGTTACTTCTGTAGTAACTTACTCAAATTATCGTAACTTAACGATAATTCACTCCGCGTAAACGGGAATCTCTAGCAGAATTATCGTAAGTTATTACAGAAGTAACGCTCGCGTAAACGTAGTACTTGTAAACTAACTTTTCTGGCTCCTCTGTATTCTCTATTGACTCGTCTTGTTTTAGAAATGCCTGTTTATTATTGCTTATACAATCCTTGCGAGTGCAAATATTCTCAGGGAATTTCCACATAAACACATGCCCCAGCCGTTTTACAGATTTTGCCCAAATTTACTTCTGCCCATGTAATCACTGTTCTACTGTTTGCTTGGTGCTGGAAGGTGATACGTCTAAGACCACGTCCATATTTTTCAAATACATGTGAAACCTGTGCACAAGAAAATATAAATTGAAGATAGTATGTAACTAATCCTGTATTTAGATTTCCATTATGTAAAACCGTAAAATTTTATGGATTACCTTCAGCCATTGATTCTGTCTCTCTCCCTCTATAACATCGCTAAATTGAAATTCATCTATCAGTTTAACGTATGAAAGTCCAAATAATTGGACGTTTAAGTGATAATCTGCTGGACAGCCCCGTTGACAGCCATACCATTCGCTTACCTACAACATACCTAACATTAAATAGCACAATTATATATAATTCCTATATATCTGTACTTTAGAGGTAAAGAATTGTATCTCCATTATTATGAATTCAGAGAAAAAATAAGGTTTAAAGTCTTAATAAGGGGAAATGATATATTTTTTTAGATATAAAATAAAAGTAGCGCCTTGATTTATTAAGTTTTTAATATAGTAATTTAACTGACATGTTTAATAGTACAACTGCAAATAACACGCTGTACCTGGTTTAAAAATTAATAAAAATTTTCAATAGAACTTTTTCTAAATATTACATCTTAGGAACTAGTAATAATAGACATAAGACGCTTTTCTTTACCATTATACAATTTAAGCTCGATCCTGTTATATTAAAAAATGTATTAACTCCATTTTTACAAAAACTGGAAATATGATTCTTTACCTGTAAGGTAGTTACAGATATACATATATAATTTCAATTGTATAAAACTTGACAATACCACTATAGGTGGTTGATAAGTGTCCAGGATATATGGATGGATCCCCTTATAAGTCAGATCTATTTCTTGTAGTTTGGCACAACCTACTAGAGATGTCGCGAAACAGATCTGTCTATCTTTGTACAGTGATTCGGTTTGCGGCAGTTCCGGCATGCCGACAGGTGGTTCCTCGACCGTCCAAAGTTGACCGCCGTCGTGAATTAATGACCAGTAATACATGCCTTCTGCACCGGAATGATTTCTCACCAGGTTCCTCTCGTACGGCTTCATCGTGCACGCGAGATAGTATACGGACAAGGGCATGTTGTCGTTCCACGGGAATGGTTTGCCCAGCGTTCGTTCAGTCTTCTTGTGCCAGATGTTGTCTATCAGCATCTTCCAGCGTTTGCATACCAATTGGCAACTCAACAGGGTCTCGTAGTCGGTGTCAAGATGTAAAGGGACATCATGGTTGGCGTGGCAGAAGATCTCGAAGATCTTCATCAACACCTCGACCGGCAGGTACTTGTCGCAGAGCACCAAACCGTTCTTATCCTTCTCGTCGAACTTCACGCGGGAACTCAACGGAGTCTCGTTGAACTTCACGCGGGAACTTAACGGAGTAGCGTTGAACTGTCCCATCATCTGTCAACACACTTGACACCGTTACTTGGTCACTTCCGTGACGCACTGAACGCATATGTTGCGATGCCGCCGGCGGTTATTTCGCGAAGACCGAAACGTTCGGCAGTCGGCTTCGGTTGTCGAGACGTCGTGTCTGGATTTCCGCGAACTTTTGTTACACGCATGTCATGGCGCAAAAGATAACACACGTTGGCTGCATTCCGATATTCACTGAAAGTACTGTAAGCATCGCTACATCTTCGTTTGATATACGATGTGCAACGAAGACAGAATGATGCTTACAGTACTTGCAGTGAATACCGGAATGCAGCCTTAAGTAATTGTATTGGAACGTGATGAACGTGATATCGTGAACAGCTGACATCGTCCTCGAAGGAATAAAACGACATTTCCCGCAACATGAAAAATTGCCCGGCTTTTTTTGCACGACGTGTGCCACTCGGGATGTAAGTATAATTAATTAAAAACGAAGTGAATGATCGCTGATGGTTTATACTTGTACTTACGATTTGTAGCGCGCTCTTTCCGAGATAAGCTAAGTATCCCTGCAGATCCCTCGTGCAACGACAGAGGCAAGTATACGTAAATAAAAAATACGCTTAGTTTTTCGAGTCATAACGGAAGACTCGTGAATGAAGTTGTGTTTACGATCCAGGAACTTGATTCGAGCTCTCGGACGGAGAAAGAATTAACCAATCGCATTGGTCAATTGGCCGAAATGTTTAAGTGCGATTAGTTAATTGTTTGTCCGTCCGAGATTTCGGACCAAGTTCTTGGATCGTGGGCACAAGGCAAGAATATGATTTTTATAGATCTAATCACTTGGTGGATTGGTCGAATACTTAATAATTATAATATCCTGGTCGTGGCGTTAGGCGCCAATGTTTATTTTGTGAAACGCTGAAACAGCTAGGTATTTACTATAATGCAACTATTCGGATTGGAAGCGAACGATTATATGCTGTATTCTGTCGCGCAGATTCAGTAAGGCCCGTATTTAGCAATGCGTACGTATTGTACATACATATATACACAGTAGGAAATACAAAATTGTACGATTGCGGTCAGATGAAGAGAATGCGCGTTATGAACGGACATGTAAGCAGAGTCAGTTCTCTCCCCTGGAATTCTAATATACTATCAAGTGGTTGCAGGCAATATGCACAAAAGCCTAACAGGAAACGATAAAAATTATTTGTATCATTACGTTTATTTGGACATGGTTGAAGGAATTCTTTTATTGTCAATACCCGTTCAAATTTAAGTACACCGAAGGATAACAAGCTTCTTATTATTAACTTCAAAAAGTGTGTACATACATATGTTATCCATAGACTGCTACATAATAGGGTACAGTAAGATTTAATTAAGATGTTAAATCACACAAGATATAGATGAAATAGCGTTCAATCGCTGTTAAAGAACGGTGTATCATTTGAATGGGAAAATATAGCTTTTTTTATTAATCGGCTTCTACCTACACGAGTCCCCATCTGAAGGAGTTATATGTGTGCCATCAAGACTCCGCGCCTCAAAACCTAATCGAAATAGCTTTTTGGTTACACTTACACTTGTAATAATATTTATACCATTTAGTATTTACGTATACAGAAAATACACGCATATATCTTGTATTAAACAAATTTTTATTAAAAATCAGTTTTTATTATGTACGTAATACTGTATATCAATATTTTTCAACAAATTACATTTTTGATAATAAAAAATTTATCTTACAGAATTAGTATTTATTAAATAACAATATATCTATTAAATAGTTATTATATTAATATAAAATTTTATACATTTAACATTTTATATATTCTATGTTTCGCTGGAATCAATGACTTTTTATTATATAAAATTTTTATTTTAATTAAAAAGCAAAGAGAAAGTCCTTGTAAACAAACTTTTCTGACTCGCTCTGTCTTCTCTATTGACTCTTGTTTTAGTAATGCCTGTTTATTATTCCATACATACAATCGTTGCAAGTGCAAATATTCTCAGGGAATTTTCACATAAACACATGACCCAGCCGTTTTACAGATTTTGTCCATTACGTTGTTATCCCCCGGCGGTGTTTGTGCATGGTGCACGAAGTTGATACGTCTAAGACCACGTCCATAATTTTCAAATACATAGGAAACCTGTACACAAGAAAATATAAATTGAAGATAGTATGTATCCTGTATTCAAGTTTCCATTGTGTAAGACCATTAACTAAAATTTTGTGGATACATACCTTCCGCCATTGATTCTGTTTCTTTCCCTTCAGGACATCTTTAAATTGAAATTCAGCCATCAGTGTATTGTCAGTATGAAATAATTGAACTTTTAATTGATACACTGCTGGAAAGCTCCGTCGACAGCCGTACCATTCGCTTACCTACACAACATGACATTATATAACCTACACTTACATATATAATTCCTACATATCTGTACCTTAGAGGTAAAGATTCATATCTCCATTATTATGAATTCAGAGAAAAGGTTTAGTTTTAAATAGAGAAATGATATATTTTTTAAAATATAAAATAAATGTAGCGCCTTGATTTATAATAAGTTTTTAATAAAGTGATTTAACTGATATGTTTAGTCAACTGCAAATAACACGCTGTAGTACCTGGTTAAAAAATTAAGCACTATAAAAATTTCCAATACGATTTTTTCTAAATATTGTATCTTAGGAACTAATAATAATAGACATAAGACGTTTTACCATTATGCAATTTAAGCTCGATCCCCTGTTATATTGAAAAATGTATATATTAACTCGCATTTTGACAAAAACTGGAGATACGATTCTTTACCTCTAAGGTAAAGATATATATAATTTCCATTGCATAAAACTTGACAATACCATTATAGGTGGTTGATAAGTGTCCAGGATATATGGATGGATCCCCTTATCCGTCAGATGTATTTCTTGTAGTTTGGTGCAACCTTGTAAAGACGTCGCGAAACAGATCTGTCTATCTTCGAACAGTGGTTCGGCTTGCGGCAGTTTCGGCATGTCGAAAGGTGGTTCCTCGACCGTCCAATAACTGTATTCGCCAATTGCGCTTGAAAACATTGGTGGTTCGCTATATCTCCAGTGATTGATACTCTCCGCACCGGAATGGTTCCTCACCAGGTTCCTCTCGTACGGCTTGTTCACGCACGCGAGACAGTATACGGACAAGGGCATGTTGTCGTCCAACGGGAAGAACGGTTTGCCCAGCGTCCGTTTAGTCTTCTCGCGCCAGATGTTGTCTATCAGCTTCTTCCAGCGTTTGCATACCATCTGGCAACTCAACAGGGTAATGTAGTCGGCGTCATGACGTAATAAGACATCGGCGTAGTCATGAGGCTCGACATGGTCGAGCCTGTCGAGGGGGCAGAAGATCTTGAAGATCATCATCAGCACCTCGACCGGCAGGTACTTGTCGCAGAGCACCAAACCGTTCTTATCCGGATTAACATTGAACTGTTCCATTATCTGTCAACACAATTGACACATTACTTCCGTGACCCACCGACGCATACCTATGTTAACACGATGCCGCCTCGAAGGAGGCTTCTCGTCACTGTCGAGATCTGGGATTTGCGCGAACTTTTGCTGACATTGCGGATTGCACTCGACAGGAGTAAAGCAATATTTCCCACCACGTTACGGGAAAGATTGCCGGCGATCATGTCACTCGAGTCGAACGAGAGGATCGAAATATTAAAGACGAGGCGAATGAACGCCGGTTACTTACGATTTGTCGAGCACTTTCTTCGAAGCTGCCCAGAGAGTTACAGAATAGGCCTGCAGGACCGGGAATACGTGACCCGCATTATTTACATTTGAGACTTGAGAGACAGAAATGCGTCGACTCCTTTACAATTTGAAGGACATAATGCATGAAAAACAATCCGCCAATCACGTGTCCAACGCGAAGGACGCAACGTGGCAGACTCCCTCAAATACATGG
The DNA here is from genome assembly GCA_035220615.1 of Leptothorax acervorum. Lineage (NCBI taxonomy): Eukaryota > Metazoa > Arthropoda > Insecta > Hymenoptera > Formicidae > Leptothorax > Leptothorax acervorum. The sequence goes on from JASTWQ010000019.1 coordinate 116,706, forward strand.
TTCCTTTATTTTCAAAATAACTGAAATAAATCCTGAGTTTTTTTCCACGCCGTTCTTGAAACAGATGCAAGGAAGGAGAATAAATCCGTGTCACGATTGCAAGCAATTTATGTTGAAAATCCCTTTATTTTCTTTAGAATAGTATTAGCGTCGCAGTACACAAAAACACCGTGTCGCTTAGAGGAAGTAGGTGCGCGGCTTCCGGACGCTGAACAGCGGCATGCGATTCCTGTGCTGGATTCGCTTGGGCAGCGGGAATTTGATCTTGGAGTCGTGGAACTGCTTCACCTGGGGCCTGCGGCAGTTCGCGGCCTTCACGACCTCCACCTTGATTATCTGTATGGAGTGGGCGCGCGCGCGATGACGGGCACCCATGTCCCTGTAGCACTGCGTCACCGCCCCGCTGACGGAGAGGTCCCTGTACTCCCTGTACATGTTGTGCGTGCCAGATCGGGAATCGTACCTCAGCCAGATGCCAAAGTTCTTGATCTTCATCGGGGTCTTCTCAGGGATCTGAAAGAGTCAATTATATCTCGATTATCGGGCATATGAATAAGGACAATTAATACGTTGTGTTCCCAGGCAGCACGCATGTCTAAAAGACATTGTAAAATATCGTAGAGACGACTTTAAAATATATTTTAGACACGCATGTCTAAAAGATGTATTTATATGTTTTTTTTACCGGCCTAAGGCCGGTATTCATAGTCGGATCTTATATTTAAGATCATCTTAAATAATGTCCTAAGGTGCTGATGAACCAATCAGAACCGTATTAGCATTAGCATCTTAAGACATTATTTAAGATGGTTTTAAATATAAGATCCGACTATGAATACCGGCCTTACACATGCGTGCTGTCTGGGTTCCTTCCTGACAATATGTTTGTCTTATAGCTGAACTTCTTATATTTTTTATTCTTCTCTCCAATGGTTTTATTTAAAATGCAAGAAGTATAAGGGCTCAGACACAGTGCGAGGAATAAGGAACAAGGAATAGAATTCATAGTCGCATCCTTTTTCATTAGACGTGCATTGAAAAAGGATGCGGCTATTAATATCTATTCCTTGTTCCTTATTCCTCGCATTGTGTCTGAGGCCTAATGTGGTATAACATGCTGCAGCCACAAAGAACATGTCTAATAAGATGTATGCTTCGTCAGCGATGACAAGACGTGTACCTGCTTGAGAGACACAATTTCTCCGGTGGACTTCTTGAACTTCTTCAACTGGCGCAAGAAGTACCAAAACCTGGACTTGGCCACGATAGCGTCCGGCGCGAATATCCTCATTTTGTACAACGGCGTGGTCTTTTCTTTCTCGGTGGGGAGCTTGCGCCCTATCACCTCGAATTCCTTCAACTGGAAGAGAAAGGAGTGACGATCATATCACATTCGAATTCATCGTAAAATCTACTTTGGATTATGCGACCATGCGTCGGCATGGACAGTTATAGGTTATATCGCGTCGTATGTCACGATGCAGAGCTCTATTTTACGTTCTTGTGTAAATCCTACGTGAATAATCGACGCTTGGAAAAAAGGAAAAATAGCTTTCGGCGTCGACTTTTCTTATTTCTCGCGTAAAAATTATAAAAAATTACTCACTTCACCCTTCGCTTTCATTGTATCGTGTCTCACGTTCAGCGATAAACCGGAAAGGGACTACCGCCATCTTGCACGCCGGAAGTCTTCATGTGGCCATTTATTTTTTTTGAAAGACCATTATTATCCAATTCAAAGCATAAAGAAAAAATACATATCCTATGTAAAATATAAAAATATATAAAAATGTACAAAATATATGATGTACATATAAAATTATACATGTTAGACTCCAATATATGTTATCAGTATTCTTTTATAATATAAAGGTTATTCTACATAGAGGTTGTAAGATGTAAGCGGTAAGCTATTGACCAACCACAGTCGATTATTTTTGAATTGTAAAAATTCCATTAGTCAATAGCTTACTGCTTACGTCTTACAACCTCTATGTAGAATAACCTTAAAATGTTTATAGGAAGCACATCCTTTTATTATTAATCTTATACAGAGAGAACATAAATTTTTTTCGCATACTATCGGCTCTCCAACATTCGTGACATTTTGTTAATATATATAACAATGCATTAGCCGTGTCTCTTCCAATTGCATACGTTTAAAATACTAATATCAGCTTTACAGAACAAAATTAAAGAATGCATTTTATTTAATCCTATTTATAGAGGCTAAAATAATACATTTACTTAAGACTACCGATGCTTAAACCAGCAACAATCTGGGTTGTCAAAATTAATTGAAACTATCCGATTGAAATGTGTTTTAGATTACGACTATTTCTTGTGTTCTCCAACAAAATTGCATAGCTCTTTTTATTATCGACTTGTCGTGAAGTGAAACTACATGTTTACCTTTGTTTGCAAATAAATATGTAATACCAATCGTCGGAAGGAAAACAGAGAACGTGTTTTGATCGCACGACCTATGTATCTCTAATTCGCAATCCGAAATTTACGTGAGAACTACATCAATCAGGCCGTATAGCTTTTTTTCTCGCGCAATCATCAGGAGGCATTGCCACAGATGTCTAGCTGTGTATAAAGCATAAGAAACATGTAGATATTACAAAGACATCTTGCGACCCTCTATAGATATATCTACTGCTCTTCTTGCCGACTTCATACGCTTGCTGTCCATATAATTCTTCATGTGCCTCTCGAATCGACTCATTTGCTTCTTGGTGCTCTGTGCAAAATAACAAATTATTACAATTGTGTAAGGAATTACATGGCGTTTTTATATAGCTAAAAACTTTCAAATGCTACGAAGGGAAACAATAAGAGATAGCAGTATTGAACATTAATAGTTAAGTGAAATAAAGAATTGTAAAAACGATCGAGAATTGGAATGTAACAAGAGCATAAGTGGATATTTCGAAAAAGTGAATTTAAAAGCTTAGAAATAAGCACCTCTTTATCGGAAATTTAAATGTAAAATACATAAGCACAATTTAGATATAAATAATTTAACATAGTATAGTAATTGTAGCATTTATCTCTCTGTAGAAGTCTTTTATTTATAAACATTAAAATTTGAAATGCAATATGTACAAATACCTACCCTACTGATATCAACGTCTGATTTCCAGTCGGGCCGTATGACATAATCTTTATTAGATGGCCTGGGAACTCTGGCCCTTCCCACCCATCCAGGATCGCCAGGTCTCAACGGCCTGCGAGATAGAAAAAAATTCAATGTAATAACAATACAATAATTAACATCATTACCGATTATTATTAACGACTGTACTTGGAATCTCCTTTCAAGGCCTTATTAATATCCTGCGACTTTTGGGAAGAACCACCATCCTCGATTTTCCTTCTCTTCTGAGGCGTTTGTTCCAGATCCCTCTGCATCCTCTCCTCTTTCGAAAGCGCCTTGAAATCCGCCGATAAATTAAAAATAGGTCGGGCCCACTCATTGATCAACTTTCCAGCGCGTTCTTTGTTCTCTTTCGTTTCTTTCGGGTGCTTATAAAGATACATCACAGCCTTCCCAATACCGGATTGCTTCAGCGAGGATTGATCAATTTTTGGAAACTATAAATGATATAATATAACGAATAAATAAATGAGTAATATAAACACATTTTTTTATCGAATGAAGAAATTTATCTCGTATGATCTTACCTCCCATAACAATTTTAGAAGATTGTCTCTGATTTTAAGAGATGGTAACGAACGATCAGGCATCGGTGCTAACCAGTCAGTAAGGATCGACAGCACGTTGTGTTCCAAGAATGCCAATTGTAAGTCATGCTTATTAAGCTGCGACAATACTTTCGATAACATGGCAATCTTATTTGTGGCAGGTCTATTTTGTTGATTCAATTTTCTATCCTCCTCAGCTGCAGCTCTCATGTCCGATAACAATTGTGCTATGATATCATCATTATCATTAATGATACCGATATCTTTTCGCTTACGTCTACGGGATTGTTCCTCTTTTTTTCGTGCTAACATACGATCGAAATCGGACAACGTGTCATCCCTGAAAATATTGGATTTGGTCGTTCTTATAAAATTATTAAAGTTTATTGCATTTTCATATTTCAATTCTCCAATATGCTTTTATAATATTATTACTTTTTAGATCTATATTGTAGTTAGATATATACTTACATTCCACCACTAATAATTTCATCGTCAGAATCTTCATTATCTTGTTGCTCATTGACAGTTGCTACCGCTGCTACATCTAATTCTTTATTTTCTTCGTCTTCACCTTCTTTTTCTTGATGCGCCTCATCGTCCTTCTTCCCTTCGTTCTCATCTTCACGCTCGGAATCTGATAACTCATTTTTTGTTCGCTTTTTTGCTTTAGCTTTATCAGTTTCTTCTTCGGAGTCCGATAATACTCTATTTCGTTTTCTAACTATTCCATCCGAATCTCTGCTAGGACTTCTGGATCTTCTAGATCCGGAGACGGATCTAGATCTTGATCGGGACTTAGAACGCGATGAATGCCTGGATCTGGCACTTGATCCAGATCTTGATCTCGATCTTGATCGTGAACGTGACTTCGATCTTGATTTTGATCTTGACCTCGATCTTGATTTCGATCTCGATCCTGATCTTGATCTTGAACGTGAGACTGAACGTGATCTCGAACCAGATTTTGACCTTGAACGAGACCGCGATCTCGATCTCGAGACTGACTTCCTGGATCCTGAGCGAGATCTTGATCGTGAAGCTCTTGAAACAGAACGGGATCTCGACTTAGATTTACTAGACCGCGAGCTGGATCTGGATCTTGAGCGGGAGTTCTTTCTCGAATGCGCAGGAGACACGGAACCTTTACGTGAACCTGATATGGACCTTGATTTGCCTCTAGATCCTGATTTTTGTGATCTTGATCGCGATCTTGAACGCGAGCCTTTTCTAGAACCCGATAAGGATCTAGATTTCGATTTGGATTTTGAACGTGATAAAGCTCGTCCTTCTCGCGAAGGTGATCTCGATTGTTTCCTAGAACCAGACCTTGATCTAGATCTTGACTTAGATTTTCTATCTGCTGAATTGGAACGAGATCTTAAACGGGGACTTTTTTCTAAATCTGGGGAACCTTTTCTAGAACTATTCACAGAACGAGATCTTGATTGTCTAGCCGTCATTGGAGATCGATTTGGAGATGCTGAAGGCGAACGAGAACCTTTCTTAGATCCAGATAGAGATCTTGATCTCGATCTTGAGCCAGCTTTAACTTCTTTTGGATTAGCTGATCCTGATCTTGATCTAGATCTGGATCTTGTATGGAAAGACTTGGGAGTTCCCGATCGAGAGCGTGAATGGACCGATGCTTTTGGGGAGCCAGAATGGGATCGAGAAAGAGATCTCGAACGAGATCGTGATTTGGAAATTGCCCGGGGCGAAGGAGATCTAGAAGAGGGTTGAAAGTTTGCCTTCGGCGAGGCACATTTAGATGGAGTATCGTTTGGCTTCGGGGAATTCGATCTCGATCTGGAACGTGAATTATTTCTCGATGCTGCATGAGAACTTCTGGACGAAGAATGAGAGGAACTTCGAGATCTCGAGCCTGATTTAATAGAGCGATGCGAATGTGCCGGCGATTGTGAGCCATTTCTTGCACTTGTCCCTGTACGTTCTGGAGAACGGGATTTAGAACGGGATTTAGAACGTGATCTAGATACACTCCTTTTGCCATTCACTGGTGAAACAGATCCACTCGGTGAAGGTGATCTAGATGGTGATCTAGAATAAGACTTTCTAGAGCTCGCGTTGGAACGGACAGAAGCTGGTGATCCATTTCGCACTGGAGATGATTGATTTGACCTAAAATATTGAATCTCAGTTAAAATTTCAGTTAATACAAGATAATTCCAATGTAAAAAAATACAATGATAATTAAGCAAATAGATGTATCAAATACCGAGCAGGTGAAGATTTAGGACTAGCCGAAGGTGACTTTGATCTGTTTCCTGTTACATTGCTACCAGATTTTTGCGAATCTGGGGTACTGCTTCTTGATTTATCGCGTTCCTCTTCCGAGTCACTTCTTTCGTCTTGAAAAGAAAAAGAAAACAGTTTATGTGTATAACATCAAATTCTTTTTATGAAATCTCTAAAAGAAAAATAATACATAATTAGATAAAATGATGCACAAGGATATTCTTATATTACTTTTTATAATTTATATTATTTATATTATTCTTGTGATCTTTGGGTCAACATATCTGTTATTTGTGTGTGTATCAAAGCTTGTGTGTAGCAATGCTTTCGCATAAACTTTCTTTTACATGTATTCAGGCAACAAATAAAATGACTTGAACAGAACCTAAATTTCAACAATGTAATAGGTAATATAAATAATTATCCTTACCTTCGAAACCCATGGCATCTATTTAAACGTAGTAAAAAATGTGGTCCGAGAAAAATATCACGTTGATTGATCACTGATTAATGAACATAACTATTGTAACAAGAGGCCAACAGTAATTATTGGCAACTATCGAAGCTTTCAGTTTATTTATACAATCCACAATTCACGCACCGATACTCCAACAGTGAGATATCGCTCTTTCCTATAACTGAGGCTCTATATTGTTAACAATTTAACAATTTTGTTAACGTTAGCACTAAACTATAAAACTCTCTCGTTTAGCAAAAAAACGTTTGTGAGACTAGACTTTATCTAAAGACGAATATACGCTCGGCAAAGCAAAAAAGACACCGTGAACGAAATGATCGGTGATCCTTCGTGATGCTTATTGCTTTCTTGAGTTTTGGACACAGAACATATACTAAGAGAAGCGCAACTTCCTTTGTAACCAGTGGAAACACGAAACGTCGCCGCGCGATCGACGCGCTCCAAACGGTTAGGAACTGTACTACATTCTATATCTATAGCTACTAGCTGTGCTACAAGCTGTGTTTCGAATACACTGCCAGTACTGAAAATCTATAATTTACGTTATACGTAAACTATAGATTTTCAATACTGGCAGTGTATATCGGAACACAGTTTATATGAGCCGTAAATAATATAGAATATATGTTAATAAATAATATATGTTATTTTCGTCATAAAATGAGGGAATGCGCAATAAAGAACAAATTAATTACATATAAATTGAAATACATTTTTATTTAAAAATTACATTTCTATTTCAAAGTGTGTAACATAGAATTACATTTTAATTTCAAAGTTTAACATAAAATACATTTTTATGTCAAAGTGTGTAACATAAAATACATTTTGATTTCAAATAAAGTCTATAATAATAGACATTTTCATTTCAAAGTAACATAAAATACATTGTTATGTCAAAGTGTGTAACATAAAATACATTTTGATTTTAAATAAAGTCTATAATAATACAACACATAACAGAATATACGATTCTATAATAAGTGGGAAAAAGAAAAAACCGTACAATTAAAGAGTTCGAAAACCAAATATATCAAAGAGAAACTAAAAATGCAAATAAGCAGAAAATGCAACTAAATCACAATGATTTAAATTGCTTGGTTTTTCGTAATGGCCTGAAGTTACCTGTACCGGTTTTTTCTTATCTTTAACATACTTCTGTATTAAAAACGCTAAACTAATTTTGACCAATTCATCATCACATCGATGATTGCTACAGAAATCACTGCTGTAGTTATTAAAAAATACTTTTTTAAAAGCTGCTTCCAAGTTCGACTTATGTCCATTTTCATTGCAAAAGTGAAATAATCTATTGTGTAGGTTTTGTATGAACGTAATCACCTTATTACTTGGATACGTTAACAAATGTTTGTCTGAATATTCTTTAAAAACCGTGTACAGATGATGTTCTTCTTGTTGTGTACAAAATAAATCAATTTTACATTTTGAACAATTTTCGTCAGGAAGTTGTAGCCTTTTTAAAAAATAACCCGACACGTAAGAAAGAGCTTGAGAAGCATCAGTGTTTAAATTTTCAAAATCGACCCATGGAAGAGTACAGTCACTAGTGTTCTGTAATGGTTCACTTTCGCCCTCGTGAACGCTGTCACAAGTATTACTTAAAAATTGTTGAAAATTTTCCAAATTTTCACAATTATCGCTTTCACAATTCGCAGATTTGGAAACCGGTGCAACGAGTTTATTTAATATTACAGTTTTTAACGCAGCTACAAATTGATGGCAAGTGGGATTTGAATTTGCAATTCCATGTTGCCGAATTTGGCAAAACAGATTTTCCAGTGGATCTTGATTTAAATTCCTCATATTTAGAAAGGTGAAGCCAACAGCTTTTAATTGCTGCCACAAATACATGACCGATCTGATTGTTATCATCCAACCTTTCACGAAATGATATTGGTTTGTGAGATCCTTTCCGGTAGTTGAATCAAATAATTTCCACTTAGTCATTTCTGACAGTAATCTGCTGTACAACGTTAAGTGAGGCGAGTTGTCTTGCAAACAACATCTATACCTCTTGTTATCATCTGAATTTATTGTACAACCATTTAAAGAATCAAATAGATCATCTATAAGTTGAGCAAACTCTGCCGTTTGTATCGATTCAGGTGGAAACAATCCGTTCATGTTACCAACGCTACGAGCCAGAATAGCTGCAGCAACAGTATAGCTCAACTGACGCGCTGCAATTTTTACCCTCATCTTAATAAAAGAGTCTTTAAAATTAAAATCATTTTTATTCAATTTATGCAGAAGTTTAAAGGGAAAATTTTGGTCAACATTAAAAGCATTTATAATGTACTGAAATTTAGCTACTTTGTTTTCTGCAAATTGAATGTTACAACGAAGCAAGGCGTTTCGAGTGCATTTTAATAAATGAGGAACATCATAAATAATTACTATGGTTTCAGACTTGACGACAAACGTGTAACAAGTTGGGTTTGTTTTATTTTCTGCGCACAATTCAGATAAAGCTTTTCTCTGAGTTGAACCCTGGGCGCAAACAATTGCTTTTACTTTCAGTCCAATCTCTTGCAATTGCACAATTGCATTTGTTATGATGCGTTTCAGATTGCTGCTCGATATTGTGTTAGTAGTGAAGTAATAAGCTATTACTTGTTTCCATGATTTTCTCAGACCACGTATCATTAAAACAAGAGCATGGTTTGCTGCCCTAGAAGTTCGGCCCAACTCACCTAAGTCTTCAAAACCCGAAATTTCTTGTTTATGTGCTTCGTAGTGAAAACCGTTACTTAATGAAACTTCATCAAAAACTAATGTGCAATATCGGTCCAATTCATGCATTTCATCGCTTTTTACTTTTAACTGTTCCAAAAGGAATTTATTTATACCAGTGTCGAAAGGAATCTTTGATAATATGTACTTCAGAGTGCGCGATGATGGTAGCTGGAAGTAGGTGAGCAGATATTCGTAAACACGAGGACTTCGATTATAAATAGATAAAGCCAAAGCTTTATCTTCCTCTGTCCACCGTCTTCCCGCAGAAGGACGACCTACATTACGTAGTTGCGATTGAATGAAATGTTTGGTAACTTCGTTCAGTTTTGTTTCCATGCAGTGAAATATATTGTTATCTGACATACTTTTTAATTGTTTTAAAGTATTCCTTTCGTCACTTAATTTCTTTTTTATTTTGCACAGTTGTGCCACAGTTTTCCGATGAATCGAGTACATGATACTTTTTCGTGGTGACATCGTCTTTGACGTAACTCCTGCTTGCGTTAAAAATTCACATTTTCTTTTTTTTGTAGGTTTTGTAGAAACACTAGGTGATTGCGACTCATTTGAAGAAATGCTTTGTCTATCTGTACAATCTTCATTGTCACAAATGCAAATAGGCCTGTTTTCGCTATTGTCTGCATTACCTAAATTTGATTCTAAACTATTTCCAAATTGACTGTCGTTACTATCATCATGAACCTGAACATTTTGAAACATGTTATTGTCGCAAAAATTAGCAGAAGTTTCATCAGAAACAGTATCACTATTCACAAAAGTATCACACATATTTATGTTAACCTCATTGTGATTTAAATCGTTATTTAAATCGATATTTAAATCGTTCTTTAAATCGATATTTAAATCGTTCTTTAAATCGATATTTAAATCGTTCTTTAAATCTTTATTTAAATCGGGATTTAAATCATTATTCAAATCATTATTTAAATCGATACAAACGGCAGAAGATGTTTCAATTTTTATTGGCTGGCAGTCAAAAGCAGCAGTTTCTATTGTGACTAAATTGTTTAACATATCAATGTGTTTCGGTATGACATTTGGGTTCAACCGATGTTTTGTAAAGTTAACAAAATCTTCTTTCTTAAAATGATCTTCGCAAATAAACATATTCCGGCAATTACGAGTGATATCGATGCCACAAATCATTTTCCATTTCGTAGAAATGTCAGGATTGTTTGGAAATCTATAAAAGTGTTTATTTTTTACTATATTGGCTTCACCTTTCGACCAATAATAGCTGTTGGCACAATTGGGAAATCTGCAAGAAAATTTCTTTCGCGAAGGCATCGTATACAACAATTTGTCAATTGATATTAACCCCAAAAGAAAGTGCAAAGTAAATGAAATTTGAACTGAAAGAAGTGAGAGGAGAGGAAGAGGGAGACACCACAGCGGACTCTATTCCCGAAATCAGATAGTTCAACACATGAAATATTCTTGCAAATAGCCTAAATGTATGCACGTATTACGCTTAAGCAACTCGACATATCACATATCACAGAATATTACATATCACAGAATATTACATACTATTCTCTACGACTACATTAACATTACCGTTTCTTCTCGCTCATCTGTGATGCTTCTTGTGCATACTCAAGTCGGTTATGTGGAAGGTCTTCTGACATGTATCGCACACTTGCGTTGTTCGTTACGAATATGCGACTCCTCGTGTTTCGCTAGACTGGTCTTATTACTTCCTTTTAGGGCCTTCGGTATTGCCTTCGGTAGCAGCAGTCTGAAACATTAAACAATACAATTAGATTCACACACTTAAAAGATAGATTCACAAATATATATACACAAATATATATATATATATAATTAAATTGGCAGCAAAAAGAATGCAATTATAAAAAAGAGATAAGGCAAAATCAAAAAAGAAAGCAAAGTGTAACAACTAAAGAGAAAATATGATTCTAAGAATTGAGAAAAATAAAAGATAGTCCGAGTGAAATACTTATACGTACTTGATGTTGATGTACCAGCATGTGTCTCTGTAGATTGTTCAGCCTGTTGAACTTGCGATCGCACACTTCTTAATCAAACTTCTTGTCGGGATCGTGATGCTTCTTGTGCACACTCAAGTCGGTTATGGTGTGGAAGGTCTTCTGACATGTAGCGTTGTTCGTTAGGCGTATACCTGACTCCTCGTGTTTCGCTAGACTGGTCTTATCCATGAACCGCCGACCGCAGTAAATGCAAGGAAGCGGTCGCGATTGAGAATTATGTAGCGTCAAGTGACAACGTAGTGCCGTGGACGTGGGGAAATTTTTGTGGCACTCCAAACACTGGAACGGTCGATCGGCAGTGTGAGTCTTTCGGTGGATAAGAAGAAGAAGAGCCCCTGATACTCCGCGATTGCGATCCACGAGGCACCACCGAAATTCAATATGGCAGGCAGTAGGCACAATGTTCACTTTTCGTGTCTCCGAGTCTCCGACGCCGACCATGCCCGATCGACGTTCGGCTTGCTTCGGCTCCCGATATGCGCGCGCATTACCCCCGATTTTGTTAGGCAGTGCCGCCATGATGTTTCTTCCCTTCTCCTACGAGTTGCATCCCCGGTGCGCGCCTACGATGCGACATCCAATAGTAGGGTTTGTTGCCTAAAATTTATCAATTTACTGGAAAAATAAATCATACCCCGTGTAATTAACCGTCGTCTTGAATTATCACGATTCTTCTTTCCCCTCAAGCTTCAACCCCGTGGAAAAATATGCTCTCGAGATCCAGATATTCCGGGGCTGCGTTCCAAAATTCAACCTTGATTTTGGAACGCAGCCCTGATGGCCTGATAGACACGCCTCTCTAACCTCTTCGTAGTCTTCGTGCTTCGTGGTCGGCGCCGAAGACCGCCGATCTCGGCCGAGCCGCGCGCTCGGGCTCAGGATACACTATGGCGGCCGTGGCAAAATATTTGCCGTCTGCGTGCGAGAGTGAGTGATCTCGTTGTGTACGGGGGCCTCGCGAGTCGCGAGCGAGTTCGCGATCGGTATTCGGCGCGCTCACACGGCCGCCGATCCGCGAGTCGCCGAGTCTGCCAAGAGCCGGAACGCGAGGGTAACCGGGAGGGGGGCGCGCGGCAAACGATCGTGTGCAAAATCCGCGTTTTTTCGTACGCGCACCGCGACGACGACAAGCCGTCGGAGCGGCCCCGATGCGGGTCGCGCGCGCTCGTCTCAGGGCAAATGATGACTTCGATGCTGCCCAGCTTTAACCCGCCTATCGTCAAGCGGCTGCTGGGCTGGAAAAAGGCCGAGAGCGAGGACAAATGGAGCGAGAAGGCCGTTAAGAGCCTGGTAAAGAAGCTCAAGAAGTCCGCGGGCCTCGAGGAGCTCGAGAAGGCCATCACGACGCAGAGCTGCAACACCAAGTGCATCACTATACCTAGGTACGTACGTATACAATGGCACGTATACGCTGCGAGTTTCGCCCGAAACTGCGTTTAATTCGTCTCGTACGTGTGCGCGTCTGATTAGCGATTGTCTGATATCTCGATGTAACGCACAGAAAGAGACAGAGGAGAAAAGATCTGAGAGAGAGAAGGAGAGAAAAGTACGCCGGAGCCGGAACGATGCAGACGGAGAAAGAAAGAGAAAGATGGAGCGGTGGAAGAGGAGAAAACGCGCGCGAGCGTTCCCTCATATGTGCGCCGCGCGTGTGTTGCGCGTAGCGTCTGCACGCACACACGGGCGAGACGGCTTTGTGCGTGTGTACACATATGACGTTCCTCTTTTTCAATCGCCCGCCGCGTGTGTACGCCGCTCCGTTCTTATTATTAGAGATCGCCGACGTCTCGCTGCGCGCGCGCGCGCGCGCTCGCTCACCTGTATAACGTGCGGATTCGTATACACGCGCTGATAACGATAAGAGCCCGTCGACAATGTGAGGAAAGCGCGTATCTCTCATGACCGCGCGCCAGCAGTCAGCACCCCCGGCGTAACGAGACGCGGGCGATGACGGGTCACGTTTGTGGAACGGCGGCGGTACGCACGCACGCATGCACGCATGCATGCACAGGTAAACACTAGATACGGGGGGCACGTGCATGCGGGAGGCACGTGGTCGAGCCGGAGATCCTGCTTTGCCAACGAGTTAATTGAATGAATCTCGAGTGTCTCGAGAGCCAAACCGATTCGACCTCGCTTTTGGCAGATTTCTTAACTTTGTAACTTCCGTCAATTTTCTCTTTTACTTTTTTACATTTGACGGCTTCCAAGCGAAATTTACCTAAGACGGAGAAGGTATGCGTTTTACCGAGGTCAGATCAGCTGTTCTCCTGATTCTTGGTCATTAATTTGATATCAACTTTTGCTCATAAGTAGACATCGGATTTTTGTATGCAGATTATTGGAAAAGAGCAATTATTTAATAACTAAGACTTATTAGGTTATTTATAATATTCAACATATTTATTTTGCTATATATTGCAATACAAATATGTTGGATATTATAAATAATCCAAATCTTAGTTATTAATTGCTCTTTTCCAACAATCTGCATAAAAAATTCAATATCTACTCATAAGTCTCATATTGATCAAACTTGTATCTCACTCCGTAAAATCACAGAAAAAAAAGGAGTAGTTTTGATTAGAAAATATCTTTAGATCCACGTTTCAACGTGGAAATCTTGAAACAAGATTATATTGCGTTATTATATTAAACGATTATATTAAACGAAGAAAACTTGCTTGAATGAAGCATTTATACATATAGTTCAGCCAAGAAAAAAGTGTTGAAATAAAAAGTTGAAATTTTTTTCTTGGTTGAACTACATAAATGCTTCATTCAAGCAAGTTTTCTTCGTTTAATAATCGTTTAATAGAATAACGCAACATAATCTTATTTCAAGATTTCCACATTGAAACTAAAGATATTTTCAAATCAAGAATATTCCTTTTTTCTGTGATACAAGTTCGGCTGGCCTGAGGAGCCGGGATCTCAGGATCGAGACAATCGGAAACGATCCGAGATTTCAAAAAGTTTCGCGACGAAAGCGATTTCGTCTCGTTATATCCGTAACGAGCGAGATGTATTCCAACGCAATTCTCACCGCTGTAAAATGCGGTATTTATGCATGCGATTCTGGGCACAATTTTTAGGATGCTATCGGAAAATTAACAATAGTTTTGAAGATCTTGATTTTATACCTATAATGAAAAAAAATAAACTGTGCAAATATTGGGCTTGCTCCATGCGTCCTTCATTTATACGCCAGCAGCGCATTGTCGCTAATCATCGCCATGAGGTTTAGGTTTTTGCAGACGATCGTTCACGTCGTGTGCGCTCGTCGTAGGTATTTGTAATCAAGGCGAGGACTCCTCTCTCGCCGGATCGCGACGGTGACGCAAGTGCGATCGCCTTAGCACGCATTCAAAGGAACTCCAAATGCGAGCTGTTGCTGCTGTCACCAGGGTTGGGCGTTTACGCGCGTAAAATATAATTACATCTACATGTATACAATGTAAATTATGTTTGACGTGTCACGTAAACAATGAGTAATCTATGGGTCATCGAACATTCATATTTCGTCAGAAATATCGGGAATTTTATGTTTTGTTGGCAATTTTATTTTTACACTGACAATGAGAAAAAAAGTTGTTAACTTGACTGAATATTTTCAACTGACAATTTTTTTAATTAAAATATTTAAGTATTTGAGTCAAATTACGTCATGTTAGATTTAATACGTCGTATTTAATTTAAATATATAAATATTTCAATTTAAAAAATATAATCAGTTGAAAATATTTAATCAAGTTAACAACTTTTTTTTAGTGCAGTACCTATTATTTAGTTTAGGCACAATTTTTAGGATGCCACGGAAAATTAACAATGGTTTTGAAGATCTTTATTTTATATTTGTGAAAAAAATAAACTGTGCATATTGTGTGCATATTGTAACTGTGAATAAGTTATAAGATTGCAACTTTTTGTGTTTAACAGCTCAATATAAATAATAGTATTTCTATATTATTAGCATCATGTGTCTTTCATGTGACTGTACAGTTAACAAATAAATTAAAATTGAAATGCATATAATTTTATCTATAAATATAACTTTAAAACTACTTTTTATTTTTTTAGGACTGCAAAAATACAGTTTAAAGAAATCAATCACTCAATTTATAATAATTTACATTGCTTACATTGCCTACATGACAAAGGTTCGTGCGAACATAATGTAAATAATACGTAAACAATCCATCTAGACGTAATCTTGAAATTTACCGCACAACCCTGACTGTCACTGTCGCGAGGGCGAAAGGGCGAGCTCGTCAATCATTTGCAAGCGCGTAATCGCGCGTGCGAAGAAGTGCGAAGCGTGTAAACGTCCGCCGGTAAGCTCGAAAACGCGAGATATGCCCGTATGATCCTTGACCTATGGCAAATGGTTCTCGTCGGGGGGATTTCCCCGATCGTATACCTGTCCGGATAATGCGGCCGATCGTAGGGGTCTCAATCTTTATTCGAGCCAACCGCGGGGACCGTGTCGTCCAAAAGACAAAGGACGATCGATCGCGGGAACGACGTATCTCGTGCGCTCGTTTCGAGCGAAGAGAACCGTATTGATGTAACTCGATAAAAGACTTGAGTCATACATTCGCTTTGATCTCGCCTTGATAGAATCAATTGCGACCATAAAATAGACGCGACGCCCGAAGACATTTTCTAATTAAACCACCGCTGATGTGTACACATCCGTGCGTATATGCGATAACAGCGTTGATTCCCCAGTCTCGCCTGAATCTTTCTTTTTATTTTATTATTATATTTTATTTTTTACGTAAGTTGCGTAAATGTACACAAGGCGATTGTAATTCGCGACACAAGCACCTTGATGCAAAGCGTCTCTCGCATTCGTAAAAATTGGAAATAGCGAAGAAAACAATGTTCCTCCGCTCTTCGTCCGATCGAAATCTCACCGAGGAAAAAATAATCGGCCTCGGGCTCTTCCGAGGAATCATTTGTAAAGTTCGTTTCCGCGAAATCAGGATCCCATTAGCACATTCACTGCCCACGTCATATACGAAAGACACTCCTCGTTTCGAGTCGCTCGAGAGCGCCTCGTCATTCAAATACAAACGATATCAAATTTCCGTTATGTATTATGACAAATAAGTAAATTATGAGGGAAAACGCGTTTGGCTTTTCGTGAAATTGAATGTGATTCCTATGTGAATGACGCGGCAGTCGATGTATAGAAATTCTGAAAATGGAACGTGATACACTGAGAAAAAAAAATATTTGGATCTAAAAAATATTTATTAGGTGGCTATAACTCCTAACAGCTTATTTACTTACTATAACGCATAATAAGTTGGTAGGAGCCACCTAATAAATATTTTTTTCTCAGTGTAGTAGTCGCGGGAGTTCCTCGGGTACGTCTCGCGAGAAACACCCACACGTACGTGACGACTCACATGTTTCGTTTCGGCAACACGTGACGACGAGAGCAAGCGTGAACGCGGGTGCATCATATTGTTCGCAACGACGACGGGGCGTATAAACGATCGAGCTCCTCCACGGCGGTTCGTTTCACGTCACGAGACAAATGGCAATTAATTCACGCGGCCGGCGCGGCGGCCGTTCCAATTCCGCGCGCGTGCCTGCTTGCGTGCTTGCGTGCGTGTGGGCCTCGCGACTTTTCCGCGGGGGAAAAGAAGTCGTTAACGAGATACAGGTAAAACAAACGGAAAGGAATCATTTGCGAAGAACGTTTCGCTTTCCGCTTTGGCAACTCGACAACCTTAATGACCGTTAAATGGCTCCGTTTTTCGCGGGACGTAAGTTTGTATTCGTGAATAATATAAGACGGTTTTGTCGATGAGTAATCTTCGACGTGTCTCACGTGGACGCGATTCCTCGCAAGATCGATGAGAGCTATCGGTATCAGCGACACTCTGCTATATACATGTATCGCTGTGAGACTCGCAGAAAAATTAAGACTACACAGAAAAAAAGGAAGTGTCAAATCAAAAACTTATACAATATACTCGTATATACGATATACAATCTATAATATTATAAATTATAAGGATTTCAACTTTAGCTATTTCAACTTTTTTTTCTATAGATGACTTCATTCAAGCAAGTTTTTTTCGTTTAACCTTTAATGCAATAACTCATTTCAAGATTATAAATTTTTGCGTAATATACGAGTATATAAGTCTTGATTTGACACGTCTTTTTTCTCTGTGTAAGCTGATTTAAGCGTGTCTCGCGTTTTAAGTATGGGACGCTGAATTGTAGGGGTCGCGAGATCGCCACGGGAAACGAAGTCTGAATATATGAAGATTTTAACGCGGCGAGATGGTAATCCGGGTGTAAAATTATACCTAAGCTCCCAGCGTTGAACGCGGAGTGTGGAAAAAAAATTTAAAAATGCTATCTTCGCAACTCAGTTATCGAGATAACGATCTCGATTAGCGGTGGTCGCGGCTTCGTTATTTTTTCCACATCCGCGTGAAACAACGCGGAAAAAGACGTGGATAATCATGCTGATAGCGACGTTGAAATCGTCCGATTGTGATTTCTTATCTCGCGGGCTGAATTTCTTTCGAAATTGCATGTCCGCAGCGTTACAGCAACCCGATTGCAATTAACATCGTTATTTCCCGCAAATTTCTCTAATCGATAAATTTATACGATGTACCGAGATGTAGCGTTTCCATAATTTATATTCGCGAGGAAGATTATTTCGGGCTCCCGGTAATCGAGTAAACATCGAG
Source organism: Leptothorax acervorum (assembly GCA_035220615.1). NCBI lineage: Eukaryota > Metazoa > Arthropoda > Insecta > Hymenoptera > Formicidae > Leptothorax > Leptothorax acervorum. The sequence goes on from JASTWQ010000019.1 coordinate 134,669, forward strand.
ACGATGATACGTGTTTACCTAGATATAATTTCTCGTTTTATCCGCGGACTATTGAAATGTATCACGATACGCATCTGCAGCGGATGCAATAGGACGCGATAAAGCGCATAATTAGCGTCGTATCGCGCGCAGTTTAATTATTACAGTCATACGTTGTCATTAATTATATAAAATACTCACGGGCGCCATGGGGCGGAGGGGGGTGGGAAAGATTTAACGTTGAATTCGCGTAATTACGGGGCATGAATAATTACAATCTGTATCTCGTGATTGCCGTCAGTTATCGACGGTCGTAAAACACATTTAATCTCCATCGTATTTACATACGGATATCGATACGGACCTATCGCAAAAGGACATTGCTAAAAATAGGCTAGGTCGTTAGATGTAACTTTCTTGATCTTGATGAATCGAAGATGCTTGCCTTTTCTCACAGCAAGTGCGCCACAGCAAGTGGTTACGATCTGATCAGAGCTCTCTCTTTCGCGTGTGTGCGTATTGGCGCGTGTGTGTGCGTAGGTGTGTGTTCCCTTCGAGTTTTAACTTTTAACTTGATGTATAATTATTGTCGAGCGCATGCTGCATGTTTAACTATGAATTCTCGTGCTCTTTGAGTTATTATTTACGTTAATTATATACGTACACACATGCACGAGTTGCCGCGATATTCGGTACATATTTAGTCAACGTCGACTAATTAACTGCCAATTAGTTAATTACGCACGACTACTTAGGTCATGCCTTTCAGTCGTGTCATTACGTGTCTTGTTATAAATAAGGACTTTTCTTTATCGTTAATGCGTTCCTATCGTCGCGTCCCAGACCCAAATATATCACAATAGCAAACGCAAGGTGCACACGTGGATGCACTTTTAATGTTTATACATACAATAAGGCACGTATTTGAAAAAAGAAATGCGCGTAGATATAAAATTAACTTATTTCCTTCCCGGGGCGATATTTCTAATTCTCGGATGCAAAGATGGATCGTTGATGCTCCCCGCCGTCTGTACTTCCTTATGATCTCCGACCGAGTCTCTTTTCTCTAAAGTCTAAACAATTTTCCCCAGGGAAATCCCAGACGTGTGAAAATTTATCGACGTCGGTTTTTCCGCTATCCGGAAACTCCTCTGCGAATATTCGCTAACGGGTAAGGGGGGGGGGGGGGAGCCGTGATTAATCCAAGGATTAATCACGACGATTATTCGCGTCGTTTGAAAGACCCTGTAGACATCAGAATGATGTATCATGTGGCGCTCCGCTTGCGCCCGTCGTTTATGTACACCGTATGTCTATACGGTCGAAGCCAGCCGTAGGGAATCGATTGCGACGGCGGTGGCCGCAACGGCGGCGTGCGTACCGCATGACAACTTTATTAATAGTAGTCCTGGCCTGTTGGCGCGGTCGGCGAGGAGCCTCTCCTCGACCAAGGATACCCAGGCGGTGGAAAGAGAGAGAGGGAAAGAGCCTGTCATCGGGAAAGGCGCGCGATCCGCTCGGCGGATCGGATCGGAGTCGGGCGGGGACGCGCGAGCGGATCGCGCGCTCGTTTCAGCGGCTTTCGGACGCGCCGAGATCGACGACGACAACGACGACGACGTCGACGTCGCGCACGAGGGAGGTATCGTTCGCGAACGGGGTCGTTGAGGAGGGAGAAAAGAAAAGAAACAAAAGAACGCGCGAGGATCCCGCGAAGTTTGGAATTTCGAGGCTTTGATGACGCGGAAAGAATTCCGCGCTCGGCGATGCGATGCTGGGGGGGGGGGCAGACTAAGGTGTCGGATGCGGTGATTTCTCGCAGCGGCTCGTCCGCGGCCCCCCCCCCCCCCCCCCCCTTCGGCGGTGAAGTGTCCCGGAGCGCGTGAGTTGAAATTCTCTTCAAAGCGGAGTCTGTACAATGAGAATTTAAGGCGTAAAATTTAAGTTTTAAGCATTAAGCAGTAAGAAATTGACAAATCACAGTCGAATGTGAGAAGAACATTTTACTGTAATTGGTCAATTTCTTACGGCTTATGGCTTAAAGCTTAAATTTTACGCTTTAAATTCTCATTGTGGACTCCGCTTAAATAAACGTTCGCATCAATCCGAATTCCTGCGAAATTCACCAGGGTTCGAATTCGTCCGCGGGGGGCTACTCCGTGACGTGGATTATAGATCCGAGATGTATCGTTATGCGTGATTATATTATGCAGCTTATTATAATATAATGTTGTGCTTGGTGCGTACGCGCGTCTATCGATCGCGCGCTCTCATTGTGCGTTTTTTTTCTTCTTCTGCACGATGTAAAAATATATATATACGTATATATACCTGGTGCTCGTTCCCGCTGACATCGCGTTGATCAACAACGCCGGACTCGGGTTCGACAATAAATGCCGGATAACAATAAAGTCGGGGATCTATTATTAAGTTCACGTCTCTTCGCGGCGGAGGCCGAGGGAGATCGCCTGCGGCTTTGGGATTAGGAAACGAGTAACCGCAGTTAGGCTCTTATCCCAGAATCCCGCCGATGCAACTCGCAGTCCGAACCGCTAAGCAATTTTCATTCTTGCTGTCATTTAGCTCCAACAACAGCCGAGGTATTTTTCTCTCTCATATATTACTAATCTCTACGTTGCTTTTTTAAAACTTTTACCGAGAGTTTACACTGTTAAATTTGTAGTGTGAAATTTATACTCAATTTGAGTAATTTTTAACTATTCCTATATAAGTCGACACTGCTCCTTGTCAGTCGTTAATTTAACTTTAACTAAACCAATAGAGTTAAAATAATATCTACTGTTTTGTGTTAAAATAATAAGTTTCGACATACAATGGTATAGTTCAAAATTACAAAATGTTATTTGACTCAAGATAAATGTTATTTAACTCAAAATTGGTTTAAATATCATCCTTTAATATTTAACAGTGTACTACCGAATATATTTCCATCGACGTCTGTGACCCTTTGACTGCCAATTAATATTCTAATCGTATCTTTATATCTTCGACATAGTTTACCGAGATCCTTGTCGTGTTCACGCGAATAAAGTGCCGGAGTGTCCCCTCCGCTTTTCCCTGTAAGAAATAGACGCTTCCGGCAGTGAAAGCGTTAAGTAATACCTTCGATCGCGACTGACGTACTTATCGGAATTGAACGGGAATGTGGAATGTTTTCACGGAGGAGGAACAACGTCGTACAACGTGCGATCTTAGATGTCGCGATTGATCAACGGCCGCGACGCGACATCGTCCGCGGGAACGAGACGTTGCCCCGTCCACGTTCCGTGCCCCTGCGCGACAACGCGTGCGGCTGCGGCCAACACGTTGCGCACCTCTAATGAATCTCGTCGCGCGTCTCTAGGGCACGCGCGACGCCGACACGTGCGAGCGGAACGCGCGCGTGCAGATAATGCGCGAAGTACGTCAGCACGTCCCACGGATTTCGATATATTTGACTACCTGAACGTTGTGGAGCAGCAACGGCAGCGACGACGGCGACCCAGATATCTCCTCCTCGGTTACCTCTCGATTCAAAACGCGTGCGCTACACGCCGCCGCGTCTCCCGTTCACGTTTGTCATCGCGCGTGCCATTGCTTTCGCGGCTTTGCGCGCGTGCCGATTCGTATCGAGCCGAGATAACGATCGAAGCGATTACGTTCCTGTTTCCTGTAATCCGTCGATCCAGATCTCGCGGAAGAGTACGCGCGAGGCGCGAGTTTGCTCGTACGGTTTGTTTACAAGCTATCTTAAATCGATATCCGCGAAGAACGAATTATTCGTTGAAAAGCATATAGGAAGAACGATAGAAGGCGCAGTCTTTATTTTGTTTCCAAACACTGTTAAATTCGTAGTGTCAAATTGTAACTCAATTTGGATCATTTTTAAACATTTCCTATAATTGTCGCCACTGCTTCTACTCAATATGTCGTTAATTTAATTGAAACAATGTTAATTTAACTAATACTAAATCAATGGAGTTAAAATGATACTGTTTTGTGTTAAAATAATAAATTTTGACACACGTGGTAGTTAAAAAATATAACAAAATGTTATTTAACTCAAGGTATTTAATTTTCATCATGAAATATGGCTCCAAGACGATTTGGATGTAAGCCCTTCGATCGATCAAGTATATCGAAAATTTCAAAGTACTATTAAAATATATGACATCTTATTGTCAGTTAGAATGTTGATCGGTTTTTTTTTTTTGTAACGTTCTATCTAGAAATATGTTTTTTGCGTTCGTTTGCGCGCTTTTTCTCATTCTCGATTTAATATTGGAAAAACTCACAGAGTTTTTGGGACATTCGATCAATTTCCCGAATAACTGTAACGTCGGCTGAACGAAATTCACGTATGCACTCGCGAGCGCGCTTGCACATGATTGCATAATGCGCGCCTCGCTTGCAAAATCAGCAAACAGCGGAGTGAGTGTTCCCAGCTATTGAGAAAATTAAACTTTGTTTAACTTCCCGAATGTTACGTTTTATATATATGTATATATATATAGGTATACATATGTATACCTGTATACAATATATGTATACACAGTATATATACAATATATGTATACACGTGCGCGCGGTGTATATTATCTAATGACGCGCGTTACACGTAGGTACGAAACGAAACCGGCGATGCGCGGTGCGGCGTCGATGCGGCAACAGCAACAGCAGCAGCTCGGCGTTACCGCATTGTGTGTCCTCGTGGCCCGAGTGGACGATGCGCGCGCGAGACACGACGTTTAATTCGATCTCCGTTAGAAGGTAAATTAAGTCCCGTCCCCGAGATAACGTCGTAGGAAACATGTTGTGAACCGCAGGAATGAATTCGCGGCGGATTCCCATCGTCGGCGGCGCGTATCTTTCTTCGTCCCTTATCGAGAGAATAAAGGGCCTATTTGAGAGTGAGAGAGAGAGAGAGAGGGGGGGGGGGGGGGGGGGGGAGGGGAGGTAGTGATTAAAGCCTTGGAAAATGGAAATTAAAAAATTTGAATAGAAGAGTGATCTTAATTGTCTCTTCTTGCCAGGGCCTCCTTACTCTTTCGCGGAAAATATTACATTTAAATGATTAAAAAATAATGTACCTACGGAAAATAATTATTTTTAGTTTTACTCTAGAAAGAGATATATATATATATATCTCTTGCTATATATAATTATATGTATATCTCTTGCTATATATAATTATCGATTGTTAAGTACTTACGCAAACTATTCTAGAAATTAAAAATGCAGTCCGGCTACAATCGCGCGGGAAATCACGATTTGCCGCGAATTCTCTCTTTTCTGTATTCTCTTTTCCCCTTCTCTTTTTACCTGCAATTCCGTTTATTCTCGCAAACCGTTAAATATAAAGTTCCATACCTGTGGAATATTTTCACCGCGCATTATTTCAGCATACTATTTAAATACACAGCCGTCTAATTCTCTCGCGCTGACATTGAACACGATTTTCACATTATCCAAATAAAACCCAGAATATCCGGCGGCCACATCCGGTGCTCAATGCACGCCGAGAAATACCGCCGATCTACATCGTAAATCAAAGATAAACGAGGGGGCACTACGTGCAGTGCATTCTTTTTTTTTTTCTTTTTTAAACAACATAATCGACTGTAATCAACTCGAACGTCATTTCATCTAAATGGTCCGCGAGAGCAGAAGTGGGTCGCGTTGAATTTTACATTACGTAATTCTTTTTTTTCTTCTTCTATAAGCGTCAAATCCAATTAGCCTGACCTCCCTTCTTCGATGCAACCACATCGTTCATTGTAATCGAGATTTCGTCTCTCCATTCATCTGATTTCTAATAAATCGCGATCTAGAAAGCAAAGGAAAAGGAGCGCAGTGTATACACGACATACGTTGTATGTTTTGCTATATTGTTAAATCAACATCAAGATAATTTTTATATCTAGAATCTAGACACAGTGTGTAATAAATTGTTTTAATATTGATTTAACAATATATATTTAATTGATATTGTGAATATATAATATTTAAATATTAATTGAATATACATCGTATGTTTTGCAACTCGCTGGAAAATATCGAATGACGTAGCGCAATTCAACGACCGGGTCAATCGCATCGGGAGGGAAGAGAGCCACCTTGGATTTATTCCTCTAACGCGCGCGTCATCGCCGCTGAGCTTTTTCTTCTTGTTCGATGCGAAAAGAGGAGTTTATCGTCGACGAGGTGGGGGGGGGGGGGGGGGAGGCTTTGTTTAACTGCTCCGTTCTCGCTTTTAAATCGCGAGGTGAAATCTTATAGAAATAGATTGGGACATCTCTTTCCTCGGAGGCACTTTGCGTTCTCGGAGCGAGCCGACGAGCTTCGATCGACGGCGGATTTATCCGGTTTGTCATTCGAGCGGCTCTTCTTAAATCTACGACTCTTGTGTTCGCTCCTAACGGCAAATATAATTCCGCCTTTTACGTCACGGCGACGCGACGCAGAAGCGATTTACGCGGACAATAAAGAAGGGGATGCGCCATTGAACCTCTTTGTATTCGTCGCGTTTATCGCTTCCCTAAACAGTCTAGAGTAGTTTATTAATTCTTTAAATATATTTTTGTAGTATATATACTGTTAAATCAATATCAAAATAATTTTTATATCTAGACACAGTGTAGATATATAAATTATTTTAATATTGATTTAACAATATACATGTATTATATTTAATTGATATCTGAATATATAATATTTAAATATTAATTGAATATGCATCGTAAATTTTTTAATATTAGTTTCTTCAAATACGTGAGAAGAGACAATTTTGTGAAACTTGAATAATAGGTACATCACTATCTTTTTTTTTTTTTTTTGCCAACAAAATTAATGGAATTATCGTATTTCAATTTAGGCAAAGATTTCATCTCGGAAATGCATCTGTATCCACTCAGCTTATACTCAGCCGCTCGCGCTGGTCTGACTCGTAGTCAATTGGCGTTTACGCAAGACAATTGACGCGAATAATTCGCGACGAGAATTAATGGGCACCGATCTCGGCGGGTACGGCGCGGCGTCTCGCCCGGTGAGAGAAAAGAAAAGGGTGCGATTTGCGACGCGAGGGAGACGCGGAGAGTTACGTAAGGGCCGACGTTTCCCGGTATCCCGTTGCGCGCGGTTCGTCGCGGTCGCGCCGTGCAATAACGGCGAAATGCGCCGTACGTATACGTAATGGCATTAGCGATTTGTTAATCAGTTAATGCATTATCCGCGGTAAAAGTTACTTCGCACTTCGTTCGCACCGCGACTGATTATCGCTGCTGACCTTATGCTCGTTCGATTTCAGTGAAAGGAATCGCATACGACGAATCGAATCATCGTTTGGATAAAAAATAGAATTCCAAGGTGAGATATTTCGCGAAAGAAGAGAGAAATATGGTATTGTTGCGGATTGTGCTATGTATTATTTTAATATAAGACGCTCTCGTATATTGATTATCTATACAATTACAGTTATTCATGAAATCGATCTGTTTTAAAAGATCTATTAAATTTTTAATAAGTCGGCGAAGTGAAAAAAAAGGGGGATGATAAGCGAGGTATATGACAAACACTTTTACAACTCGTGTGTCATTAGAGGAATACATCTTCATCTTTATAATAGAATACCACACACATATGCAAAAATAAATTTCGAAATTTTCTTAATCAGTTTTTGTGACTCGGCATTTTCTCCACGTTTTAAACACGAAATGATCAATTCCGTTATATGAACGTTAAAAGGACGGATGTTCTATATATCTGAATAGACGACGTTTCCTTCCTTCTACTCGCGTGCCGTGGAACGGTATCAGTCGCTTGAGACTCAAGGTTGCATCGGTAGTAATATTAAGCACAACCGTTTATTAAGCGCAAGCATCGACGAGCAAGCGCGGGAAAAAAGGAGGCGAAACAAAAAAACTGCTTGCAGCGAACGGTGGTGATGCGTCCCTTCGAATCGATAGCGAACGCGCCGTAAATACCGCGCCGAATTTTATTTCGCATTGTCGACAGAATTTCGTTTAATTACACGTCGCGGCGATAAATTGGAGTTAACAACGTATCTCGGCGGCCGGGCTGACGTGTTTCGCGTTTCAATTTCCCGGTATATATCCTTCGCATCCCCGATATATTTTTAGGACAGCTATATGAAATTCGCGTAACGTTTGAAAGCTTACTCCTGGCAATTGAAGAGCAATACGAGTGGTTTTATTAACGACGGAAAGCGTTTTTCTCTCGCGTTTTCCGCCTCGCGACAGGCTGCTGTAATAGTCTCGTTCCACGGTGGAAAATAAATGGGAGACATACAGAGAGGAAGAGAGAGAGAGAGAGAGAGAGAGAGGGAGGGCTTTTTCATTAGTTCCCTCTCGGATATCGATATTATTGACGCGCGTTGCCGATATTTCATTAGCGTGCTCGCGAGAGAGGCGGTACTTTCTCCCAAACGAACAAAACGATTGTGATGCGATTACGTCCCAAGATATTTTAACAAAGACACACGTGCGGGGCTTATAATCTAAAAGCGCTCTGTGAAATTTTATTCCGCGGCCTGTAGGATCGAAGCATCTAAAAAGGAGCATTCATTCGGCTAATTAACAGTGTCAAATTACTAAATTATCAATCCTGTCTATTTCGATCCTTGCCTATTTTACTCGATGACACGCTCGATATAGATATTTAATAACAAATCTTTATTAGTGCTATTCTCGTACGTGTTTATCGGGACTGCGTTTTAAAAATTTAAGACGGGATTTTCGATTTGCGTGAGGGATTCCATGAATAATTCACGTTTAACAGCGGACTGTCAAGTGGAAGCCAAAAAATTCGCGGGAAAATCAATCATCTATAGAACGATGATCAATACCGAATATTTATACGGAACACTATATATATTTTTAGGAGTTACTCAGAACCTACTATGTCATTTTTACTCACGCACGCAATTCTGGTAATATATTTATGATAAAAATTTTTAATCAACTCTTGCAGGAGCTTTTCCTTTTAGTAATTATTTACTTATTTATGTATATACGGGATTAAAAGAGGTTCCTTTAGTACACGTAATACGATTATAATTGCAACATCAGCAAGAGAATAAGATGCTGAAAGAAAGATATATGAAAATAACAACCTTATACAAGTAAAGCTATTATTTTTTATCTCTGCGTGTTTATTGATATGTATATCGTAAATCCTGATTCTGTGTCTCACGTACGCTGATGACATCAAATCGATCAAGAAATTATGACATCAAAATCGCGCAAGCCGTATAAATAAATAAACATATGTATTCGACTGATGTCCGTTTCTAGCAATGCAGATTAACTTTAATCTCGGTTTAACTTTTCATCTTTTTCTAATTCTTAAAACTAGAAAAAGATGAAAAGCAAGTGAAAAGATGAAAACCGAGATTAAAGTTAATCTGCATTGGTAGAAATGGACATGAAAGGTTACGCAGGGTTCAGATAACAATACAGTTATCAGATGCGAGATGATGGCATTCTAAGATTAAATCATCGAACGTTTTTCCGCGGTCGATTCTTAATTCGCGCGCATGAAACGGACATGCAGAGTTTCAAGGGAGATTTGGATTATCGCGTAGCCGGTGGACCCGGTGGTAACGGGCCGATAAGAAGCGGACGAAGAAAGAGGTCTTGGAGGAAAAAAAAAAAAGACCGGGTCGATAAGACAAGCCAACGTAACGTGTAACCGACACGATAAGTTATATCTCCTTGAGGCGCCAAGCGGAGCGGAGCGAACTATACGCTATTTCGTTCTCTCGTGTATGCGAGTTGCAAGGACATTAGTGGGAATACTTTGTACGAGATGCCTGTACGCGACGAGGCGATTCTCGATTGGAGAACGATTCGAGGAAGGAGTTTTTCCCCTCCGAGCTAACACGCGGTTCCGATTAACGGAGAATATCGGTATTTACAGTTCGCGCGACTGCATAAATCGATTCGCGTGCACGTGTACAAACGGGTTATCTTTCGTTCCCGATGGAAAAATTCATCGCCATGATTCTCGTGCGTTCGCATAGTAATACCCTTGCTCGCGACGACGCGACGCGACATCCGACAAAGTCTTTCCCTCGTAAATTACGCTTTGATAAGTCGAATTTACGTCCGTCGTAAGCTATTAAGATCCGCGGTGAGCTAATATTATATTAAGGCCAGTGCTTTTTGTCGCTAATTATTACGGCCTCGACGGACATATTACACACTAGTGGGATACGCAGTGAAAAGGATTCTTACTTTTACATATAAAAAAGGGGGAAATAAAAATAATTGCTCTTCACTCTGTATATATGTACTACTTGCTATCTTTTCTTTATTTTTCAGCATTGATTGTGCGCAGAATTTTTATTTGTTTTGCTAGAAAGGATATTTTGTTAAAATTGTAAAATAAATGGCAGATGTCCACAGGCACAATTGAAGCTTGAAATAGAATGATGCGCGGTTCCGTGCGAGAGTCGACGGGTTTCGGGTTCGATATTTATCCTATGTATTTGTCGCGGCTTTATACGAGGTTAATTCGGAAATTTAAAAGTGAGTAAGGAGTTATTATGAGGTTAAATTGTAAACTCGTTTTGGGGACTTATGTAACAAGAATTTAAATTGCTGTTCTTCAGCCTCATTGGTTGTTATTTTCATATCCTTCTTTCAGCATCTTATTCTTTTGTTGATGTTGCAATTATAATCGTACTATGTGTACTAAAGAAACTCTCTTTTAATCCCGTTTATACATAAATAAGTAAATAAATAAGTAAATAAAAGGAAAAGCTCCTTCAAGGGTTGATTAAAAATTTTTATCATAAATATATCATCAGAGTTGTGTGTGTGAGTAAAAATGACATAGTAGATTTTGAGTAACTCCTAAAAATATATATAGTGTTCTGTATAAATGTTCGGTATTGATCGTCGTTCTATAGATGATCGATTTTCCTGCGAATTTTTTGGCTTCCACTTGAACTTTCAGTCTTATCGGAGATAACTGTGTCTGTTCATGCTCCCTTTGAAAGTCCCTTTGTGGCGTGATATCGTAGAAGTCGACGAGATGTTGCATCATTGAGCTTAAAGTGTTCACATTGTGTACATTTCTGCATTTGAGGGTTTAAATGCTAATAAAATAGCGCACTTTTTTCACCAATCAAGGAGAGGAGTACTAATTTCAGATATTTCAACAGCGACAAATCGATATATTTTTGATAAAAAGTTTCGATAAAAACAGAAATGCCTCGGATCAAAACTGAGTCAGAATCTTCGTAAGAAGTAAAAAGAAAATCGATAAAATTTTTATTCTCTTCGGATCTCCGTTATCGTGGATCTGCCGCTGGATCGCTCCGTGAAGTATCGATCTGCGCAGCGAGGACAATATTATGGAAATCAAATCCGAGAAGGAAATTACACGTGAAGACGGTCAAGACACGCGGCAGAAGCCACGCACAGGAGGGAAAAAGCCTCCCTTCGCTCATCCTCTCCTCTCGCGTTTGCGCATCGCATCTCGCATCTCGGAAAGTCCGTGGTATCCCACACTCTCTTTCTTCCTCTTTCTCTCTCGCGGTCCGCAGCTGCTGCGATAATGGCCGGTTTACACGGAAACCGGTAGCCGGGGCTAGTAGTCAAGTAGTCGGGGCTTATGCTAGGCCGCTTAACTCCTTTTTTCGTGCGAGTACTCGACTACTCGGGCAAAACGCTGTTTACACAGTCGCGAACTCGCTTTGGGCGACGGTATACGGTCGGCGGATCAGTCGCGATTATGCTAAAGGAATGCGCCTAAACCGTCATTTTCGAATTATTCAAGCTAGTCCAAGCCCGCCCTGCTGCGGCGATCCCCGATGGGGGACCGAATACGGTGAAAGCTGGCGCGAGGATAAACGTGATTGCATATAACGGAACGTTGCATTATTGACGAGCGATAACATGAATATCGAGAGCGAATAATTCGGTTGTTACGGGTTGTCTCTTTACGAGAACGGAGGCGAGGGTAAGTCGTGGACGTCTATTCCTCTCGGCGAGTTCCGACTATTCGTGGTGTAGAGCGGCTATAAACCGGCCTTGTGCAGCCTAGCCAGTGCGGTTCACGTGCCGCACGCGGTGTTCATTCTCCTCTCTCCTTTTTTTTTTTTTTCCTCTGTAAACGTGAGTGCGCGCGTACTCCCTGTCATATCTCTGTCGACGATTAAATTCATTGTCACTGATACTGATGTCGCGGCACGACAATAAATCTCTGCTACGATCGTGACAGGTGTCGAAACAGCGTTCGACAACAGTTTCAGCTTTAATTTCTCGTGGGTCGAGGTATATAGGGCGTCCACGAGCCCGGAAGATTGTTTGCCGAGGCGAACAGAGAGATTTGCCTCATTACGGCCTCATTGCCTCTTCAAAAGTTACAACGAAAGCTGTTCGCTTCTCCTTTGAATGTTCCGAGTATCATCATCCATCACGTAGATTAATTGACATTTAAGTCAGGCCGTAATTCTCATGTTAATATCCACGCGATGAATAATATGAGATGTTGAGAGAATTTAAAGGCCACGCGTAAATTCGGCTATATGTATTCGACTGATCAAGAGCGAACAAAACCCAGTTAGTTTACCAATAGGTTGGAACAACCGGCCCTAAAGGATGTAATTTAAACCAATACTTTAAATTAAATAATTTAATTTAAATATAAAATATTTTTAAATAATTTAAATTAAATAAGTTTTGTTATTTTTAATTACCATGTGTGTCAAAATTTAATATTTTAAGACAAAACAGTATTATTACGCCATTAGTTTGGTTTAATTAACAACATATTGAGTAGGAGCAGTGGCGACTTACAGGAATGGTTAAAAATGACTCAAATTGAATATAATTTGACATTACGAATTAATTTAACAATGTACCTCCGTACACAAACGAGACGTGGCAAAATGTGACGTTAAACGCTCGAATTAAGATCCGAGATTTTTCGCGCTATCGCCTATCGAGATGCAGGTCGAGATGGATGAGTGCGATGTTATTAATGGAGGCGATTATTTCGTCGCCGCAGGGTAAGATTTAATTAGGCTTCGGTCTAATTCTCCGCATCGATAAGGGAGGCGAGCTCGTCCATTAATAGGAAAGAGAGAGAAAGAGAGAGACAAAGAGAGATACGATGATACGAAGTTTGCGGCTGCAGACGCATATTCAGCTGTTCCTGAAATATCGCAAACATCCTCTGAGACCGGAACTCGCGGCGAGAACCGACGAGAAGGGACGGAGAGATTCTCACGCGTCGGAATCGTGTGCGCGGGAGATTCCTGATCTTTCACGCGCGTTAGGTAGCGTTCTGTCGGTTTTATCTCCGATTATCTCTCGCTGTAACGATCGAAGCGAGGCGAGACGTAGTTTTGTTAGGGGCTGATAATTCCACCCTGCCGTGTCGGATGAAATTTTTAATTTACGCTTTATTTACTTTTGCAGAGCAAATTTGTCTGCTAATAAGCTCAATCACTACATAAGATATACTGTTAAAGGATGAAATTTAAATCAATACCTTGAGTTAAATAACATTTTGGGTAAATGTACAGAAGTGGTGCTGCAGCAGGAATTGCGGTTTTCTTTGTGACAATCAACAAAACAAGTTATAAAAACATATATACGTAAGATTATAAGGGGGGGGCTTTAAGTTTTTATTAGGAAAAATCAAATGTTTTGCAACTTTCCACGTGAAACGAGGTTTCGAGCTAAAAGCAACGATTCGCTGCTTTAAATAACTTTCAGGGGCCGGGGGGGGGGGGGGGTGGACCTCACTTTACAACTTACAAAATACATGCGTGGACAGAGGAGCGCGTTCTACACGGGTCGAGGGGGGGGGGGGGGGCCCGTACAAAGTACATCTTGTAAGTTGAAGCGAGGTCCACCCTGTACAAGGTTGGGAGGGGGGCTTCGGCCCTCTCACCCGCACCCCCCCCCCCCCCAACCCGTGTGGAACGCGCTTCTCTGTCCACGCATGTACTTTGGTATATTAGTTGTTTAAAATTGGGAAAAGACGCTATTCTAAATAATTATTTTTTTTTTCTAATAAAAACTTAAAGCTCCCCCCCCCCCTTATAACCTTACGTATGTATGTTTTTATAACTTGTTTTGCTGATTGTCACAAAAAAAACCGCGATTCCAGCTGCTGCAGCACCACTTCTGCACATTTACCAAATTAAATTAACATTGTTTTAGTTAAATTAACGACATATTGAGTAGAAGCAGTGGAGACTTACGGGAATGATTAAAAATGACTCAAATTTAGTATAATTTGATACTGCGAATCTAACAGCGTATCACGCCGATCGGATTAGAACCAGGACAAGTAACTTAGTAACTCTATCCACCATGTGGAAGTTACCGCGCGAGAGATTAACGCGGTCGATGATGCTGTCGCGAGGAAACTCTGGTCGGGCTACACGCTCGTCGCAAGTCGCAACGCTCGTTTCGTTCCGATCCGACTGTCGCATCGTCTTGCCACACGCCATTAGGTACGCAATGGGTACCTAAAGCACTCGACATGTCGTGGGGTTTATTACCTAACGCAGCGAGCGGCGACGAGTCTCGAGCGTGTCGTCGTTTCTTACGTAACGACCGAGAGACAGGTGTGGACGCGAAATGTTCTTCGCGCGACCGCGTTCTCCATCTCCCTTCCGGCGCCCTCGGAATCTCCAGAACCCCGCGTTCCCGCGTGTGTCGCCGAGATGTCTCGCGCGATCTTAGCTCACGACTGGATCGACGAGTGGAGATGCCGGCGAGGAGCGAATGAGCGATCGAACGAATCGCGTGAAACGCGCGAGCGAGCGTTTTTATATTATTATGTAACAGAGTGCAGTGTCACGCAGAAACGATAATTGAGAGCGTAACGCCGAGAGAGAGAGATGGTGAGAGAGATCGGGGAAAAGGAGAGATGAAAAGAACGCGATAGGGAGCGAATATGTAAGAAAGAGATCGAGAAGTGAGACACGCATACAAGCACGCATATATACGCGCACTCATATAAAGAGAATAGTGAATACAAACGTGAATATTATACGTAGAGAAAAAGAAAAGAATCCAAGGCTGCGTGACGTACGTCATGCATTTATGCGTCAACAGAAATGTTACACATCTATAATCTCATCATAAGTTTCATAAACTCCATAGGACTGGGAAACTCGGTCTCTTTTTCATCTTACGGATCGGTACAAGATTTATTTATTCATGTGGTTATATACATTAGTCAGACGCGGTCTGACTTTCGGCCGTTTCCGAGACATCTCCGGCTCTTTCTTTTTCGAGAGATTATCTGTCTCGGAGTGGCGAATATCACAGGTCATCAAGATTTTGGATCATATTAAACGTTGAACCTGTGCACCTTTAGTCGAGCGAAGATCTGAAGATACGCGATGACAAAATTCCCATGTCTTCATACCTCCTCTGCAGTTTGTGTCTCGTTATTTTTTAATAATTTAAATTAGAGAAGGTTGCGGGCGATCTCAGCAGCCGGAAGTGATATCTTTTCGCGTCTTGAGGGCACGCGCCCGCGATAATCGCGAGTGCCTGCTGCCACCGGCTTAAGGCTTTCATTGCAAATCGCTCGCGCTTAATTACGAGGCATTTCGATAGTCTCTTTTCCAGGCGGGCTTTGCGTTAGGTACTCTGTTACTCCGGCTCTTTAATCGCGCGCGACGCGGGATTACGCGAGCGTGACGGAACGAGCGAAATCGCGCGCGCGCGCGCGAAAATTTTGCAATTAAATACCGTTTAATTCCACGTTGACGCCGGCGGCGGAGGAGCGCGTCGCGATTATTCGCTCCGCGGTCTTCGCTCCCGCGCGGGCAAGCCCGTCATTACTATCGTTTTACATCGCCTCAAGGACCTCCCCTGTATGTCTCACTCGTAATCCTTTTCGCTCGCTTACCTCGACCAGTCATCTCGAGTTATCCTCAAATTATCCTCGAGTTATCCTTGAGTTATCTTCGAGTTATCCTTGAATTATCCGCGAGTTATCCTTGGCGCGAATGCTGGACTTCATTCCCCGATCGAAATGCCGACGCTCTCCCGGAACTGGGATAATCGACGTCTCTCGCGTCGCTTTGTAGCGTTATCTGCGATTATCAGCGTCGAGAGGAGAGTTCGTTGAGAGTTCACGTTTTATTTTCTTCGTGAATATATATATATATAACTAAGAATATTTCCTCGAGTTTCTCCTTAATTTATTCAATGAAATCTCTCACGCTCCGGAGAACGTGTCTCATCGGACGCACATAGAAAAGAAAGAAGTATCAAATCAAAACTTGTACTTTTATATACGAAACAATCTATTTCTATTGTATAATCTTATAAGAATGTCAACTTATTTTTCTTGATTGAACTATATAAATAACTTTATTCAAGCAAGTTTAACGCAATTATACATATCTCACTTCTAGATTATAGATTGTTGCGTATATACTTGATTTGACACTTCTGTTTTTGTGTGCGTTCTCCTGTTCGAATGCACGAAATGTCTTCTTCCTCGCCCGTTTGAATTATGGAATTGCATTATCGCATAATTCCGAGGTATTGATGTATTCGACATAACTGTAACGGAATCGACTCGAGTCCGCCGGATATGATTATCGACAAGCTAAACAGGATTGTTACAAAATCAGCCGCGTCGATGTTTACCTCGATTCCCTTCGTCTCTGGTTTTACACACCTGATCCGCGCGGCGGAAGAACGGAACGTGTGATCTCTCGCGCTACTCCGGCGAAATTTCTTCACGGGAAGTCCTTACGCAGCGAATTCCAGCCGGATTCTTTTTCCTCGCGGACGCGCGAGACGCGCCGCCACTTCCGGCGTGCTGCACGACGCGACGCGACGCAGAGCCAGCCTTAGCCGGATTTGACCAGAAAGTCAGAATCTCACGAATGCGTAATTTTGCAGAGGGATTTCAAACTTTTATCGCGCATTCGTGAAATTCCGATAAATCAATTCGCATACGCGTGTTGTATACGAATATATTAAAGAAATTGATAAATGTCAAATTAATAAATTAATAAATACGGAGTTTAATAAATCGGAATGTAAATTTTGAATGCAATAAATTTATTATTAAAATATATATAAAAATATATATAGATATCAATTTAACAAATGTGTTACATCAATATGATATATAAATTTAATAAATCGGAGAATGTAAATTTCGAATTTATTAAATTCCACTGGTGGATTTTCTCTCGTCATTGGTGGGGAAATAAAATCCATTTTAATCTCGGACGAGCCGCATTATAGATAAGCGTTCGAGAAAGGTTGCGGCTCCGTGGCGCGACTCGATCTCCGAATCCCGTCTCGTTCTGCAATTCGTATAGTTCTGGAAGTAACGTGAGTTTTTTATTTTTTTACTTTTGCAGGCCTAGCCCAGGCGGTGTCGGCGACAACGGCGTTCAGGGTGTTCGCGGCAAGGGTCTGCCGCATGTGATTTACTGCCGACTCTGGCGCTGGCCGGACCTGCAGTCGCACCACGAGCTAAGGGCGATCGAGCACTGCGAGTACGCCTTCACCCAGAAGCGCGACGAGGTCTGCGTGAACCCTTATCATTATCAACGAATACAAACGCCAGGTACGCGGGGGAGGGGACAAGCAGACAGAACATAGAAGCCTTATTATTGTCCTGGAACACCCTAAAATTAGATAAGAATATAATTTTTTGTATGAATTAAAGGTTTAGCGGTTTTTTAATTTTTTAGATTTTTAATTTCATTTTTAATTTTTTAATTTTTTTCTCCATTTTTTAAGGAGACCGCGACTACCACTAGAAAATTGCTGCAAAATTAAACCTCTATTGTCTTCAAACTTTATAGAGTAACTTTATAGAGCAATTTTATATAGAAATCGGTTTATTTACAAAAGTTGGGGGAATGAACTATACTTGTTTATAACGAAAAGATTTTATACCAAGTCCCTCCCTGTGAGGGTGAAAGGGCGATCATCGGCATCCGTTTTGCTCGAATTACGTTTTCTCTTTTTCTTCCTCTCCCCTCCTCCTCCTCCTCTCCCTTTCTCTCTTTCTATTTCCGTTCCTCTTTCTCGAGAGAGGGCTGTTAATCGGCCGTTACGACCGTAAGCATAGCGAGACTAAATCGCGTGACTATATCGCGGCGCACGAAACTTTGCAGTTTTGCCGGCCATTCTCGTGCCGCGGCACAACCTATCCAGCGACGAGAACACCGTTCTCTACAACACCTCCCTCGAGGAGCTCAGCGTCAGCGTGCCGGAGAACACGAGCTTCCACGCGACGCTGAATCACCAGCACAATCAGCAGCAGGGCATACCGCAGTCCTCGCAGCAACAACAACAGCAACAGCAGCAGCAGCAGCAGCAACCAAATAATCCGTACCAAGGAATGCAGGTCGGTAGCTGGAACAGATCAAGTTGACTTGCCCCGTTGCCCGAGAGTCTGATTTATTTCCCCATGAAGAAACTCCTCTTTTATCACTCTTATTTTTTTTATTTATCTGTCATTGTGAATAAATTATAAATAATAATATATTACAAATATAGATATAATTAATATATTATTTGTTCTATAATACATATATAAACTATGTATTACTGTTGTGATCTCTAATTAATTGGCTCCATGCGCGAGCCATTTATTCCGTATCATCGACTTTTATATAGATGTAGGTAAATAATTTACAACATCCTATGCTGTATAATGAGGAAACGCGCCGTCAGATTCGGAAATGTGACACCACGGATTATTTGTGTTCAGAGCATGCAGGCAACGAGTCCGGCGAGCGTCGGGAGCCTGGGAAGCGTGCAGGGCTCGCCTCATCCCGCCCCAGGATCCATGGATCCGCCGGCAGATACGCCACCGCCGGGCTACATTAGCGAGGACGGCGACAATATGGACCACAACGATAACATGTCCCTGTCACGCTTGTCGCCTAGCCCTGTAGACGCGCAGCCGGTTATGTATTGCGAGCCCGCGTTTTGGTGAGTGCCCGACTGATTAATGGACAACGCGCGTGGTGTACCCTCTTAAATACATAAACAGACGCAGGAAAACACGTTGCATAAGTTGTCCGCAAGATTTCGATCACGAAAACTTCTAATTCTCTTTTGAGCGATCGAGACAATGATTAAGGTACAAAACGAAGATCCTTCCTTCGGATAGGATTAATATCGACGTCAAATAAATTGGATAAGAGATCGATATTTGATGTAAGAATATTAAAAAGCGGAAATTAAACCGACGAATTACTTAATTTGCATAATATCCGCGATGTGAAGCTTCCCCTTTTCTTGTGATCCTCTTCGTCACGCCACACGCGCCAGCTCGTAATACCTCCGCTTTGCTTGCCAGGTGTTCAATTAGTTATTACGAGCTAAACACGAGAGTGGGCGAGACGTTTCACGCGTCGCAGCCGAGTATAACCGTGGATGGTTTCACCGATCCAAGCAATTCAGAGCGCTTCTGCCTCGGCTTGCTGTCCAATGTGAATCGCAACACGGTGGTCGAGCAGACTAGGCGACACATCGGCAAGGGTGTCAGGCTGTATTACATCGGCGGCGAGGTGTTCGCCGAGTGTTTGTCCGATTCGAGTATCTTCGTGCAGAGTCCGAACTGCAATCAGCGTTACGGCTGGCACCCGGCCACTGTTTGCAAAATACCACCAGGTAAGCGAAGAAATTACTGCCTCCTCCTTCAATATGTATATATGTTGAATGATATATACACATATCTGTCTCTTTCTTGGATCCGGTACCATACGCTTCTTTTATTTCCTTAGTTTTAAGATAATTTCCTCAAGTTATTTAATTACGAGTTTACCCAAGCTCTTTGCTTTAAATTTGTGTAAGCGTGTTAACACAGGGATCGTTGAAAATTATCAACTTACTTGGGATTTTACATTTCTTTTTGTCCTTTCCCCATTTATATTTCTAAATCTTATTTGACATTAATAATTTATTGGAAGTCTTCAAGATTTTCCACGTGTGCCCTTCGATGAGATCAATCTCTGATTTATTCAGTAATTATCGTCCCAACAAATAATCCATGTCTTTTATTTGTATAAAACAATCATTACTTAAATAAATCATCGTTTGTGTTTTGTTCGTCGTTCTTAGAATCGGTGTGAAAATTTACTTTGTTGGGATACAGGATGCAATCTGAAGATCTTCAACAATCAGGAATTCGCGGCGTTGCTGTCACAATCGGTGTCGCAGGGCTTCGAGGCGGTGTACCAGCTGACGCGTATGTGCACGATCCGGATGAGCTTCGTGAAGGGCTGGGGCGCGGAATACCGCCGGCAGACGGTCACCTCGACTCCCTGCTGGATCGAGCTGCATTTAAACGGGCCGCTGCAGTGGCTCGACAGGGTACTCACACAGATGGGCTCGCCCCGTCTACCCTGTTCCTCGATGTCCTAAGTCTTTGCATCCTCCATCCGTTCGTTCGTGAGAGAAGAACACATGAAAATATCCTTCGTGTGCTATCGTCGTTAACGACGTCATCGATCGATCAATCCATTTGTTTCTTCGTCGCGTACGGTATGTGAAAGTTGAATCCATTGTTCGAAGAGTTCCCTCGAACGAACGCTGCACAGTGACGCATGCAAGAAAAAAGGAGACGTATGATCTTTGCGCTCGAAGATGCAGTCAGCAGTTGGAAGAGAATGAAGGCTCAGGCACAACGATACCAAGTTTCCTTCGCGCCGAAACCGCAGCAGTGGCTTTCTCGAATTGTCCCGCGATCGACCACGATGTGTGAAATGCGTAGAGATGCAAAATTGAAACGGCGACTCGCTCGCGCGGCAGTATAAATATTATAGTAGATATATTAAAGCTTGATGTCCTACCACGATTCGTTGTGAACGAAGAGAGGAGACAAGGTAACGCGCAAGGACGCGAACGAGACACGCGGAGCTTCGCCTCGACGCATTTGTATCGCGCGCATGTGCACCGCGTACAAGATATATCCAGGGTGATCATAATCCGAGTTTAGTCGATTCGTAATAAGAAACAAAAAGAAAATGAGATAGAGAGTGATATTTATATATATATTATATATATATGTATATATGTACCGCGCGTTAACAGAGCTCAGTCTTTTGCATATTTTTATTGCTTATTCAAGCAGGCATAACTATTACAGTCGTACTACAGTATACGCCAAACCTTTACCAGATATAATATACATTAAACATAATATGTATGTGTGTGTGTTGACTTTAGCCCGCTGTAGTGGACGGAGTCCACTTGAATATTCTATATCCACATGAACACGGAACACACATACAAACCCACATACACATACACACGTATATACAAACATGTATATATGTTTTACGATATTTGTTACGGAAGATTACGATAGCATATATCGGCGGGAATACCCAAAATTGTTTGTGTCGTATAAGATTTTCCAGTCGCAACATAATATTATATATCTAAAATCAATATATATATACATATATCAGGAATACATTGATATGTATTTTCTAATAAATTAACAATACGCGCTATACGACTCACTCGGACTATGTACATTTAACGCGATTGCTTATCAGAGTTTAGCACATTGAGTATATTCACCCTGTTGTTATGTATATTTTCTTTGATAACAAACGTAGACGTTTTTAAAAATGCAAGATTTATGCATGGAGAAATCTTTTAATATATATACATATTTAATATATTTAATTCATATGTTGTATTTTTCTTTTTTTTTACTCTTTTTAGATCTCTTGGACCAAATGAATAAATTTTGCCTTGTCTAACGGTAAAGGTAACAGTACATGCATCTAAATTATTATTACGAGTACCCAAATGTGTCTTTTTATCCTCTCTATTGTTTCCGATGAGTATTGATTCCGTACTTGAAATATCACGAAGACTTATCCTCGCGTTAGCTCTCAGCGGCTCTGAGATCTGCCATCTGAATATTTGCCTTAGACATTATTAGGGATTTACAATTCTTCTGCCTATATGGTTATCGGGGAAAAAAATAGAATTGAATCTACCATTGAATTTGCCTTAATTCCTGAAATTATAAATACTCCTCGGTTTTGAATCTTCTGACATTTTCTACCTGCATTTCGATTGGCAGTTTACGTCCTTTCTCGAGTAACTCCCGAATGCGAATGCGGGCGCTCTCACCTTGAAAGGAAAACTCAAAGCCTTCCCTGCGAATTCGGTTCTTTGTTGTCTACAGAATCGTAAGCAAAGTATCGCCCGAACGTAAGATCGTGTCATGTAATGTTGTGTAAACCATCACAGTTGACAGTTTGACGAGGCAAGTAGAAAAAAAATACACCGCCAAAGTGAGGAATAGAAAAGAAGAGTAAGAATTGTGTTTTCTTATAATTATCAAGAGTGGCGTGAACATTGTGTAGGAAAAAAGACGTAGTTTCTTTTTCTTAAGAAGAAAAAAAGTCGATATCTTAAAAATGAGATCCGTTCGTCCCTGTTTAAGTTTTGTTGGGATGTGTCTGTGGGCAATGTTGACACGAGAGATTCAAGGGTACTGGGTTTTGGAATTCGTTTTACAACAATCAGATGAGGCCAATGAAGCCGGCGAGCAACGCGGTGCAATTCCCGTGGTACTATTCTCACCTACGGTATCCGCACCAATTCCTAGGTGTGCCGATCAATAACATGCGGCCGTACGCTTCTGACCTTCGGCCTCAGATGGGCAAGAGACCGACAAGCAGTAGCCGATGGATCAATGCGGGAAACGGGATTGCTAACGGATTCGCGGGAATGAATTTTCAACCTGTGCCGATGATCGTGTTCCCAACGATGCCTCAACATACGACGACTCAACGAGGAACTTCACCGTGGAACGAGGAAGCGACGCCGAATGAGAAGAGTGAAGAATCATCGGCAGATCGTGGTGTTCCCTCGACATCTGAGTATCCGGCGGTGTTTCAAGAAACAACACGGGCTCAACAAAAAGAAGAGAATCTGCAAGAGGAACCTCCGACGAGCGAACCGATCAAACTGGACCGTGATTCGGTTCCTCCTGCCTGTCAAGGAAATTGCAAAGGCGCTCGCGACGATAGTATCTCGATCCTAATTGAAGAAGCTCTGCGGAAGGGTGAGTTGTTACGTCCCGACGAATGGATCAGATGGCGGGACGCCACAATGAAACACGAAGCGCACAAAAGCGAGCAGCGTGAGGAAGAAGATACGCGAAAGAAATCGACGATCGGGTGAGCTCGATCGCGTACCGGGGTCGTCCTGTCGAGGGAATTGCGCGGACGATCCCGGGAGTGATATCCCGAGGGATGAAACCCTGGGTAACAGCGAGTCGTAGCGTCACGACGAATGGATTGGAAAACAGAACGCCGCGAGGAGGCGCAAGGAAAAAGTAAAGAAACCGTCCAAATGGGACGACGTCGTTCAGGGATCACGGGACCGGCGCCCGGGCCCGGTTCCCGTCTGCAGCAACTCGACGTTCTGCATACACGCGACTCACTACCCGGAGGAGCTGGTGAACCGGGCGATTCGGCGGAACGACAGCCTGAGATTGTTTCATAGCGTCGACCCGGTGTCCGAGGTCGGCAACAGGCTGGGGTTCGACGAGTTCAACGACTCGCCGTTCTGCCGCTCGTACGTGCGGCTGATCTACCCGAGATCGGCGGAGACGATGGACCGACGCTGGCTCTACGTCGTCAATCAGGACAACCTGCAGCAGGGCGTGCGCATCGAGGTGTGCGCGAAGGAGGGCAGCGTGTGCGGCGACCTGGACGACTATCTACCGGGCGGTTACAGGGCCTTCTGCAAGCAGAAATACGTCTACCGGGAGCTCCTGGCGGTGGATGATGACGGTATCGTGAAGAAGGATTCCTTCAGATTCCCGTCCAGCTGCTGTTGCCACCGGGAGTTCATCAGATGACCGATCGGCGCGAGTGAGAGACGAGTCGATCTCTCCACGTTCTATATACGCTCAATTACGTCTAACGATTTCCAAAGTGATGTCGACGAGAATTTATTTTTTACATTTAGCGTGTCTGTAATGTAAAATTTAACGTGATTGTCTCGATTGTGCTATATACAGTTGTCCGATTTGAGGGACCTCCCGCTATCGTGCGGCACAGCGTAATATCTTACGCTCACGCTATAGCGTCGTAATCTTCGATAAGAAATGCATAAACGAATCCTTGAATCGTCACGAGATGAAAAATGTCCTTTGAACAAGCGTTTCGAAATGGGAATGCAATTTCTCGACAGCCTTACGTTTACTTCCGTTTCTCTCGCGTCGTTTTACGGTTTTTGCTGTACGATAATCGCTCCGAGTAATCTCTAATCATTTACTTTTCAGCCGAGGTCGATTGGGATAATCACGTAAGATAAATGGGACATCATGTAGTAATGATCCTTTCAATAACAAAATAAGATCAATTGTTATTAATTTCAACCAATTATTGTCGTTCGCTTAGCAGTTATGAAATCTGCAAAATGAGATTTAGATGATTGGATTGTCAATTCTGTTCGCTGGTGATTTCGTTCCCATTTAACCGGAGATCTCAGTCGACCCGTTCGAATCCGTCTCTTGTGATTTGTGTTAAATTTTATCCTGAGACTTGCGTATGTCGTTTTACGCATTTTAAAAGAACGATCCCTGATGGAAATATTTTGCGTAAAGTACCGGGAATTCGTCAGATGACCGATCGGAGGAGGCGCGAGTGAGAGACGAGTGGATCTCTCCACGTTCTTACGCTCAATTACGTCTAATGATTTCCAAAGTGTACTATGAAATTGATGAAACGTGAAATTATTGAAACATTACTGTGAATACGTTTCAAAATAAATCATAATTTTCCTTATGAAATGTAATACTGTGAAGTATATATAAGGATTGAATTATATTACTGTTGAAAAGTAATAACATTTTTTTTTAAATATTAGATATGAAATTTACTGAATTTAACTGAAAATTGAATTCTTTTACTGGATTATTGGTGGAATAATAATGAAATGGAGCCAATTGAAAGAGAATTTCAAATACATTTCAGTACATATTTTCAGTAAAATATTTCTATCAAGAATTACAGCGATTTTCTTGTTTTCGAGTCGACGAAAGCTTCTGCGACGAGGCTTTCTGCGTTAGCGAAGAGTTATTAGCGGCTTGGTCTGCGAGTTTTTGCCGTTCTTCGAACAACGACGACGACGATGATGCGCGAATTTTGTCTGTCGGCCGAACGAATTGTCGACGAGTGGAAGGGACGAGGTGGAAAATGCGTTGAAGAATAAATCGCGTTACGTTACCTATCGGCGCCCGGGGCTGGACGGGACACCGTGGAGGAAGTACCGTGTAACTCGAATGCAAATAACGAAACTCCGACAGGCCGCGGTCTAAACATCGCGCGGTCACGCGAGCGCGTACTTTTATTTCGAATTTAGACACGAATGAGGTCTTCTTGGATAGTCGGGCCGCGCGTAATCGAAACACCGTCCGGCGTCCAGTCCTGTCACGCTGAATTTATATACATACACGATCTGACTTGTAGTGAGATAGAAGAGAGTCGAAGGGAGAAGTATACAGTGTGAATGAGAGAGAGAGAGAGAGAGAGAGTGAGAGAGAGAGAGAGAGAGAGAGAGCGAAAGAGAGAAAGGAATGAGAAAGCGATTATCTGGATTGTACCGCCACTTCGTAGCTTAATTTCTTAGATAAGCCGTGCCGGACTCTCGCGGGAGCGACGTCTCCGCCGCAAAGTCGTGTCTCGTTAAGTCGACACAGAAGAAAAAAAAAAGTGTCAAATCAAAACTTGTATGCTCGTATATAACGTAAGAATCTATACATATAATATTGAAATGAGATATATATTGCGTTAAACGAAGAAAATTTGCTTGAATGAAGTCATTTAGTTCAGCCCAAGAAAAGTTGAAATTCTTATAAGAAGATTATATATACCAAGACAACACGCATGTCCCAAATCGAATCGGGATATATGACATCTTTAAGACGTCATATGTCTCGATTTGGGACATTTGTGCTTACTGGGTTGATTGCTGTGTATATAAGTACATATGTATATAAGTACTGATTTGACACTTCTTTTTTTCTGTAGACAGAAGCGGGAACGGGTTGGGAATAGAGGGTTGCGATTATTGAAACGGAGAGAGTTCAGGGTTTATTTTCTTACGATGTGCACATGTCTGTCGCGCGTGGTCGACTTGCACCACCGCTCACAAATGTTCGTTTACCCGCCGATATAACTCGCATAACAATCTCCCTCGCACATTCCAGACAGTTGGTGGGATTTCAGGACGAATCGGTCGCGCTTGTCCACGTTGGTCCGTACATCCAAAAACGGCTTTCTTCTTTCCTTTACGTCTTCGCCCCTTTGAGAAACACGAGAGGAAGGTGAATGGATACTTATGAGCGGTGCATTTCGGGCGGAGAGCCGACGGCGAAAGCCACGTGAAAGCCCGGCGTATCTCAGTCGTTGGGCAGCTCGAATCACCCCCAATCGCCTGTGATCGCGGTATCGAACGTTGCTCTTCTTCTCGCGAACATACGACACACGCACGTACATGGAGAAAATTAGCTGAATAAGGACACCTAACATTTTTTGCAGCGAGAGCTATAATTTAGCAATAGTAACAAAATTTTTAGCAGCTCTCGCTGCAAAAAAATATAGCACTTGCTGCAAAAAAAAATGTTAGGTGTCTCTATTTTCGGCATTTTTGCTATAGTAACTAATCCTCTTTTATTTTTTTTTTCGTGTACGTGCACGCATATTCTCCTTCCTCGATTCGCGCGATCGAACGTAAGCCCGGCCGGGTACGACCTCGTGACACGCGAATAAACACCCTGGAACCGACGTCACGTTCGTGAACTGTCAGAACCGACACTTTTGACAGACACCTCCCCGCACAGACTGCCATTAGAGTATCGAGTTAAGATGATAATTAACACTATTAACAGGTATAGGGGAACCGAGCTCGCTATAATTTCTCTCCCGCGCACGACCCCATTTAATCGTTGGAGATATTCGACGGAATATTGATTAAAAAGCGGCCCCCCTCTCGCATATCATTCGATGTACTGTTGCATCGTGATCTCGCGGTGCACAGGATGGAGTTACCCCGGACGTCTCTCCCGTCCGGGAACCTCCGCGTGTCGCGTATCCGTGACCGAGATACTAGGCCTATTCTTTTTAACTCGGACTAAACTTCTTGCACGGTTCATCTTTCCTCTTTTTCTTTTCACGTTGGAGAGAAAAAAGAGAACAGAATGAACCGTGCAAAAGAAGCTCAGTTAAAAAGAACAGGCCTACGGCTCGGTAACAAAAAAAAAAAAAAAAAAAAAAAAAAAAAAAAAAAGAAAGTCGAGCGCATCCTGCATTGTGACATATCATTTATTCTCGCGCAATATTGTACAGAGGAGGAGACAGCGGAGGAGAAAGAGAAAATCGCTGCGCGACACTGCATCGATCATTCGTGTGGGGACCGTTTAGGGGGACAACTGTGATAGCCGCGCCCAGCTTCGAGAAGGAGCAACGTTCTACTTGTGATTGCGCTTATTAATTAATCGTTCCCGTTACCGATTCGCGCTCACGACGATAGGGGACGACGCGACGTCCCTGCAGGCGCAGCATATCGCGAGGAATTTTCTAAAACAGCTTCTGTCTCGTCTATCGAGAGTTTATCGAGGGTCTCGCTATAATTTTTCTCTTCAAGTAGAGCTCCCCCTCTTTGAACCCTCTTTAAACAATGTCTATGATTTGCGAGAGACATCGCGAAATGAATCGACGGACAATCAAACTCCTTCTCTGATCGCGGAATCAAATCTCCAATCCTCGTAATCTCGAATTCTAGTCCTCCTTTTCAAAAGAAAAGAAAAAAAAAAGCGGAACGTCGAACAATGCGGGATAGAAAGAAATTATTAAACGTATACATTTAGGTCCTACAAATATTTTAAATAAATTATCTCGGATAGATTCCCGAATCTTTTTTTTTTCTCGCGTATCAGTCGCAGGATCGTTTGAAGATGTGTAACATGTCGTCGTCGTGTTGTATACTTGACGCGTATACGAACTTTCGAATCGAGCAGCCCGACGATCTTTAATTCTCTCTATATATATATATATATACGCATATATATATAAACTACTTATATATATACATATTATATTTCTTGTATGAGCAATCGCGTCCGTGCCGTGGAAATAGATGAGGAATAACTTTGCGTGACAAGAGGGAAATTGTCTTTATATCACTCGCACGCATAACGGATAAAATTCTTGGCTCGCAGCTTTCTTTTCCTCGGCATGGACTTGACTTTTTATGAGAATACGAGAGACGGAAATGAAAGAATGAGAGAATGGACAAGACGTTGTACGACATGGAATATCGAGCCTGAGACTGTATAATAATTATAAATAAATGTACATGTTAAGATCAAGAGAAGGATAGATGTCCCGATACGTTTCCCCTAAACATAATATTGTTTAACAATATTTTATCGATTTCTTAACATTTTGATAAAGTATCCTGCGTTTCTTCGTAATCGCTTCCTTCTCTTCTTGGAAGATTTGAACGTAAATCTTGCACTTATTAACGAGAAGTCTTTAACAAAAATAAGTCCCAGTTAATTGAATCAACGTTTTATTAAAAACAATGATCTTACAAATGCTCCGAGATGGCACCAATACATCCTAGTACACAGATTCGTATAATGGTGACAGAATATATATATTTTTGTGATAGTTACAGCACGATAATATGTTTGTCGCGTAAAATAAAAGGAAGTATATCCAATAGTAAGAGAGAAAACTTGCACTAGAATATTGTTTTAATTTGTCAAAAGCGTCGAGGAGGGTTTAATAGTATTTCGGGCGATTGTGTCGTGGAGAATTTGCGATGAGCAACTGCAGTAATATGCGTATAAATCTACATGTGCCACTTGTGCTTCAGGTTCAACGACTAATTCAAGTAACTCGCTGCGACTTTACAGGGACGAAGACGGGATGAGCATTGTCGACGATATTCGATTGATGAACGTCAAGTTACAACTCGATTCTATCTAATAACGTTAAAATCCTCAACTAAGTTCGCGGGCTTGTTTTCGCTTAGCGAAACTCTTTGGCTCGCCCTTGCTCGCAGCGTTTGCCGTCTTTTCGAGGAAAACTTTCGATCAGAACCAATTTATAAAACCTACTTTGAGCATAGTGATAACAGAAAATTTAGTTCTAATCTTTGATCGTTTAAATATGGTTTTTATGAATCAGCCGTTGTTTGACGGCGATCAATACCAATACCAGTTAACCCTAATGTTATTCCTCGGTGCTCGGTGTGATTTTCCCCTTAAGGCTCCTGGATACTCAGCCGAGAACTCCGCGTTGACGATGGCGACATCGGTAGAAATAAGAACTATAAGGCGAGAAAATAGCCATAAGGCGTGGAAAGTGACATGTTGACAACCCTATTTTGTTGTGCATGCCATTTCCTTATTACTAGCTCTGTACTTGTGCTCTAACGTTTAACGTATTCGTGAAACTCATAAAATTGACCGAAAAGAAGATTTTCAAGGAATATATATGCGGAAGAAACATTTTCCACTCCTTTCGACAGTCATCCAAACGGCTTGTTTTCCCGTATGTTTAGGCTTCGTTTTATGGCAGTTTGTTTATTGTCGAGGGAAAATGATAGTTTTCGGTCAATTTTGTAAGTGTTCTGAAACGATCTATAGTGATTTTTTATCGAAATGTCTTTTTATTTGAACATGGCATGCACAACAAAATAAAGTGTTTTCCAGTGTTTTCCTCGCCTCGATAGCAAGAATTCAACATGGCGGCGGTGACTATCCAGGAGCCTTAAGTCGGTTTCTGTTTAAAGAAATGGTGTGCGATATATCATGAAATCAGATAACATTGCATCAGCAATTGCGGCTGTGCACCAGAAGGAACTATTTTCGAAAATAATCGATAAAACTAAGCTAAATCGTGGTGCAAAGTAACACAAGCATCCTCTGTTTTATGATATATCAATCACCAGCGAAAGTTTTCCCGGAAAAGAATTCGTGCAAGAATGCGTCGCATTCGCTGCACAGTTTCTCGTTTGCTCGCACGACTAGAATATCTTTCCCCTTTTGATGTGATGAGCTACCGTTTCTAGGGAGAGAAGAAGCTATTGCTTATTCGCGGGTTCACGAAGCGGACGCGTCTCGCTCGAAGCCGATGCTGTCTTCGACGAAAATCCAATGAACTGTTTACTATACTGGAATGTGAACTCCCATGCTAGCGCCCGTGCACCAAGAAGAAAAAGACGGGTTACTTTGTTTCCATTTCTTTCTCTGTTTAGTGAACTTTTTGCTTTAGTCAACGGTATTCAATTGTTCTTGAAAAGTAAAGCACAGAAAAGGACGGGTTGGAAACAATTCTTCAACTCGCTCGTCCGGTTTCCTTCTAGAATGGAGTTCACATTCCAGTATAATCTAGTTCATTGCGAAAATCCCAATGCATTTGCAACCCCTGTCTGTACCAGGTGCTGAATTCCACGTGACTGAAGCGCGCGGTTTTGTACGCGCGTCTGCGAATCGAGGACATGATCCTTCAGACGTACAAGGTGTTCGCACTCTAATAGAGGAACGTACCGCGAAATTTGTACGAAATTGCAAATTGCCTAATACAACATAGGTACAAACCGCAAAACGTCTATTCTAGACGTCGAGGTATAGCTCAACCCGACATACGCCGCATCGTTGACTTCATAATAGCGTCGTCTGGTATGATGAATTGTCGCGCAGGCACGTTTTCACGACTGATGGACTCATTTCTTCAAGTTGACAAATTGATTTTGCTTGCTGATGAATTACGATCGATGGGATTTTTAGCAGAGCCTTCGCAGACGACGCTGGCGCGACGACTGCATCTGTTTCAACGAGAACATGCTCATGGACAGTCCAAGGGTTGCGAGGAAGATTGCGGATGTTGCCATGCCACGATCGAAGCTCCTAGCCCTGTATAAAGCTGGACCGGTTGCCTGAAAGCAAAAATCATTATGAGGAGGTGCTTTATCGAAGTGAGACATCTGTCTTTTATAATTAATTCTTGTATATTTATAGAAGAATTAATTCTTTCGTATTTGTATAGAAAAATATAATAAAATATAATTTTCTATCTGGTTAACAATACATATCTTGGTTATAATATTTCAGGTTGTCATATCTTTATTATACAAAATCTGTATAATTAGTATTTCATATACTTATTATAGCCATATCTTTAAAGATTCACTCACTTATTATTGTCATATCTTTGTACACACAAAAATTTTAATATAACTGGGAAAGAAGTTTTCATCGTTTATAAAAACGTAGGCAGGGATGCGAATTAAGGGCGTTAATTAAAGTCGATTACCGTGGGACTGAACTCCCGAGACTCAATTCGCCTTACCTGATTCAGTGACAATCGGAAAGCGTATAGCGCGGCATAGGTCGAATGCATCTCGTTACTGCAGCTTCTTTGTGTATCCTGAAAGAATAAAATTATTATTTATTAGTATTATATGTATATAATTAATTCGTGTATCTTCCTTCGGGCAAATCGCTCGACGAACAGTTTGTGATTGATTTTCGCTAACCATCTCCGAGTTGGGAGTCACATCCTGCGTCGCCTCATTTCTGAAAGCAACGGATGAATCTCAGGAAACGCATCGTACCTTTTTGCTCGATGGAACACGCCAGAGAGAGCATGCACTTGACTTAGCTCGGCTGCGCAACAGCAACTACGTCGAACGAGAAACGAGACGAGACGCGAATTATGATAAACGGGTGAGAAGTACGTCGCGAAACAGAGAGGCCGCGAGATATCTATATAGAGGACAAAAATTCCCAGGCTTGCGTAAAATCCGCTCTTATCGCGACAATGAATACGCAGCGTCACAAAACTCGTCTGAACGCAAAACGA
Source organism: Leptothorax acervorum (assembly GCA_035220615.1). Lineage (NCBI taxonomy): Eukaryota > Metazoa > Arthropoda > Insecta > Hymenoptera > Formicidae > Leptothorax > Leptothorax acervorum. The sequence goes on from JASTWQ010000019.1 coordinate 166,545, forward strand.
AATTAATCTTGCAGGTGAAGACTTCTGTGGCGTTGTTCTCTTTAATGTTCTTTACCTATATTATACAGAGCATAAAACTTTGCGACATCGAGATGTTTACATCAACAGCGTCGTGATTATAATATATATAGTTAAAATATAAAAAAAAGAAATGAAACTCTATTAAAGCCGTGCGATCAGAATCATTCCATTGATATTCCGATGATCTTTTTAATGCGATTATACAGATTTTAACGAATGAGTCATTAAAGGTTTAATCTCTTGCGATCCAAATTACCTATCTCTCATAAATGAACGAGATAAAAGTATCTCGTCCCCGAGATCTCGTCTAAATGGCAAATCTAATATGAATAAAAGAATTTATTATTTGGAGTAATTTATGGATATTTCAAAAATACTAAATTAATGATCAATTCGACGTAAATACTTGAAAAATTACGCGATAAGTTATTATCGTACGCAAAGCATTACGTCGAGTCCAGCTCGAACATTAGGATTTGTAATCTACGTACGGAAATCGACAAATATTTAACGTATAAAGTAATAGTTTGTTGGACAGTGAAACTGATAAATTCGGAATTAATCATCATCAAATTATGACAAGAGGGTATTTACCTAGACACAGAAAAAAAATGCTTTCTTGCGTCATTAGCTATCAGAACTGATACGAGTTGCATTGTGAGGATTGTGAGGAAACTAATGTGGATCAATCGATCAACTTTGCACTTTAACGTCGCGCGTCATCGAGTTATCGCGCGTAGACTGAACTCTAATCGCGATCGAGTGACGCGAAGACGCGAAACGAAGGCTCATTTGCATCTGATACTTCCGATAAATACATTCTGGTACGTTATTGAACTATTGTCAGAAGCCGTCACGATCGGGCGAGTCGTTTCTCTTTCATCGATCTTGCCCGGCGCCACTTGGCAAAGCTGGCCTTAATCGTTGTTAAGGCAAAAGAGCAGGAAACGGCTGATTTTGAAGATAATGAGCTCCCTCGCGAACATCGTTATCAATAAGCAGCTGTCCGTCATGCGTACATTGATATCGCGAAACCTAAATCGGTTGCGAGTCTTATCGTTATGTTCTGTAATCATAAAAGTGATACGAATATTTTTAAACGCGTATGGCAGAGTACTTGAGTAGCTCCTTCCGGAGATACCCGAAAAACTAATGGGTTAAAACAGGAATAAATGAGTAAAATCGGTGAAGCAAAAGATAATTGGCTATCTGTGGACTATAGATTATTAAAATTATTATATAATTTCATTGTTATATCGCATCCCTAGAAGAATACTGTCACAACTAAAAATTCTCAATTTTCAAGAGAGAGAAAAACAAATGAATTATTTTTGAATTGTGAGATAACTAACGCAATTACAATTACGATATTTTGTTGTAATGAAACTTGTACTGTTTCTTGAAGAGGTTTGTTGTGATTCGTTTGTCAATCGACTTATGAACAATTCATCCAGGAAACTGCAACATAACAGGTTTCGTATATAGACTTGTGAAACTATTATAGCAGGTATATTATAGATAACACTTTAGGCATACTTTTTATGGGCTTGACTCAAAATCGCAGTTTTTTGAGTTGTGGCAGTATTTTTCTAGGGGTGCGATATAATAATTAAATTATTACATAATAAATTTCATTATAATAACAATTATATAATAAATTTGAATAAATTATAAAACAAATATTTATATTACTGCAGATTACAGATAAAATGAAATTCGAAGCCCGCAGACTTGAATCAAATCGCCCAACTTTCATCCCGCACGAAGACTAACCTCTCCGTTACGCAATAGTTTCCGCCTAAAACAAGATTTATGGAATTATCACATAGCCAACGACATTCGGTCTTCCGCGTATTGTTCGTGGGATGCATACGGAGTACTCAGACGAGACGTATACTTAATCTGCAATGCGCTCCACGTCCGGGGTCACGAAGGGGACGCGAAGGTCAAACAACGCAACGAGGCTTACCGGCGTGCAGACCCTAAATCCGGTCTGGAAGCCTTCTGTCTGCCTTCTGTCGCAGATCGCTCACCGCACGATGCACTTCGGGAACTTGGCACTCTTGGCAGTCTTTGGCACCGGGCCTTCATTAGCTTTCAAGCGCGTATCCGCGGGGGAGGGGGAGGACCTTCGCGGTCCTCTCGTATCACGGGAGTCCCGAAAAAGTTGGAGAATCAAGTACCGACTACTGGAGGAATGCGCTTGAACTTTTAACAGTTCAATTAAATATTGATCCTCAACCTCTAATCAGCAACGGAGGAGAAACAACGTAGAATTGTGCTCCTCTCGTTGGCGATCCTCTCCTCATTGTCAGACTCATCCGCGAAAGGTTCAGTTGTCGAGTATCGATTCTGGGCTTCGCAGGACACCCCGTGCATACCGGAAGGTTCGCGAGTTCACTCTTAACCTCAAAATCATTGCGTAACGCGAGATTACGTGACGAAGGGTGACTGATGTTGTCATTGACTTCTCACGATCAGTCGCCCCGATATTGTTTATATCTATAGGAAAATAGTAAGTCTCACAGCAAGTGTGCGATGTTTCATTGATCTTCCGACAGAAATGGATCTATACAGTCCTCTACTCAGGAAAGAAGAATAATAAATGGAGTTAAATTAAAAGTTTTGTAAGTTTTATTTTATCATAATAGCGTTTCAAGTGCGAAACCTCGATCGTTGCTTTTATCTCATTAATATTACCTACTGTTACCAGGCTGTCGTTGTGGAAACTTAAACCTTGTCGCCGTAGTTTCGTACTACGTTCGTTGACGTAGTACGAAAAAAAGAGGGAATAATAACGATACTTATGTCGGCGAAATTGAATCGCGGGGCTTCAGCAGTGCGGAGCGGAACGCGCTACTCACCTGCCTGTGCCGAAACCAGCTGATAAAAGAGACTGAAAGAGACCGGACCGGAGAAAGAGCGCTCCGTCGGAAGTCGTGAATGAACACACACGTTAGAAATCGTGGACCGTGGATTGAGCGTCATCTAGATTCTAGAACGGAGCGCGAGCGATAGAAAGAGAAGGAGAAACTTGGAGTCGTTACCGTCTCTCTCTCTCTCTAATGAATTTATAAATAAAAAGAAGTGAAAAGAAAAACGAGAGAAGAGAGATCATAGATATCTATGAGAGAGATGTAAAGTCTGTTTTTTTTAGCCAAATTTCTTCATTTCTTGCACCATTCATCTTTCCTCCTTTTCTCTTCACGTTGGGGAGAAAGAGAGAAAATAAATAGTGCAAGAAAGAAACACGAGTGATTAAAAAAAAAACGTCTTTGAAATTTCGTATTCCTGTCCTGTCTCAATGAGACGACTTTTCTTTTTCCAAAATTTTCTCTGAAGTTTTAGAATATTATAATTATAATTAAGAAAAAATAGTTAACTTATGGGCCCGGTGAGACGCGAATATTTAAACAGAAGTAGCGAATATTTATCCTGATATTTATTTTGTATTTATGTGTAGGGGAGACCGGGGCGAAGTCGTCACTTTTTGTTCGGTACCGATTTTTAACAACAAAATAAATAATTTTAGTTAAATGTGGTATACCGTTGTAAAGAGTGAATCCTTGGCTACAAAATTTATATGGGAATTTTTGGTTTACGTCGCTTTGTTCAATCGATATAGAGTAAAAATGACAAAGGTGCAAAAATTGAAATGTCAAAATTGCCGGGGCGGAGTCGTCACTCCATTCTCGAACTGGATTTTAAATAAAAATACATAAATCCGATCATGAAAAATGATAGGATACATTTTAATAATTATTTTTTAAGAGAAAAGTGTAAACATTTATTAATTAAAACCACCATGGCGGAAAATATTACAAAAAAATCAATTTTTTTCTTTGTCACCAACGTCACAAACGGTTCAAGTATGTAAAAACAGAGCCTGACAAGCGCACGCACTTGTGTGCCCTACACTCGCACGCAATGCACTGTTTCTCATCAGCTCTGTTTTCTGTCATCTCTGAGCACACGCAGCACGTATTATCCAAGTCCTCGTCAGAATCCGACCACTGCTGCTTCCTTTATTTCGATTTGCGCCCACTGCTCGTCGAAGACTGCGGTTCAGATTGCGTAACATTTTTTTTGGGCCGGCCTTTCTTTCTCGGCGCAGTGGCAAGTGTCGATTTTGACGTTCTCTTCTTCGTAGCAGGTTTCTCATTTTTTTTTCCGTGTCGACTCCGCCTGCTCAGCCGCCAATTCCCTCATTTCAGGCGAGTCAGTAAGGACGGCAAGTTCCGTGTATCACCACGACGAGATATGGAAGAAGCCGAGGGGATCGAATTCGTTCTGGTCGGCTGCGTCGGGTTCAGCTGTGTCCGGATCAGCTGCGCTGAGGTTGACTTCTTCGAGATGAGCGGAAGTAGAAGGGTTCTCCCTATCTCTAACGTTGCTCGGCAAAAATTCGTATTCCTGGAAAATGTCCGGGTTGAATGGAGAAATTCCAGTGCATTCAAACCCAGACACAATATTTTGATGCGTTACGGCAGGTGGCAGTGCCCTAGCCACGATTTCGGGGATGTCGTATATCGTCATTTTCCTATCAGGATTCGACGTAATCCAGTTATCGCACTGTGCGTGTACACTTTTCTTTAACGGGCCACAGACGGTGCGATCCAGCGGTTGCATCTTGTGCGAGCAATGCGGCGGTAATGATAGGACAACGATTCCATTCGCTTTACAATAGTCTAGACCAGCGACGGACAAATGTGATTCGTAATTGTCGAGTATCAGTAAAACTGGGGCGTCGACGGAAGAACGCACAAGGGACTGGAAGAACTGTAAAAACTTGACAAAATGCTCCGCGTTCATCCAGCCACTTGGATTCGCTTCACCTGTGCAGCCTGGTGGTCCGCCGTCAAGGAAATGTTCCTTGAAATTTTTACAAGAAAAAATAAAAAATGGAGGTAGAAAATACCCGATCGCTGACACCGCCATCGCAAAAGTTACGAGGGTTCCTCTTTCCGCAGAAGTCACTCGCCCGATTTGTTTCACTCCTCGACGCCCGATTACTCTGTTCGGTGTCTGAACGGTTGTTATTCCCATCTCATCCATATTCCATATGCATTGAGCCGGGAAATGATATTTATCCATCACAGATTTTAGCAGCGCGAAGAACCTTTCTACATTTGTTCGATTGAAACTGGTGGCACGTGTTAAACTTGTCGCTTCCATAGATAATATTGGATGTCGTTTGAGAAAGCTGGTTAGCCAATCTTCACCGGCCATGCGAGCGGCTACCCACGATGCTGGTACCTTCAGATTCAATTTTTTGGCAAAATCGAAGGCTAAACCACGGATTTTCTTCGCAGATAGCCCAAAGTACATATCGTTGCAATGTACTAAGTATTCCACAAAAGTGTTTTCACTTTCAGAGTCCATAACCTGGATTTGAAATTTAAGACGTTGCATGAATGTAAACTGCTGAGCAGAGTGCATGCTTTTAAAAATTAATTAACGTTACTCACCGATAAGCCTCCTCGATTTCGTACGACTACGTCATTCAAGTGTGCTATTTCATCATTATTCCTCTTCAGCCAGCCGTTCAACGTAGTTCTCGGCACCCCGAATAGTTTTGCGGCTGCCTGAATCTTCATCTTATCTTTCTTCACCGCAAGAACTGCCTTCTTGAGTTGCTCCGTGTCGACGGGAGTCGTTTTGCGACGGAACGTGCGTACCATTTTTCTACAGTTGAAACAAACAATGACGCATTTGCATTTTACAACGAAAATGAAGCCACCGGGGTGATGTCGTCACAGTGACGAGACTGACGAGTCCGCCCCGGTGGCTTGGTGACAACTTCGCCCCGGACACAAATATTAAGTTTGGTCGCTCACGAAATATTAGACATTAATTAAAATGAAAAAACTTCACTGGATTCGTGTTTAGCATGCATCACTCTTTAGAATTACGTATGTACCTCGAGATTTGGAGAGCAAATATTATTGGATATTACAAATTTTCGACGCGCAGAAAATTTCACTTTTAACCTCCGAAAACACGTTTGCCTTCATAAAAATCATAACATGGTATGTACATAACCTCTTAGTCCGCTCCGCCCCGGTGGTGACGACTTCGCTCCGGTCTCCCCTATACACACTACATCACCGCGTCGTCTGCGCAGAGGTTAGGTATACATATCAGTACACGTGTTGCATGCTGCACGTCATTAGAGATTGCACCCGTTCGTTGCTGGACACACAGCGATGTTATCTTGAAATCTCTTTCACGAACGAATTGTAAATATGAGCTTTTCCGTATACGAGTCGCACGTGGCTCTGTGCAACAACGAACGTGTAATAATACACGATGTTGACAACGATACCGAAAACGTGATAGTCTTGCCGGATCTGCGGGAGTCCAAGAAGATAGACGTGCACAACAATGTGGACATCGAGACTTATCACACGATAATGTCCCTGACGTTCTCGGAGGACGGAAAGTATTTTGCGGTGTGCACGAATCGCAAGCAGCTGTGCCTGTACGAGACGAAGGACCTGAGGCTCCTGTCGAATCGAACCCTCACCAGGGCTGCAAGCAGAGTGAGATTCTCACCGAGCAACGATATCGTGATAGCGGATAAGGCAGGAGACGCTTACCTGTTCTCCACCAGCCGTCCGACGGAGACTGGAACCTTGATCCTGGGACACCTGTCGATGCTCCTCGACATACTCGTCACACAAGACATGAGATACGTCTTGACAACTGACAGAGATGAGAAGATAAGGGTTTCCATGTTTCCGAACTGCTACAACATTCTGTCTTACTGCTTGGGACATGCGAAGTTCGTGACGAATATCTCCGAGTTGCCGCACGAGAAGAGCATCCTGTTATCGTGCGGCGGTGACGGAGTCTTCAAATTGTGGGACTATAAGCGCGGTAGTGAACTGATGTCTGTAAACTTTTGCGACAAGATATCCAAGTGCGACATAGAAAAGTTTAACCAGGCTCTCCATGACTGTAATTACGACGAATCCGTAGATATACTGCCTGTCAAGTATCTCAGAGTATCTTGTCTTAGTAAAGTAGAATCTTTAATTGTGATAAGTTTTTATAATAGCAAGGTACTATTAGTTTATAAAATTAGCGGTGACAAGGACACACAGTTAAAGGCAAATTACTTGGAATCCATAACTGCGGAAGCTGAACCTATGGAATGTCTCTTACACAAACAAGATTTGTGGATATTAACTGATGTAGGATTTCAAGTATATAAATTTGAAAATGACAAATTTGTAACTCACGATGCTTTGAATTCCACGATCAAGCGTCTTAATATGTCTTGGCAAATTTTGAAAGATACTATCGTTAAACGGAATTTGTTTCCAGTTTTGTATAAAAGAAAATACGATAATTCGCAGGAATATCAAGAAAGGAAGAAGATTCGTCTTGCAGGCAATACAGAGTAGATTGTAATATTATTATTACAAATGTTATACAATGCTCAGTATTTTGTAATACATGCAAATAAATAATTTGCAATAACCGAACGAAATTAGAGAGAAAATTAAAGGTCTATATTTATTTTACATAAATCTAATTAAATTATACCAATGTTATTGTATTATACAATTTTGCTAATGTGTTAATGCTGAATAAACTTCCACAGAAATATATAATTTCATTATAGAGAATAAAAATAATTGTAGCAAGGCAATATTGAATAAACTTGAATCATACAAAAATTAATAGACATCTAATATTATTTCTGAAATATATATAAAATGACAGTCATTGATAGTATTATGTCAAATTACACAGGTTTATAATCTAGTTTAGATTCGAGTTTCTTGTTGTCAGAAACCTTTCTGACGGCTTTCATGAAATCTTCTTGTATTACATATTCTCTTTCTAATCGTATTGCAAACAGGCCAGCCTCTGTGCACACATTTCTTAAGTCAGCGCCGTTGAATCCATCTGAGAGTTTAACCACTGCCTCATAATCTATATTTGAATAATATTTATATAATAATCGCGAAACAAAATATTAAAAATGTAAAATATACAAGATGAACAAATTTCTTACCGATTTCACCGTGTTTGGCAATTGGCAAGGCATGTATCTTCAAAATTTCTAAACGAGCTTGTTCGTTAGGAAGCGGTATTTCGATCTTTCTATCCAGTCTTCCTGGCCGCAATAACGCGGGATCTAAGGTATCAGGCCTATTTGTAGCCATTATCATTTTAACTTGACCCAAAGAATCAAATCCATCCATCTGATTCAATAATTCCATCAAGGTTCTCTGGATTTCGCGATCAGCACTTGTCCCTTCCGAAAATCTGCGGCCACCTATACATATGTGAAACCAAATATTAATATCTTTAATTCTCTCTTAACTTAGATGTTGTTTTTACTTATAAATATCATGTACCCACCAATAGCGTCAATTTCATCCATAAATATAATACAAGGTTGATGATCACGAGCGTAATTGAACATTTCTCTAATCAGCCTAGCTGATTCTCCAATATATTTATCGACAATTGCGCTCGAAACAACTTTCAAGAAATTTGCATCTAACTGACTGGCAACAGCTCTCGCCAGTAATGTTTTTCCAGTACCGGGAGGACCGTACAACAAGCATCCCTTGGGAGGAGTGATTCCAACTCTTTGGAAAAGTTCAGGATTTAATAATGGCAATTCTATAACTTCGCGCAATTCGCGAATTTGTTCGCTCAAACCGCCGATTGCAGAATATGTCACATCGCCAGGATCTTCGTGTGACATGTTATAAACTAATGGATCAACCTAAAAAGCAACATTAAAAATAAATTTTTTGACGAATTGAGATCTCTTTAAGGATTAATTAGCCAATTCTTTTACCTCACGTGGCAAATAACGCATGATGGTAAGAGTTGTCATATCTAAAGCAACTCTAGTCCCAGATTTTAATTTATTTTTATCCAATTGTCGCCGACATCCAACAACATAACGTGGACCGTTTGTTGCTTTCACTATGACTGTACAACAAATTAAATCTATTATCTTTTGTTTCGGATACATCAATTTATATTTTAGCTAAAAATTTGCAAGATACATGTGCCTACTATGCTAGATATAATCTTTTTGTTCCTATGAAACATGAATAGCATATTATTGTAACAAAACATTGAAATTTTAAGACGCCCGAACGGAATGCGGGAGATTCCAGGTTCGAATCCTGGCTGGGGTAATATTTTTCGCAATAAAAATTATATTATTTTAAATTAAGATGCTTAAATTTAAGCAACTAGATAGAAAGACCAGAATCTTGGTCTAAAAAGTCCTGACGATTATGACCGTCAGGAACGATTGCCAGTTACGTCAATTTAAGAAATTTAATTTGGTTGTTTATACACTGGCAAAGTAAATGTGTTTCGTGATTGAAATTTTAATTTTAGTTATCTTTAGGATTAGATAGGGAGTTCTCTAGGTAGCGACACAAATCGACACAAGTATCATTCTGTCTTTGTTCAATATCCAATGAGCAATAAAGATAGAATGATACTTGTGTCGATTGCTAGCTGGAAAGCTCCCATATACAGCAAAATAGGTATATTTAATCAGGATTAAATATACAGCACTTTAGTCATATATAAATTGATTACTTACACTTTTCTTCCGTAAGTTGTTTCAGTACTTCTCCAACAATCTACAAGATTATGAATATATAGAGATAATCCTGAGTTATTAGTTATTACATTTTGACAACACAAATGACAATACCTGTCCAACACTTTGCAATGCTTTTAAATCATTTTCAGACTTGTCATATTGCTTTGTCAGATCCTTGAGGTGTTCTCTCACTAGAAAGAACATATATTTCATAGTCACCACATTTTTTAGAAATTAACTTTAAGACATAAAATAAAATGTACCGGGAAAAAGTGTATTAATATATTGGTATTGCAAAAAAACGTATCTAAGAGTAAAAAAATATCGAGAAAACCTAATAAAAGGAAGTATAAGAGGTTAGGGGTCACTGATATATACATACTTTGTAAGTAAAACTTTACCATATAAAATTTACAATATTGATGAAAATATCTTACTTTCCTTGAGACGTGACTCAACTTCCTTATGTTCTAAAAGCTTTTTTCGATAATCCTGAAGCGCTTTTTCTCTCACAGAATCCATGGTAACCGCCATCTTTCCTTATTTTGCTGTCTAACTGTCATCGACAGAATTCTTGTAGATAAGCGAGGCGTGCGTCAAAGCTGCCTTGAACAGAGTTGGTCGCTTGCGTTCAATAGAGTCCTATATTATAAGAGAAGCGAAATTGACGGCACGCTTGCTGATTGGCTGACCGCGGCACCAATCAAAACCGAGAATATAGACCCCGCAGCTGATCCGTGTGCATCCGTGTGGTGTCCGTGTGGTGTCCGTGTGCAATACACATGTTTACAAGCGATCAGCTGCGGGGTCTATAGCAGTCTATGACTGTTCTCTATAAGTTTCCACCGAGGGTTCGAACCGGGTCAGAATCGGGTTAGAGTCGGGTCAGAGTTGGGTTGACTTGCCTGTTTCCACCGAACCAGTGTTACACCAGAGTTACACCAAGGTTGCGGCCAGGTTGAACGTTACCAACTGTACAAAATGTCAACAGTAGCTTGAAGGTTATGTGACTATCAGAATATTTCAAATATTATGGATCCGAGAGCCATAATATTTGTTGCACAGTACCAAAGTAATGTGCATAAATTATTTCTCATATTACAAACTCGACAGTATGAAGTAAAACGTCTTTTGGAAGACTTATGTATAAACTCATTTATCAAATTGGCAACACTACTGTAACGCTAACTCAACTCTTGTCGTTTCCATCGAACCTCATTTAGACCCTACCTTAAAATTTTGTTGGGTAGAGTTCACGTTCGAGTTTGGTGTTTCCACCGCAAGAGCGCTCACCCAAACCCGATTCTGACCCGACTCTGACCCAGTACGAACCCTCGGTGGAAACTTAGTCTATGGGAACCATGGAGGGGGTATCGATTTCGCTTCTCTTATAATATAGGACTCTAGCGTTCAATAACTTATCTTCACCGCCTCTCTAATGGGCCGTCTACAATGAAGAATCGTAGGCCGTAGCAGTAAGAAATTGACCAATCACAGTGGATTTTTACAAGAATAATCGATTGTGATTGGTCAATTTCTTACTGCTACGTAGATGGCCCATTATGGGCCATCTACAATGAAGAATCGTAGGCCGTAGCAGTAAGAAATTCACCAATCACAATCGATTATTCTTGTAAAAATCCACTGTGATTGGTCAATTTCTTACTGCTACGGCCTACGATTCTTCATTGTAGACGGCCCATAAAGGCCATCACACACAAAATGCATAGCGTAGCATAAGCATAGCATAAGACCGCTGGACCAATGAGCATCCAGCATAAAGTCGCCATATTAATTTACATAAGATGCTCATTGGTCCAGCGGTCTTATGCTATGCTTATGCGACGTTATGCATTTTGTGTGTGATGGCCTTTAAGCGTCGTCTACAATAGCTGTAATGCTAATAAGGGCTATAATACACAAAATGCATAAGATAACATAAGCATAGCATAAGACCGCTGGACCAATGAACATCCAGCATAAAGCCGCCATATTAATTTACATAAGATACTCATTGGTCCAGCTGGGCTGCGTTCCAAAACATTACCCGAGTGCCTCCGAGTATCATTTTATCCTTGTTTAACATTCGGTGAACAACAAGGATAAAATGATACTCGAGGGCACTCGGGTAATGTTTTGGAACGCAGCCCGGTATATGCTATGCTTATGCGACGTTATACATTTTGTGTGTGATGGCCTTTATGCTAATGTTAAGACTTCATATATGCGGTTGAGCACCGGCAAATGCTGCGGTGACCAATCAGGAGCCATGCGCAGGTCGAGTTCCGGCAGGTTCCGGCAAGCGCCTGGCTCCTGATTGGTCACCGCAGCATTTGCCGGAGCTCAACCGCATATATGGAGTCTTAGCATTAGCATTAATATCTCGCTTCGTGGGGCAGGTCTGTTCTCTATTGCTGCACTGCTGAACTAGTGCGACTGGTGCAGTAGGTTAGAGTGAAAGAAAATATACTTGTCTCACTCTAACTTATTGCACTAGTTCAGAGTGCAGCAATAGAGAACAGACCTATTAATATCTCGCTTCGTGGGGCAGGGCGACACTTTTTTCTGCTAGATTCGGTCGTTTTGTGCAAAAACGCGTCAATTAGGCTTAAATTCAGCGAAATCGGTGAGGAGTGAGCTCTCCTTAAGATTTACCGACAGCCAATCAACTTGCAACTTTTCTGTAAGAGCAGAATTTGCGCATACGTTTCTCTTGCGAATGAATTCGAGAATCGAGCCCCAGACCTCGTTTCAAGATCTGGGCTGCGTTCCAAAACTGTACTCCGTCAACTCTAAAGAACCCAAGGTAGTGGGGAGAGAGTAAGCCCAGAGTAAGTTACTCTGGTTGAACGATTTGGAACGTGAAAAAGTAGTATTAGCAACAAATAAAATGGAAGCTCAACGATGTATAATACTGTATAATACTTTAACAATGTTTTAGGATTGAAAGTTAACCTTAACCTAACCTAATAAATCTTACTTTTTTTGAAAGTAACTCTCAATCCTAAAACAGACTAAAAAACCATTAAAAAAGAAATTAATATGCTTATTTATTATGTGTGATATATAAAATACTTTATCTAATATGTTTATTAATATTATATTTGTTACTTATCACAGCAACGACCAACGTTTCCGCGGTGTATAGAGGCAATTGCGCTTATTATGTTCTAAGATCCCGCGTTTATATTTAAATTTAGTAGAGTTTACTCTCCTAACCCACCTCGGAAGCAGGGTTCATAGAGTTAACTCCGGGGTTACTTTACTCTCACTTTTGGAACGAATAGGCTCCGCCCATATAGTTACTTACTTCGCGTTTTGGAACGGCGTAGGGTTAACCCTGCTACTCAGAGTAGAGTTTTGGAACGTAGCCCTGGCGGATTGTCTTTTAGTGAAAACGTGACTTTAAATTCCAGGCGACCGTAGCCGTAGCCGGTCGCGCCGTTTCTGACGTAGTAGTCTTGTCTTCTCAGTTCAGCGTGATGTGATCACGTATCACGTCGACGGCAGTATCGACGGTCAGTGTGTACATATGCATCACCTGCCGCACGCGTATCTATGATTACTCAAGTTTACATACGCGCACCACTCCCGCTACTGCGTGTTCGCGATTTTTGTGAGATTCCTGACGTAGGACGGAACACGGAGCGTCGCCGGAATATTGACAAGTGCGTATTGACGAACGACTGATGGGGGACGCAGCGATGAACGTCGCAGCGTCCGGTGGCGGCGGCGGCGGCGGCGGCGGTGGTGGCAGTGGCGGTGGCAGCGGCAGCATTAGCGGCGGCGGCGGCGGCAGCGGTGGCAGCGGCAGTGCAAGCGGTGTCAGCGGCAGCGGCAGCGGTGGCCAACGTATCGTTAAAGAAGGATGGCTCCAAAAACGCGGTACTTCCCCATAATATTTACGTTTTGCGCAATGTTTACTAGAGCCTGAGGGGGACTCCGACCACGCTCCTACCTACGTGGTTACGCGCGGGCTAGGTGTCACGAACGCGTGCCGCTGCCTGTCGTTGAACGTACAATGCAGAGACGATGATACAGAGCCTCAGAGCCTTCCGCTCCTCACAAAATCATTTGCGCAAATCGCTGATTCCTGTAAGGAACGTTGACGGAGATCTGCGCCCATGGTCGAGTCTCGTCTTCATGTCCCCTCGAAGACAGAGTCTCGTTTTCGTGTCTTCGTAGAAGTTAGAAGTCTGCGTGTTTTCGTATCACTTCGAAAACAATCGCGACAATGCGACTTTGTAGCACACCTGGTGGCAGGAAACGTGGGAACGTTGAAGCATAGCGTCTCTTGATCCTCTTATTAGTCATATTTGGTGTCATACACTTTTTCCTTTTTAAATCGTATTGAATATATTAATTGGAAATTGTATGATGTTGTTATAGGTAAGATTTGAACAGTAATTTGGTAAAGAGAACAATTCAAGTATTTAGGGACTTACTCTTAGAGTTAAATTCTCCATAGTCAGATACGTATACAGAATTAAAATGCATAATTTCTTTGTAGGAGAGCACATCAAAAATTGGAGGTCGAGATATTTTGTCTTGAGGGACGACGGTACACTGGTTGGGTTCAAGGCAAAACCTGACCCACAGATGGCTGCGCAAACATCTACCCAGCCGTTAAATAACTTCACAGTGCGTGGGTGCCAAATAATGTCAGTGGACAGACCTAAACCCTATACATTTGTTATCAGAGGCCTCCAGTGGACAACTGTAATCGAAAGAACGTTTCATGTGGAAACGGAGCAAGAAAGGGAAGACTGGGTAGCAGCAATCAGGTTTGACTTTAACGGCAATCCTTTAAGCTCCAAAATGTTGAATTCCTTGATGCTCCATTGTGCAATGCTCATCTATTACCTCATATTTTCTTGCAGATATGTAGCAGATAGGTTAGCAAATGAAGAAAATCAGCAGCAAGAACAACTACAAATGCAACAATCCTCTTCCTCAGAGGATGTTGATATGGAATCGTCAGGGGGTGCTAGATCTGACTCTTGTAGTTCCTTAGGTGTTGTATCTACTGATGGTATCGATGAATTATCAGCAAAGTTCAGTGTCCAAGGAACTTCAAGTAGTAAAAGTACCGGCAAAAAGAAAGTAGTAAGTTATTTCTGATTATTTGGATATGTTATCTTATCTTTCTTAAAAAACACATTAATTAATTATGAATCATACCATTATAATGCACACATAATTATGATATTCATTTCTATGAATATACATGATGCAATATATAAATATAGAAAAAGTTTACATAGATACAGCGAAGATTGACTCCCTTAGATCAATTTACTAATTTATTCAAAATTAATTTTATTCGTAATTTCTTTTTATGTATGTGTTTCAGACACTTGAAAATTTTGAATTTTTAAAAGTTTTGGGGAAAGGAACGTTTGGAAAAGTAATTCTTTGTAGAGAAAAGGCGACAGGACATTTATATGCTATAAAAATTTTAAGAAAGGAAGTTATTATCCGCAAAGATGAAGTGGCACATACACTTACTGAAAACAGAGTATTACGTACTACTAATCATCCTTTTTTAATCGTATGTAAAATACCGCTTAATATATACATATTATTATAAATATTTTTTGCAATTTCATAATTTGAAAGATTAAAGGTGGCTGTTTTTATTGTGAATTATGATATAGTAAACTTATTTATAAATTTTCAGTCTTTGAAATACAGTTTTCAAACGGCAGACAGGCTGTGTTTTGTTATGGAATATGTAAATGGTGGCGAATTATTTTTCCACTTGAGTCGGTCACGTGTATTTGGCGAAGATCGTACTCGATTTTATGGCGCAGAGATTATATCGGCCTTAGGTTACTTGCACTCGCAAGGCATTATATATCGTGATCTCAAATTGGAAAATCTCCTCTTGGACAAAGACGGGCATATTAAAATTGCTGACTTTGGTTTGTGCAAAGAAGACATTACATACGGTTCGTATTGTTCGTAAACCGAAAGGTAGCTTAAACCTAATGAAATAAGTGTTACTGAGATTAATTGAATAAGTGTTGATGAGATTAATTGTATAACGTAGGGAGAACAACAAAGACATTTTGCGGAACACCAGAGTATTTGGCACCAGAGGTACTTGAAGATAACGATTATGGACGAGCTGTAGATTGGTGGGGTGTGGGTGTAGTCATGTATGAAATGATGTGTGGTCGATTACCTTTTTATAACAAAGATCATGAAAAACTATTTACGCTTATTTTATTGGAAGAAGTAAGATTTCCTAGGATGATTAGCAATGAAGCAAGAGACATGCTTGGTGGTAAGTATTACAAGCTTCAATGATTACAAACGTTCTTAAACAAGAAAAAAAATTATACTTGTGCGTCATTTTTATAGGTTTATTAATAAAGGATCCAAGTAGAAGATTAGGTGGTGGACCTAATGATGCAAAGGACATCATGAATCATGCATTTTTCTCATGTATCAATTGGACAGATCTTGTCCAGAAGAAGATTCCTCCACCCTTTAAACCGCAAGTGACTTCAGATATTGACACTCGATATTTTGATAGTGAATTTACCGGCGAAAGTGTTGAACTTACACCCCCGGATCAGGGCTGTTTGGGTAGTGGAGGGGGTTTAAATTCTATAGCAGAAGAACAAGAACATTTTCCTCAATTTTCATACCAGGAAAGTCATTCAGCAGCAACTTCTTCCATTGTTTCTATTAATCACTGACAGTGTCAAGTGTCTCGCTTAATTAATGTAATGAGATGTGGTTCAATGCATGAAAAGCCTCGAGTAAAAAGATTTAATTACGATATGTATCTGACGATTGTCTGCAAAGCTTGAAATCTTTCTTTATGATGCTTTTTTTATGCATCTTAAGAGATTGTCACATATCTCCAATGGCAAAAGAATTAGATTTATGCGTATAAGTGTGCGCGCATATTACACCTATACACATGATTATACAATTCATTAAAATTGTATATGGCAAAATGTATACTATAAGATTAGATCGAGATAGTACGATTAATATTTGCATATAGACTCGAAGGAATATGACAGGGATTAAATTACGTTCTTAATTGAATCGAATTAACTAAAATTCCTTGAGACACGTATTGTGAATATTGAATAATTTTCTTGTCATCAAGGAACGTGCGATAATCGTAAGTATACCTAATCTTTCGTTTAAAAAAAGCTGCACTTGACACTTTCCATCTTCATTATCACTGTGTTTATTACCTTATTTATGGAAGGGCAGTTCCTGATCTTTTTTTAATTCAATAGATGACTGTTACGGCAGATGCCAAAATAGAAAATTGCAACTGGCAAAGAGAGCCAGCGAAAAAGAAAATGGTTTATCCATTGTGAAAGTAGAATGTGTAGTAAAATATCAGCTTTAATTGAATTATTGTATAAATTGGAGGTAACTTTTTTAGCCTTATGTAAATTGTCATTATTATGACTGATAATAATTGGAGATGTGCGAGTATTCGAAAATTCTGGGCTGTATAGAATTCGGAGCACTTGTTCGAAACAAATGTTTGACTATTTTTGGAATTACTTGGAAAAGGAAGCTGTTTAAAAGAAACTTGGCTGAAGTATTTTCTACCTACATTACTTTCCAATTATCAAATAGTAGATGCACGCATTATGCGTATAGAAAATGATTAGAAATTAAATTCTCTGTTAGATTGCTGCAATTGGATATTTTATCGAATCATGAGCTTAAAGCTTAAGCAAATAGACATTCGATTCCATAACTATCCAATATAGCTTAAAGTCTAAAAGATGAAAACTTTATGTGAGATTCTATTACCTTATAGCTTATTTATTTTCACTGGATAAGACATTTGGAAAAATCTTTGAATCTTGAAAAATTCGAAAATTTTGGAAAATCTTTGGATTACAAAATTAACGTTCTAGATACTATATACATATTTGAAAGTAATGATGTATGTATAATTGTATATAATATAATATTATATATATTATATATATATATATATGCGTACATAAATCATACCTCGTATTTTCCAATGTCTGCAAATCTGCATTTTTTAAAAATAATCTCGAAAGTTTGTTTTTAAATATAATTATTCTGTAAAAACAGATTTTTAATGGAGACAATGAAATGTAATTGTTCATTATTCGTGTCACATCATAAAAATAAAATCGTTGCTAGACTTCAACAGTAATAGCATAAAATGATTTGTGCATAATTGTGATCAAAGTGCCTAGTAAACGATTACTCCCTAGTGCGAATAATGTGGTTACATTCGAATGCAAATGTGAAAATATAGAATAATCATATAATCAGTCATTATCCTATTTTTATTTATCGGGACTAAACACTTAATCTATTCTATATCATGTAGATAAACTCGCGTTTTTTAAGAACTCGCTAATTGAAAACTTCTAAATAATTATTTAGGAAAACGTGAGGGTTTACAGATAATTCAACGAGTCATAGGTTGAAAATATGTTAGCCACAATTGGAGCGGTTGGAGTACTTTGAACATAGCTTGAACGAGTTCTATCCGAAATATAGTCGTAAGATACGTGATATGTGAAGCTTCGAAAAAACTCACACATGTCTAATTATAATAAATTTTTAATCGGAAAAGTGTTTTCCTAAAAAAAGAAAAACAGTCAAGGCTATTCGTTATATATCTTTATGTATCATTAAATAGTGATTAATTATGAGAGTTAGATGGAAATATGTGAAATCTTATACACTAATACTATATATATACATATATATATATGTACACATATATACATATACATATATTTATATGTATATATGTATATATATTATTAAAACTATATTATATAATATACTTATAATAATTATATATATGCATATATTTATATTTTAACAATTAAAGGATTATATTATACGTTTTTTGCATTTACTAATTTTTTACTCGCTCATACGTAAATATCATGCATTTTATTGTTCATGTATACATTTCAACCGTAGTATGTTCAGCTACGTAAAATGTGTACCAAATTCAAATTACAATTATATGATTATACGTATAATACACAGCCAAAGTAAAAGAAATTTCTTATTTACTATAACAGATCGTTAAATGTCTTTAATCTATATTTTGTTCGTTATTTGGGTTTAATATGACGTAATATGGCGCTAATTAATGTAAGATTAGATTTTTGTCATATTAATTTATAGGAAAAACTTCTATATACTGCGGTAAAGGTTTCTCTTTCACGAGCCAAACTCTGTCTAAAACAGCACCATCTTTATCATCGGATACCTATTATTAAATGAAAGTGGTTATTTTACGATTCGATTATAAAAAAAATCACGTTTCCAGGATTTGTTTTTATCATATTTATGCCATACCTGTTCTAAATACAAATGAGTTTTGTTGAACACTTTCATTCTTGTGTATCCATAATCCGAGCTATGAAATGCAGACCATTCCGGTAGGTTTGAAATAAATTCCTCTCGACCTTCTTTGCAACCAGCTGATCCAGTAACTATGTGTACAGGTGCTTTATAATTTGTATATGGTTCCTCATAACTGCCATTGTACATCTAACGAAGATAATTTCTATTATTAGCAAACGAATATTTTCCTGAAAATAAACTCGTTAAACAACATTTACTTTAAAGTTGTACATGGGCCACATCCTTTCATAACTATGTTCGTGCGCCCAAATTTCTAAATCTACTTTATGTTTGAAGAACAGATCTTCCAGTCCAAACCAATTTAAAAATGGTAATCCAACTCTAACTAGACTCTGATGGTTAGTGCAATCGTCTGCATTTTTATTGCTGCAATACATTGGCCTATGTCCAAACGTTACTATCCATGGACGTTGAGCCCTTTAATGATGAATCCTTTGTTAATCATTATTATGTTGTATTATGGTCTAATTGATAGCGTACCTTGCTTCAGGTTTATTAGCTTCTCGTAGATCTTTATCCAACCATT
This sequence comes from Leptothorax acervorum, assembly GCA_035220615.1. Taxonomy (NCBI): domain Eukaryota; kingdom Metazoa; phylum Arthropoda; class Insecta; order Hymenoptera; family Formicidae; genus Leptothorax; species Leptothorax acervorum. The sequence continues at coordinate 186,104 of JASTWQ010000019.1, forward strand.
CGTATTGCTTAATCATTTGTTTTATACCATAATTCATAAAATAATAAGCTTCAGTCTCTATAGCTACAAAATGTACAGGACCTATATTGAAGCTGTACCATAAGCCTTCCGAATCACCTGGCATAGTAAATCGGGCCCTGGAAGATTATCAAAAAATATCGATAGCAAGTTGCACGTGATCAGGCAACAGTAGTCAAATATACCTGTAATTGCTAAAATTGTATTTCTCTTCGTGGTTGCCGGGTACAGTCATGTACGGTATATAAGCAGCAATGGATTCAATTTGCCGCATAAACTCGTCTCCTACACGTGCGTCATTCGTGTTCATGTCGTAAGCGAAGTCGCCAACGTGAATGGCAGTGTCATATAAACCACGCTCTGTCTCTTCTTGCAGCCGTGATAAACTCTGCGCGTTCTCATTACCCATATCACCAAAGATAACTATTTGCGGTGACCAATCTGCAGAGTCCTCGGGTGCAGTTCTCATGTAAAATACATTTGACCATCCATAACGGCTACCGCAATGATATACTGAAGACGAATAGGAAAATATTCTTTGGTGCGATAATTTAAGGATAATTAGTAGCAAACGGTAAAATGCATGAGATATATCTTACTGTATTTGCTATTGGGCGTTAAATTCTTTAGCCACACTCTGTGGATATACTGTTTCTGTTTTTGTTTTCCGCCATCGACGAAGAGAGTAGAATTTCCTTCAGCTCGCAGAGCAAATCCACCTATACCGTATTCCACTATGGACTCTTCTGTATCACTTCTTGTGCTCCAAGTGACAACAATGTCATGAATGTTATCTAAAGATTACATTCAGAATATATATATCATATTAATTATCTCTTTTAATCAATAAACAAAAGAGTTTATGAACACTTGTCTTGGAATACAATTTCCTCATGTTATACTGTTTATATATTTAAAAATATGACCTAAGACATTACACGCATTACACATATCAATATCATAAAACTCACCACCATAAGAAAGATGTACAGCTTCCGGCTGATAATGTATCACAGTAGCAAACGCAGTAGAGAAGAGAGATAGGATCACGAGCGTGATGTGCGCAATCATCTTGCCTATACAGACCAGAAACAGCGTCAGGTGATAGGTATTAATTAATAATTGATTATCTGATATGACAGTACAGAAACAGAACAAAGGAAGGAATTAATTTGCGTTTGCATATCAAACAATTACATATGTCACTGAATGCATCATACCTGCTGATTCAACGTGTCCTATCCTGCTTGTTTGTCACAGAAAGGAACGACAACGTCGACAACCAAGAGAAAGCAACTGAAGCTTATACATCAAAAACAATGAATCCTACGTTATCTCTGAAATACGTGGTCGAATGCATTGGAACGCATTATGCAGCATTATGCATTATCATTTCGACACGATGACGCTCGAAATAATTGACCCCCACCTTGCATCCGTCAGCGACCGATCTGTCATTCTTGTAGAACGAAACCGACCAATGGCGAGTTGGCGAGCGCTCGCACTAAACGCGCGCGACGATTGGCCATAGATAATACTGGCGCGAGATGCTTTCGCGTCTAACTTCATGTTTTAGCGTATTTTATAATTTCAATTTAGCGTACTTAGGTTTATTGTAATTGCGCTACATTAAATTTTTTTTGTAACCATTATATTTTTTTACAATAAAATATAGGTATATAGTAAAATATTAGAGAAGAAAGAAGGAAAACGAAATAAAAAGTTCAATTGTGGAGAACAAGTCCTTTTGCCTTCCGAAAAGATTTCACGCTTTTTATAATAATGACGGTGTGTTAATCTCTTCGAAAAAATACTGGCACATATGTGTATATGTTTAGTTTTCTTTTACAATATTGCTAACAAGGGAGAAAGCGATATTCACTACAGTATTTTCAACCATTTTCATTCTTATCTTCCGTATTTAATTCCTATGGATTTAAATTGAATAAAATATAACAAAGGAAAATTAAATTACTCTTTTCTAACTTTAAAAATTCATACATGAAAAGATTATAATAACCATTAGTTTTCATTTCTATATTATATTTGACGACTTACTAATTGTTCTCAAAAAGTGTCATAAGTTAGTCTAAATTTTTAAACGTAATTTTAAAAATCGCTATCGAAAAAATTCCTAAATTATATTGCCTTTCTCCTGTATTATATTATATTAAGAGAATAACATTGCAAAACATTATCATCATATCCAATAAACACATATGTATAATAAGATCGTTTAAATAATTTTATATATTTGTATTTTTTTAAATATATTGAATTGCTGTATTTATATCAATTTTTATCAATGCAGATTAACTTTAATCCCTTTAACTTACTTTTTATCCTTTTCTAATTCTTATAGCACTAAAAGAAGATAAAAAGTAAGTGAAACTGAGATTAAATTTAATCTACATCTCGAAATGGACATTAGTGCAATTAAACAAGCTTCACTGAACACTATTTATCTTTGGCGACCTCTCGTTAAGATTATCGACACCTCACATCTGTCGGTAACGCAAGCTATAATTTTGAATATAATTAAAAAGTAAATTTTAAAAATATGTCTAATAAAATCTTTACGCGCGCGAATTATAATCGAAAAATATTCAATTTGCTAGAATTTGATTCTTCTTCGTAAAAACGCTCGCTTTATCACAGAGATATCTACAAGAAAATGTATGCTGTAAGGAAAACATGTCGTAAACTGCATCGTATAAGGTCGGATTTATAGTCATCAGTTCGAAGAATTTAATCGCACGCGCCCACTGGCGTAGGATCATCACCTAACTGGGAATTAAATTAGAGCTGCGGTACAAGCGATTCGTCCAATTTCCAGAATAGTTCTCGCCTCAGCGGTAAGATTTGTTTAACTAGAACGCGGACTCGAGGCTCGCCTCGTGATTGCCTGCGGGTTACTATTAATCCATACTTGAAGTTAAATGTTACTCTCGATCACAGACAATAGGGCGACGTTGATTCCGTGCGGCAATACCGCGATAATGCAATTACATAAGACGGAAGCTGGAGAGAGTCAGAGAGAGAGAGAGAGAGAGAGAGAGGAAAGAGGCGGAGGGAGGGTGGAAAGGAGAGAAAGAGAGAAACCAGAAAGGCAGTTACCGAACTAGCATCCTCTATATTGATCTTATGGTCTTGCAGTTCTCTCCGTCTCGCCTTTGGGCTGCACGCGTTTCCCGTGCACGTGCAAACTCGCAGGAACGTAGGAAATTTTCGCGGCTCCTCAGAAATAAACAAGCGTTAAGTGGTTAAATAATTAGAAAAATTATATTAAAATTCTTTAAAAATTCTTGGATTTTATATTTGTATTATATATTTATATAGAAATATAATTTTGGAATATCTACCGTTGTCGTTAATAAATGGAGATTCGGGTTTCCGAAAGAGGATCAAGGACAGGATTAGCGCCAGAGAGTACTACTCGAATTATTAAGGTATCCTAAGTATAAGATACCTTTAAGAAGTTATTAAACATTCTAATTGTACGATAAAAGGAGCTTTATGCATAATAAAATTTGAAAAAGTTGCGATCTTGCGATTATCTCTGAAAATACACGTGTATCCGTTTCACTAAATACGGCACATGCTTGTTAATGAATATGCATGGACTTGGAAGACAGTTCAAATTACTTACACATCGGATTATTGCACGATGCATAAATAAGATTGTTTCGCAACTCCGGGAATACCGATATCAATTTAGAAATTAGGTATTGCGTGAACATTAAAGAACTTAATAACATGAGAATTATTTGCAGCATTAATCTTTCCGCGATAAAAGTAGAATTGATTTATTTTCGTGATATTTCATGATTTATTTATTTTCGTGATATTTCGTGATTTATTTATTTTCGTTATATGAAGATTGGAGTACAATGGAGTTCTATAAAATATGCTTTGTTAAGAAATTCTGCATTAATTGTAAGAGATTGTTATAAAGTAGATAGGTACATGTCTTTCTTCAGACCTGGAAAGATCGATTTGTTTCATAACTGAATCTGTGATATCATCGAAATGAAAGCTTCTAGAAAAATATATTTTCTTGCCGGTTTCTCACGGTTAGAAGTTAGAGAAGCGCAATATAAGTTTTCCATTCTACTTTCGCGACGTAGCGAGGCGGCCCTCCTGAGCATAGAGCAACCCCTTGTGTAAATATCTCAGAGATCCAATATTGTGTTCGGAGAAGATGATCTTATATTCGTGAATTTAATATAGGATATTTGAAATTCTAGTTAGATATAGTGATAAAGACTTGGTTAGAATTCTGCGCTTACCTTTGCGTCAACCCTTTATTGTGTAATAAATAAGTAAATGAATAAAAAAATCACGCTTATGAAAAGAAATGCAGGAACAACTGGAATTTAACATCTCGATATCTAAAAATACTTGACTCAATAAGGGACAGAGTTCTGCAATTATTGCTAATAATAAATGCATCTTTTCTTATTAACAGTATATTTTGAAATCTGTGACAAAACTCGTCATATCGGAAACTATAATGAAATCGATTCCGAGTTAATTATTTTTGTATTACGAATTATGCTGTGTAGTGCACTTGTTGTCGAGCTGTTTAATACACGTTTTAACATTTACCTACTAAGAACAATTATATAAATCAAATTATTTCAAGCTTTAATATATTTTCTGTTTCATAAACATCTTGATAAAAATAATAGCAAATCGTAGAGCGGAAACTACAATAGTTTTTATTTTATCTGAAACTTAAAATCCGGTATGGCGTAATGACTTTCTACCTAAGTAATTTCCGTTGAAGAAAGTCTTTTAGAAAAACATAATCGAGAAATCTGTAGTCAAGAGCATAGTCGATAAAGTGCGTTCGGTTTTCTCGCAATTTTCGTCATACGATAGATATCGCCAGCGACGGCTTTAGCCGTGTAATAGCACCCTCGGTGCCGCCGCTCCCGAGATACGCCTTCCGCCTTCGCGGGCCAAGGAAATCTTATTAATAATCGCGAGAGAGAAATAAGTAGGGCGTGCAAAACGTGGCCAGCCGTGAGTCGCGAGATGCCAGCGCGCGAGAAACGATGCTGGAGAAACCAATTCCCAGAGTCAATTTGCGATTGTCGCGGCTGTGCGCGAGGAACGCACGTCCCTGTGCAGATCCTGCGCCCTTCTCGACGCGCCCCGAACCGTCGCGTCGGGCGGTCGGCATGGCACCGTCGCGCGTCCCGATCATCCCCTACAGCCGACGCGACGGCCGCGGCGCGGCGCGGCGCAGGTACGGCGTGAAGGTTGCGGCGTACGAGAGGGCTCGAAAGTCGAAGACCGGGGATTGCCGCCAACTGGACGACGCCGGCGCGCCGCGGACTGCCGCCGCCGTCGCCGCCGCCGCCGCCGTCGCTGACGCCGCTCCGTGGCGAGGGTTGGAGGCGGCTCGGTGGAGGGTTGGAGGGTTGCTCCAGCGGCGAGAGAGAGCGGTGTCGGCAGGGCTGCCGCCGCCGTCGGTCAACGCGCACGTACCCAACGGGGTTCACACCCATCTCTCGCGCTGCGGGCATCTCGGCGCTCTTTCCCCCAGGGTCGGCCTCGACGTCGTCTACGCGAGGCGGATCACCATCACCACCACCACCACCACCCACCCCCACGCCGCGCGACCACCCCCTCCGCGCATTCTCTCAAGTTAATCGGACTCGCGATTCGGCCGGGGATTCGAGACGTTACGCCGCTCCCGAGGTGCACACACACACTGTGCACGGCACCGATTAGGGTGGTGGTTTGCGCGCCGTCGTGACGGTGGAGGGTGAGAAATAGAGCACGGCACAGTTGCGTGTGTCTTAACCCGGGGACCTGTGACACGAAGGAGAGAGACAGAGTGAGAGAGAGAGAGAAAGAGACGGTGCGTGAGTGCTGCATTTCGTGGGAATCGCTCGAGAAGAAGGAGACTCTGGGGAATCTAAAATTTCTCTCGACGAAGATCTCTTGGCGTCGATCCTCGGCGAGAAGGGACGGGACGCGCTAGAGTGTCAGACAGCTGAGAACACTTATTAATATCAGAGCGCCGGGCGAGGAGTGTCCGAAAGTCATCGCGGGTCACGTCGATGGCGCGGTGATGCCGATCGCGCTTGATCCTTGCTGGAGCTCGCTGTGCACCAGGTATACAATTTCTCGTCCCCCGTGCGCGTCGCCGTGCTGCGCGAAGCAGCGACACGAGGTACGTGCCATCGCTCCCGCGAGAGCGTGATTCAACATCCCGTCGAGGGATCAATTGTCCCGCGTGTGCCGGTGGGACCGTGAGGATAAGACCGATCGAGAATCGAGATCTAACGATCGCGCGGATCGATCTGATTCCAGAGATTCAAGCAAAACGCGCGCGCACGGCCAAGCGCGTAAACATCGATAAGGCGCGCGCCGCGAGAGAGGGTGAGAGACGCGGGAGATTGCGTAAGGGGGCGAGAATCTCGCGCGCGCGATGATCTCGATCGTCGCCGGGGAATCCCGCGGGAAGTCCGGGACGTCGTGCACGATCCCCGCGCTGCTGGCCAGATGCCCCGTAACGATCGTCGTCGACGTGCGACCGCACGAAGGGTGGTAGCGCGCATCGGAGCGGGATCGGTGGAGCAGCAGCAGCAGCAGCAACAGCAGTAGCAGTAACCAGCAGCAACCGGAGCAACAGCAGTAGCGGCGGCAGCAGCTGGTCGGAGCTAATACGCGCTCTCGGCGCCGCGGTGCACCGCGCCGCGCCGCGCCGCGCGGGGCCTTGGATGCGGTGGTCGCGGAACGAAAACGACAGGACGATGGCCGGTTGTGCGTGCACGGAAGCGGCACACGAAACGTTAGTCGAAGCGGTGATCAATAATAAAACGCTGCTCCGGCTCGCCGAGGTATTGTGAACCGGGTGATCGCTATTCCTCACGCCGTGGCTCGCGAGGCAACGTCGCCGTAAGGATGTAGGGGGGCCCGCGATAACGGGCCCCGTGGAGGCGCCGCTTCGTTTCCTCTCGTTGCCCTCGTCGTTGCCACGATCGCGACGGACCGCGAGAACGATCTGACGACAGGAGAGCCAAAGCGTGCGATTTCGAAAAGAAAGAAAAAAAAGAGAGGCGAAGAACGTAAAAGGGAATATAACACGTAATAATAAAATCGTGACACGCTGATGGAGTGTCGAACGTAAATATAATTATGTGTTCCTTAGTCGATCTCTTAGGTGGCTCCGAGTTATCGAGCGTGTATCGTAGTTCTCGTCGTAGTAGCAATTTTCTTATACCACCCTCGTGTGGAGCATAGATGCCTTAGTGTGTCCGTTTAGCGGGGAGGAAAAAAAGAGAGAAGGAGAAAGAAAAGAGTCTTGGATTCCCGATGAACGGCCGATCGACGACGATCTCGCGATAAAATCGTAAATGCGGCGAGCACGACGGAAGGCGCGGTTAAATACACGTCGGGCTGTACGATAAAGCAAAGCCACCCGGAAACGGAAAAGAAAATAGAGAAAAAAACGAATCGGGGAAATAGAGAAAGAGAGGGAGAGAAGAAAAAGAAGTGCGTTCCGTGTGGTGCGAAAAATATAATCGCTGTTAGCCGGCCGCGAAGTAGGTCACGAGGTCGATACTAAAATGAAGTGAGGATGCAAGAGGAAACCGGGAAAATGACATGTGCTAACGACGTTAATAACGGCGGACCGATTTTTCGGGGCGAACCCGGTGCAGTGCGAAGTAATTAGTGATTTACCGTGCACTCGTTGCGGGCGCGCGACTCATTCGCGCGGAGTGTCGCGCGAAGTGATCTAATAGCGGACTACCCTCTACGTACGGCGGATAATTACTAGCGAAAATGGTCGATCTAGGAGGATACATTATTATACTCACGAACGACGATGGAAAGATCAAGCTGTACGGTACGTAAGCGGTTTACGTTAGCACGTTTACAACGGCGCGATTGTTCGCCAGTTATATATTCGACCGACGTCAAATATTCCGCAAAACATTCGGAGTATCGGAGTATTTTAAATGTAAACAATGCGCGATCTGCATATGGAATATATAATCTGTGAATTAAAGTTTCGAAAGCATTTTCACATCTTTTTGTAAGTCACGCATATGCTTAACGCTATCTTTATGTTCACGCGGATCTTAACAATCTATGGTATTTTCAGGCTCTATAGATTCTCTTATCTACATAGCGTTTACATATCGGGCTCTCGAATATTTGTCGAATAAACCGCGCTTGCGATCGTCTCTTTAGATATAAATATGATTATCCTCGATCGCTCGGGGGTATGCGACAGAGCGGGCGCGGCGCGTAGGAATCTAAATGAGAAGTGATAATTTTCTCGTTAGCGCGATCATCACATATGCGCGCAAGCTTACACGTCATGCACACGTCGCACGCTTTCGGAAACCGGAAATGTGCGACGGACGGATTTCCGATTTGCGCGACGTGTTACAGTAATGCGCGACGATTTACATAGACTACGTGTTTCGCGACGTGTTATTTATAGGCTGACCTTTATGTTTACTTATCGTAACGCGCGCTTTATCGCCCCGAAGGAGGCACACTCGCTCTATTTTATGTTTCACTTCTTCTTCCCTTGATTCCTGTTGGATATTTTTCTTAGAAGACGTTCGAATCTAATTTTTTTAGAAATTAATCTTTGTATAAAAGATTATAGGCAAAACACATCGGCGATATACATATTAATACAACTTGTATTAGCATTACATCAGCGTTACATGAGCGTTACATTAATTTTTACATACTTTACAAAGTTAAATTAGCCACGGTGTATTAATTATTCCACTATCAATATTTGAATTGCAAGACATTGATAAATCGGTTACATGATCCCTAATGTTCTTTTCTTTTTAGTTTATCGAGAGGAAGGCTTTTCGCACCATTCTGTATTCCGTACGATTTAGGAAAAAATACACCAATTTGGTTGCTTTTATACGATTCGTTTGCGCGCATTGCCCTTTAAATGGCCGTGCTCATTAGCAGATACATTCCCGTTTACGAAGCAGATTACGTGTTACATCCATGGATGTTTAAACAGGAATTTTTGCAGACTTCGATGTCTAGTTTTAATACGGATTATTGAATACGATATTATCGCATTCAAATTTAAAGCGCGTTGTAATATCCATTTAACACGAAATGTAATCAACATTTATAATGCGTATCGGAGTTATTATTCTAAAATATTTTTTTCTAACGTTAAGTGTTATAATATTTAAATAATATTTAAATATTAAGTATTATAATATTTAAATATTATAATACTTAATGTGATATAACAATTGAATTTCACAAATTGTAGTAAGATTATATTCACCCTTATGCAGGATCGCCAGCGGACAATGTGGACACTCTGGAAGTGAGCGATGAAATTTTAGAAGTGAATGGTCGCACTTTGGAAAATGCATCTCATAATGAAGTCATTCAATACATACATCAGGTAATTATATCAGAATATTTCCGACTGTATTATTGGTATGTTTGGAGTGGCTCATTATATTTCACAATTTATCATACATTTCGTAATAAACTGCCATCATTCTTTTGAAAATGAAGATAATATGATTAATAAATTGATATTCCTATAAAAGAGAAAAATGGAAAATGTGTAATATATAGAATATAGCGTATATATATATTTTATTTTTATATATTTTCTTAATTATACATGATGCAGGTAATTGTGTTTTCTTTGATTCAAGTGCATCAAATCTCGGACAATATGCCTGCGTCTTCGGAGAAGTGGAAACAAGATGGGTGAGTCGAGTTTTCTTTTACGTCTTTTATATCTCTTTTTAAACGTAATCAAGTAATGTTATATATTTCGAGCTATATTAATGTTAGAAAAATAAGACGGAAATAAGTGAAGCGTCAAAGAAGTAGCAAAGATAGAGACAATTTTTATTAAATCTTGGAAATTACAAACAAAACAACGAGCGCAAAAATGTGGAAGATTAGGTGAAAGAAAATGGGAGAAAAAATAGACTGGAGTTGAAGCGGAGCTATACCCATTTACTTTTCACGTGAATCCATCTATGTCCTCGTTATTAATTCAAATGCCGGCGTGTTATTCTTTGAACAGATGTTTTAAAAGCAAATGAGACATTTCATCGCCGACCGGATGGTATTGTTGCTTTATCGCAACCGGGCAGACGTTCGCACGAATTTGAATACAGTTTAAATACATTGGCCACGGTCGATTTCATGTTGTTCCATACCGTGCTCTCGCCCTTGTCGAGCAAACGCGTAGTGCTTTTAAACACACCGTGGAACATCACGCGCGACGACAGACTTTTGATGGGGAGGACGAAAATAAGAATTTGGTCGCGGAAAAGCTGGGACGAAGTCGCAATTGATATTGACACGTTCCTGCCGGACAAAATTTTCCGACCAACGCCAACGGTCGGAAAAGCGACAGTCCGGAGAATATTCAGAAAAATTCTGGAAAACTCTTTTCGAGCGTGAATGCCGCATTCCTTTCAGAAGTAAACGGATTCGCATGTGAGGAAAGTTCCGCGTGAGAGAATTATGAATACAGATTTGCACCCTATTACGCCTCGAAACAATTATTTCGTTTTTTTCCCCCCGTTGTCGACCGGTGACGGTGTGTAGCATAGACGATAAACGTGTCGCTGTCGTGCGGACACTGATAATACAGTGATTCATTCGCATGAATCGCGCCGCTATATTGCGCGCGCTGATAACAGGTTTATTGCAATCGATTTCAATATTGCATCTGTGAAGTGGACGCGAAATTACAAGCCCTTTAATTCGTTTAAATCACTTGAAATCGCGCCTCTGTATCATTATTTTTGTCCGATATCTATCGAAACCCGTAATATATTCCTTGATTATTCTCCAATAATCATCCCCCCATTAAGCTGTTTCATTCTATTGTACGAACGAGCATTACGTTTGCTGAAATTCGCAACGTGGCGCGTAACGTGGCGCAGTGGTAGTTTGGATTTTCAAGTCGCGTTTACGTCATGCGAGCGACCTTCGGATTCATCGCGGGTCGAATTCGAACGCACTCCTCAGGCAATTAAGGCATTTGTTTAGGCATATTGGACGTTCTGTGAATAACAGAAAGGCGCGGCCTGAGGAATCAGCGGGCAGGTCATTTCCATCACACGGCGCGGCAAAATTCGAACGGCGTTCAGGGGGACCGTCGGCCGTTTCCGGGAAGGCTCGTGCGAGTCCGGCGTTCGCCAGGTAAACGCTCCAGGTGGCCGCGTACGGTATCGCAGTAGGGGGGCGGGGGGGGGGGGGGAGGGAGGCAGGAGTTGGAGAACTCCGGAGGTGGGCAGGTAGGCACTGTAGGCAGGCAAACAGGCTGCACATGGCGGACCAGGAGGTATAACCTTCGAATGGTATCCGCTGTCACGCTCCGCGCGGCAGTACGGAGGAACCGTTCGTACGCGCGCCAAGAGCGGTTCCGCGCGCACCGTGTTCCGTCCTGGTACCGTGACCGCGAGTCTGTTCCGGGCGGCGCGACAACGACGCGACGGCCCGGCCGTCGACATACGGGTTTCTCCTCGTTGGAGAACACGCGATTTCTCGTTTCTCGCCGACTGTCTGGCGTATCGTGCCCCGAATCGCGCGAGTTCGCGCGAGTGCCATATCGGATATCGGGCGATAGCCACCACACGGTTTCTCGTGGGTTCGCGTTCGCCAGGTCGTCGATCGCGCTGATCACAAGCGCGCGCGGGTCGAAGGTGAACGGTCCTGCGGTCGATTTGCGCGCGTGACGGGGGAGTGAAATTCGTGATAGATTGGTGCACTCTGTGGTGATCACCGTCCGATATAGGGTGGTGTTGCACGAGCGACTTCAACGCGCTTCCTCCAGGCCAGCGAGGAGATCCGTCTTCCTGCCTCTCGCCCCTTATCCATCTCTGTCTCTCTCTCATCATCGTCATCATCTCGGCGACCTGTCGATCTGCTCTAAGGTAACTGGCTTCCTTTCTTTACTCGTCGCGCGAGCTCTTTTCGCGATCTTCTCTCGGGCGCACCTGGAGCGATCCCCTCGCGTGGCCAATCTGACCGCGCGACTTCTGGGCAGTTTCTGGGGCCCGCGTTTTTTCTGGGTGGCCATCGGTACCAGAACGGTGCCAACGCTTCTCGCTCTCCGTCTCCGCCGCCTGTCCTCCTTCCTTTCTCCCTTCCTCTTTCCGCCATTCGTCTCTCTTTCACCGTCTCTTGTGACATGTCGACTTCGCAATATCACGCGCGCCACTTATTTCCGATACACACCTCGTCGCGCGCTCCGCGGTTTTCAGCTCGCGTCCGCACTGTTTACGAGCCTGGTATACCCGCGCGGCTCGTATAGCCTGACTTTTATTAAGTCTCTCTTTGCCGCTTTTGTCACGCCGGTCGCCGATAATTTTTACACCGCGCCTTCGCGCCTTCGATTAATAGCGCGTAATCCATTCCTTTTCAACTCATCGTCGGTCTCGCAAACTCTCCCGCGCCGTGTCATCTCGCGAACATTAACGAATTTTCAATTTCACCATGGAAATATCTTACTTGATCTGTATAGAAATTCATTTTTCATCTACCCGGATCAATTAAATTCTTTTTTCCACGCTCCGTCATCGTCACTCTCTCGCGGGATATCTTGCGAGAGCTCGTAATTATTTAACTCTCTCACATCGCTCGTTTGTCCGTCTTTTTCTTCTCTGTCACAATTAAAAAGTCTGCGTTAATACATCCTGCATGAATGTTTTAATCCTGTATAAATTTACATATGTGAAGTTCAGATGTTCTGTTAATATCCTCTCTCGCGCGTGTTTATATTTCTATACTCATCCTTCGCGCTTTACGAAATAGATTGCCTCTTATTGAGTTTTGCGAAACGTTAGGAATATTGATTAGAGAATCGGGCATAATGGATTTTCCAGGATAGGCTATTGCATTTTATGCACGCTTTTATATCACGTCCTCAGCTCAATCGCATTCCTTGCATTGAGATATGGCTATTTAGAACCTCGTTGTAGATTCTTTATACGGATGTAACGTCAGAAAAGCATCTTGCGAAATTATTCCGGAGCTTTATGAGATATTTATAAGATTCCCTATTCATATAACGTATAATTTACTAATTAAATGAATAAGTAGTAATTTTTAGAAATCGACCCAACTGGCCATGTTTATTAACAGTATCACAACGTTTCGGCCATGGATTTTGGCCCTTTTCAAGTGACAATATATAAACAAACTTTACATTCGTCTGTCTAAAATAATACAATAAAACACTTTAGGTAAAAGAATATATAAAAACGATAACATACGATGAGAAAAATTAAAACTTACAAGTTTGCATTCTTTTTTATATATTCTTTTAACTAAAGTGTTTTATTATTGTATTATTTATTTTTGTATAGTGTATTATTTTAGACAGACAAATGTAAAGTTTGTTTATATATTGTCACTTGAAAAGGGCCAAAATCCATGGCCGAAACGATCCTGTGATACTGTTAATAAACATGGCCAGTTGGGTCGATTTCTAAAAATTACTACTTTTTTAATTATTGGCTGGCGACAAAAAGTTCCTAATCTGCTTAATTAAATAAATATCCACAAGATATGAATGTTATGTGTATTTTCTAATTCATGTTATGTATATACTACTACATATAATAATTATTATAAACAACATAATATTACATGACAATGATGTACTTGTAATATACATCATATTAAATCTTAGTTTGTTCAAAAAATGTCAGGAGAGTGACCGACGTGTGTCCATAATAATAATTCATTGTTATAGACGCGAAAGTTTGCTTCACGTTCTTACATCATCGGTCAACGTCACGTTGTTCCCCCGCCGCTCCTGAATTTTGTTCATCCTTCTAAATCTGCTCTCCGTTGCGTCACGTACATACCTTCTTTTTTATTTATTTACGACACGCGAACTTATCCATTGAAATTGGTCCACGAGAAATATCTTTTGAATCATCCCGATCTGTTTATGCGCGAAATCAAGTTATAAAACGTTCGATCTCTTCTTTTTTCCCCCTTACAAGTACGTGTATGCATAGTCAGATTCGGGAGAGACAGATAAATGAAAAAGGGAGTCTCTCTCTCTCTCTCTCTCGCTCTCTCTCTCTCTCTCGCCAGAAGTGAATCGGCCCCGCGTGATTTTCACGTCGAGCAACATCCGCGCGGCCGCACATCCGCCTTCCGTGTGCGTACATGCGTACCGCGAATAATGCGGAATGTGTTTTTTTTTTCCCCTCTCCGACGCGGGCTAACAATCGCGCTGCCCACGATGCGTGTCAAACGCTTATTGTCATGGCATGGGCGTATTCGCGCGCGCTCCTGGATGTATGTACGATTGTACATACGTGCGCCGCGCCGGCACGGCCGGGCCGTCACGGAAACGAGGAAGCGCCGACGCGCCGAACGCGTTCGCGTACGGACGTGACGGAGGAGAGTAGGAAACGGGAGATGTGCGTGAAGAGCCGGTATACGTAAGACGGTAGAGGCGCGCGGTTTTACGAGCGCGAGGCACGCGGGATGCAGTCGAACGAGTGCCGTCAGAAACCGGAGCGAGTATATACGGGGTGTCCGGTGAACGGCGAGTGAAGAAGCGATTTTTGTGTTCCTCGAATTCGGAGAAATTCGTTCTGCGGGAGTAACATTTTCCGAATCGAATTTCGATCGAGATTTTCGCCAGGAAGGGGATCGAACGGAATCGCGAAGGAGTTTCGACGTGTTAAAAGCTTCAAGAATGTAGGAAAATGAAAAAAAAATATCAGACCACGTAATGTTTGGCGACAAGAAGTCACATTGCGGCTCGATTACCGCGCGGGACGTTCGACGTTGGAAACGAACGCTGTGCGACGTGACGGTCGAAATGAAATTTTTGTCGAGGAAAATTGGAATCCGGGCTTGGTACCGGGATACCGCTCTCGCGGTCTTTTCGCGCTTCTCGCCGGAGTACCCTGTATACGCGTGCCGATGCGCTCGCGTGCGAGAACGCGATAGGTACATGCAGCAGAAATCGAGAATGAGCGACCCGGGAGCAGATCGTCCGCCGACGTATAAATTAGGCACGATCGCTTTAAATCGTCTCGCGCGCACTTCCCTCTTCCCTCCGTGATGTGCGCTAAATTGTTTTCATCCCAACCTGTTGAATTCTGATGGAATCGGGCGCGCGGGGTGTAGAAAAAAGGCTGCCAAATGCTGCAAAACTCTTTTTTTGTATGACAAAACAGATCGCCGCTGATCGGGTATCGCATTTGTATCCCGAAATCCGCGCTCAGACACAAATCCGTCTCGGTTCTCTCTCGAGCGCAGGCATGTAGCAGATTTTCCCTCGAATAATCTATATTGTTCTATATAAACGTGCACGAATGTAAGTCATATCGTCGAAAAGAGGATTTGAGAATTAGGTGGTTAAAAATATAAATTAATATTGTCGAATTCTGTAGAAATGAAAAAACGTATTATTACGATACGCAGCGGAGAAATTCGTTTTGAACATCCGTGAAAAGGCTGACTGTGCGATCTTTTGCCATTTCCGTCGTTGCTGTAACTCCTTAAGTGGGTCTTACACCGGCATTCCGCAGTCCTCCGCGCAATACGCAATGATGTAACGCGTTGTCATGTACCTAATCGCTAGTAGACGTTAATAATCCTGCTTATTTCCTTTCGCGTTTGTCATCGATGATTACGTACTAGATATTAGGTACATGAAAATTAATACGATCTTATCTTAAATAGCGACAGCAATTTCGGAAAGAGGATTGATATATTTTTGTACATGCGTGCATCTCTTTTAAGGAGGCTGTAAGGATAATGCAAAATGATAGGAATGGCATGAAATTTATAACAGAAGTTTCTTTACAAATAACGGTTGCATGTGAATTTTTTCAGATTTTTTCACCAGCCCCTTTTTGCGTAAATTAATATCAAAATTCCACATTTTATAAGGGACCCTTATGAGAAATCCGATTCTCCATATCTATTTTCAATAAAAACATATATTTAAAATATTAAGAAGTAAATGAATTTATGTGTAATATGTGAAGTATACTATATTGAAAGTACGTACTAAAGTTCGAGCCATTTCACCACATAGTTTATTTGCAATACTAAAAAATATAAGTAAAGATATAATATTTTTGTCATCAGAGCTGCGTAATGGAGAAAACTTGACAACGCTGTTAAAAAAACACGGGAAGATTCTGACATAACATGTAATCTAACATGTAACCCAAAATGTAATCGAGAGTCTTTTCTGTCAATCAATTGTAGTTCTACCAACTTCGGTTTTTCATTTCTACACCGTTGCCAAGTTATTATTTGTAGTAATAATAAAATTTGTTTAAAAAAATATAAATTTATATGTGAGACTTTTACATAAATAAACATTAATATTCTTTGGATTTTAAATGCATTTCATTCCATATTTTTTCAAAATTTTAGAATAATATTGTTTTAAATATAATTATTTTAGATTGGCAGCACTCCATATTTCCATTGTGTGACAGCGCTATCTCCTCATTGCCCACATCAGCCTTAAAGCCTCCTTAAAATAAACTTTCACTTTTTCTTTAAAGTTAATCCATCCGTCATTATTGTGACGCAACGGTTATCAGGCTGGATTGGGCTGGATCGTATATACCACTGCAAATATTTAGATGTATACCTACGGATTATGGCGTACCAATGCGATTAGGTCGCATACTCGATATATTGATCCACCAACTAATGCGCATAGTTTCTTGAGAATTAGGCGGGAGAGAGAGAGAGAGTCATAGAGAGAGAGAGAGAGAGAGAGAGAGAGAGAGAGAGAGAGCCGACAGTCGCGCATGCTGAAATCATCATCTCGGATTCGATACATCTTGGAAAAACAGTTATCGCAGCTCATAAAAGTAAGCGGACCGTTAGCGATTGTTTCTCTATTACCTTCAATAATCTTGAGTGATGCCTTTCGTTCCGACAATTTACCAGCCGTTTCGCGTAATCCACCGCGGAGAAATCAAACAAATACTATTTCGTTTAATCGTCTTTTATTTTAATTTTATCGCGCCCGCCGTTATGTCGCTTTACAAAAAGTTAAACATTAAAAAATGGCAAAACTATATTAAAACGTTACCGTACATAGAAATGATTATCAAGAAGACAACGAGGAAAAAGGAGATGACTAATTCTTTCTTATGCATAGATGCGAATTTGCAATGTACACAATTTTCCCAGAAATGTTAGCAAAGCACTCAGCTTGATTTATTTGTTTGTTGTCTACAATATCTGTTAAAAGTGATTGCAGTAATTAGAGAAGTAATATATACGTCACAGTGACCTCGTATTTTAAACGCAGACGTAATTAAAGTTGTCTGTCAGTCACTTTAGAATACATAAAAGCGGCATACACTTATTGCACTTTTAATTAAAATGATGTATTTAAAGAGAATTAAGAGTTTCTAATCGCATTGTGATCGAATTAATTGTTTTCGATCGTTATATTAAGAAAGTTAATTGTTATATATTCGTATAAGATAATCTGAATAAAGTTTCACGAAAATCTTAATGATTTTTTTATCTACTGTAAGATTCTTTTACGGATGCTTTGTAGTTTGCATTATTAATGACTTGAGTCTTCTTCAAAGTACCTTGAATCAGCTTATCAGAAATTTACAAATAGTTTGGTAATAGATTCTGACGTACTGTGTACAGGGTCAAAATATTGTCTCATAGATCAAATGTCCAAACCTCGGTAGGCATGCTTTGCCGTTGCTTGACTCTGTGTACATATATGTATACACTATATACATCACTGTGTGGCACAGCCTATACAGTTAGAAAACTGGTTTTCGCCTCCTCTTGCGTCAAGCCGTACTACTCATATGATCAAAACCATTCCGCGCATTGGTACAGTTGTTTCTTCTTGTATTATCTTTACATGATGTAAATAGTATCTCGTATCTCTACAAATTGTATATAGAACTCTCAGATATCGTTTCATAATTTATGAAAATTGTTAGAATCGTTTTTCCCACCGTACTTTAGGGGCAATTATTTCTAGTCGATAAAGCGCGATTTCTAATAATCACTCACATGTGAAAACGAGAGAAATTGAACTTTACGTTTACCTATGCTCTCTTTATTTATCTTGATAACGTCAAGGCGCGAAATACGAGATCAAGATACGAAATAGTAAGTGGAGAAAGATGGAACGGATTTCCTTTTCTTGCGTATATTGCGTTTCAGGGCGCTAATTTTCACGCGATTGTTCGACAGGATAGAAAATACGATTACGGTTTTGATCACGGTATTTTAGCAGCTGGATCGACCGGGCTTTAATTATTCGCAAGTTAACCGCGCTGTCCAACTATCGAACTCGCGGTGCCTTTCGGAGAGCGGTTCTGGCTTAGGTACTCGGGTAAAGCCTACTTAACGTAACATAGCTGATTGCCGTGCTGTATGCACGTACATACGACATATGCGCGAGCATCTAGTTACCGTTCCGACGAAGTGGATTTCTCCGGACCGCGCGAGGAGACTACTCCAGACAACGTTGATATCACGGCAAACGGCAACGCATTGCTTGACCCGAATTTACCGCGTCACCGAATTTGCGAACGTAATGCCTCTTCATCTATCTTAGCCCTATCTCCCGTTGCCTTTGGCCCGCATTCGCGCCTCCATTGTCCGCCGCATTTAACGCTAAATGCGATTTGATCCTGAATTCCGTTTGCCGTATTCATACGAATGTCTTATTCATTGTAAACACGGAATGAGAATGAGGTGGCGATATATGCCGCGCTAAGCGGGGAATTACCGCTAACGAAGTATTTGCACATTCATCCCGCACACATATATCATAATTAACTTGTGTTAATAAATTAATAGTGATATCGTAATTTCTATTATATAATAATTACGTAATACAACATTAAATTATGGTCAAACCAAATATGAGACTCTGCTTTGCCAATAACTAACAATAATGATTTTTTATTTGGTAGTGCGTTACAATTTACATGCCTTTTGATTATTAAATTTGTGGTTTATAGATTTACACTTGAAAAGGACCAAAATTAATAATCGAAACGCTCTAGATCATGTCGTGACAACTGTATTTAATATAGGTGGCTTGTTGGGTCGAATAAAAAATTATTATTATTTAATTATAACTATTAAATTATAATATAAAAATATTATAGATTATTATCAAATTATAGATACTTGTGATAACTTTATATGTGATTTATGTTCTATACATTATTACAGAAGCTATCTCAAGTTGCTTCTTTTTCTTTCTTTTTTACGGAATTATTAAAGAATTTTAATGATCATGCATTATCGACTAATATCAATGAACATTACTGAAAAATTATGATCGGTATAAACATATCAAAGTTAAATAATACTACGAATTGGGAACTTCGCGTCGCCAGCAAATAATTAAAAAATCGCAAAAAAGTTGTGTTTTAAACGACCCAACTGGTCATTTTTTAACGTTTCGGCCATGGGTTTTGGCCCTTCACAAGTGACAGTTATATTGCATTGGTAATTTGTCTAAAAAGTTCGGAATTATGAAGCACATACAATAAAATAAAATTCTTACAATAAAAAATACGAATAAAATAAAATAAAATTCTTACAAGTTTGCGCGTCAAATGTTAAGTAAAAACTGGCCAGTTGGGTCGTTTAAAACACAACTTTTTTACGATTTTTTAAATAATACTCATTTATAAGTGATTATCGTTCAAATAATTTCCATTAATTATTGCCAATACTTGGATATTTCTCAGCGGTTTATTCGTCTCAAGATGTAAATTCGTCAAAGCCATGGCTTTTGTGCATCATGCTTATACTCGGGTGACATTCATACTTGTCACAGAATGTCAGAACCGTTTTGCGATAAAACAGGAAAAACGGGGTGTGCTTTCAGACGAAAACACACTTTCTCCGAATTGCCGTGCCTGTATATCCGAATACGTTTTGGAGCTAAGCCAGAACATTTTGAAAAGGGAGCAGAACGGGAACTGTTTGCGAGTTTTCTTCGCTAGCGCGCTTCTCCTGTCGTTCGGTGAAGCACAAAAGGCTTTAAGGCAATGAATGTATGCAGGTGTAGTGACACGGAAAGCTTCACCGAGGACTTGATCTAGAGCGTTTCAAGTGATATGCAATTGCGGCGCACACTATGTCAGCTATACACGTTCGGAAGACAATGAACGAAGTACGAATGCATGGTGCATGTATGCGATATATGTGTGCGCATAACACGTATGCACCATAAGTAAATATCAAAAGCTGTCAAAGCGGATTGGAAAATGAACGATTTTACTGACAATGAGTGCATTTTACGAGAGAAACTCAATTGTGTTAATTGGCTCAATCGAAAAAGAAAATATTAATTATCTTTCGTAACGCAGAAACGATAATCACTCTAATAATATTTGAGGAATCAATTTATCCGTTTTATCAACAATTTTATTTTTTGAAACGCGAAAAAGAAAACCCGCGAAATGGAGGTTGAATTCTCGCCCCATGAAAACTTCCAATAGCCGGAATAGAATGTCTTGAGGTCTCTTCAGAAACGAAAACCGCCAGACGTACATTTAATCAGTTACTTCGTTCGCACTAAAGCGGATTGCGAGAAAACCAGGTCGAGGGATCACATCAAGTGATAACAAAAGGAATGGTGCGCGATCCCCGGGAAGGTCTACACGTATTTCAGAGGAATTTAAGAATGCCCTGACACTCTATCGATCTTCTACGTTTGTTCTTTCAATCTCTGCGGGAATTTCGGCGATGGCCGGCTTTCGCAAATTCCTTAAACATTCTGTCTTTATATCCCCTGCCGTGCTAAGTGCGTTGAACTGGCGCTCCCTGTCAATTTTTATCGTCTGTGCCAGCGTGTAGAGTTCCAAATATAAACTCCTTCGTGAATGCGTCCGTGCTATCCATTCTCAGTCGCCGGCTGCGGCGGAGAGAGTTTATTTTCTAGTTTCGTGACACGTGCACGCGCGAATACCGTCCTCTTTCAGGGAGGCTTTCGGAAGTCTCCACGAGCGAGCTTTTCATTCAGTGTTCGAACGGTGCCGATATCAGTTTCCGAATATAGTTAACGAGTTGGCCAATCAATTGCAGCCAGTGTAAACGATGAATTGACATAGATTGCTAATTACGACTTTTCGGAATGCCGTTGCATTAAATGGAAATGCAGTATATATTGTGGGGGGCCGTTCCTTTGTTGCTCGTATCAATAAACAAGTAGAATAATATTGCGAAACAAATTTAATGGTCTAAAGTCTAGATAAAATTACAAATACGAAATTTCGCGCTTGGCGTAATGGCGAGTAAATTACGGCTTTATTTGAAATGTTATATTAGACACGTGAGACGCCATTTTCATTAAAAGATAAACAGCTCTCGAGTTGTTTTACCTCCATATACATATTTCGTTCCTTCGTATAGGATGTGTATATTTATGATGGGACTATACGCTTTTATAAATAGAACGTAATTAAAAATAGATTTAAATCAATGCGGTTCAATGCCAATTAAAAAGATGAGCGTAGCTCGCTAGAAGTGTGGGAACAATTTTCTTTGTTTGAACGTAAAAGTTTACGCTTCTTACGTAAAGGCTCGCTGCAAAAATTCTCTGTTCGAGCACAAAGTACGAGCATGTCGAAGTTTTTTCGCAAGCTACTCTTTTGCGGTTGCTCGTCGCGTTCGGGTCTCGATAGCCGATCGATCGTCGTCGACGAATCGATTGTCGACGATCCTCCACCGAAATTCGCGGAATCACCCTTGAATCACGTGGCGGAGCCCGAGGGCGTAGCGAGGCATTTTGATCTGTCCGCTATAAAATTCATCGACGACGAGGAAGCCGACGAAGATGCGGCCTGCACTAAGAACGGTAGCCGGCGATCGATCAGATTTTTTCTTTTTTTATAGAAAAGTGGGTTGATATACGCGGTAGGTCCGTAGTTATTCCCCGCTAAGGGACGATATAAATAACCGATGGGCAAAAAGTTATGAGGACAATGTGGACTTTGTGCGTGCGCGCGCGCGCGCGCGCGCGCGTGCACAAAGTTTTTCGCCGCGCAATGCAATGCGGCGAATTCGCTCGCCGCATGTCGTCAGTAAGAGATGTTTCGTTAGATGTTTTGAAAGGAATGACGGTCAGGTTACCGAGGACGGGGAATAAAAATTCCGGTAACGTAGTCTCTTCTACCCGCAGAAGTAAAAGGAAGAATAATGAAAAAAAGCACCGCCCGGGCGAGAGAGAGAGAGAAAGAGAGAGATATTAAATTAATGGAAACACGGTGGCTTCTCGCGCGGAGTAAATGAGAAACGAAGGGAATTTGTCAGGCTCACGAGAAAGAGAGACGAGGAGATGCGCTTCACCTATTTCCGCTCTCCGTTACACGCGGCCGCCGCTATATTTGACTATAGCCGCGGCCCGGTAATGGCTTCTTTGACGCGTGTTAAATGCGCGATAAATTTGCCTAATTAATTTTTCGTGAATTCCCGACAGAAGAGCTGGACGGGCCGAACGCTGGGCGGATACGAGACGCCTGGGTTATCGCCGTCGAGAGGTGAGATAACTTGAACGAACACTCGTTCTCGTAAAGTAAGGGAGACGGGTGCACCTCGAGAGTGCAACGTTATAGCGTATATACATTGTCACTACGTGACACAATGTACACACGCACGCGGAGACGAGATCTATAGAGTGCCCCGTTTCTCTAGTAAATACATTCCTGTCGGGGCGGAATCGGTGTATCGATTAAACGTCACATAAAAGGCGGCGGTGTCCGGCGGGCGAACGTGTTTTTGATCGAACGCGGGAATGCGTCATCTAAATGTCACGAGAATCGCTCGAAAGCAGCGTGCGTTCCGGCCGATCCGATAATGACAGCTCGTGACGAGAGGCCGTAAAAATCAGGGAATCCGCTCCCCGGATATCTTCTTTTTTATTATTCTTCGTCATATCGTCATCGACCCAATCGGCGTTATCCCTCGCAGACGCGACGATTCGATACTAACATTTAGCAACGATGTTAATAATACGACGGAATTAATTTTCCTTTAATTCATATACCCACCCGTTACTTATTCTATTACCTTTTTTTTTCCTCGGATGCAAAATCTGCTCCTATATATATTTAATCGTTCAAAGACGCGATTTATCTCGATCACGCGTGGAAGGCTGGACCGCGTTCGATTGTACGACTCATCTGAGAAAATTGCGTCCATTAAATCGCTTCTGATTGCCTGATTACTTGTCATGAAAGTAAATTTAATGAGAACGGATAATATCGTCGCCGTCGCGAATTAGATTTCACAAAAGATTTCAGCGGCAATTCGCAAACGCAATCGTGTCGCGGCGCGTTGCCGAGAAAGAAGGAGTAGCGCGGCGAACGGAAACACAAGACTTTCGTGCGCGATAAGGATTGGCTCCCGTGTGACTCACACTCCGGTATATCTCGTTCGACTTCCCAAGGATAAGCGGTGACAAGCTTTTCAAGCGAGACTTCTTTTCCTCTGTTCGCAGGAGCGCGAGGGAGAGGCTGCAGAAATTGACGGCGCTTAAGAAGATCCAGCCGCGCGACATCCAGGCCATTTTACATCAGCGGGTACGTAAGAACGAAACACGTATAATTAGCCGAATTGCCTGTTAATATCGTGTCCGAAGGATTCGAGATGGCCCCGCCGAGAGATACGATCTCTCGTAGCACCTCTCACCGCGCCGAATGAGAGAAGTCACCTTTTTTTTTTACACAGGTTGCGCCAGAGCCGGTTTTAAATCCACGTTCGCGTCCAATTTTTCGTGGTTCTCGGGGTTTTTTTAATCGATTGTTACATACGCTCTCTCTGCGGAAGAAAAATAAACGAGATATTCGCAGTTTTTTTCCGGCCCGGCGCGGCGCGGGTTTAGATCGCGCGTTCGCGATTTTCTCTCATTTTTAGAAATCCCGTATTAATTATTTAAAGAAATAATATTCAACGCGCTTAAAAATTTCTCGGGTTTAAAATATTTTGCGCGCGGTGCCTCGTTGCAGCTTGCCCTTAAAATCAATTCGCGCCCGTGACCTTAATCCGCCGCGTTGACAGGACATTACTGTGTGATGCAATCCTGAGTACAATCTGACAATCACGCGCGAGTAACAATAAGAGATGCTTGTTAAAAGATATCGCGCGTATTCCTCGCGTTCGTCTTTCGGCGATTCTTATCGCTCGCTGCGCGCGCGGAGCCGCGCGGACGGCCATCCGCGTGCGTGTTCCGCGCGTATAGCGAGGACGCGCGGCGCGGCCGCGGCGTGCAAATGAATCGATCGGCCGCGAACGAGCGCGGAGTCGTCACGGAGGCTGCTTATGAAATGTGGAATGCCTGCAAGTAAATGAGCGCGGAGTGAGAGGCGGACGGCGATTATGCGCGGCCTTGTTTACGAGAGTATGCAGACTGCAGAACAAGAGTGCGGCGTTTCTCGCGTTGCATCGCGAGAGTCGCTCGCTCGCTCGCCCAAAGGCGCGAGCGTTCGAAACTCCTGAAATCCTCGGCCTCGGCGCGGCGCGGGCGCTTCGATTACGCAATAACGGGTTTCAGCGATCGCCAACGACGCCCCCGCGATTTCAGCCGGGGGCGTCGCGTCGTCATTGTCGTGGAGAAATTACTTACGGAAAGAGTAATATGCGCCGGAGAGAGAAAGAGAAGGAATTCCCTGCCCCGAGAGCGTGTTACGCTGCAAGCGTGCGCGCGCGACGACGACGCGAGCTCGTCCGCGAGGAGCAAAGCTGCTGCTCGAGAGTATCGATACCCGACGCTTTGCTGAGTTAGTAACCGAGCGATAAATATTGGTACCATCCGACACTTCACTCGAGAGTATCGTACTTTTCAGCGGAGACGGGAAACCGATGTAATCCCGACGAGCTCGGACCTCGATATTACAGACGTGTGAAAAATCCTTTACGTTTGTCCGACAGATGTTTTTTATTTTCCTGTGACGTAACATTCTATAAATATTATCGCGAGTAAACGTAAGATCATGTCTATAAATAGTTAAAGTTAAATAGCTAAAGAGAGAAGTGAGAGAAAGAAGATTGAATTAATTATCTGCCGCTTCTTCAATACGGCATGTTTGATAGATTTTTTTTTTAGTTATAAGAGAAAGGCTTATAAGCCGTGATATTGCGCCTGAAACGGATTTCCTCTCCGAGAGCGATTAATGATGCCATTTCTGCCTCAAGTTGTAATTCACATATCGAAATACATTTCCAGCCGAATATGAGTTCGCGAAAATTGGTTTTACTCGCACTCTCGCATTCAAGCTCGCTTCGATCGAAAACTATTAGTGAAAGTTTAACTTCAACTAACGTTTATGGCGAATGGCTTATGGAAAATAACTTTCGTTATATTGTATCACGATGTTATATATCTTTTCGATTGTAATTGTAACAATTTCTTTCTTTCTACCTCGGGAGAGTACTTATCGAATTAACAACCATTTGCCAACCGGTTCATCTGAGAAAAGTTTCGCGCATTGTTCGTTATTAATCGCGTGCCGGCCGAGATGTTTTAAGGTCGTATGCGGGATCGTTTCGCGTGATCGCGATACGGCATGCGGGTTTTAAAATCTCGCGTAAGCAGGCACGCATCGGGTTCTCGCATATCGCGCGAAACACATACTCGGAACGGAAACCGCACGAGGATGTCGTAACACACAACAACCGTTAACGAGTTTTCTCGATATTACTCTCGTATCACTAGCTCCTAGCACGGTTAGCCACTTATTGCTATGTCAACAACACGGCGTATACTCTCTCTCTCTTCTTTTTTTTATATTAGTAATTAGGATAAATGAAAGGCGCAGGACTAAGGGACCTCCGGTTAATTCGTGGACGATAGTAGTGCCATTTGGGAAATTGTCTGGCCATTTTGCGGCGTCAATTTTTCCACGACATTGGTGTTGGAATGGTATTAGGATTAGGATGCACCGAACAAGACGCTTAAGGCGTTTCAGGTTGATGAGATGTTCACCAAACTGCAATGTCGGACGTCTACGCGTAATCTATGTCTGGACAATGTATACATGACACTTTAGAATTATGATCCAACCTCGAGATTCTTTTACTGCTATAAATAGACGAACATAAATTTCAGTTATATAATAATATTGTGTATGAAATCGATAACAATATTTACTTTACTGAAGAAAAGAGTAAATTTTGGGAGATGATTTACAATATATTTTTTCAAATTATTTTATTTTTAAAAATATTTTCGGCAAAATAAATGTTTGATATTGTTATCATTATATATTTGAGGAAAGGATATTTTAAAAAGAATTGTCAGCATTTTTTTGTGATGATATGATCGTTATCTAATACGTCGCATATATGTCACTAACAATAAGCATTATTAATCAGTTTTGGGTTTTATTTATGTAATCTGTTGTATATTGTCGACGAAATTATTTCATATGTGGAATTGGTTTATTAGAGAATTATTAATTAAGTTGTTTAAAATTAATGTAGAGCGGCACAGACGAGATTTACACGTCACGCGTTAGAGATAGAGATAAATACGGGGATTGTATTTTGTCCAGAAATGCGGAAGCACGTGCGACAAAAATGAAGTAAAACTGCAGTGCGATCAGCCATTTTTCATAAAGTTAAATTGAATACTACGCCGTACTACCATCGCGTGATTTGCGATAACTCTCCATTCGATCAAATTTTCAATCATCGCAACCAAATAAAAAGATTGTAATCACGGTAGAATTTGTTGTTTATCGGCAGGTGTAGCCTTTTCACAAAATTTGTATATAAATTGTGGTGTAATATTACTGGAATAAAAGCGTTACTGCGATATTAGCGGTTGCTAATTCCTATGATTAATTCCATCGAGAATAAAATCTAGTGAGAATCGCGTATTATATTTCGGACCTGCACTTTCTGTTATTGTTCCAGATAAACGACGCGGTAGCGTCCACAAGCGAGGACTCCACTTCGAAAGACGTATCGAATGGCCAAATTACGGTTACTTTGGCGGACAAGTAAGTCATCTTTTCTATTTTTATATCATTAATAAAAATTCTTTATAGACAAGTTTGTTGTATATGTATACCTTGACAAAGCGTTGAGGATAAAATTCGATGCGGCTTCTTGTAAAATTTTCGCTCTAATTTACGGTTAATGACAGGATTCTCGGGCTCCAGGTGCCTCGGAGTCGATTAAAAATAATTTGTGTCGTAGATACGATAGGACGATGTCGCTTCGCAGGCGCAATACTTGTAATTAGTTTCTGAAGGCTTAACATCCCCTGGGATGTTCCTGTCAAAGCATAATAAACCAGCGTTTGTGTTGTAACCGGGAAAATATATGCAGTGCCTATAGGAGGCATCGCTGCAGACCGGATGTGACAAATTGCGATTGTCGTGATTGATATCCTTTCACAATGCCGGCGCGTTCGCGCGGCCCATTTTTGTTTTGTACAATAGGGAAAGTCGGAGAGCGCATTTTCTATTTTGTAGTTATTACTTATCGGTGACAAGTTGATTAATTTTATTTTCACGTCTTAATTAATCCGACTTCTGTCTTAATTGTTTCAGGGAATTGGGGACGAATGCTTTCTCCACCAAACTTAGCAACGGTACGATTCCAAAGGGATTAGGAAAAGAGGCGGACATCCGAGTGGAAAACACCTCGCAGGAGCGGAAGGACGCTTTGGAAAAGCAACAAAGCTGCGAAGAGCCCAACCTCTTGGTAACGTATAAACTTACAATTTACTTTAGAAGCGTAGAAATACAAGAAAAAAAATAGTATTTAAATAATTTATTTTTTAAAAGGTTGCAATATGCAAATTTTGACTTTAATTAGTGGCGAAAATGATTATATAAAGAGATGAATTAAAGAGATGTTAGGTAAATAGGAAATGTGCCAATATACGGTCGGGCTGGATCTTTTGTGCCTAATAATAAAGAGATGTTAATTTAAACATAAAGCATTCGCGTTACATTAAATTATTAAATACAATTAATTGTTCACGCTGAATTTTGAAACGTAAATAATCAGGAAAGTACGCGATATAATGCACATACGTTATATAAGGATCAGCACAAATATATATAGTTATATTACAATTGTAAATTTTTCCCCTCATATATTTTTCAACGCTATGTTATGTCGGCACTAATCGCTCGTCGCTTGCATAAGCAACATCCGTTGGATTTCTTAAGTAATTATTAAACAGTTTCCGGAATAGTAAATCGCCATCGGTAGTTTATCACGCTTAATTGCCAACATTAGGCACGTTAATGGGAGTCTTCACGAGGCTCGCTGGCTACTGTTATTTATTATTCTGTGGAACATTTCTCTGAATTAACCGCCGGGCAACAATCACGGTACTTTTCTTTACAAATATTTTCTCACACGTTTCTGCTTAAATGAGAATAACTTCGAACTTATTGTTATAATTGAACGATTTGGATATGTTTTAACACATCAATAATCTGTCAGATTTACGTGTTCTATCAACCGGATGTACACACTGTTAAAATCGGCAAATTAAACTCAATTGGAGCCATGTTTAACCTTTTCTTTAAATCGCCACTGCTCAATATGTCGTTAATTAAAAAAAAATACAACAATGTTAATTTAACTAAACCAATAGAGTTAAAATAAAATACTGTTCTATGTTGAAATCATAAATTTCGACACACATGGTAGTTAAAAATAACAAAATGTTATTTAACTCTATTTTGATTTAAATTTTATCCTTTAATATTTAACAGTGCATAAGTAGATCAAATCGGGTATTGCTGTTCGGTTCGATTTAAGGCCGGTATTCATAGTCGATTCTTATTTCAAGACCGTCTTAGGCAATATCTTAAGATGCTAATACGGCTCTGTGATTGGTTCATGACATCTTAAGATTGTACTTAAGACGGTCTTAAAAATAAGATCCGACTATGAATACCGGCCTAAGTTTCGGAAAAGCAAAATCTTTATTAGTTGCAAAGATATCGAAAGTTATAACGAAATGTCCGAGCAAGTTTAAGGAGACATTCGCGGCAAACTGATCGAGGAGCTCGTAAAAATGAAGCACGGTAAACTCGGGGTATCCTGTAACTTCATGAAGACGTAAACTCGCGTCTGTTTGCTCGACAGCAACCGGTGCAGAGCGGAAGAATCGGTGAACGACGCGCGAGCAGCCCTTTCCAAAATGGTCGGACGGAAGTGCTGATTGGCGAACCGGAGGGCGGCCCGAGGTCGCCGCGGGGATCGACGTCTTCGGCGGTGAACGACGGCAATTTCCTGAATCCGCCGGACGAGCGAGACGAACCAATTTGCAGGTAAGTACATTGGACTTGTATAAGCGCGATCAACGGGGGGGGGGGGGGGGGGTGAACTTTTACGCCCCCGTGTCTGCCTCCCGCAGGTCACCAAGTCGGCTCCACGCCCTTGTAACCACCGCTCCTTTATGCCCCCATCGAGTCCTTTTGCGAGTAACGTTTGTATGCGGCGTTACCCGGCGCTTAACCCACTAAACGATGGCCATCCCGGCTCGCCTTTATAGCCCGATATAAAAGTTTTTATCGGCCGCTATCTAGGGACCGCTCGTTAATTATTATCCTTTACTTATTCGACCACGTAATTGATCATCGATTTAACAAGACGATTGAGCGTTGAGGGTAAATCGAGACGTGGTATGCCGTATGATTAATTATGATAATTTAGTGCGGGCGAGTTGTACTTTCCAGTAGTTATCTCGAGTAATCGGATTTCTAGTCGGGGTTCGTGATTTTAACGTTATCTGCTCTAGGCGCGTCTTCTCGAGAGACGATTGTCTAATGAAGAAAATGGTCCAATAGATAGGTATTATTTGCATCTATATTGGATCACTCGTGGATCCCCGCGTTTTCTGCTTTACCGCGATAGGGAAGCATAAATTCAGCCGATGCCCGCTGGATGTCGCCATCAACGTTCTTAGTGCGGTCTTTTAAAACTCCCGGAGGGGGCTGATGGACTGATCCGCACATTCATTTGGACTTAGCAAACCCAAGCTCGATTCGCTGCTAACACTCACATTGATACTGTTATACATCATATAGACCCACATGTACACGTTTTTTTAATGAACAATAGCGTAATAAATATTTGTGGAAGCAAGATGCAACCTCATTTAAGAATAATAAAAAAAAACGAGCCTTATATACTTGCATACACGTGCAAATAGAGCGACAGCGAAAGCTGAAACTCATTTTTTTTTAGTTATATCCGTTAATTAAAGACCTTTAAGACCGGCTAAAAGCCTCAGAAGGAGTTACGAGTTAGGAAACGCGAGAAAAAAAAAGGAATAAAGTACCATGACACAGTTCCATGCGCCGGATCTTTTTTCATTCTGCAATGCAATATTTCTCGACGCTGCATCTAATGCAGCCCGTTCTTGTCAGTCGTCGCATTAGCATAGCGACATTGTTAGACATTATTACGTGAAATTATTACGAAATACATACGATAAAGTCTCAAGTTACTTACGCTATTGAATTTTTTGAACTTCTCTATTACAGAAAATTTTCCGAAATCCCTGACTTTAATTTTAATGGCGATTTTAAACTCTACATTAAATTCTACATTAGGAGAGGATCTTTGAAGCGAATTTATTTTACACGTCGTGACCCGCGCTCGTAACAACTTTCAATTCCGATTAACGGAGCAGTATGTTTAACTCAACGCAAAAATGCGAGCGATTATACGATCTGGCGATCGAGTACGGACGAGTGGGCTAATCTGAAATGCGCCCTGGAAGAGCGCGACGAGGTCCGCGATCAAAGTGGAATCGATTCCGCGGAGAGAGTCGCACAGTCGCATCTCCAATCGGTCGATAGATCAAATATGCCCCTCTCTCTCTCTCTCCCTCCTCCCCTCTCTCTCTTTCTCTCTCTTCCTCCCGCAGATGGAGATGGTCCGCTGGAATCTGCGGCGCGGCACGACTCGAGCACCGCTTCGAAGTGCAGGCTCACTCGACGGAGTCACTTCGCCGGTATTTCACGCTCGTGACACACCCACCTGAGCCGGTGTGAGTGCAGCCTAAACAATGCGTTTTCCAGCTCCTCGGTATGCAGCTCCTCGACAGAGCCGCCTGGCTGATCCCTCTTTCTCTCTTCTTTTCTTTCCTCGCTGAATTTCTCGCTCTTCCTCTTTCCCTCTTCTCCTTCTCTCTCTCTTTCTCTCCCATTTTCTATCCTTTTTCTCTCTTCTCTCTGCGCATTCTAACGTGACACGAAAGGGATACATGGCATAAGGACTCGCGCGGGGAGAAGAGGAATTTCTTCAAGTGAGACGGCTCGGCACGAGTAGCTGGCACTCTCGGTGCTCATACTCGTATATGAGCTTCTCTAATTTTGCACCGAACGAAGAAATTCTATCGTACATTTACTGATTTACGCCGACTTTTTTTAGTTTCAAGATTAACGCATCCTCCTTGTATGAGAAGAGTGTAATTTATTTCGCGCTCGATACCTCAAAAATCGTTTTACTATAACGGCGATATATATAAGAGTTCGTCTTTGCATTCATCCTATTGTCCTTCTTCTTCTTTTTCTTCTTCTTGTTTAAGGCTTCCCTCGGATGCGGGCTTTCTCGAAATGCAATCTTTTGCAAATTTCGCCGCGCGACCGGTTCTCGTTATTTCGCGTTCTCTCTCGCGGCGCGGGCGGCCCGCATTGTCCGCCTTTAATTCTGTAATTTAATAAACTGAATTGCGTCAACGGAGCTTGTCCACGGCTCAGGCGGTTAATACTTCGCGACACAGTCCGTGTCGTGTAGCGGACAACGTAGAGACGTAGCGGGCGGGAGGTAGACGTTAATTAACACTGCACAGATTATTAACGGTGTGAGGAAAGTTTAATGGTGTCATAACGAGACGCGTCGGCGACGGACCCGTTCGAAACGAGCGGAACATTGTCAATTTATTCATGAGCTTGCGCCCAGGTGCATCATACCGCTCAGGTGCGAATGAATGCGCCCTATTGACACGGGGTGCTTTTAACGAGATTCCGCCCGGCCTCTGAATGGTCCGAAAATGAACGCGTGAAACGTCCACCAGTCTCCGTAAGGCTAGCCCCGCGATCCTTTGAAAAGAATCTGCCATCGCTCTTCTTTGGAACGTTGAAATCGCGATCGGTTGTGAAACCCTCCTCCCCTCCTCTCCCCACCTCTCCCCTCCCCACCCCGAATGCCCCAGTTTTCCGCTTCAAAGCAAGATGCATCTCATGCGTGACACGTCGTCCTAAAAGCCCGTAGTTATTGCGGCTAACGCATTTTTTGGCACGCGTACAGAATTCCATTTGCGGAAGCCGGTTTTTGCATTAGTATACAATTGCAACGATCCAAATGCAATTGTCGCACTTTTTCCGCCGGGATGCCTTTTTTTGGCCGTGCTCGATCAATAGCCCTCAAAATGTTTGGTGACACTTCCGGCAAGACCTTATAGCTTGTTTAACACTGTTCGATTGCTCAATGATCAAAAAATGAAGAAACATAAATGAAGGGTATACAGGGGGAAAACAATAAATGTCCATCCGGAGTAATTTCAAGAGAAACACAATTTTAAGGTTTAAGACATCAGATATCTTAGGAAGCTTTTGAAATAAGTAGCGGTATACAGTGAATATCGGAATGCATGGTGTTTATTTAAGTATAGTGTACACTGTACATTGTATATGTCGGACTCTGATGATGTGATGATTCTTCCCCACAAGCGCGTGGACTATGATCGATTTTTTCCCAGCACGGTACATCTTTTGGCCTTATTTCCAATGAATTGTAACTGTTCTTGATCAAAACAGATAAGAATTATGAAAGTTCGTTGAAAATGCCACAAGAGAGAGATAGCATGATCAGATCAATTTCGACAAAAAGTGGACTTTGATCGGTTTTTCCCTGTACCCTTCAAATATAAAGAACTTACGGTGCACTATTAAACCTTCGTAGAGAGCGCACTCTGATTAAATTAATCAAAACTGTTACATTTCCAACTTGAAAAAGCTGGTTTTCGAGAGGCACATCAAATTTACCGAGCAAATAACTTTTTTAGCGACAAGTACCGTACGTTCAGCCTCGCGCTTCGTAATTTCATGTCCGTTATCCAAGTCACCGATATCGATTCGCTCCTTCGTAATCGATATCGTCCGTGCCCGGCAACTGCGTTGCGTTTACGTTTATGCGCGTCCGATTGGAACGGTGACATTTTTTCACGTCGTAACAACATTTGCATTGAACAGCTCACAATCAAATACCGATTGCCTTAAAAGAACAAATGTATTGCGATCTGATATAAAGTCATCTTCGTCGATGTATTGTATTAACAGAAAATAATGGTGTATTTCGCCAATAATTGATTAACAAGAAAATATATATTAATTCCGACAGCGATTGGCTAGATAATGGATGTTAATTAAAATTTAGAATTTATTGCGAAAAAATAAAGTTTTCTAATGTTGGAGCAAAATAATATGTGTATATTTGTTATTGCGATAAATATTGCCACATGCCTCAGTGGTCGAATTGGGACGACGCCTGTATTGTATTAAATCAGAATATCGTGCACAGAACCTATAATCAATTTTATTTATGTCTTATTTTTGGAAATTCTAAGAATATCTTGCAGCTATTTTAATTAATTTGCATTTTTTAACGAAAATTTCATGTACTATTTCAGTGGTCCAGTTACAGTATTGCAGTCTCTGATTAATTTGCAAAATTCGTCGATGTATTGCATTAAATCAGAATATTGTACACAGAACCTATAATCAATTTTATTTATATCTTATTTTTGGAAATTCTAAGAATATCTTGCAGATATTTCAATTAATTCGGAATTTTTTAGCGCAAATTTCATATACTATTTCAGTGGTTCAGTTACAGTATTGCAGTCTCTGATCAATTTGTAAAATTCGTCGATGTATTGTATTAAATCAGAATATCGTACATTAAGAACCTACAATCAATTTTATTTATCAAATTGAGAATTTTAATCGACATGACTGGCAATCAAGATATACGCGTTTTTAAGATTTGAAATTTATTATAAACTAATAAATTTTTCAAATCCTTTTCGTGTATTTCCAAGTACACGAATTTCCAACCTACTAAACTGCGTGCCGACCAATTTGTCAGACTTTAAAACACAGTTTCGTTGGAGAATTAAAATCCCCTACCACTGATTGAAAGAAATTATTGCGAAAAATATTACCTCAGCCAGGGTTTGAACGTGGAACCTTCCGTATACCGTGCGGGTGTCGTGCCAATTCGACCACTGAGGCTGTGGTAATATTTATCGCAATAACACAAATTAAGGTGACTAAGTAATAATAAGATGGAACACCGATTTTTCAGTCGACGGTGTAAATTCAAACGAATAAGTAACACATTAACTTCGCCAGCGATTATTAACCAAATTGAGAATTTTAATCGACATGACTGGCAATCAAGATTGCAATAATTTCTTTCAATCAAGGGTGTAGGGGATTTTAATTCTCCAACGAAACTGTGTTTTAAAGTCTGACAAATTGGTCGGCACGCAGTTTAGTTAGTTGGAAATTCGTGTACTTGGAAATACACAAAAAGGATTTAAAAAATTTATTAGTTTATAATAAATTTCAAATCTTAAAAACGCATATATCTTGATTGCCAGTCATGTCGATTAAAATTCTCAATTTGGTTAATAATCGCTGGCGAAGTTAATGTGTTACTTATTCGTTTAAATTTTATTTTTATCTTATTTTTAGAAATTCTAAAAATATCTTGCAGATATTTTAATTCGGATTTTTTAGCGAAAATTTCATATACTATTTTAGTGGTTCAGTTACAGTATCGTAGTCTCTGATTAATTTGTAAAACACCGATTGCGTAAAGTTTTGAAAATAATCCGTCAGCTTCAAACTATCATTTGCCGCATTAATTTAAAAAAAAAAAAAAACCGTTCAGCTGGAAGCATTATATATAAGTCCTCTGACAATCTGATTGAGGATCCGCGCGCGAAAATCGCCGCGAACGGCGTGTCCGCGATTATTTTTCCCGATCGCAAAAAAAGACGGATGACAATTTGTGCGCGTACGTGCGAGACGCGCGAGCGATTTGCACGACGACGCGACGTAGGGCCGGAGAAAGAGGCGAGCAAATTCGAAGCGCATTCCCGTGATTGAACGTATTCCTCTGCTGCCATGCTGGTGCAACTTCGCGGCTACAGTCCGTCTCGTTACGGCGCGCGCGTTCTCTACCTACGGTATCGCGGCCCGCTGTGTGTGACACAGCCACGGAATACCGATTGCTCACTCTCCCATGGCGTTTCCTGTTCCGACCACGTATATCCCGCTTTTAAAATTAAAAAAAAAAAGAAGAGAAATACGTACACGCGCGCGCGAAAGGAGGAAGAGGATAGCCGATGCGCGGACGGACGAGCTGTCGCGGGAAGGTGGAACAGAGCGAGAGAGAGGAGAGGATCGACCGGGGGGAGAGAGTAGGGAGGAGGATATAGGTGGTGCAATGTGGATGACGAGGATCGGCGACATTGTATATATGTACCGACGACACGCCTGCTGCCCATTGTTCACGTCTAACGCATTATGCGCATCATTCATGGCCTTTTACGCCGAGCCTCGCGTCAAGTTCATGCTAATTCTCGTGGGCTAATCTGGAGTCAGACGGATTTCACTGGAAGACAGATTTGGGAAGACTGAGCTCTCGACCTCGCACAGAGGATAGGCTCAAGTCCCTGCCGAAAGATATTATAGAAGTAGATTCTTCAAGTTTTATTTTAGTAAAATACATAACAATGTAGTTTTTTGGTTGCCAGGAAGTGACGTATTTTTTTCGAATAATTGTGAGCTTCATAAATAACTTATATAAATACTTATGCATCAAATTTATCCTTTATTTGATTTGAATTTAATTGGATCCTTTCTTTAACAGAATCTCAATCTTATATTTAATTACTCATTGTAAGATTTAATCACTAATTTAATCAAATATCGAGAACAGTTGCGATATTCTTCTTAATTAAATACTCAAAGTGGGATAAAATTAGTAGATAAATAGATTTCAATACTTTTAGATTTTTTTTAGAATTAAATCTCTCGAGAAGCAAATATTCGCTTATTTTACGATGTTACTTTTATTTGAAAGATGTTTTCTTTTCTTTTCAAGGACTATTTTCAAAGTAGAGTGCTGAATGAAATTTTTCTGAATAATTGTATATATCATTTACGGTCTTTCACACGTCGCGACATACTTATATGCAGGCACATGTACGCATTTTTGAACATTATACTTTTTTTGCTTCAACTTTTTTCACCTCCGGGAAGGCAATAACTCCGTGCGAGTTCCTCCGACTACAAGCCGCTCTTCTGGAAGAGAGATCGGCTGCACAATTTATGGCGATTTAGGTCGGTTACGTTATGCGGATAACTTGGAGATATGCGATTACTTTAAATATCGCAAACTTAAAGGCGAGCTACACACAGTGAGACGCGCGTAATAAAGTGCAGTGTACGTCAAGACAATAATATTGCAATCTACAATCGTTCTTTAATAACAAACACGTTACGATGCTGTGACGCGTTTGTCGTTACTCCCTGACCTACTACCGATACAATGACACAGAAATAAAAAAATGTACTATTATCTCATATTTACAGAAGCGACCAACAATTTAAATGCACGAAGCGCGGATACCGTTACTGGCGTTGTTACTGCATTACGAACGGCAAGTGTAAGAGATCAATCCATTTTCAACCGCGCATTTATATAAGCGCACGGATGATCTGTCAAAGCCGTAAACTCAATAGAATTGTAATGTCGTTAAATAATGAGCTATATACACAAAATTAAATTAGATTGGACGTTTAAATTGCTCGTTGAAGGAAAAGTAAAACGCCGATAAGTTCTCTCTATTATTCTTGCCTCTCGCCTTTTATACATCTCCCGCCGCACGAGAACGATTTCCACGGGAACGTAACAGATGTACACGAGACATTTGATAGTTCTCGTGCTCGCACCTACCCTCGGGCGCGTAAGATCATATACCCGCCGCGGAGCGGAGGGCTCGTTAATTCGTAAAAACATCGCGCGCCCCGACGATCGAATAATATTGTTGCATGGAAATGCGTCCCTCGTTAGTTTTCCACCGGAGAGGATTCCGCGGCAAGAGAAAAAGTGTCCCGGAACCCGCCTCGGTGGTAAGACTGGAAAGTGTGGAAAGAAAGCGCCGTGCTTAATTGTCCGAACCGCTTTCCTGGCAGCTCCCGACCGAGAGCGCGTTCGATGGGCGTTCGTTTAAACGCTCGCACTTGCGCGCTCGAGATGCCGCACGTCGCCCCATTGAAATATGCAGATAAAATAAAGAGGCACGCTGTGCCATCGCCCGTCACCGTCGACTCGGGTGTCGTTACGTCATATTACGTTATTTGCACGGCGCGCATAGCGATTGCGTTGCGGCTACCTATATAATTAATACGAAGGATGAAGAGAATAATTTAATGAAGAACGAACACGAATGAAGACACTGTTTCGAGAAAGATGCGTTCAAAAGAGTGTTATCTTATCACGTGTAAAGATTACTTAACGGTTAACGGAGATGCAGTTATCTTCAAGTGTTCTGTAAGAACGTAGAAAAACTTAAAACGCAGAGTTTCGTTTGTTATATTCTTTCTTTAAACACCGCTTCGTTTCGTAATCCGAACCGCTCGACGGGAATTAGCTCACACGGTGCAGTTCACCGACGTAATGGGAGAAGTTATAATAGCGAGGGCGATCTATTTACTTTTATAATGACGATAAATTGTAGAATAACTTTATCAGCATTATTTTTTTTAACAATGTAATTACATTATTTACAATGTAATTCGCAGAGCGTAACGAGGCGTGAGTTTATTTGATATGATAATAGCACGGCCCTGTCTAAATCACGCACACACTTTCGCGCGTGAAACAGCTGTAAACAGTTTTGTAAACAGCTCCGTGTACAGTCGCCTGTTGCAACACCATCAACGTCTCGAGTGTAAACGCGAATGTACGCGGATCACCGTCGTCGCCGTCGTCAACCCCCGGCGTGTCGTAAATCTCGGGAGCCATTCCATCATTTTACTGTCTTATATACAAGCGGCGTGATTTCATTCTCGGGACGAACTGATTTTATGTCCCGCGCTCTCGGTTCTCCATGTTGGAATTAAAATCGGAAAAAGGGGGTAGCGAACAGGAACATTCCAACGTCGACGTACCTCGCGAAACTTGATAAAACGTTAAACGTCCGTAAAACTAATCTTACGCCCTTCAGCTCTTCTAGGGAAGCAAACATAAAACTATCACGTTGAGAGAGCGAGAAGACTTATATCAGAAATTAATTTTATTTCGCACCGTATATCATACAGCTTCAACGGCAAGGTGATGATTCTAAGGGAAAATTCACATACCCCTTGGCAGAATATAGCAGAAAAAAAGCAGAAGCCAATCAGAACTCGCGCTGGTAGTCGACAAACAGCATCAGAAAAGCATGAAAGCAGAAACTGTCGACTATCAGTGCGAGTTCTGATTGGCAATTCTGCTTTTATGCTTTCTGTTATCTTGCCAAGGTGTGAATTCTCCCTAAAGCCCACG
This sequence comes from Leptothorax acervorum, assembly GCA_035220615.1. Taxonomy (NCBI): domain Eukaryota; kingdom Metazoa; phylum Arthropoda; class Insecta; order Hymenoptera; family Formicidae; genus Leptothorax; species Leptothorax acervorum. Next base: position 224,729 of record JASTWQ010000019.1, read on the forward strand.
ATTAAATGGCGAATCATCTCGCGAGATGATCGCACACCCGAAATATCCCCGCCCGGAATATAGACCCGCGAAAAGAACCTGACCTACATCATGAAGATCGTATCGGGTCCAATCATATTCGTAACTTGTCGCCTCGGCGATCTATATTTACGCTTTATCGCCTCCCTCAAATAGTGGGAAGCAGCGATGATTCTAGAAATAGCAGTCGGACAATGGCGGATTACGGCGGGCGGAGAGACAAACCACAGACACTCGCAGCTCGATATACCTACGTTCGATCGCGGGCAATCGAACTTCGCTTCACCAAGAAGTTAGATTCCAGCGTAGAGTGCATTCGCAGACGTTGAGAGTTTCCACTATCCGGTTGTGCGTCGCGATGTAATGGACGCGGGGGACGAAGTAGTTTCGCTCGACGCTCAAGTTTAAGGGCTGTTTATCAGATAAACCGAAAATACGCGCGGACGGGGAAAACTTTAAATGGACGGATACGACGCGCAGTAGGTCTCCCCTCGGGAAAATAAAATTGTTTTCAGGAGGATTGAGTTCTCCGCAAAAATATACATTTATCTCTCTCTCTCTCTTCTTTCTATCTGTCAACAATGCGACTGCGCGACATTAACGTTCGTAGAGCAACATTCGCATCTCTTCCTTATTATTTCAGTCATGCATATGTATACCTGACGTGGTAAGGTATCACCTTTCCACGTCCGAATCTAATTTTTCGCTTTGCGATGCATCTCTCGCGGCTTTGCAACTTAAAATCGCTTGCGCAACATTGCTGAGACGTCGCAAGAAATATATGGCCGGTCCGAAGTTCAAGCGGATCCTCTCGAAACGCGGAAACGCGCGCGGGTATGTAAAAGCGCGGGTAAAAAGCTGCACGAGTCGCGAAATAATGGCCTGCGGCCGTTGACAGGAACGGTCGTTAATCAAGCCGAATTAATTGAGTACCGCGGAAACCGACAGGCCGCGGATGCCTCGCCGTGGAAAACGGTACTTAAATACTGCATAGCTTACCGATCTCCCCCCCGTATAACGAGGCACAACAACGAGGTATCTGGGAAATGGAGCATTTCGCCGGTGCATCGCGTTTCCTCTACCGCCGCGCTGCCAGCGAGCGCGATGATGATAGTCGCGGGGATCGGGCATCGTGTACTTATACAGTATACACACAGTCGTCACGTACAATTGCAGTAATAACGCCATAGGGTAATGTCAGATCGAACGATGACCCGTCATTGTTTACGTTGCTGGCCTTTTTATATATACGCCTCGGGACAAATCATGTAATTGATTTTCCGCGTAACACACGCCGGGATACAAATCTATTACGAGTTATATCGAGCCCTTTCCCCTTTTATTATTTAAACATCAACGAGAGATATAAAGCGATGAGTCTCCTGCGATGAAAATTTTTAGATACTTGCAAAATTAATAAATTGAGAAGAAGAAGTTTCCTTTTCATGTCCAACTAAAATAAGAAGAAAGAGGCCGGTCAAAGACTGAACACTCGATTTTCTACGATTTATATAACTAATTATTTCCAAGATTGAAAAAATATTCGAGGTAGCAGAGTGACGTCAAATGACTTATTAATAACATTTTAATAACGTCTCTAACGTCAATAATACGTCAATGAGATGTCTTTAGACGTCATCCTGCTATCTGGGACGTCTTACGGTTATCTTTGCGATTTATAATTGAGTTAGTTTCATAAATAATTAGGAAGAGGTTACTTGTGCGCGTGAAAAATAAATCCGCGTGAATTAGCCGTCAAATCGATTTCGATCTCACCTGTGGTGCCTCCTTGGCGACGTTCTAATTGTTCTCTTCTACACGGAGCGGGAGTCAAGCATTTTTCTGCCTTTATGCAGTCCGTTCACATCGGCATGGCATGAGAGCCACTGACCTCACTGTCAAGGTTGGGACCACGGCACTAATTGAAAGTTCATTATAGTGTCTATACCGTTCCTTGGCATAAACTCAAATCCAATCAACAGCGCGCGCGTACGGTACATCGATGTGTAATTGCTCAAACACATTCCCGTAATGAATTCCGTGTTCCACTTAGTTCCGGCTATTGCTCTCGCTATTTCGCTAATTCACCCGCGTCGCTCGCTGTCCACAGAAAATAGCGAAATAGTTATATATTAAGCTTGTTCTCTATTATATACGGAAATTGCAATCAGCTCGTCGCGACCGCATGAAATCCGGAATAAAACCCCTTGGCACTTTCGAATCGCGTTACGTCTCGATTCTCGGAAATATAGTTAGCGGAGTTAATCAAACGATGCGCCGACATGTTAAAAAAAAAAAAAAAAATAGCGATAGTTATCCGCGGAGAATTCTCCGAGGAAAACACTCGGCGAAAAGCATTTAGCAATTACTACGGTTTTCTGTACGAAATAATGATATTTTGCGCTACATATACGCTTTAAAAGTTTAAAGAGATATTAATTGGATCCTCTAGCGTTTTATAAAGATTTATTTTACGATGTCTCTCGTTAGACATTCCACAAAGAGAATTATAATTTACAATAAATATGATAGTTTAAGCGGATTAATGTGCTTCACAAAGGACAATGAAATTATAAATAACGAGTGCTGTATCGAGTTATAATAACGAAGTTGATGAGTACGAACGTAATTATATCGTAATAAGATTTGGTCGCGTTTGTAGTAAAAATTCTTCGCGCGCATTCAGTACGCAATGAACTTTGGATACAGTAAAATTCGCGGACTTTGCGAACTTTATTGTATCGCAAGTTTATCGTATTGCTCCTACTTCAGAAATTATCACTTTGCAAGTTTGATCAGAGACAGTTTTGCTTGCAAATTTTCTAGCTGTTTTTCCGCTGTTGCGAGTAAGATACGAAGAAAATTATTATAATACACGTTATAGGTATATTCCTAAAAATAAATTTAAATTTTCTCTTTAAATCGCAGCTACCTGAAAGCTCTCCAACCAGGAGGCAAATGTGTTGCGAACAAGTGTTGCGAGGAGAAAAATATTATTTATTTATTTTCAACGCGACACACACGATCTTTCACGATATTCCAACGCAGCTTCTCGCGTTGCATCTTGAAGGCCAGCCGAGAGGCACGCCGTGGAATTTAAGTTTCGTCTGCGCTTCTCTCTCGTGGCGACGACCTTCACAATGGAAGCGTCAGGGGAAAAGCCGGGGGCCCCGGCAGGATTACCTGCCGCTATTTACTCGTACCTGATGCCATTGTCGACTCGACACGACGGGGCCGCCTTCGCCTAAACTTTCTCAAGAATTCCGTGCTGCACGCGGCGTGCATCGTGCGGTGCCGTCCGATACGCATCGTCGTAATCGTTAACTACGGTCGGACGGTGTTTGGGGCCCGACCTCCACCGCAAACGCGCTCACGCTAGGGTGGGTCTCCACCGACGTGTGTGCGCACCTGCGTTTCCTGTCGCTCGGCGCGTATCGTGGACGCGCACCTGACGCACCGGAAGACTCGTCGCTGACGCGAGAAACTCACGGCCCATTTCTTTCTACGAAACAAAAATGCTGATTCGCGCAAACGACCGGTACGTGCGCGAGGCACGTTCCCTTCCCTACGGGAAAGGAAGGGAACGCTGTCCCGATTAGGAGAGTACAGCTAATAGGAAAATGGTAAACTAATTTTCCGTGTTTTTTTCGCTTCGCGCTGCTGCACCGCTGCTTCGCTCATTTTGTTTACCAATAAGTTGTTTGTTTTCCTTGGCCACTTATTCGCGCCGTTGCTCGAAAACACGATCGAACGAACGAACTCTTGCACAAGAATAGTTTATTTTAATTCCCGTGATTTTTATGAGCATCATACAGGACAGAAAAACGATAGAGGTGTCGTTCCTGATGGACTAGAAAGATGACTCAACGTACAAAGTACTTTCGCGAAAATGTTTGCGTTTTACTCCTCTTGTTATGAAAGAATAGGGTAGATTTCATTGCGGCAGAATCGGGCGCAGCGATTTTTTACCCGCTTGATCAAAAAAGTGGAGATCCGCGCGGGAGCACTTTATCCCTCTCAAAAGGACCTCAATTATCGCCGAGGGTTACAACTCCGCTTTGGAGTCGCACCGTCATTTCTCGGATGCCGCGTATAAACTGCGCGTCACGTCGTCACCTGACGCGTAATCGCGTCTCGCGCTTTGTGGTACGCGAGGAACCCTCCGCGCTGGAATTACCATGCACAGATCAATGAGTTTTTAGGTCAAGGATCGGATATAGTTAGCCGATTCTATTTACCGCGGCCGTGGGGGTGGGTTTCTCGCCGCGCGGCATTCGCGACGTTCCGTATAACGGAACCGATTCCTCGCGGTTATCACGTTCGTCACTCGCCCGAAAATTTCGTACGTATACCTGTCCTGTCGATTATTTATTAGTCACCGTCTCGTCTAGAACCGTCCGAGTAATCTCGCTGACGCGTCCTACCTGTACATTGTCGTCACGGATTCCATTTCCGCGCTTAACGTCCGACGTCACGTCGCGTCGTGAGTCGTGATGTCTCGTGACGTCGTGGCGACGCGACGCCGAGACTGGTGGATGCGTCACGTTGAGGAAGATTGTATCGGGACAAGGAACGAACGTGAAGCCTACAATATCATCGTCGTTCGTGAAAAGGTGTTGCGTGCACCAGAGAGAAAGCAACGGTCTCTTTCTCTCTCTCTCTCTCCTTCTCGTCAGCCGTCTCCTTTATTTGCCGCAAGTGACTCATCGAAGGGGTTGTCTATCGCGTGTGTAATCGAGCACATGTTAACTCCCGGGGGTACCTCCCCCCCGTGCCGTATGCACGCGTATGTTCACAGGTTGAAACCTCAGGGTAACGCACGCTCCTGTGTTACGCGCCGAGTTGACACACGCATTTGGTATATAAATAGATGATACGACGATACCTGAGACCTGAGACCCGCGCTGAGCACGATAGCGTAGGAAAAGAAAATATTCAATGGGTTTAATTCGGCGAGTTGATCTATAGTCGGGGCAGTATGAGAAATATTCGACATCAGTGACTATATTGTTTTATCGTATCTTTAAGAAGGTATTTTGGTTTGAAAGGTCATAAAAAGAAGGTATTTTTCAGGAATTTTTTGTAGGGAAATAAAAAAGCGAATAACGTTCAACTTTGCATGCCCTTATATTCCTAAAATAAGGCTAAATGAACATGCAAAGTTTAACGTTATTCGATTTTCTCGTTTCTCTACGAAAAATTCCTGAAAAATACCTTGTCTTTACGATCTTTTAAACCAGAATACGCCCTTAACCCTTTCGTCCCTGAATATCTGAATATAAATTATTTATGGTACCTATGGTACCTATGTCGAGTACCACTCGGGACGAAAGGGTTAATCTACAATTTGACTTATAATATATAAATGTATCGACGTTTACTTTTTATTATCTTACTCATACGAAATGCTTTCAAACTGTGATATATGGTTTCTTGTGGATATTGATTGGTTTACGATTTTCACTTTATTACTCTATTATTACTTTTTATTATGTTTTATTAATGTTGACTTACTTTCATTCCTAATTTACTTATGGTTTTCCAATGTGTCATTGTTCTTAAGTTTCTAATCTTATTTATTTATCGTTTTTTATTCGGGTTTAGTTTTAACATCTATTTTTTCTCGTTTATTGGCCCTTAATCACTTTAGAGTATTTGACATCAATTGCCTATGGGAACATAAAATTTTTCTGTTATTAAGTTATTGATAAAATATTTCATAAAGTTCTTATATTTTTTAGAATTAAAGCTTACAATTAGGATCGTGCAGCATTACACCGATCAAGTCGACCATATAATAGCCAAGATACTTTTTCTCCCAATCTCGGCGAGCTAGCTTTCTTCTTTTCATAGCTTTTCAGTTAATATTGAATTCTTCCACAACGTCTATCGATTAATGCGAGCGGGGATAATAGTGGAATGGAAGGAAGGATCGGATCCTCGCCTGGCTGGAAATCAAATCATTTCTCGTATTTACTTAATAAACAAGGCGGGAGAAGCCCGTTCCTCCAAATAGCGTCATCCCTCCGGGGATTAAACGAGGCGATAAATCCGGACGTCGCGCGCATTTATACATGAAACAATCGGGCGGAGTGCCGGCTCCGAAATTCGTCTCTTCGAACTGACGACGACGAGCGTCGACCGAGACAGAGGACGGAGACATTATCGCGTGTACGTCGCGCGGTACGCGCGCGAATCGCACCTTATACACGCACGGCGCGTATACGTACACGTACGCGAACGTGGCGTGGCGACCCGTTCGAGATAAGCTCTCGATATCAAGCGCCGACACTGATAAGCCACATTCCAGGCACCAGTTCTCGCGCACGGCGCCCGTCGTCACCGTGTCAACAATTTCGCGCTTGTCCATCCCGCGTATATATGCACGGCGGCACGCCTTTATCCGTGTGATACGTTCGACCCGTGGTGCGTTATCGATAACTTTCTTCCGATAGATCTCATTTCGCCCGCTACGTCCGGCGCGCAGCGGCGGGCGCGGTGCCATGGCGATGTGGATCGACCTAAACCGGGCGTGTGACCCGTGCAAGGCTTGCTGGGCATGCCTCGCTCCGCGGCTCAGAATTTCCATTCTTTGCAGGTAAACGGTGCACGAGAGAAGGAATTCGCGTGATCGCGAATAATTAAGCTCATCGCTCGAAGGTAGCAAAGGAAGAAATTCATCTCTTTGCGAGAACAACGTTCGTTATCCTATCAATCGATCCGTATCGATACGTGTCGATGGCACGTCATAATATTGGAATTAATATGACGTTTTACGGAGGCCTCTCTTGCGTTCTCCGTGTTTTCTAATTTTACCCGCGTTTGATCGATACATCGCTACGCGCATATCCGTTTTCGCTTTGATACTTATTTGTGCTCGCGGAAACGCGGAAGCACCGCGCGAGTTTTCCCGCGAAGCGTGACTCATCCGAGTTCTCGGGAAACGATAGTCACGCGCGCGGATTTTCATTAAAGCCTCGACGTCGAACGTTTCATTGGAAGTTGGATGTTAAAAATCGGATGTCCGAGCTAGATATTAATATCGCGCCCGCGCTCGTATCTCTCGACGATATCGTCGGGTAGCGCAGCGCCTTGACAGATCGCGAGCATGTTTGCGAGCGCAATAAATTTTCGCGCATTAGTCGCTTTAATTAAAGTGTCGTCCGTAAATGCGCGCGCGCGCGCGCGCGCGCCGGTTGCATTTTCATGGCGTTGCCGCGGTAACTGTATATCCGCTATTATCCCTTTCGTAAATTAAATGAGATTATTTAAAACGCCGGGCGCGCGCGCGCGCACACACATGAAGCACAAGCGGGCCGTTCTTCCCGTCCACTTCCGTTTCCGTTTCCTCGGCGATATTAACGTTGCGTGCCTAGATCCGACGCCAGACAAAGGGCGAATTGTTTTACGATATTTTACCTGTGCCTCTCTTTCAAACGCGTCAAAGAGACGCCGGTAAGTAATTGAAAGTGTCCTTTCCAAGCTTCTTGCGGCCGGTGAAAAATCTCGGATGACTGTACTGTACACGCTCCTTCCTAAATTCGTGCTCTTCGAGCAGCGTCACGGATCTCTTCACAGGGTACGGTCAGAGAGATCGGATATTAAACGGAACTGTTTGCGCCGGAAACATATAGCGCTTTCTGCAATGCGGTCTAACTTTGCCATACGTCCCTTTGAAGCTATATACGACAGTAAAATTAAACATTAATAACACAACATGAAATGAGACATAAGGATAGGACTTTAAAGGGAATCGTCCGGAGGGAACTATATTACACTTTAATGTTATATACGAAAGTTGAAAGAAGCGAATAGTTATCCTGTGTATCACCCTGTATGTGAGACGATATACTGGTTCCTTGGATCAGCCAACCGTAAAACCATCAAAGGATACTTGGCTGCAATATCGCGAATTAAAGTTCAGTCCATCCTGAGGATTAAAGTTCGTCGGAAGATTAAAGTATACATACATTGGCTAATACATATACAGCGATTATCTCGGTCGGTTTTTAAATTTATGCGACAAAATTATGTTAAGGTCCTTCAGCGGTAACGCGAACGTATCTCGCACGTCTAAAATATGTAATGGGTATCTCGCCGTTGACTCCGAATGCGTAATACAAGGGATAAATAGGTGAATTAGCCAACGTGAATCGTCTATTAAGTCTTCGTGGAGGACGCCAATGATCCCCGGTTCGAATTCGGCGAGACGGCCGTATCGGAACTTTCGGCGTACGTTTCTTCCTTGGCCGTGCAGGACCGCCTACGAGTGTAAACGAGCGACCGTCACTGGCTCTGCTACGCCTATACCCATTACTGAGAACTTCGGGCCCCGGCGACAGAGCCACTCGAGACGAGAAGATATTAGGCACGGATCAGAGGATTCCGTAGCCACGCTACGACTTTTGAGACGACGAATTCCCGACGCGAATCTGGTTTCACTCGAAGAACCCACGGCAACGGGGAGGGGGACCATTGTCCTTCGAGCGCCCATAAAGTACCCGGTCGGATCTCGTAACTCGAGTTTTCGGCGATCGTGCACACATGTTGGAGTACGTGGGTGCGCGCTCCCCGAAATTTTCGAAGCGCGGTCAGAAGCGCGCGGTGTAGAATTCGCCTCTCGAGGCGCCGACAAAGGGCGCGCTTTGTCGAAGCTCTTCCCGGCTTCGAAAATCGACACGCCGCGATCGTAAAACGACGAGTCGCGTAACGCGGTTTTCAAAAGTGATCACACTGCTCCGTTATGAAGAGCGTAGCCCGAATACCCTTCCTGTGCCAAGGTAAAAGTCAATTCGGTATTGCGATCGACGCGCGCGCTCGACGCTGCGCTCTCGCGGGTTCGACGACCGAACCCGGGAGATCGGTAGGCAAACAGTATCGATAGGCGAGTTAATCTCCCGGACGGGCACGACGAATATGCTCCTGACGGTCAACACTGTCTGACAATGTCTATAGGTCGATCGATATGATTAAACCACACGTTGACCGAGCTACCATTTCGATGCCGATCAGAGAGGAAATATTTGGTTTAAGAGATTTTGTTTAAGCATATTTAATTCGAAAAGTTTGCAATCTTAATGTAAATTTACTTTCTAACGCGCGTCGTCGAAAATAATTAGAATCAGATTGAGAGCTACAATATTTTTTTGCCAGCGTGACTATCAATAATTTCACGTTGCATTAGTAACATTATCTTTTTAGAAACTTTTTATCACATATAGTGGAAAATTATTAACAATTTTAGATGCCATAGTGCAATAGAAAGTTTGCTGAAATTTACTGCTCGAAGAATGTAAATTGCAATTTTTTTTTTAACGGATACGACTGTTATTAAGAACTAACTATATCAATAATTTTACATTGCATTAGTAACATTATTTTTAGAAACTTTTTATTATATATAGTGGAAAATTATTAACAATTTTAGATACCATACAGCAATAGAAAGTTTGTTGAAATTTACTGCTCGAAGAATGTAAATTGCATTTTTTTTAACGGATACGTCTGTTATTAAGAACTGACTAAACTACTGGTAGATTCTTTGCCACATGATGTCTTCTGAGAAAGCACAATGGAACTATTCAGAAAGGTGGACCCAGAGAATAGCTTGGACTACACCACATCGAATTCAATCATCTCCCTCCCTCCCTCTCTCTCCTCTCTCTCTCTCTCTCTCTCTCTCTTTCCTCCGTATGTTATGCTCTTTTGTCTTATGCAAACCACATTGCGCCGGCATGCAACGTACGCTTTCTGGCTTCGAAAAGGATTGGAAAGAGGCCAAGGAAGAGCGTAGAAAAAGGAAAATGAGTGCGACAATGTGACTGAAGCGCGAAAGAAAAGGAACTCTATCATTAATTCTGACACAGATAGTGGTAGAGCAACCCGAACGAAAGGATGTAATAGTACGACCTACTCAGTTACTCGTTCGATAAACGAATGTCCGAGCGATGAGGAAAGATGCTTTCTACCTCATTATCATCTTGTTTCTTCCTGGGAGATATTACAGCTATTCTTGAATCCCCCCCATGAATAAATGAGTAACATTTACTTCGCGAATCAAGACATATCTCGTTTTAAGAAAACGAGCTGGTGAGAACTTTAGCATTTCCGCATATTTTGGTACACGTCCTAGATCTGCCAAGCAAGCCACCTTTTTATCCACGGATGCTTTAACCGATTTGGAATCCAGTTTTTCTGAATAAAAACATGAGGATCAATAACTTTAGACGATTTAAAAATGTATTTTCAAGACGACTTTAAAGTAAATAGAAATGGAGTGATCCTTCACTGAATTTTTTTAATGAACTTAACTTTAACAAAAATTCGTAATTCAAAGGTTATACAATAATATATATTTAATAGAAAAATTAAAAACGTAACATATTACAATTTCCTTTGACATTTTCGTTGAGTATGTAGAAATTCGATTCCAAATTGGTCGAAGGATTTATATATAGAAAGCATATATATAAAGAGTGCTAGAGATGTAGGACATTCTCTAGATTAACGCCACGTTGGCGATTAATCAATCAGATGATCGCCGAATCATTGACCCGCATGTGACAGATACTGCTATGGACGATGATTATGCTGTTTACACGGTCGTCGTAATCCGTTCTCCCTCGCCTCGAAATTACTGAATACCTCGGTTAAAGAATTATATAATTTCAATCCAGCATGTCACGAATGTAATCGATCGTCTTCGCGCGCTTTGTCCCACAAATTACTTTTCGAACGACACTCGGACGTGGTTCGGATCAGTAAGCACATGCAGGTGGACGTAATGGAGGCTTTAGGCGCAATCGATAAATATTCCCGCGGTCGAAGTTAATCCAAATGCGCGTTCGGCATTACGGAACAATTCGAGTAATGAGAGTTGCGCAATGATCGGGAGAGGGGTAAGAGGGAAAGGGGGGCGGATACGCGCATTCTGTTTCATTTGACGCGAACGACACACATTCACGATCGGACAAAGCCGCGTCCTCCCCCTCCTCCGCCGCGGACAATAAAATTGCAGACAAAAATCTGCACACAATATCAAGGTGTCTCACGATATACCACTCAGCATCCTGTATCCGATGGTCGAGTGCCTCATCCATTTGCGGCCTCGACCATCACAAGTGCGGCACTTAACGCGTATCCATGCCGCTCCTATTGAAATGTTTTATTTAACGTATATCGATCTGCTATGTGTCAAAAAAAGTCAGAATATTTCATTCGGAGGGCTCAATGTATTTGCGTAAAGTTTAATTTGTTTTACAATTATTAATTACAATCGAATATAATTCGCAACAGTTTTAATGGATCGTTCTTGAGAGAACTCGCAATTCCTTGATCGCTCGACGGGATGATTTTTAATCGGGCAGCTACTTGAAAGCGTCTTTTGCGCCTCGCACGAAGGATCGACGTCGCTGGAAGTCATCGAGCTCGCCATTATTCCGATCTCGCTGCTATACGCGCGACGCCATCGCGCCTTTTTCTCGCGCGGGAGACGCCTCGGGCGTGGAACGTACGTTCAGGAAGCAAGGTCGGATTGATAATCGTGAGAAAGATGAAAACGATCGTCGGATCAGCTGAGAGTCGAAATACCATGCGAACGAGACGATCACGGTGAACGGGTCTGATGTATGCATCACCGCGCGGCATGTGCGTGAGAATTTTGCGTGCGTGATTGTGCGTTCACGCACACTTTTTGCCCCGCGCGTGTGAGTTCGCGCGAAGTTGTGGCGGAGGGGGTGGTAGGGGGAGGAGGAAAGAGCGAGAGACTTCAACGCTGGAACCATGTGATCGCCATGGTAGTGGAGAGTGGTCTTGAGTCTTGTGGCCTCAGATCCGCGCGGCGGACGAAAGAGAAAGAGAGAGAGAGAGAGAGAGAGAGAGAGAGAGAGAGAGAGAGAGAGAGAGAGAGAGAGAGAGAGAGAGAAGAGGAAAGAAATGAGAAAGAGAGAAATAAAGAGACTGAGAGAGGAGAGGTCCAAATTCGTCCGGATGAAAGACAGCCGAGAATGACGCTTTACTGAGACGCGCAGAGATCCAGAGACAGGAATGCAGGCCGAGTCGGATGGAGAAGGAGGGACGAAACGATGACGAGAGGAACGGAGCAAGAGAGCACGACAAGAGCCGAAAATGGGAGAAGAACAGAGCGTGCTGCGAGAGACAGAGAGAGAGAGAGAAGATTATGGAGGGGAGGTCTGAGGGAGCAAGAAGGGAGATTCGAATGCTACGAGATAGAAGGAGACATTTGTGGTTGAACCGGTGAACAGTTGGAGGAGGGGGAGAAGAAAAGTGGATGAAGTGGGAGCGAGGTAAGGCAGGAACGCGCAGCTGGAAGGTGAGCGTTGGGGAGATGGTTGGAGGAGAAGAAGGGGGTACCACTGGAGAAGAAGAGAGATAGCGATATGTACATGTACGAGAGAAAGAGAAATAGAAAGAGAGAGAGAGAGAGAGGGGGGCTGAACAGGTAGAAGAGAGAGAGAGAGAGAGAGAGAGAGGAGGGGAAGAGAAAGATAGACAGAGAGGGAAAACGAGAAGGGGGCACCGGCTGGCTTGGCTCTCTCGGCGTAAAGCGAAGCCAACAAACTCACGTCAGTCCGAAACCGGAGGGACGCTCGTCCTCCTCGTGCGTTCTCCGTACTCCGTTTATTCCGCCACGTCCACGACACATCCTTCTTTCCCCCCCGCCAAGAACTGTGAACATCCACGGGCCTCCGGCCCAATCTCGAGGACGTGCGGGAGGGGGTTCGACCGACAGTTTTTACGGTACGACGTCGAGAGTCGAGGAAAACGCGCGATTAACGACTCCTTCCTGGAGCGGATTTTCGAGCGGACTCGTCGCGCGTGACCGATGATGCGGACCCACGGGACCACGATCGGCCGTTATCATTAACAGTTGCTCTCGCTATCGGGGGACCGATTGTCGCGTCGGGGTTCGAAGCGTGGGGGCGTGAACCGGGCGCAATTAAGGCGGTTAACGGAGTCGGGAATATCTGTCCGCCGGCACGGCGCGCGGCGGGCCAAAACCGGTACGAGCGTTCTCCATGCGATATAGCGCGCGCCGCCGCACCGCCGCCGTACCACCGTCACGACCGCCGTACCACCGCCGCCGCCGACTCCTCCCTCGTCGCATACAGCCTTCGGAAGGTGCATACACCTCCTTCGCCGAGCTGCCGGTCGCAGCTCCGTCGTCGTTCGTGCATCCGCACGCCGGAGCGTCCGTCGCGTGACCGTATACGCACGCGGGCACCGAGCGTATAACCCGGTGGTGTGTCGGTGTTTGTGTATGTGTATTCTCTCTCTCTCTCCCTCTCTCTCTCTGTGTTTCTCAGTGTGCGCGTGTACAGGTGGAATGTGCCACCGTGCGCGCGTCACACGGATGTACGCTGACGCGTAAAGCCAGCGAGGGGCGAGATAAGGTCGAGTCGTGTGAGGTGTAAAGTGATCCACGGTGAGGATTCTCGCGAGAGGGAAAGAGGACGTGCGGGGGGAAAACTCCGGGAAAAGTCTCTCGGTGTTTGGGACGTGTAAATCTCGTGGATAGTTTATCAATTGAAACGTGAAGATTTTTGGTGAATGAAAAGCGAGAAATACGGATCAATAAGAATTTTACAAAAAAAATTCGAAGGTCGAGGAAATCGTGAGGGATAAGGACAAGATACTTGACTCGGCAGATTCGCGTAGGCGTAGAATCGGCGTGGGAACAAGCACGAGGCACGCCGCATTGTCGGAATGTTTGAGCGTCGCGAACAGGAAAAGATATAGGAAAAGTTAGTGGAAAAAGGGCAGAAAAATATATACGGCACGGAGAACCCGCTCCTCGCAAGGAGATAGGCGTAAATATTTAATGACATTGCGATTGGCGAGATATGAAGCAACGGGGTGTGGTAAGAGGAAGCTGGAGATCGTGTGCGGAATGTAGAAGCGTCTCGCGAAGGTCGGATCAAGAATAGAACATTATACGCAAGACTTCACAGGCGAACTGAGATTAAATAAGAGAAAACTTGATAGATAAAGCCAGGAAGAAGCTAAATGAAAAAGATACTAAAGGCAGAGACTGGTATTAGAGAATATATCAGCAGAAATCTATAAAAAATATATTGGACTGAGAAAGAACAGAAAGAAAGTCTAAGTCCGAAGAGCACGGTCAATTGTAAAAGCGGACGAATCTGGAGAGAATGAAGAGTGTTCAGCGTTGAGTTACGGGGTTCGTATAAAGAAAAGATCGGCGACAGGTAGAAGAATCGTGAAAATCGGGAAGATCTCGGTGCCGCAGGAGACCGCGCATTGAGATTCTTCGCCCGTATGCAGCTTCGTCGCGAGTCGCGCGAGCGTCCATGAGGCTTGAGCGAAGGACGAGCCGTTGAGAGGTCCACGCCATGAGAATCCTCAAAACGCTACACTGGTAGGTTCCCAAGCGCGGATGCGACACGACGCGCGCCGCGCGCTCCTTCCTCGCGATAATTCGCGCCGCGCATTCCGCGCGCGATCGAGAATCTCGGCGCGATCGGCGAGTGGAGCGAGTCGATTTGACGATTTGAGCGAGATTGAGGCCGTGTGCGAGATACGGCACACGAACGGAAAAGAGAATTTTATACCTGGGACTTTTCATTCGAGAATTCGCCGTATTCGCCGTAGTTGAAATAGAAAGAAATTGTAGAAAATTTTCCTCACTTCTGTATATCGTTTTCTGTATTCTCTCTCTCTCTCTCTCTATCTCTTTCTCTTTCTTTCCTTGCTTTCCATTGTAACGTGTCACGAAAAACTGATAAAAAAACCGTTACCGAAGTCACGTTCGTGGCACGGGAAATGACGATTGGAAAAGGAATTTTGCTGCCTGAGGCCTTTTATCCTACAACTCGTTACTTTTACCATAGAATTTATAAAAAAAAAACGCTTTTCGATTTCCGTACGTTTTTATGATATAGGGAATATGAACGGTTTGGAACTGCAGTGTCTGTGCAATTTCTTTTGTGGCAGTTTGTACGCACCTGACATAGATATATTGACGGAGATTCATGAAAGAAAAAATGGAAATTGAAAATTCAAAGTAGCAAGTTTTTGAATGTGTGTACGTGGCAAAAATGACTTTGGGATATTCTAAAAAGAGGCCTTGTTAATTTGCAAATAACTACGGTTCTCACATTTCCACTGAAATCAATGAAACATTTATCTTTTCTTTAAAATACAGCGTGTAGTACGTGCCTAAATGCATGCGAATTGAAAAACCGAGACCTTTAATGAGAGAAAATCTGACTTTTCAGTTTGTGAATCGTACTCTTAAATTTCTATAGTGCACTTGTGTGCGAGAGGCACCTTGCAGATACACTAACACCTTGCACGAGTCTCTAACATGTGCTGCACACGTTTCGGTACCTGATGTATAATTTAGATACATGATGACACAATTTCGATACGCTCGGCTCACTTCCGGATGCACCGTGTGCACGAAATATCGGCAGGTAATAAATTCCGGCAAAAACTCGTCAATACTTTCCGGTTCGAGTACTGTCAAATCGCCAGACTCATCATAAATCTTTTCTGCGAGTTGTCGTTCCATTATTCCGAGCCAGTTCGTGCATAACTGAAAGCAGTTTTCGCATAAATGTTACACGTGGAATATTGTGACTCTAAATACCCATATAGTTAGCGTTACAATTAACGCACACAACAAGTCGTATTATTCGCAACAATAACTACGACATGGTATGAGCATTTTGCCGATCGCGCGACGCGTGTACAGTTGTGCGTATATAATATAAGCGATACACAGCACATTTTCCGGCTATATTACAATTTCGCGAAGATCCCTTCCGCTTGATATCACAATCGCTATTCTTATACGTGCAGCGAGTTGCAGGATACGCCTCGTATGAAATTACAGCGCAGAGCATTTAACTGTCTGCAAAGAGATATGCGTAAAAGTACGCGTTAATGGCAAGCTGCCGTCACACTTGCGTGCTTAATTTCGACGTGACTAAACATTTTCGTCGGGACAAGTGAATCACTCCGCGTGGCGCGTAGCGAAATATAAACTTGTGTTTGCAGCTCTTAATTAAAGATGCCTGTTTGAAGGGGAGAACGAAATAGAGAGCGGCAAAGGGCCGGGTTATCGTGGCAGTCGTGCATAGGTATTCCATAGGGTACGAGCTTTAAGTGCTTTAACGATGTAGATATAACGAATTAAGCCCCCGTGAGATGAAGTTACTTGATAATTTAATAGCAGCCCTCTTGTTATCAAATGCCACTTATTGCTTTGTACAGTCGGAAGATCTCGGTAATAATTGTGCGTTATTATCACAGTTAGGGGACATAAATATCAACGTATGAGATTGCCTATCGGGTGTCAATAATCTGTAGATACAGAGTCTCGTTGAAATGCGCGCTTCGAAGGCTTTGCATTTTATATTCGGGATTACTTAACATCTGAAATATATAACATCTCTTAAATCGCCGTGGTTTAAGATCCGTGACAGCTACATTCGCATTCACATGCAGTGTAATGTAATGCTCGGCGCGACTGATGATTAATTATCTCAAATCTTTCTTAGAAACGGATGACGGTGCGCCAGATTCTAAAGCTCAAGATTCATCGCGTCATGTGTACAACTCAATCTCTTCTTATCTTCATATACTCAATTCCTTTATTCAAGAGAACAGATATAAGTACGAGAGACACGCAAAGTACTCAAGAAACGAAATTTCGAAGCGCGCATAGCAATGCAGTGCCTCTCAATAAAATTCGGGATGAATGTGCGTATAATGTGCGTAAACGTGTGCGAAATGGAATATTTGTGGCAAGAGTTTTGTAGAATCACGCTAGGGAATATCTGTGCTTGACTCTGGGAACATCAAACGCGAATTCTCACGTGGAATTCGAAACAAGGGGAGATCACGTGTTTCCGTTCCTGACTGCAGCGTGCAGCCCTGCTTACCTGCCCGCCTCCACAGATATCGTTAAGCCAGGGACGGATACACGGAATTGTACGTTACAATGAATATAGTGGACTGCACGAGGTAACGCAGGGAATATCTTCTCTGGCCGTTCACGGAGTTGGCTTTTCCATTTTCGTTATAAGATATATCTGTGCAGACTGTGCAATCCGAAAAAAAATGCGCGTATAAGTATTATAAAAGACTATAATTTGCATTTCGATTAAGGTAATTCCTGACAATGAAGAATAGACCGTTCGGCACAGTGGTGTAATAAAAGTATAAATATTGGATTTAACTGCGCACATAAGTTTGAATAAAAAACCAGTTTAATTCACTTTGCGCGCGGTAGCTTAAAGCTTTAACTAGCTTTAATCCGACTGTTAAATGCCATGCAAACCGTAATCGAATAGTGCATTCGTGAAACGAGTTTTATTCTTTTCATACAGGAATTTATATACCTAACAATAGATCTACACCTCTTTTCCACTTACATTTTTTTTTATTTTTATTTACATTTACATTTACATTTACATTTACATTTACATTTACATTTTTTCCGCGACTATACCACGAGCATAAACGTAGCTAGAGTGAACGAATCATTCCTTTTCTCTTTCAGATTTACGACATATCTTGATAGAATTTTCGTGGGGAGACACTGCGCCGGTGTTTTTCCCGCGTCAAAACTCTTCCGCCGTCTCGTATCTCGTGCAAAACTTTTGCGCGAAAATGCAAAATACTTGGTAGGAATTTAAGTCACGCAAGGCGTCGTAACGTATTCATTCCGGCGTATAACTCGCATTACATAATCGACCGCAGATTTCGCACGCGATTACGCGAATAATTGTTCGGGCCTTGAGCACGCCCCGATCTCTTTTCGTTAAACATAGGTAGTTACGCGCGCCGTAATTTAGCAACTTGATTTCCGCACCGCGCGCCGGTAAACGGCGTCCGTACGGGCGGCCGTAATTATCGATAAGCGTCGTTACAAAAATAAATTGGATCTCTATTGGGCGTGGAAATCAATATTTCTGGCTTTTCGCGACCTTAAGGGCCGGGACGTTTAATTATCGGCTCCATCGCGCGGTTTTCACATTTGAGTCAGCTCAGAAAAAGTGATGAATTCCTGATATCGATTGCCATCATTCATTGCAAGCGCGCGTGAACAAAATTCTACCCATCTGAATCCCGGCGAATCACGATAACGTACCTAATCGATGACATTGTCCTCTCGTATGCTGTTGTTACGTAACTTTGTAACGATCGTCTCGTGTCGTGCACTCGCGCGAACTTGAATGATCTCGCTGCGTAATGACGTTGCTGACGACGCGGACGCTGGGAAGTCGAGCTTAGGTTTCGCTTAGGGCAGCCGCGCGTCGCGTCGGTGAGAAAATGATGGTGCGATAACAGTGCAAACATGAATGGAGAAATTAATTGAGAAAGCAAGAGTGACCTTTCGCAGGAGTCACGATCTGTATAGCGACGCGGCACGACGATGCCGATCGTCATTAGACTTGCATTCCTTTCGCGAGTCTTTCCGTTTCGTCAGGACACGCGATACTTTCACTCGTATATCTTGCGCGTCGCGAATTTTTCGGTCGCAATTACTGCAAATTAGCGGCACCGTCACAAGTGCGACGAGACTTGTCTCGTGGGAAGCGACGTATTCGCGGATTTAATTTCTGCATTATTTTACTGGAAAAAATAAAGTGTAAAAAATGAATGTATTTCGTATAGAATTAAGGGGCATTTTATAGAATATTATAAATAGTTAACAGATCCGAAATTTAATTCGGCAAACTTGGAGAATACGAAAAAGAAACTTTTCAATTAGATCTTCTTGGTGAGAACTATCTCGTTTTGGAAGCTCAGATGGACAGCGAAAAAGTACATCACGTTTTATAAAGATTTAATTATATAGGCTATATTATTATTTCTGATTGCATCATATAGATATTATCGACATAATGCTGCAATACAGCTTTTATGAGTCAATTTAGCTTTTAGTTAACTCACGGATGAAAGCCCGCGTTGCTGCAAGTTAGATTATTATCGTTATCATCAATTTACCTTATAGCCGATCATATCAAATTGCTATAAATGCAATACAACATTTTCATCGCTTTTGATCCTTTCGCTCGATTAGCGTGGCGCGTAACGCGGGACGCACTCCGCGTGCGCGCGAAACTGCGCCCCGCAACGATCTTTGTGCTGATTGCTATTGTCGTGAATAAGGGTGCAATTATGTTGGAGCAGTGATAAACGATAAGAGCGGCGATACTAACGAAGCAGCGAGAATAAATGCATTAATTTGTATGTAAGTGCTTATACATATGAAGCATATAAACAATTATATATAAATTAATGCATTTATTCTCGCTGCTTCGCTATAGTATCGCTGCTCTTATTGTTTATCAGTTTATCACTGCACTGAGAAATAAAATTTGTTAAGAAACGTAAAATTTGTTTTATTCAGCTAAATATTTAGTCCGATTCAACTAAACGTTCAACTTACGTTCAACTAAACATTTACTACGATGAAACAAAATATTGTTTCCATACCCTGTAATTTGTTACTATAATTGTAAACAAAATGCTTTGAACCAACAACACACTATTTGAACCAACTAATTTTAAACAACTAAACAAATTTTGTGCGTACAACGAATTTTTTTTCTCAGTGTCCTCCAACATAAATGCACTCTAAAACAAAAAATACCATTTCCTCGACCGAATTATCCCGAGCGAAAGAATGCACTCAGCTTGAATTAAAGGTGTTTGAAAAATAGCGCGTTCGTGGAGCAGCGACGAGTTTATCTGCGCATTCGGTCGAAACACGCGTATGTGATAGCACGTTTTCTATTTCCCCCGATTTCTAAGTACGGACTTGCGATTTCTTCCTTCGATAGCTCAGTGATCTCTCGTTGCAAATAAAGGAAAGGAGGGGATAATATGTGTATCATACAGTAAAAATAATATTAGGCTATTAAGATCCAAGCTTGGACCGTTATGGCGATTATTCTAATTTAATTTGGTTTGATATGTACGGTCGAATAACTTTAATATTGTTTAAATCTTTAGTTCAAATAGTAAAGTTCTTATTAGTACGCGGATAGTTACGTTTGTCTCTAATTAGCGTTAACGTTTTCGGTACATGGTAATCGGTTAATGATATTATTGCGCGCCGGCCGACGAGGCCTCGGCGGGGTACAATCCTCGCGCCCGCGATAGAACGTGGTGCAATCCTCGTGCCCGCTACCTAGAAAGAAAGAGATGGGTATTGCATCTTTGGTACATGCTGGAAAGAAAGACTTCCATCCCCGCTGACGTCCCTGAGTTACACGAGACAACGCTGTTTCTCTAAAGACGGATTCGAGCAGAGCATTCCGGGTTTCGGCACCAGGATTCGAGCAAAGCATCCCGTGGGATCTCGTGACGTCATCGTCTTTGACGATTCCGCAATCGTCGGGGACACCAACCCTTGTTTTCTCAAATCCGATCCCTCGGATAAGCGTGTACCGTGTACCACGCAGTTGCATGCTCTTTCGAGCTCGTCCGATTTCTTTCGGACGATTCTGCCTCGTGACATGTGCATCCTTTAGTCGTTTCGAATTATCAGTAGGCCTGCGAATGGCCATGCCCGTGTAATATAGCGTTATTACTATTATCTCGTTTAATTGAGAAATCTCGTGTGCTCTTCGTGTTCGGGATAGCTCGCCGCCCAGAAACAACTCGAAATTCCAGTAGTATTTAGTTTTATAAATTGTCACAGGTTTCACCTCGACTCGATTTGCCCCCTCGTCGCGTCGGTTTTCAGATTGTGTACAAGCGCTACGCCTAATCTTCTTTGATCTCACGCTGCGTTACATTATTCGAGGTGTATTTCTTGCATTGTTCGATTTGTGTCATATCTTGCATTGATTTACTTGCGCTATATTGTTGACGCTCTATTTCGCATCATACGCCGTGCGTTGATTGAGTTACGTTACATTATTCGCATTACACTTCTTGCATTAGGTCACTTACGTTATTTACGTCATTATTCGCATTGTACTTTTGCGGTGAATCAGTTACGTTATATTATCAGCATTCACTCATTGCTTTGATTCTCTTACATTACATTATTCGGGCTGTTTTCCTTGCGTTGATTCACTTACATCACTTTACTAGTGCTTTACTTCTTGCGTTGAGTTATTGGTGTTACATTATTTGTATCGTACTTCGTACGTTAATTCACCTACGTTCTATTATTCGCATTATATTGACTTACTGGCGTTACATTGTTTACCCTCTATATCTTTCATTCACTTACGTTATACTATTAGCATTCTTTCTTTCGTGGATTTACTAGCGAAATACTATTCGCATTATATCTTCCATTGATTCACTTGTGTTATATTACTCGCGCTATATCTTTCGTTGATTGATTTACATTACATTGCTTGCATTCTATTTTGCATTACTTTACTTGCGTCACATTATTCACATTATTTTTACTCAGATCGCAATACGTGTTTTTATTCTGTGCGACATATTTCTTGCAATATTATACTTGCTTACCGCTACTTGCGGCATTTCCTTTGCATTATATTATTATTGTTATCTCATGATTGATTATAATACTTGCACTCTATAACATATTTCACCTATTATATGTTTTGTTGCATTGCTGTCTATATTTTATATGAACTGCGATATACTTTATGTATTTTCATGATTTGTGAACTTATATAACTTTTATGATATGTTGTTTCTGACAATTATATCAAGAGATTTGAATTTTACCCCATCGGGAGGAGCTGTTATCAATTGACTGAGATAACTAATTCCCTGATACCCGTTCACCCGAATCAGATCCTAACTGTCTACTTTCGTGCATTTTAAACAAAAGGACACTCACAACTTTCGGGAAGTTTTCTCGTTCGAAACTGGCCTGACCGCGCTGTGTCCGTTTTCTTGGAAACGCATTCTCATACCGGGTCTGCCCTTTAGGAAAGGCGATCCCCTCCTGAAAGTCCCGACAGGTCGACCAGCTTAGACGTAGTTTCGCAGAGGGTGATCACGCTGACCTGCTCACGTTTTCTATTATGGGCTCCACATGGAACAGATGCACGCGGCGTGAATCACGCTCACACATTAAAGATCGGCTAACTATTGGAAAGTACGATTCGCGGCGTTTTTTACGCGGATAGGAAAAAAATGCGGTATTTTCTGGCGAAACCGTCCGGTCCTCACTTAATTATCAGTCCGCCTTATTTAATTTCTCCGTAATTACATTAAGGAAGGACGGAAGAGATGCGGAAAGAAGAGATAGCTTCTTTAAAATTTAGCGATCAAGATTAAAATTTTATCTTATAAACTTTGAAGCGTGCTGTGAAGGGGCTATTTAGAAAAATACGCACTGCCAGAGCGCAACTTTTATACAAACATAAAATCTGCACAAGCGTTTTGTCTTTTATTATTATCTGATGAAAAATATAATTCAAAATTACAAAATTACAAAATGTTTACAATGTTTTTAAATGTTTACATTTTTTAAATATACTGCACCAAATGGCAAACATATGAAGCTACGGAAATAGGCAGAGATGTTTGTTAATTACAGAAAAACGCGACGTTTGCGTTTTCTATTTATTGTTAGACAGCAGGAACTCTAAAGATCTTGTTAAACGCGTTGCATAAGATGCCACCGAAAACGTAGGGCGTCTCGTTTATACTCAAGCGTATATTGAGTCGTGGTACCGTATTTCCTATCGTCTTTGTTCGTGATTTCCATTGTCTCCTTCTTTATCGTCCGCTCTATGAACCCTCCACGCGTATTTGCGTAAAGACCAAACGAGTGTAATGGCGTTCTTGTGTTGAATGCTCTACGCCCTACAATGTAATCAGATCTTCGAAAAGGCCTATTGGTCCTATATAGGTGGACGGTCTTTGTCACGTAAATCTAATTTCCGATATCTTGCGTTATAATGCAAAACAGAAACGCACATGCACGCGTAAGTGGAAATTATTGCTGGACGTTTAATAGCGCCGTCAGATTAGAAAAAAATGTCGATTTTTCGATGAATTTGGATTTGACGTAGAGAGCTTCCGATGAGCCATCATCCATTTTCGCAACACTTTAATATTCAACATCAAATATTATTGTAAAGCAATGTATACAGGATTACGGCACATGAATATTTATTTTTTAAAAATTATTATACATGGCCAGATATAGCTGTTCCGCCATTGGCGATATGTTTTTATCTATGGAACTCGTCGCGTATATTCAATTTATTTATTTATTGGAAAAAATGCGCATTGATATTTTATATGGTTCGCATAAATAAAAATTTGGATTAATAAATCAAGAAATGTATTACATTTCTATAAGAGTTCCAAGTATTTAAATTTAATATAAATAAGCCCTTAATCAAAGAAATTTTATTTAATCAACTGGTAATGTAGTGTAAATAGTCGGATAAAATTTAAATTTTATTATATTTACCATCCAAACATGTAATATATGGTTACTTTGCGGTATTAATTGGAGTTTGTATTCAAATATGATGATCTTTTGAATCCCGTATATATATATCATTCAGTTAGTACATGTTTATTGGAGATTTTCTCAATTCCCATAAAAATTTTAGCCGTTAATTAATATGAGAGAAATTACGATTTAGTATACCGTGATTGTGAGATTTATCGAGGATTTTTCATGCGGCTCTGTTAAGCTACTTTAGTCAGAACAACTTTATAACGAAAAATAACTACCGCGGACTCTTTCTCTCTCTCTCGAACATGATAAAACGGCGACTGACAAGCCATAATACATATATTTTGGATTTATCGTATCGAAAGTTTCTTTCCGGTCTGTTGCCGTGTGCATGTCCCAGAGACTTTTCGCACGACCGAGCGACCAGGAGATTCTATATTCGTTTGAGACATCATGTAACATGCACTATCGAGAGTCATGTGATATATAGCGGCTGAATTTATTTCCACGTGAGCACCGTCACGTTCTACGAAATCTAAAAATATGGAAGGAAGGAATATTCTAGAGAAAGAAAGAAAAAGAGAGACGGGAAAAAGAGGTGTCGCTGAGATAAATAACACTTTCCCTCTCAGCAAAATATGGACTGCACTTTTTTTTAAAGATTTTTATAATTTTTCGCAATTTTGTCTTATTGTTAGTGGCTTTTAAGAAAATGTTGTACACTAACCACGTAGTTTGATTGCTATGCTATTTATTTATTTCATCGAGGAGGGGAATAAAGTATTATGACTACAATATTATACTTTATTATTCTATTATTTCACTGTTATTATTATTTTATCATTATTTATAGTAAAGAAAATAGCGAACAATGATTATCAAAATGGGGTTACTTTATCGGTTCTCATGTACGTATTTTTTTTTATCGCGAGCATGACCTTCCTTAATGATACGTTGTCGTAGGTGAGTCACGTCAACATTGAGTTAGTTTACGCCTTAAAGATGTCTAATTAACCGCAAATGCATAATAGTACCACGACGTACTATTTTATGTTCGTAACAGCCGGCAATTTACCTCACCCAGGTTGCGTGTTAGAAATATATACCAATACCTAGTTATCCTTCACTTACAATTAGTTTCCTTCGCCCTATAAAGAAAGAGTTACAGTTACTCTTCTGTTTATTATTCTATCGAACGTTTATCTTGTTAGAGATCGAACATTCAGTTTCTACTTATCAGATGTTACACTTTTAATTATCTGACACAGTTACTTATGAAAATATACATATAATTAAAATATTTATAAGTCTTCAAAAATATTTATTATAAGCTATAAACTATTTATATTTGCTCTATATAATCTTAAAACATCTTTTATTAAGAATTGCTAATTATTTAGCCTGAAATATACTTTTGCGTAGGTTCTATAGAGTTTCATTAATGACATAAATTACAATATATTATACTATTGACTATTGAGAAATACGAAAAGCATTCGGGAATTGAAAAACAGTATATTAATAATCCATTAATAGTGACATTAACGCAGGATCTCCTCTCTTGTTTTAGGTCCCGAAGGCGTAGCGGTAGTGGCGTGACGGACATACACTCTCAGCAACAGCAGCAGCAATTGCAGTTGCAAGAGAACAACAACAGTAGCTCGCGCGACGCGAAGAAGCCGCAGGAGGGACTGGGGCCCGATGAGATGTGGGCCCCTGGCGCCCTGGGCCATCATCGGGAGCTACCTGTTGATGTGCCCGACACCCTTCTACAGAAGGCCTATCCCAACAAGGTAAAAAACTGCTCTTCCAATTATAGGAACGAGCTACAGCATCGTCCCCGTAGCGCTAGCGACCTCGACCTCTCCTTAAACCTTAAAAACGAGACCCTTAAGACGCGCACCAACGCGGACGAACGTGCTAGACGTGCTAGACGAGCGAACGATCGCGCGCACGACGTCACCGACGCGGCGGCCGGGACGATCAATGTCCACAACGGTCTACAGCCATCCATGCTGAAGATCGAGCTAAATATCGAGGACGAGGAGGAGAAAGTGAAAGCCATCAGGGATAAGGACCTGGGGCTCAACAAATATCGCGTTAAAACTTTCGCGGTATACGCGAACGGTGACGAGGACGCGGGCGGGCAGAAGGAGTCCAGCGTCGATATCGAGGACGACTACCCCTTTGCCAAGGAGGATTACCCCACTATGCTGAAAACGTGCAGCGACGATTCAGCGAGTCCGAGGAGCTCGTCGGGTAGATCGGACAGCACCGCTCCCCTTGATACCAGCCTGATGCTCAGGCATAGCAAAAACCAGAAGGACTCGCCGACTTACGACGTCCGAAGGATAGATCTCGGCTCTCCGTGCAGGTCGGTGATGCCCGACATCAAGGTAGCCCCTCTCTTCGGCCGTACCCGGGACACGACTTCCTTTGACAATCCGGCTTACGGACTGACGGACTTGCAGGATCTTCAGGGGCTGCTGCGATCTGACGAAATGTCGGACTTGACCAGACTGATAGACGAACAATCTCCGATCCCAAGGGCACCGCAGGATCAAGATAAAGTATCGCCTGTCCGCGTCAAGGAACAGCAGACGGAACTTTCCCAGACCGAGACGGCGAGCAAGTCCGGCAAGAGCCCGACGAAACGTCGTACGAACGACGAGCGGGCTAAATTGAAGGCGAAAACTCGCAGCCTGGATATCGAGGAACTGATTCGGGCCGGCTCGACCGACGATCTTCTCGGCATCGAGCTGAACAATCTCTCCTCTTCGTCCTCGTCCCGGCAGCGGTTAAAGAAGAAGCGGCATCAGCAGATCTCCAGCGGCTATTCCACCCTGAGGAGCGAGGCCTCTGGCGATCTCGAGCATAACGTGGAACGCAGCTTCCTCGTGGTAGGCAGAAAGCCTTACCGCGAGGTGGCCGTCGATTGTCCACCGGATTTCGTGCCGGTCACCAAGTGCCACCCGATATATCCGCCGCCGAATAAGACCCCCGGCAACAGCAAGCACAACACCCTCGAACCGAAGCGCGATCGCGCGGGCGCCGCTAACGAGGAGAGTTCGTGCGCTGCGACAACGACGATGACCATGACGACTACGACGACCACGCTCGTAGCCTCCCCTCGCCTCTCCCCGAACGATAATAGCTTCACGACGCTGTCTAGTGCCGACGGTAGCGCTAAAGAGACCGTGGTCGCGCGCACGGTAGACCGTAAGCACAGCTTGAAGAAGGTAAGGTCCAGAGTCAAGAGCTTGATATGCGACAGCTTACAGTCTATCCTGTACCACGAGCATGGCAATTCGCTTGGCGCTTACAGCACGCTTAACCCACCGACGCAGTCTCACTCTGGCGATCCTGTTTTGCGATCGTTCGTCATGAATACGGAAAATTTTAACGAGTTCCCGCAAACGCGGAGCTCGTTTGACGAACGAGACGGGGAGCTCTTCCAGAATCGTGGAATCGAGAACCCTTGTTTCGAGGGCGTTCATCACGACGGTTTCTCGCGTCGAAGTTTCTTGGAGAGCAGAGAACGTCCATTATCCTCCGTTCTTGGAGAGGAGCTTCCTAAAAATCAGAACCCTTTTCTCGGGGAAGCTAAAAATAATAAAGTGACCTCTTCCCCTTTCCCAAGAGCGACCGGCAATTCTATATGCTTGAATGTCCTCTCTGGTTTCCAGGACAAAGTCGTGAGCTCTTCTCAAGAAAAACTCCTTGATTTCGAGAAGGAGACCGAGGAGATTATCTTCTCCGATTGTCCAAATGAGATTAAATTGTTGCCCGAGGAAGGTGCCGCGCTCTTCAAAGTTGCGGACAACATTCACAACCAATCATCCTTTATCCAAGAGACGAATCAGAATTCTCGGAATTCCTTGCGCGAGCTTTCCTCCGCAAAGAAGCGCATTGTGCGTCGTCTATTCGACGATACGCGTTTTCCTGATAATTTTCGTCCGCAAGAAAAGGAACGTGACAGTCTTCACTTTCTTGACGATTCCCCGAAGACGCAAAATGAAAAGAACTCGAGGCTGTATTTCGAGTACGAATCTTCCAAGTTGTTGGACGTTCCGTCTATGCCATCCAACAATGGCGTGAAATTTCACGTTGGTTGGAGAAGCACGTCTGACCTTCCAAATTTACACATTAATTTAACAGTCGGTTGGCGCTCGGCAATTAAGAAAAGATCCTTTTCGCTCCCTGACATTGTTTTGATACCGGAAATCACGTTCTCACGACCCACCGTTGAGGGGGATAAAGTTGATCATCCGGTAGTCTTACATGACGGACTTCCTGACGAACGTACGAAGCAGAGCGCACCAAAATCACCGATGCACACTTTGAAGAATCGTTCCCTCAAGTCGCACATCGACGCTCTCGAACAGCAGGTAAAACTACAATGGACTTCGCCTGAGTTTAGAAACTTTCGCCCGTCGAATAATTCGAACGGCCTGTCCTTGCACTTTCGAAATTTGCACGCCCTGCAAAGTAACTTCGCGGTTGATTGCCTCTTGAATTACTCAATTAAATTCATCATCATTCTAGTCGTATTCCTCGATGCTAAGGGTCGTGATCTGTCTATGAAGGAGATACTCTGGGAGACCATAGAGCAGTAGTTTCTCCTTGCCTTCTGTACGGCAGTGTTGTGACCGTGGAAACTGTTACAGTCGCGCTCAAAATTTTTTAATACTTTCAGACCCGCTGCTATCTGGGAAGCTCACTATTAATTAAAAACTCTTTTACAAACCGAGGCATGTATATAGATTGAGAGTCGAGATGAAATTTGAGATATTAGAGACTCTCATACGGAGTCACACGTCATTTCATTTGATTAAATTAGATGATTGGATAAAGACACAAATTTATGTAATATCTTTAAGTTCATGTAATATTTATTACACGAATTTTCTATCTTGATAAAACCAATTGTATTATTATTGCAAAGGTAAAATGTGCAAAGACTGCCGTTCGATTAAAGACGCAACATGAGGGGCATGGGTAGAGGAATGTGGAATATCTAACATGAGATCGTCAACAGCATGATAAAGTAGTTACAAGCTGCGCAACAAAACTTACGAAGTAAAACGCTCGTCGATTTAATGATTGAGAAACATGCTCGTAATCATAAATTACATACCTTAATTAACATATCTCGAAATAGCGAGCGAAGGAAATAATCAGTCATAGAGATTCTAAATAATACGGATTCTCTTGTCGTTTTTAATAAACAAATTAAGGTTGATATAAATTCGACGCTACCAAAAATAGTATCGTTATCAACCGCGTTATCGTTTTCAATACGATTATCGATGAATCACAGAATCATTTAAGAGTCGGCATTTTACTTCTGTTTCGTAATTTTGCTTTCGACATGCTTTCTTTTACTGTAGGTATGCATCTCGCTTTCTCCTCCCTTTTCTTATCTATTGCGTCAGCTTTTTTTCTCTTTCTATTCCCTCTCGTCCTTCCGCATGCCGCGTGCAAAACCGCGGTTCTACGAAGCATCTTCGACTGAAGTATACGAACAGTTTGTCTGGAAGTAACGATTAAAAAAAAAGAGAAAGGAGTGTGAAACGAAAAAGAGTTGGGAAATTTGGCAAAGTAGTTTGCGCGGCGTCAGGCACGTGGGACCATTAATACGAGCTGTTTCGGAATGGATTTTTAGGCCGGTCTCAATGGAGTCAAGCCTGCCATCCCGCCTCGCGATCAGAAGAGGGCACCTGCCAGACCGCCGAAAGACAATCTGCGCCTCGCCACGCAGAACAATAATGTCGAGACGAGTGATAATGCCAACGCCGAGCCGACGCAACAGCAGCTTCATTCTATCAGGAAATATCAGGTAAGAGACGAGGATATATCGGCACTCTCTCTCTCTCTCGCACCCGCGTTGTGTCGAGTCACGTAAGCACGCATGATAAGCATTCAAGAAGCGCGGATCACCATCAATCCTGCGTTGAATTTTGGAGGACGTGAAAGAATGTAAGTATAGACGTAAGGAAAGAAAAAAACAAGCTAAATGTGTACCTAAAAACACATTCGAAATGTCATTGTTAAACTCGAAGTCACGTCCGAGAACAAGCTCGACGTAATCGATTCGCGATACGTAAGTTGCCTAAAACTGGTAAGCCCTGGTGGACAAAATGTCTCAGAATTTTTCATATTATTAATCAGAATTTCTATAAAATTTTTCAGATTTTTTTATACGAATTGGAACGTTTTTCAGAAAAACTCAGACAAAATAATAATATCTAAAATATTTCAGATTTTTCCCGCCCCAACGCATCTATAGAAATCTGAATAAATATGGGAAAATCTCTGTGCAATTTATCAGAAATTTTCATACATACAGATACTGAAATACTCCGAAAATCCTCATCCAATTATTTCTAAAAATAAATGAGTATATATTTGTTCAGAATTTTTTATTAGTCTCTATTCTTACATAATTTTTGAGAAAAAAATGAGAAATTTTTCCACCAGGAAGTGCTGCAAGGCGTTTTGTTTTCTTTTTTTTTGTCATTATTAATACCGAAGCCGCATCTGTCAGGAGAACAAATTCGATTTCGCCGTGTACAAATTACGTCCAACCGTGATAATCGTCATGAAACGCGTCGGTTTAGCTCTACGTAATAAACATTCTCGTAAAAAGGAGAAGCTTTACGCGAGACACGATATTTGCATATTGAAGAAGGGTTGACCGCGTAATATCACCGGTCTGGCTCGTAAACTGGCACGAGGCTTCCGCCGGTGTTTCGTCACGACGATAAAACTGCGCTTCTTGCTTTTCGTCGGAATTTACGATTTTGCCCTGCGATCGGATTAAGTCGCGTTAATGGGCGCGTTTCGGGAAAAGCAAAAGGACTTTGCGGGAAGCTTTTAACCGCGAGAATAGCGCGCGACTATTATGGGTAAGCGGTGAGATCGCGTTGCGTAACGATGCGAAGGCAGTAAATGACAGATGGTTATTTAAGAGAACGTACAACTTGATACTCACGTGACCACTTGCGCAGGAAATTGCGAGCCGGTGACAATGGTTGTTATCGAAGCACCATTCGCCGCGCGACGCGACGGTAGGCACAGTTTCCGAATTTCCCGCACCCAGAAGTTCGATTGATAAATGAGTCGCGACGCGACCTTGCACGAGCGGAAATTAATTAGGCACATTAAAACGGGACGCGCGTTAACGAGCGTTTGAAAATTATTAAGAACGTCGAGATCGACGAGGAAAATTTTTATTCTCAGTGCGTGTTTATGAAACACACGTGGCACTGAAACACCGGTTTGTCTGTTAATGAAAGTTACAACACGACAACAATCTTTTTTTTGAGATTAAAGAACGCAACGTGAAGCTCCATTCGACGTCTCGCCCGGATAATTTCTCGCTCCTGTTGAACCGCGTATCGTCGAGCTGTTAAAAATCGGGAGAAAAGCCATCGTGAAAAATCGTGGATGTGAGATCTGGATATGCTCGTGGATCGAGTGCGGCGCGGTTGAAATTCATACAATCTCGGTATCTGTAAGTGTGAGAAATGCCAGAACCCCTTGCGTGACTGGCGTCGCCGGGGCCGCGTGAGTGTGTTTATCTTATGGAATCCTCACACCACGCTCTTACCTGCCTTAAGTCAAGTGTGGTCTGGAATGTAAAGAACCCCCGCAATAGTCTAAGATTACACGCTGAAGTGTAGCGTTACGAAGTTTTCGATAGGGTGTAGACGTAGGGTGACTCGCAGGCCTGCTGCATTCAGCTCTCTCTCTCTCTCTCTCTTTCTCTGTTCCGTCTTCTTTTTTTTTTATTGTACAGCTCCCGCTTTCCTGACCTCAGTTTCTTGATCTGCCTCAAGCAGACGGGGGAATCCATTTCAGACTTTCAATTCGGTTCGCTGCTCTAATATCTCGAGATATACCGCAGCAGGTGCCCCAAATTCAATACATCTTTTTCTTTACTTTCCTGTTTTCATGAAACTTATTAGCTGCGATGTATCGAACATCCGATCTATTTTACATTTCTTTTCAATTTACATTTTGATATTTTGATTACTGCATGCTGCTATTTAATAAGAATTCTTATCATTGCGAGTCCATATACAATATATATATAAGATATTACAGTTTCCTTGCTCAATTCAATTTTATTTATTATTCTACCTACGAAGTTCCATAATTTAATTCTTATCAAGATGAGAGAAGTCCACGTGTTGGAACAGATTGTAGGTATACCGCGTCGCTCAGAGATCGTCCAAGTTTATATAAGCGACTGAAAACACTAGTTTTTCCCGGAATCCATTTTATTGTCATAATAAGTTTTTTTTTTACGTCGACACATACACACGACACTTCTAACGTGCTCCGCACGTTAGCCGTTGGTGATGTCTAAGCGCGTTGCGCGGGAGTGCAAGCTCGGGTTCCACGGGAAACCCTACGTCCACTGTCGCGGTAAACAGGGCTTCACCTGAGATATTTCTATCCTCGTGCGTAGCATCGCGCGGCAAAACGTGGTGCTCGTTATACAAATAAAAATTACGAGTCGTATCTTACGCCGCCGGCTGCCGCGGCATTGCAGATAAACATTCTTTATCGCATCGCAATTTCACGACGGTAAAACGCAACGGCTGACTAGCGACCGCTTTATCAGCTGATACCGGTGGGCGTAGATCACGAATCACGGAATAACACGGTCAATAGCATGACAAATTGGTGCAACTTGATCGCAAGTAAATGCTACTGATTTATCAAGAAGATAAAAATATGTTACAAATCAAACTTTGCTAAATATATACGTATATATCGTTGCATATATCGAAAGTAAATTTGTAATAAAATATAGAATTTTCAATTACACGTGAGTATTCAGCTACAAATTTTTGAAGACTTGAGAACCATTCTTGATTTAGAAAATCTCTTGGTCGATACATCTTTTATTATGAGAAAGAGGTTGCTTGAAATTAATTTGACCGTAAGATCCTGTTTTAATTAAGTAAGATTTCGTTTAATTAATATATTCCTGTAATACGATTATATAATTCTTAAAAAACAATAGAACAGAGAGTCTGTTTTGTTCGGTTTTATAAAGATATTCAGTCACGAGATTTGTGCGGAATAATTAATCAGAGATTTTCTCATCAAGACAGATTTCGCTTAAAGTAATTATTTTTATTATAAAAGAAATTGTTTAAAATTCTGTAGATTAAAAACACGACTTATATAAACAAATTTTATTTCTAGATACGTAATATAAAATGTATGATATCGATGTGTATTACCATTAGTTACAATCGAAACTAAATACTCCCTATTTCTTTGAATAAGTTACCTCGAAATAATTGAGCAAGTATACACTCGCAAGGAGGTTTAATTGATCCTTGAGCTTGATATCATTCAAGAACTCCTTATTTTGCGAGCTGCAACCGCATTGAGTGGCCTATAAATTTCGCAGCGAGCCGTATATGTATTTGCGCCACTCGTTACATACAATTGCATGTATAGCAATTATTTCGCAGTCTCTTGCATAATCAGCATAATTGTTGTAACAACTCTCAATAAGGAATAAGGTAAGATTTCTTTAAGACAAAGTAACCAATTTTGGACTGAAATATTATCTTTTTGAAATTTGTTAAATATTATTTCTTATAATACATATATACTGTAAATTGTAGATAAATATTACATAGAGGTTATTAAAAAATACACGTTAAATTTAATCTAATAAAAAATTTTCTTGTGAAGCTCTTTTTGTATCTTTTTTTTTTATTTGCGCTTGTGACTGCATCTAAAATACATTTAAGATAGAGATGTATTTTAATCTTTCGAAAAATCCGTGAAATATTTTGTGAAGAGACATATATTTAAATAAGCGTCGGATAGAATTCCGATATCTTGAACGATCTTCAAATTCTGCCGTGATATTTGAATTTCCATGAACATTTTTATATCTTGTAAAGAGAAGTGGATAGCTTACCGGTTATGTTGCACTTACAGGAGCAGTTACGAAAACGTAAGGATGAGGAGGAGAGGCAGGAAATGCTCAGCCGTTCTCTCCGTGGTTCTAAAAAGCTCCAAGCTTTGGAGAGCCACGCGACGAGCCTCAGTGGCCAAGAAAATCTTGCTTACGCACAGGACGAGGTGACCACCGGCGTCAGTCGAGTCACGCACGCCACTCCTAATGCAGTCCAAGAGGTAGAGGAGCCCCCCAGGCCTCTCAGTAAGCAATTTCTCTTTTCCAAATACATTCTTGCAGATCTCTCTAAACAAAAAAAAAAACATAAATAAACTCGGTTGAAAAAACTTAATATAGCGCAATTTTCACTTTATTTTTACGTTAACATTTAAGCTTTTTCAATTTTGTATTACGTGTCCTCTCTTTAAGGGAATTTTAGTATCTATTGGGTCTCGTTTGCGTTAAATGGCTTGCGTTTAATTTCACGAACTTACAATCGTGAGAGTATTTAAAGAATTCTGAGAGTTGCTGAAAATTGGATGCTACTAAATATAGTTCCTCGCCCTTCCCTTACAACCTGCTTGCGTAGCGTAAATAAACAGCGGGTACCGCGGCACGGGATTCCGCAAGGAAGCTTCTAACAAGTATACCTTTCATATTTCAGCATACGGCGAGGTTGTTGCTACGCTGGAGAGGCTGCAGCTGCAACTGCGGAATATTTCAGGTGCTCTCGGCATTTCGGGTCCAGGTGTTGAAGCCGAGCTCGAGGCAGTCCGGACACTTTTGGTGCAGAATCGATTTGCGTCCGCCCTGGCGACTCGTCACACTTTGAAAAATCGGCTAAGGGCGAGCAAGATTTTCAAACATCACGCCGATGACGCATCGAGTTTAGCGCGAGATGTACGTAAAATTGATAATTTAAAATATAATAAAGGAGAGGGTATATTCATACGTGCGTGCTCGCGTTATAAATCTATGAGTTTTTCGTTACTATAATTAAAAAGATTCTTCCCAGTCGTGAAGCTAGATG
This sequence comes from Leptothorax acervorum, assembly GCA_035220615.1. Classification (NCBI taxonomy): domain Eukaryota; kingdom Metazoa; phylum Arthropoda; class Insecta; order Hymenoptera; family Formicidae; genus Leptothorax; species Leptothorax acervorum. The sequence goes on from JASTWQ010000019.1 coordinate 259,121, forward strand.
TATGACTTTATGTACGTAATTTAACCCTTAACTATACATTGGCCAAATCTGGCCTATGCAATTTTGTGTGCAAATGGGGTACCTTTGCACCCCGCCAGTGTAGTTAAGGGTTAATTAAAATAATGGAAGAGAGATTATTAATTTTTTCCTCAAATATTTTAACATTGGTGCTGATTTTTTTGTCATTTTTGTGCAACGTATTTAATTAAATTACAGATATCTTGTTCACACGAGTTTCAACGAGCACAGAATTTATGGCTTAAATCTTATTTTATCCATGATATCATATTTTTTAAATCACTTGTTTAACATATCTCGTGGAAGTTCTTACGTATTAAATACATTGTTATTACTTATTTGCTTCAATCTACATACATCATAATTCTGACGTCCTGACGTGATGTTCCAGTGCGTGGATATCCTTGAAAAATGGCAATCGTCGTCGACCGCAACAGGTGTCGGCGGAGCAGAAACAATAGCCGCCGTGGAGGAGTTAACGAGTATTCTAACAAGTTACGACATGGAAGCTCTGCTTCTGGCGCACGACTCTATCATCTCATACGTGGAAGGCTTACAAACGAAGCAGAGCCCGTCGTCCTCGCCACCCAGCGGCCCGCCCAGCCCGACGTCTAGTTGGAAAGATTCCCGAGTGGTCGACAACATTAAAATCATCCGAATTGAGAAAACTAACGAACCTCTTGGTGCTACCGTCAGAAACGAAGGGGATGCTGTAATCATAGGTAATTATGCGCATTTACGTGCATTGTTACATTTAATTGTCGTATCTTTCATCTCTGCTAAAAATATAGCAGACGGTTCACTGCATATTTATCGTTCAATTTCGAGAAGCATATACCTACGCTAAAATTAATCTGTCTTACAAGGACGTGTGGTTCGTGGTGGTGCGGCGGATAAGTCAGGACTCCTGCACGAGGGCGACGAGGTTCTCGAGGTGAACGGAGTGGAAATGCGCGGCAAGACCGTCAACGAGGTCTGCGATATTCTCGCTGGCATGCAGGGTGGTCTCACGTTCTTGGTACTTCCGGCTCCGACGAGCAACAGAAATAATTTAAGGAGAGAAGAAACGACACAGGTACCGTCTTATACAGCACATGTCCTGATATATTTAGCACATCCTCGTATTAGAAATGTGGACCGCCGTATACGTGGATCTTGAATCTAGAACAACCAATATTGCGGCGGTAGCGTGTTGAAGGTGAAAGGGCAAATGTCAGATAGAAGACATTTGTCCTTCAACTTCCAAGATACAAGTGACATTAATCGTTTTACATTTGAGCGTCTTTTTATGATTTCAATAATATCTGTAGTTTGGGAAAATCAATATCATTTAAGTCATTTCTGTCCGCTTAATTAAAGTTTGTTCAGTGCACCTGCATTGACTGAGCTAACGCACGCGAACGTACAAAAGTGAATGTTACATACATACATAACATATAAGCTTTGTGACATTTGTTCTTTTACCTTAACGACGCGACATTGATATTCTCAACTCGCAAGCTACACCTACGGAATTGTCTATAGATCGACACTAATAGGAAACAGCTATTCCGGCTTTATTGCGCGGATATAACACAGGTATAACGTAACATTTGTAATAAAGCTTTTACCGTTCCCATTTAGATACATATACGAGCGCATTTCGATTACGATCCCGAGGAAGACCCGTACATACCGTGCAGAGAATTGGGCGTGAGTTTTCAAAAGGGCGATGTACTCCACGTAATTTCCCAAGAGGATCCTAACTGGTGGCAAGCATATCGAGAAGGCGAAGAGGACCAGACACTAGCTGGTCTGATACCTAGTAGAGCGTTTCAACATCAGTGAGTTCACTATAATCGAGCAATACAGTCAGTACGCGATCATCGCATCCCGATCAAAATGCATTATACATTCTTATTTTATCTGCGCAGACGAGAATCCATGAAGCAAACGATAGCCGGCGACAAGTCGACGGTGCGAGGCTCAAAAAAATCCAGCACGCTATTGTGCGCGAGAAAAAATCCAAAGAAGAAAAAACGGAACAAGTTCGGCGCGAACTTCAATGACGATGGGTATCCACTTTACGCGACAACTGCCATAGACGGTATGTAAAGCCTGAACTTACTAACTTAATGTCAATTACAAATTGCTAAAGACTATTCTTAGACGCAAAGTTTTCTTCTTGTCGTAAGTAGATTACGACAGCGAGGAAGTGCTGACGTATGAGGAAGTCGCCTTATATTACCCTCGTGCAAATCACAAGAGGCCAATTGTACTCATCGGACCACCTAACATCGGACGACACGAACTCAGACAGAGATTGATGCAGGACAGCGAACGTTTTGCCGCAGCGATTCCTCGTAAGTGTTATTTGTCGTCATTCTTTAGTTTGTGTATATTTATTGTCTTATCATTTTTTATAATTTATAAAGAGGAACATCTTGATCTACTGAACGTATCCCGTTTTCCAGATACAAGTCGTCCGAAAAAGGACTCCGAGGTTGATGGACAGGACTATCACTTCATTTCTCGTGCTCAGTTCGAGTCTGATATTCTTTGTCGGAAGTTCGTCGAGCACGGCGAGTACGAAAAAGCTTACTACGGCACGTCCGTGGAGGCCATCAGGACAGTGGTTAATTCCGGGAAAATCTGTGTCTTAAACCTGCATCCCCAGAGTCTCAAGATTCTGCGAAATTCGGATCTGAAGCCGTATGTTGTGTTTATCGCGCCTCCGAGCCTCGAGAAGTTGAGGCAGAAGAGGATCAAGAACAACGAGAGCTTCAAGGAAGAGGAGTTGAAGGACATAATCGAGAAAGCCCGTGAGATGGAGGATAAGTATGGCCATCTGTTCGACATGCTTATCCTCAACAACGATACGGATCGGGCGTATAATCAGCTTCTCACGGAGATCAATTCACTCGAGAGGGAACCTCAGTGGGTGCCTGCGTCTTGGGTTCAGTAACTTAAGCGGTCTTAATCGCCGCGCTTAAGACGAGCGTTTCTGTACGTGTCTCTCGGCGGTGAGGATGGCGATCGGAGGCCAGTATTGCGGTATCTGTTTGCAAGACAAGTGCTTTCACGCAATTTTCCAAGGAAGACTTCAATGCAAGTCTGATAGAAATTTGGAGAACTGGTTCTTCTACAGGTGCCTGTTACATAGTTTTATGTTTCTTACGCAAATCTTAAATCTTCCCCGGTTACTGTATTGCAAGTACTACTCGCCTGACAGAGTCTTCCGCGTGTGTTGTCGTACTTTGGTGCCATGAAAATAATGGAGTATCATCGGAAGCAATCTTCAAAGGAAAAACAGAAGAAGAGAGATAGGGAAGAATAAATATTCTACAAAAAAATTTTCACACCTCTGCGACAGACTATATTCCTCGACGTAGATTCTTGCGTTTGGTACAGAAGGAAAAAAAAAAAGTCGGTGTTTGTATATCACTGTGATGAGGCGAACGTTCATCGCGAGGCTCGGTTGCATCAACGATGTTTCGAATTTGAGTGAATATATAATCAAATCGCGGACGATAATCGGCCGAAAAAATTTAAATTTAAGTTACGCTTAAATTTCCAACAGAGTTGCTGCAGTTTAGCCTACTTTTGGTGTCTCATTACTTTGGTGAGATTACTTTTAGAAGTAATCTCGACTGAAATACGTTCGTACGTCGAGTTTCCGAGGTATTTACGGTTATATTCTCATGACTGACATGCGATTAACACTATTATATAGATGCGCGAGTATACAAAAAGTATCATCTTCTCAGTGCGCCAAAGCACATCTGCCGAGCGTTTTGCTCTTTCTACATATTAGCCCGTTCTACGTGAGGAAATGTACCTGACCTGATGTTTCCTAAAAGTGAAAAATTTCTAACTCGGGGGGGACTCGTGAAAATACCGTGTAATTTTCTATGATCCGTGCATAATACGTTTTGATAAATTTTGATAAGTGGAAACCCCGGAGCTTCGATCCAGATTTTTTAAAAGACTCCCATTCAGCGTAGCACGTGCGGATGTATTAACGTGATTACATTACGAAATCTGCGCAATGTAATTAATTTTACTTTACGTTATCATGAATCAATCATGCATTACGCGACATGTATATCGAACTTTCGCATACGATCATAGAGAGTCGCATGTTTTTTTTTACGTGAAACTTCGGTTAGAAATTTTTGGCAATTCTGCTATTCTAACCAGGCGGAAGCTGTTGTTATAAAGGGGAAAAAAAAGGAATTCCAAAACGACGATCCCACAAGCATAACGATACACAGTGCGTTTCTTCGAACGCAAGAGGAAACGTCTGCGATCTCGAAGGAGGCGAAACTCGCTAACGTTTTACCGTTCGCCCTAGACAATTTCGTGTTTGTTTAGAGAGCAGAAACTCGTGTTTCGAACCCGTAGATTCGTTAAACGCAACAGACTTAGGCACAACTGTGGTTCGGTATACAAGCTTTTGGAAATTTCGCATAAAAAAAAGATTGTTTCTCCTGAGTGTTTTTTTTACAGGGAGCGATTATTACGCGACGCGATCGAATAGAGTAAAAGGTGTTAATCTGTGTCATTGTATCGCTACGAAATAGGGATCGATGCGAAATAGAAAAGAAAAAAAATGTGTAGTAGAGAGAGAGAGAGAGAAAGAGAGAAAGAGAAAGAGAGAGAGACCATTGTGGTTTTTCGTTGGAAATTATTCGATAAATGCAAGTGCGCGGTGTGTATCTTACAGCTGGTATTCTTACGTCAGCAATAATTGTGTATCGAAAGATAACTTTTCTGTATTTTTCTTTTCTTTTCTTCGATGACTCTAAGAGCTCCGGTAAACTCGGCAATGATGTGTCGTCAGTTTGTATAGAGATTGTGGGCTACTGTGTCGTGATTAGATCAACCGTAATGTTAGTCGATCCAGAGAGAAAAAAAAAGATAGATACACTAAATTCAATGTGAAACAAGTTGTAAAAGTGGACGCGCGACGTAGAGAGATGTGTCTTCGGTGAAAAATAAAATCGTTATCTCCATTTTTAGCTATTTAAAATCGATCTTCTAAGAGCCAATCAATGCATGACGGTTCAATATCGTGCCAAGTATCAGGCCGCATGTGAAAGGACGCAAGAAACTGACAATGAGATGTGCCAAATAATCCTGGATTATATATTTCCAGACGAATCCAAGTTTTAAAATGCGCTCAAGAGGCACCTTAGAATTTGTCATTATATTGATTGTAAATAATTGTGCACTTGTGTATAGAGAGAAAACGAGAGCGAGAAGGAAAGAAAGAGAGAGAGAGAGAGAGAGAGAGAGAGAGAGAGAGAGAGAGGAGATCGAGAAGGGGAAGGATAGTTATTCGAATTCATCATTATTATTTTTCTAATTATTATTACCCGAATTATTATTATCATCGTTATTGCATGTGCTGTTTTGTCGAGTGATCATGGCAGACAGTTGTTAACGTATGACCCCCCTGCGTAACAAATGGACGGCACGAATCCGCTATATCGTGTCTTAAATCAACCCAGATGCATATTTGTATCAAATCAAGCGAATCAAATTTTTCGACGGCAGTTCCTCACTTGGCAAACCTGTACTAATTACGATTACGTCATAATTATGATCATTACACGAATGATTCTGGATTACCGTCATGATTATGTAAACAACGGTGAAAGTATGTACATTATTATTCTTATGATTATTGTTATTATTATTATTATTATTCATATTATTATTAATTATATTGATTCCACGTGTAAAATAAACGTACAATTTCAAAGAGGAGAAATATATGTATGAAGAAGAAATATATACAAATGTATATATATACATCGTATATACATGACCACGTGTATTGCGAGAGCCACAAGATTACCAAACCTCGAATATATGTCCCGAAAGAGAGAGACTTGGTTGTAGAAGATAATATATTGTTTCCATTGTTAACATTACCATCTCTATTCATGTTAATCTCTTCTATTCGTAAAAAAAAAAGATATTTGACCATCGATGACGAAGTATTCTCTCGTAATACTTTCGTACCAAGCCTAACATTCCCGTCTTTTTCTTTAATTTAGTTTAACTCTTCTCCGATTAGTACAATTGGATTTTATTTAAAAAAAAGAGTAATGTATTGTCGCAATATTATCACTCGTAATTTTGCTTGATGAGAAACTTTTCGTAATATGTTTTAATTTAACAATAAGACGAACGCAAAGCGTTGCATTCTGCGAACGCATTTTGTAATAATTAAGTAACATCTACGCGAAACGCATGCAACTTTGCCGATAAGGGTTCCCAGGCAGCACGCATGTTTAAAATCGGGACATAAGACGTCTTAAAGATTTAAAGTTTTAGGGCCTGAGCAGAATGGTTGACTTATAATTTTAAGACAATGTTTTATGCTTTAAATCTTTATTTTTAGTAACGCGCACAATAGGTACTGTCTTGTGTTTCAAGTCTTAAACGTGTGTACGAAGTGTCAACGTTTGTAAGACTTAAAACACAAGACAGTATATTGTGCGTTACTAAAAACAAAGATTTAAAGCATAAAACATTGTCTTAAAATTATAAGTCAGCTATTCTGCTCAGGCCCTTAAAAGATGTCTTTAAGACGTCTTATGCCCTGATTTTGGACATGGTGCTGTCTGGGGTTGCGATTGCATACGAGCACGAGTGCAATGCAAATCCAAGTGTTATTTTTACACGTATAAATGTTTAAAAATGACACATTTGACTGAAGCTTTTTTTACATTTTTCTTGCATGTTACGTCATTTAACACGTTTAATCGTATTAAATTAAAAGTTAATACGTTTAATCGTGTTAAATGACGTGATTTAAAACAAGAAATGTGTAAGAAGAGCATTAGCTAAAATAACACTTGGATTTACAGTGCAATTTCTGCAGCTGGCAGCGTCGTCGACGTCGCGCGCGGTACCGGGGGTGCAGGGTGATTTTCTGTTATTGATATCCTCTTATCGTATAGGAACGTTTCCGACCTATATAACGATATATACCGCATTTATTATTAGGCCACTCCGACTCGCGCAATTCATGATATAAGAACTAGAATATCAGAGGGCTAATTATACGCTATAAATCAATATGGACCCTAAATCCGCGTAAAATCAGCGTCCTATCTTTATGAAAGAATTCTTTAAAGAGAATAGGTCATAGGTCGTAGATGATTCCTGTCCCCCCGCTCCCTGATATCCCTTGGTACCATCGGATCCTAAGTACCGCGGTCCTCCAGTTGTCACCCTTCGCCCTTTGGACGTCCGCGTCGTCGGCCGCGGTTCCGTCGCTCTGGCACAAACGCCGTCGATTCTTCGGGCCACCGCCGTCGCTGTCATCGCCCAGGGGGGTGGTGGGTGGCGTTGCCGCGCGCATGTTTCTTCTCCGATGGGAAACGGATCGATGCTGAAAATAGCTCGGCCAGCAGGAGAGTACGAGGTGAGTCGCCTTCGCTTACGGCAGGGCCTTCGCGTCTCTCCCGACGCCCGTCGACGCCGTCGTCGCCGCTGCTCGTTCCCAGTGAACAAGCAAATTAATTTACTCGCGTAACTCGTCGCCTCCAACTTCCTGTCTGTTCGATCTTCCGCATCCGGCGCGGCCGCCGCCGCCGCCGCCGCCGCTGCCGCCGTCGTCGTCGTCATCATCATCATCATCGTCGTCGTTCTCTCTCGAGTACGCGCCGGGCTGCGAGTACCGAGAGCCACCTCGAGCCGCGAGCCGGGTCCCAAGTCGAGCGGGATGACGCGAAAAAAATGTGCGCCGTATCAACGTGGCTGATGAGGCTGAAATCGTGAGTATATTGCACGACCACCCTCCGATTTAGCGGAGCCGCCACCGCCGCCGCCGCCGCCGAAAGGCGGACGAGGGTGCCACCCCCGGTGAACGGCGGGCGCTCTCGCATGTTCGCTGGGGATTGATCGCCGCTCCGGCATCCCTCTCTGTAATCCTTAATCGTGCAGCGCAGTTGAAGGCCGCATTTTACTTCCTATTCATAGAATTTGCAAGATTCTCCGCGGCCGGGCCGCAAGAAAAGCGACCGTACGTCCTCTGTTCATTGATCTCACGTCGTCACTTCGGCGTCCGATAAGTAATCGCTATTCATTTCGCGAATTGCTTTGCTCCAAATATGAAAGTGGCGCTCCGTCCACGCGTTCGCGATTAGGACGAAACGCCGTACGCCGCGCCGTAATTTCAGATGGAATTTACGTAATCTCGAACGCCAGTTGCTGAATTCCGTCGTGGTCGTGGTATCCATGATTACTAGTTGCACGTTTAATTAATGTCGCCGCAAGTCGATGGCTCGCGCTTCCTATGCCGCATCTTACGTAGTAATTATAGATGTTCTGCAGATATGAAATATAGAAGGTAAGAAAATACGGAGCAATACAGTTACATTTCTAATTGATATTCCGTGCATGCCGCGGGAGAAGCGTTAATCGTAAATCGCACCGACGCATTTAGGTATACGCCTGATTTTACATAACTACAGCTAGTAGTCCTTTTAATTTTCCCTCTGGCTCCTATCGGTAGCGCTAGCTTCAAGGACCTTTAATTTATAAGTTAATCCCTTAACGTGATATATACTTCTATTCCAGTGACTGGACATCATTTCATCGGGATACTAGAAAGGGTGGGATTACCTGGCTCCAGTTTCTCAAGCATGCTTAATTTGCGTGTTTAAAAAAATTCGCATTTAAACACACTCGAAATTATAAACGATTTGAATTGAAAAGTCTTAGATGGAGGCGGATTCGTGCATTGAATTAGAAGCGCTCTTGAGGAATCGAAATGTCACAGACGTACGCCGCTCAGGGTCAGTTTTTCAATATAGTCGCTTAACTTTAATCTTAGCTTAACTCACTCTTCGTCTCTTTCTAGCTATCCCTTTTAGAAAAATACGAAGAGCGAGTTTAGCTAAACTTCAGTTTAAACAACCATTGGAAAAATTGGCCCTCAGTGATTTTTACTGGAAACTCGAACGTTTTTAACTCGTAGACTCCTTCAATACGAAGTACGAATTATCGGCCCAGCGCTCCCTTCGAACTTCTTCGGCGCAGATAAAATTAGATGCGGCGGAGAACTCGCGTGTTTCTCGTTGTCCCCCGTGCGTCTCGATGAATGTGGCCGTCGCGGTAACGACTACGGTTGCAAGACCTAGTACGCGGTGGACTGCAATGAGACTTAGGAGGCTTGATCGATCACGGTGCAGGAAAGGCCGTCTTCGGCAGTTTTCGTTTCCCACCTTGTCCCCAGTGATCGACTGCATCGCGAGGGCGGCGTTTAACAGCTTCTCGCTAACGCTGGCATTTATAGAGTATTGATTTCTATCGCCGCGTGTTGCGTATTATCTCACACTTTCGAATTTGTCACGTTTCTTTTGTAAAAATGTTTCTCGGGGTTGTCACGTTGCAAATTGTAAGTGCTCCGATATTCTACACAAAGAAAAAAATTAGATTGTTCGAGAAAATTCGCGGATAAAAGAATGGAATGACTGCATAAGTATATTTGTTTTATAGAATTTTTATAGGCAATGTAAAATAGACACGTTCATGTCGTTGTTCGTTTTTTGAATATTGCATTAACTGTCGAAACACAATCGAGAAACGAGATGTGTAATCGCGATAATACGCCCAAGTTTCTGTCATTCAGGAACTTCGTGACACAGACTTCCCGTAGAATATGTAAGTGACAGGTGCATACAACTGCTGGTAGAGCTCTCGAGGGATATCGTTTCAGTTAATACACGCTGCCTTTAATTGCAATATCAGATGCAATGATTATATATGACAGATGCAATTAATTTCACATATTGAATGTGAATATTTTCGTTGACGGTATGATTTAATTAAATAATAAGTAAGACGAAACTTAACGAATATCGTTTAATAATGCTTTTGCATCAGATTACTGTCCTACTTTTATTTAAATTTTTCACTACAAATACTTTTTTATTTCATGCTCAAGTAACCTGAAATATCAGTTATTGCTCTATTTTTGATATTTATTAAAAATATGGTAAAATTAACGATAGGACCGGTGTCTAATGTTTAGGAAAATATTTATATTGTTCATGTTTTGAATGAAAGAAAACGTTTTTGCATGCGATATTATCGCGATCAATTTTTAAGCAGATTTTAGCAGACTTTGGTATACGCGTAGTTAAAAGTTTTCTATTTATAAAACTGCAGACGTGCCGGTTTTTATTTGTTTTTCCATCCGTGATCTCGCCTCATGAAATAACTCTTTGCAAACAGAATTTACAAATTGTTCTTCGGAAAATCTGATATAATTTTTCGGCACAGTTTGTGCGCATATAATTTATAACTTTATATTAAACTTTTAAATTAAATCTTACAATATATCAATTATTAAGGTACATATATGTGTATTTTGCGATAATACAGAAAAGCTCAACATATTTATGTAAATATTTGATTTAATAGCTAAATAACAACTAATACAATTGACATACTAACTGATACGTAATATGTAAATATATTAATAAGAACTAATTAATTAAACTTCTTTTAGTAATGAACATTAATTGCGTCCCAATTATACTGGATCCCTAATAGTATCTCTATTATTGAAGGTACCTTGTACTGTCCCTATTTCCGAAGTATCTTGTCGTGTTTTGTATCCGCTCGTCAATAATATCGATTTATTGAACGGTATTAGAAAAATGCTGCCCAACAAACGAAAATAAGAGCAGATAGGCCATTTGGATTTTTAATTAACGAAGAGATGAGTCTAGGTGTATCAAATATTTATGATATGCATAATTTATTTTCCTTTAGCTGTGCAGAAGAGGCGAAAGAGGCGCTGACATAAGTCACAGTCGATCGCTTTAATCTAGAACGTTTAACAGGAATCGGTTTGACCTAAGCGTTATCGGAAGTTTAAGAAATTGCTTCACGACGGCCTTCCACCATCATATATCTTATCTTTTATTCTTAGAATTAGATTATCTCGTGTGCTATTATATTCGCTATTATATTTTCTCTTATTCTTATCTCGTATTCTATTATATTCGCGCATAATACAACAGTATCGCACATCTATTATGTGCAGGCGGACAATTCAAGGTTTTCTGACAACCATTTTCTGCGAATCTGCGGATACGAGAACAGGCGTAAAAACGATTTGCATTCAGTTTTAATACATTGATCGCTCGCCGCTTTTGCTTTAAAGCTTAGATTGCAATTTAATTTATATTATTTTGCAATATAACTAATAGTTAGTATTAATAGCGGACGCCTACGCGATACACTTTGCAATAATCTGTACAAAGTATTTGCCGACATTACGGAAGAAATTTCTCCCCGTTGCCTGGATCAGCGGCTCGTTCGCTTCTTCTTTCGCGTATCGATTATAATTTCGTGACACACATATATACGCAAACTCTTCATACCATATAAACACGTACGTGTGCATCACCACAGCGCGGACTAGGGCTAGCCGGAGTTGCTCGGCGACCCGTGACGAAAACCTAACTACGTCGAGGGATTTGTGCGTGTAAAGGGGTGCTCTTACCGTCGCGGAGAGCGATGCATTGCACGTGGGTCACGTACAAAAGACAAAAGTGTCACATTTGAGAGTTTACGATCGAGAGGAGGCGCCGCTTCATCCTCCATCCCCTTTAGTATGCGTATATCTCTTCCATCAAGAGACGCACTTTATAGTTCACGCTTTTTCCTCGCGAGGCTCGTCGCTCGAAAAGAATAGTTTAAAATAGAAAATACTATACTACGTTTATCGTCTTATTGATGATCCGCTGCTGTGCATCGCACGCCGCGCCGGTATATTAATTAAATTCTATCGACACTCACCAAAGTTCGGTGTGTATTCGATTAAAATGCAAATACGCACGTGTTGTACGATTATAAGCTTATTATAAAAATTGGCATGCATAATTTGCAATCTATCAAAATGCATTGTTGATATCTAGCTTAACATAAAATAATAACACAAGATGCAAAATGATTAGAGATACATCTGTGAATTGTTAGTGCGTAGTTTAATAATGTAAGATTCCAGATGACATTCTCACGAATATACATCGCACTGTTACCGAATCTATCACGTGTCATTGAATGTCACTGAAATACGACCGGAATATCTTGTTGGAATTCCAAAAATGTAACGCGAACATTTCTCTCGGCGAATTTAATCTATCGACTTTCTATACAAAGCTTTAACTGTTTTCGACGACTTTGGCAGGTTGTTTGTACGGAAGTTAGACGTCGTCCGTGAAGCACATCTTTGAGAAACGCTCCAATATATTCCGCTTTATTTCGACCGATCGCTATTTTCGCTTATCGAACGGGGGAAAGAGGGGAAAAACACATTCGGTTACTGCACTGCGATCGATCGGCCTCTTTTGGCAATGATCCCGCATCGCCACTCTCTATTCCGAGACACAGATTTCTATCCAATGACTCCATGATTTTAAAAACATGTTATGTATGAACATAGAGTAACTAAAAATCATATAGAATTTTATTTTTGCATTGTATATTTATTTGTAAGATTGCACACTTGCACAGTATATGATTGTAAAAATATAATTAATTATTTAGTTCCAAAAAATCAAGAGTAATTTTTCAAAATTTTTATCGTATCTATATTACAAGAAAAATAAATTTTTCGCATATTATAGTAAATTTCATGACGCATTTTTGCGCAATAATCTAATTTCTATTTGCAGGAGCCTCTCACGCACCACAGTAGGTCTTAGAGGATGCACAAGTTAGCCAAGGGCCTGAAGAAGAAGAAAAAGCCGAAGAAGGGCAAGAAGGGGGCGGAGGAGGAGGAGTTCGATCCGGAGGAGCTCGAGCGTTATCGGCGCGAGCGGGCGGAGGCCCAACAGAAAGCCGAGGAGGCCGGCGAAGCGGCCAAAGGTACCGGATCCGACGAGTGGAAGAAGTTTCAGGCTCTGACTGCTGGTGTCGATTCGGTCTTGAGGAAGACTCAGGATGACCTCGATCGGATAAAGTCTACCTCGTTCTTCCAGCGAAAGGCACCGTTGGAAGAGAAGAAACCGGAAGGGGCGTCGAAGCACGAGGACAAATCTTCAAAGAGGTGGGTGGGCTTCGACAAGGAGGGTAATCCAATCGAGGCCGCGCCGGAGATCGACGGTCAAGAAAGGAAGGAGGACAAACCGTTTGTCAACGAGGACGGTTTCGTAGAAGTACCGGAGGACGAGGATGAGCAGGAGGACTCCGCCGACGAGGATATCTTCGACACCACTTACGTCGACGTTCTTCAGAATATCGACGTACAATTAGCTTATATACCGGACAGCCCGACCGAAGAGGAGGCTGGGGACGATCCCTTCGACACCACCAACGCCGACAAGGTTCTCCGTACAGTCGATAAGAAGGGCAATAAGCTAGTCAGCTTAGGCAATGCTGTTGAGGTGTTATCGGGAAGGATCGACTATGTAAGCACGTGCAAGATCACCAAGGGCAGGCGACCTAGGATCCAGCAGGATCTATTGTTGGACGATTTTGACGGGGCGGAACTGCCGTCGGCAGAAGCCGTTGTAGCGGAACCGACAGAAGTGCAGAAAACTTTGCTGGATGACGACAGCGATCTTCCCGACATCCCCGTTGATTTAACGAAATTACCGCCTGTGTTACCAAGGCCAGTCAGCCCGATCACTCCGACAGCCATTCAAGAAAGTATAATCTCGACGACCACTGACAAGACATCAAACGGTCCGCTAGATATTTCCGAATTCGAAGTTCTGAAGGAGAAGACGGTCTTGGAGGAGATCCCCGACTTGGATGACGCCGAATTTGATCTGAACGTCACGCCAAATGAGTCGACTCGTCTCGAGGAGGCCGATGATCCATTCGCCGCGAAAGAGCCTGAAACGACCGATTTTCAGGCGGAGATAATTGAGGCCAGCTTCGAGGCAGCTACCTTTGTCGACGAGGCCGATCCGTTTGACACTACATTCGCGACTAACATACTACCAGGTAAAACAGAGCTGAAATTCATCGAGAAGGAGCTCGAAGAACTGCCTGTCTCGGAAGTATCCATATCACTGACCGATCCCTCAGGCTTAATCAGAGATTACGAAACTGGTCTTCTGAAAAATCATGATATCTTGCAGAAAGAAAATAATGATACCTTGCTGTCATCCAAGAGGGATTTGCTAGGCGGCTCTACCACCGATCTTAGCCAGTTGGCGGACGAACCGATCGCGCCTGTTGAGGAAATCATTTACGTTGATCCCTTCGATACGTCCGCGGTGAAGGAGCTTCAACCCGGACAAACAGAGCTCAAGGTCTTAGAAAAGGAATTACTCGGCGAGCAATCTAGCAGTTACGTCGAGGACGACAGCGATTTTGATCCGAGGAAAGATGAAGAGCCAGTAAAGCAGTTGCCCGCAAAACCGCCGCCACCTAGACCATCCGTGCCGGTTAAGCCTGTGTTCAACGTTAACTTCGAGGAAGACGAAAAGATCGAAGCGACACCGAATCTCGAGAGAAAAGCTTCTCGGCCGGAAGTCCTCGAGCTAGCTCCGACCAAGGCCGTCGCGTTTGAGCTGCCGACGCCGTCGAAGAGACCTGACCTTCTCGCGACTACCGAAGAGGAGAAGACACTACCTTCTAAACCGCTGACACCGTATTATTCCCAGAAATCTATAGAAGAGTCGTTGCCGATAGAGGACGACGAAGTAGATGTCGATCCTTTCGACACAAGTTTCGTCAATAACGTCGCGCCAGGCAAGACAGAGCTCAAGCTCATCGAATCGGAATTGTTGAGGCAGGAGTCTAAGCTGCCTCACAGTTTGAGCGACCACGACTTCGATCCGAGGTCTACCGCAGAACCAATCAGGAGACAAAGCGATTTCACGGCCACCTCGGTCGCGCCGAGCAATCTTAAGCTTGCGCAGCTGCAATCGTCGCTGATACAAAAGATCGAAGAGGAAGTGATCGCGAAACGGGAACCTCAGAGGCAAGAGAGCTTGTTGGATGCGGAAGTCGAGGTCGACGCGAAACCTCTGACACCTAGGATCGAGAGCAAACCTATCGCGGAGGAGGAGGAGATCTCCTATACGGATCCATTCGACACTTCTATCGCGACGAACATCCTGCCCGGGAAAGCCGAGTTGAAGATATTGGAGAGTGAGTTGCAGCAAATTCCTCAGCAGCTACCGCTGCGTCCTAATCTACCCATCAATCTAACCACCGTGGTACCTATCGTTGCGTCAACAGTCCCGGAAATCGACGACTTCGATCCTAGAGCGGACGAAGTAAAGGAGTCTAAAGACTTTCTGTCTTTGGACGGGCAGGATCCCGGCGACAAAGTATTGACGCCGCTTCAGAATAAAGATCTCACTTTGGACGACGACGTGGATCCCTTCGACACTAGCTTCGCTACCATCGAGCCTGGACGGACCGAATTGAAACTGCTCGAATCCGAACTGATGAAGTAATACCGTCGATCGTTAAACAGCTCCATTTCATCAGAATCTTTAGAGTAATCTTTTGACTATCTGATTGTTGAGCTGTTCAACGTAGATGTGCACGTTAACTATCTCTTTTGAAGCTGCACGAGAGACAATTTAAATCCTTACTCTCTACTTGTTGCATACGTCATCAATAATCTCTACATACTACGATCAAATAAAAGATTTCCAAAAATGCTTGCGTTGATTGATAAATCGAAATTGTACCAAGAAATATTTGCCTAACGCATAAATAGAATAGAGACGAACAGACTAAAATTAGTCTATTCTATTCTGATGGAAGTACAGTTCAAAAGATTTCGCTCAAGCTTCAACAATTGTTACAGTTAATTCTTAACCGGAGTATTTAAGTCAATTCAATCATGGATTCCAAGGGTGGAAATCCATTTTTAATGGACGATTACGCGACGGAACCGGGGGGCGGTTTGCCCTCGCAGGCTTCCAACCCTTTCCTTCAAGATTTCACCGATGCGGCAAGTACCGGCACGGGCGAGAATCCCTTCTTAAATTTCAGCAGCGAGCAGACGTACGAACCGCCAATGTCTGTCGACTCTACTAATCCGTTCGCCTCCTTTGGCATTGAAAGTACCGCTCCGGACACCGGATTCGAAGCGACCACTGACACAAATACGCCAGCAACCAACGTCTTCACTAGCCAGCCATCCAGTATCTTCGCCACGTCCGAGAACGCGAGCGTGGACCTGTTCGGCACGATGACGACGACGACGGCCGAGAAACAACCGGCGGCAGTCGTCAGTCCGCCGCAACCTTCTCCGGCGGCGACGCCTCCGTCGAAGAACGGAAAGCCGCTGCCATCGAGGCCACCCCCGCCGAGGCCGCAACCACCACCGATACCACCGCAACCACCGGTACAACCACCAACCAAGAACACGAAGGATCTAATACTGTCGGTTACGGGAGCAATGGACGCCACCTCGAACCACCTTCTGGATCGTTTGCAGGCAACCAGAACGCCCAGCCCCACGCTGATGCACTCCCCGTCACCCACCCCGGAGCACAGCTTCGCCGATCTTCTGGACGTCGACAGCAACGTGCCGGATCTGATCCCGGACGACAAGGTCATCGAGCCGTCGAAGAATCAAGATATCATGGACCTTTTCGACGCGCCCAACACTGATGTCACCTCAACCATGACCACCACGGGTACCACCAGTCTTGTCACCGGAGTCCCGATGACCACCACCGCCAAGGATAATCCTTTCGCGAGCATGAGCGAGGAAGCGGTGGTCCCGCAAGCGCAACCCGCCTTTGGAATGGAGTATCCGGAAGATATCATCAGTAATGAGAAACGGCCTTCAATGACCTCTTCGACTCCTTTCGCAGTCATAGAAACGGACGTCGGAAAATCCGGCACTGTCTTGGACCTGGCGGAACCTGTTCCTGCGGTTCAACCTATGTCGACAGCAACAGCTGAACTCTTCCAAGGTTAAAAGATTTCTTCTCTTACTTGAATGAAAAATGAAAAATCATAATCCCGAATACTATTATATTGTTTTAATATCTTATACATTTTACATATTGTAACTTTATATTTTTCTTATAGGAACAGAACAGATTTCCACCGCTGCTGATGCAAACTTTTTCACCATGACCGACACAACCACGGCAACGCCCTTCGGCGTAGTCGAAACCACGCCCGCACCCTTCGCAGCTGCAGCTCAGCCCTTGTTTGCTCCGTCGGAGATCACGCAGCCCGCCTTTGCCTCGGACCTACTGGGTGATTTCGGAGAAACGACCAAAGAGATTAGCAGCGGTCTGATCTCCACCAGTCCAACCCTTGGAACGGAGTTTCCCGGGAACGAGGCTTACCGGCCCGAAGAGGAGTTAGACAACTTCGCCGCTACAACGAAAGCGATCGAGAAAACTGGCGATTCATTCGATGCTTTCGCGTCCAAATTCGATAAGGCCGCCGAACCGGAAACCAACGGCGGAGTAGATCCGTTCCTGGATGCCTTCGGCGGCGGACCAACCGCTATGGACACCTCCAGCGACGGTAGGTGGACGAACGCTGATTTGTGACTTTATATTTGTACTTAACTATATTTATTGTAATAACCGTTTTTCCTTCAGTTTGGGGAGACTCGGGAGCTGGCTCGGAAAAGGCGATGACCGGCTTTGGAGAATCCGACGGTTTCGATTCTTTCTTGAGTATGACGGCTCCACCGTCGGATACGAAAGTGAAAAGATCCGAGTCTGCGGAGTCGGACGAAGGGCCCGATTTCAGTGTATTTATCAAGTGAGTCAAAGGAAAAAAAAATTACTGACTTTTGCTAAATCAGAGATAAAAAAATTTGAGATTGATTTATTTCTCCGATGTTGGTCGTTAAATATTCAGTAGCATCGTTGAAGAATTACAGACTTTTACAGTATGGCCTAAATTGCAGCACAGTTAGATACAGGAATATAATACTATTTCTAACATTAGTGCATATTTAATATCAGTCCTCTATTTATCTCTTAGACCGAAAGAAGGAGATCAGATGACAACAATAGAAGGCGGACCTGTACCTACGTTAGCACCGCCGCCGAAAAGTCCGCAGATCGCCGCGTATACGGATTCCTCGCCGCGATTTAATCCCTTCGATAAATCCGGAATCGCGCAAGACGCCGTGGTATCCGAAACTGCACCAACAGCCGAAATGGCTAGGACAGATTCTCAGGTATTTACACTAAACTATACCATGGAATGCCGCATTACTTTAAATTGCTTCTCTATCAACCGAATATTTTATTATTTTTACGCGCAGCATTAATTTGTTTTTCGGTTTTTCGTTCTTTAAATTATAATAAGATCATAAATATAAAAAAGTGTTATGCAATACTTAAGATGCAGTAAACATATTGATTAAGAATTCTATATATGTATAAATGGAGTAAAATATTTTTTCTTGAAGAGAGAAGAAATGAAATAAGTTAAAAAATCAAGCTAGTTCTTACTGCTCTCTCTTATTTTGTATTATAACTTAAATAAATATAAATAATGATGTGACAAATATTTCGACCTGTAATAAGGTACTTAAATTTTTCCCGGTCCATTCCAGTTTTTGACTAGAAAAAAATTGACATGGGAATCTTGAGAATTAGCGGTACAAACTCTACATCCCAAGATGTAGACTCACCAAACGATTTAGCCAACAAAATTGCAGTACTATACCTACAAAAATTGTAAGCGTTGTAACAAATTTCAACTTGCGTTCGTATTTTTTAGACTCTATTAACGACCTATCTGTTTAAATTTCTGCTCGTATCAACGCACTGAATATGACCTTATTACAGGTCGACATGTTTGTTATATTATTGTTTATATATATTTAAGTTATAATACAGAAAGGGAGAGAAAGAATAATCACACATACACACACTAACAACTAGCTTGTGGTTTATTAGCCTATTTTATTTTTTTCAATTTTTAACCTACTGCACCTGAAACTATCTTTAGTTATAATTTTTTCTCCTTTTTCAGGAAACTCCGCCTACTCCTTTGTTCGACGAAGACGTTAGCCAACCGCTCGAGGATTTTCCGAGGGTACCTTACACCGGCGACGGTTGGGAGATGCAGTTGCGACAGCCAAACAAGAAGAAGATCACGGGGCAACGTTTCTGGAAGAAGATCTTCGTCAAGCTAGTTTACCAGGGTGACAATCCGATCCTTCAGTTGTCCAACAATAAAGACGACAAAGATCCATTTCAAGAATTACCTCTGCTCGCTTGTTACTCGGTGTCAGACATTGGCGCCCAACAATTCGATCAGTACGGGAAGATCTTTACTGTAAAATTGCAATACATCTTTTATAAAGAGAGGCCTGGCGTACGACCTGGCCAGGTCACGAAGGCTGAAAGAATCACAAACAAACTCAGCCAGTTTGCAGCATACGCTATTCAAGGGGATTATCAAGGCGTCAAAGAGTTTGGAAGTGATTTGAAGAAATTGGGTCTTCCTGTGGAACATGCACCTCAGGTAAATTATTTTAGTGTCTTGATACAAATCACGTTTAAATGGATATGTATATCAATCGGTGCGATTAATATATCATCTGTACATCGAGTAATAATCGTAAAGATTAATTTCTATAGTAACTCTATATAATTTTAACAAGCTTAATATACGAACTTAATATAGTATGTAATATAGTATGTAATATAGTATGTAATATAGTATGTAATAAGCTACAATTCATATTAATTTCTATTAAATGTTTCATGTTGCTTACAGATCTCTCAGTTATTCAAACTTGGTTCCCAATGTTACGAGGACATGAAACAATTTTCCTGCGCTATCGAGGAAGCTCTCTTTAGGTTATCGGCTCATCGCGATCGGGCTTTACATTACAAAATGGAGGAGGTCCAGGTAACAGTCGTGGATGAGGTGTATGTCGAGCAGAGCGCGGAGGGTCACGTAGACAAGCAGATCGCACGTGTTCGTCTTTTCTTCCTGGGTTTCCTTTCCGGTAGATATCCCAGAGAATATATTGTGCTATTTAAAAATATATCTAAATAGAATAATTGTGTTCTTACGTACAATTTACGTTACAATTACGCATGAAACAAACACTCAATTCATTGTTCAGGTATGCCCGACATAGAATTAGGAATAAATGATATGTGGCGACAGGGTAAAGAGGTCGTTGGCAGGCACGATATCATCCCCGTTGTAACGGAGGAATGGATTCGTCTGGAGAACGTTGAGTTTCATTCCTGCGTTCAGCTGGACGAGTATGAAAAATCGCGGATAATAAAGTACGTATTTCGGATAATAAAAACGATAAATGCAATTCTCCTCGGGTGTGAACGCTAATAACTCTAACAATCCCTTATTCGCAACTACAAATAAGCATGCAAATCGTGATAGGATTAAATTTCTTCATGACGAATGAAACATATCCTCATTTTAGAGAACTGATACAATTTGGCTCGCCTTTTTAATTGGCAAACGTGTTTTAACTATAAAGCTATAAAATTATTTTGCAACTAATATCCTACTAACATATATCTTCTAAGGTTCAAGCCGCCTGATGCATGCTACATTGAATTGATGCGGTTTCGCGTAAGACCGCCTAAAAATAGGGAACTACCGCTTCAGCTAAAAGCTGTTATGTGCGTTACTGGGAACAAGGTAAGTTTCTTCTTCTACATTTTCAGTAAACTTTTCGTTTAGTATTTAAATAAAAGCGAAGACTTGTTGATTTTAGCCATCATCGTATGTTTCTTCTATCTGTTATATTAGGTAGTATTGTCACTTTCCGTTTTATTATAAAAGTACTACATATATAAAATTTATCTTTATATAAAATTCTAGCTTTACATAAAATTTTTGTTAAAATTTCTTTTTATTCTTTATTTTATCTTTACGACACGCGACAAACTTTCATAACGACGTGTTTGCCGAGGCTACATTATTTGATCCTTTTTATGCGTTTATTATTAGGTGGAGTTGAGAGCAGATATTCTCGTGCCTGGTTTTGCATCTAGAAAACTAGGCCAAATACCATGCGAAGACGTGATGGTTCGCTTTCCTATACCCGAGTGCTGGATCTATCTCTTCAGGGTCGAGAAACACTTCAGGTATGGCTCAGTGAAATCGGCGCACAGAAGAACAGGGAAAATTAAGGGTATCGAGAGATTTTTGGGCGCCGTCGACACATTAGAACCGCAGCTGATGGAGGTAACTTCCGGCCAGGCGAAATACGAACATCAACATCGCGCCATCGTATGGAGGATGCCCAGGCTGCCGAAAGAGGGGCAAGGTATTGCCTATACTTTCTTTTTATTTAGTTAAAACTAATTAATTACCAGCTCTCTTATTTATTTTAAAATTAATGTTAAAAAAATTTCTATTTATTTTATTCCATTTTGTGAACTGAAGAAATAGGATTCGGGAAATCTCAACAATACATTTATACTAAACGTAAGAGTATATATTTTGGTTCGAATCTGTAGAAAGGTAGAAGCAACACGCGGAATGGTTTAAATATACCGCGTGTTCAAATCATCACCGAAACGAGATTCTGCTGGCTCTCGTCCAATTTCGGTTATTTGCGGTTATTTCCAGGCGCATATACGACGCATCAGCTGGTTTGCCGTATGGCTCTCACTTCCTACGATCAGATCCCGGAAAATCTCTCGGAGTACTGTTACGTGGAATTCACGATGCCAGCGACGCAGGTGTCCCATACGACCGCGAGGAGCGTCAGCCTCCAGAACAGCGACAGTGACTCGCCCCCAGAAAAGTACGTCCGAAATTTGTCGCGTCACGAATACAGGTGAGTTCAGAAAGATGAAAACAAAACTTTCTCAGTATGCCTAAAAAATTACTCGATTATTATTGGCATGCACCACTTGATGCTCTTATGAGAAGATGATCCATTTAGTTATTTAGCTGCCTTTTTATTGCTGGTCTCAGATGTTACTGCGCAGATGTTACTGTAATTATCAAACATTATTTAGAGTGGGGATTGAGCATACGCAGGGCGAAGGGCCGGGAGCATACGTTACGGCGACGACGATTTCGAAGAAGATCCCCGAGACCACGCCGGAAGTTCAAGAGACGCCCGAAGCGGCACCGGCCGAATCCGATTCCGACTCCTCGGAGTAACATGGGTAATCCGTCGCTAATTGTCAACGTCGATCATCGTTTTGTTGTAATAATTTATAATTGTAATAATTAGTACGTTACGTAGGGGGTAAGAAAATCCGCGTTACGTTAAGTCGGTCGCGGTAGACATTGAGACATGCTATTGCACTAGTCATTTAAGCGATAAACATATAACTAGTATCTATACTAGTTATATGTATGGTACTAGAATAGTACTATATCACGTACGTGTCAGTAATCTGTATAAAGAGAAAATTCGCGAGAATATGCAACGGGATGTTTCGTAAGGTTGAGGATAGTTATAATATATGGCGGATAATCATCCTGTATGTGCAAAACCGTAACACTTCGTGCGGTCGCTTATCGGTTCAGAATTAGCCGAACCAGTCGTTGTCACAATTGAAAAAAATGAAGAAACAGAATCAGATCAGCAAAGACGAAAATATTCGATTTACAAGACAACAGATTGATCCCCAAACACACGCTAAGCGATTAGTAAGGTAGTTAGAGCCATACAGACGGAAAAGATAAAATTTGCTTGACATTTTCAAAACGTGAACTGTGAATATATAAATTGCTTCCGCTTTTTAATCACCAGGATTCTCGCACCTACTTGAGACTTGGAATTGTGTTGGGAGTTAATTTTCTTTCCGATCCTCCAACCAGTCGCTATACAGGGTGTTCTAAAAAAGGGGGGCCAAAATTTAGGGAGATATTCCTCACACCTAAAGGATGAAAAAATGTTATATGAACATAGGTGCGGAAACGCTTTTTTCAGGAGTTAGAGCTTCTTTTCTGAGTACGGCTAAATGAGGTTGTGACCTTATCTGCCAGGCAGAAATCAGAAAAATTTGACCTTTAATGTTATATTTACTTGTTTACATAATGATTAATCCTAAATTGTTTCTTGTGTAAGTAATACAGTCAACAATATTTTCAACATAACTCCTGAAAAAATCGTTTCCGCACCCATGTTCATATAACATTTTTTCATCCTTGAGGTGTGAGGAATATCTCCCTAAATTTTGGCCCCCCTTTTTTAGAACACCCTGCATATGATCATTGTCCGCCAAATAATCTTACAGGCGAACATTTCACAAAACATCTCGTTCGTATTCGCGCGCAACATAGTGGTTAACGAATTAAACAATTAAAGGGAAAATAATTTGACATATGGAAGGACAATACCGGTTTTTGCATTTTGTTTAACTCGTTAAGTCATAGAGTACTCGCGACGGAAAGCTTTGCGTTTGTGAAATGCGTTTTAAAGATTTATCGATATCCTTATTAGGCAATCGTAACATTGAAATTGTTGATATGAAAGAACATTCGCGTGCTGTGTACTTTTTAAAGATGGCGTAATTGCCTATCCTATAAAATTTGAGGGATTATTTGGATTATCTAGTACATAAATTCTTCTGATTTATATTATAGGGACAGCAATTTTTTTCACTTGCATATTACACGTAGAACTGAAGTTCTCATTTAAGTATTTTAAAACTTTTAATTATAAGGAAACGTTTATAAATTTAGCATCGAATTTTTATGAATTATTAAAATATAAGACCGCTCAGAAAGGAAGATATATCGCTAAGTTATGTCGTCGTCGCGATCAGAGAGCAATGACCTGTTAGATATCGTTATCTTATAGATACGTATGATCGTATGATCATACCTGCATCACTCGAGCTGCTCTAGTAGATACTAGTTATAAATTAAGTTATAAATCAATTATCATGGTTAGAGTCTGTCAGATATTATAATGTGCGGACAACAATGAGATATCGACAATTCTAAAATGGCAACATACGTTTTGTGTGTAATATTAATTCAGTGTGAATGTGGTAAATGTGCGATAGAGTCTTGCGAGAGTACGTTTAGTTCTCAATTGAGAATACGAGAGGCGAACGGCTCAAATCATACGGTGACGATTTCGACGAAGAAGATCCCCGCGACCACGCCAGCGAATTTCGATTTCGACTTCTCGCATGGCATGGCGTAGCATGGGTAATCTGTCGCAAAGTCAACGTCGATCGATCGTTTCATTATAATAATTAGTACGTTACATATAAGGGGTAGGAAAATCCGTGTTACGGATATATAAGCGATCGCGGTCGGCAAGAAGGTGCACGAATTAGTTTGTTTAAGCAGTGAACATATAACTGGTATTTATATTAGTTATAACGTACGGTACTAGACTAGTACTATTACGTATGAACGTCATCCCCAGTATATAAATAGAGAGAAAATTCGCAAGAATCTGCAACGGGATGTTTCGTAAGTTTGCCGATATAGTTATAATAAACGGCGGATGATCATCTTCTCCATATGCGCCGTAACACTTCGTGCGGTTGTTTATTGGTTCATCCTTGGCCAAACCAGTTGTTGTTACAATTAAAAAAAAAAAGAACAGAATCAAATCAGTAAAGACTACAATATTCGATTTACAAGACAGCATATAGGTCCCCAAACGCACGCTAAGCGATTAGTAAGGTAGTCAGAGCCATACAGACGGAAAAAATAATTTGCCTGACATTTTCAAAACGAGACCTGCGAATATACAAATTACTCCCGCTTTTTAATCACCGGAATTCTCGCATCTACTTGAGACTTAAGATTGAGTGTTACTTTTCTTTCCGGTCCTCTATCCAATCGCCATGATCATTGTCCGCAAAATAATCTTGCAGGCGAACACTTCACAAAACATCTTGTTCGTATTCGCGCGCAACATACCCAAGACAGATAATTGTGATTAACGAACTAAATAATTAAAGGAAAAATATTAATTGTCGTAGAGCACTCGCGCTTGTGAAATGTGTTTATGGTGTTTTATAGATAAATTGTTATTCTCATCAGGCAATCGTAACATTGAAATTGTTGATATGAGAACATTCGCGTGCTATACACTTTTTAAAGGCGGCGTAATTGTCTATTCTTTTGAGAGATTATTTGGATTATCTAATACCTAAATTCTTCTGATTTATATCATAGAGACGGCTACTTTTTCACTTGCATACTATACGTAGAACTGAAGGTCTTATTTGAATATTTTAAAACTTAATTACAAGAAATGTTCTTAAATCTAGCATCGAGTTTTTATGAATTTATGCTCAAATAGGAATATCCCAAAGAGGAAGTTACATCGCTAAATCACGCCGTCATCGCGATCAGAAGGTATCGCACTGATCTGTTAGATATCGTTATTTTATAAACGCAATCATATCTCATTGTTCGAGAGTCTGGAGTTAGAGTCTGTCAGATATTATAGTGTATGACAACGACGAGGTATTAACAATTCTAGAACGGCGGTGTCTGTTGTGTGTGTAATATTAATTCAGTGTGAATGTAAATGTGCGATAGATTCTTGCGAGAGTACGTTTAGTTCTCAATTGAGCATACGCAGGGCGAAGGTCCGGGAGATTATAAAGAGATGTCCGATGCCTCGGCCGATTCTGATTCCGGCTCGTCGGAGTGACATGGGTGTCAGTCACTAAGTCAACGTCGATCGATCGTTTTGTTGTAATAATTAGACGTAATAATTAGTACGTTACGTAGGGTACGTTAGGTAGGAAAACCCGCGTTCGGCATATGTAAGCGATCGCGGGATACCCAAGACAGATAATTGTCAGTACAGCTAGTTAGTTTTAGCGGTCAACATATAACTAGTATCTTATACTGATTATATGTATGGCACTAGAGTAGTACTATATTTACGTCACTTATAGTCTGTATAAAGAGAGAATTCGCGAGAATCTCTGCAACGTGATGTTTCGTAAGTTTGCCGATAATTATAATAAACGGCGGATGAGAGATCATCCTCATAGCTGCATGTGCAAAACCGTAACACTTCGTGCGGTCGCTTATAGATTCAAAATTGGTCGAATTGATCGTTGTTACAATTGAAAAAAGAAACAGAATCAGATCAGCAAAGACTAAGGTCCGAATTCATAGACGTTTCTCAGTTGTCAAGATCAGTCTGTCTTTGTCTTGCGTATGGTAAAACGGTATACGCGAGACAAAGACAGACTCATCTTGAAAATTGAGAAACGTCTATGAATTCGGACCTAAAATATTCGATTTACAAGACAGCATATTGATCGCCAAGCGCACGCTAAGCGATTAGTAAGATAGTCAGAGCCATACTAAAAAGATAATTTGCCTGACATTTTCAAAACGAGACCTGCGAATATACAAATTACTCCCGCTTTTTAATCATCGGGATTTTCGCATCTACTTGAGACTTGGGATTGAGTGTTGCTTTTCTTTCCGAAACCGAACCAATCGCTATGATCAATGTCCGCAATATAATCTTGCAGGCGGACACTTTGTATAAAACATCTCGTTCGTATTCGCACACAACATACCTAGTGATTAACGAACTAAATAATTAAAGGAAAAATATTAATTGTCGTAGAGCACTCGCGCTTGTGAAATGTGTTTATGGTGTTTTATAGATAAATTGTTATTCTCATCAGGCAATCGTAACATTGAAATTGTTGATATGAGAACATTCGCGTGCTATACACTTTTTAAAGGCGGCGTAATTGTCTATTCTTTTGAGAGATTATTTGGATTATCTAATACCTAAATTCTTCTGATTTATATCATAGAGATGGCTACTTTTTCACTTGCATATTATACGTAGAACTGAAGTTCTCATTTGAATATTTTAAAACTTAATTACAAGAAATGTTCTTAAATCTAGCATCAAGTTCTTATGAATTTATGCTCAAATGGGAAGCTATCCCAAAGAGGAAGTTATATCGCTAAATCACACCGTCATCGCGATCAGAAGGTATCGCACTGATCTGTTAGATATCGTTATTTTATAAACGCAATCATATCTCATTGTTCGAGAGTCTGGAGTTAGAGTCTGTCAGATATTATAGTGTATGACAACAACGAGGTATTAACAATTCTAGAACGGCGTGTCTGTTGTGTGTGTAACATTAATTCAGTGTGAATGTAAATGTGCGATAGATTCTTGCGAGAGTACGTTTAGGTCTCAATTGAGCATACGCAGGGCAAAGGTCCGGGAGATTATAAAGAGATGTCCGATGCCTCGGCCGATTCTGAATTCGGCTCGTCGGAGTGACATGGATGTCAGTCACTAAGTCAACGTCGATCGATCGTTTCGTTGTAATAATTAGATATAATAATTAGTACGTTACGTAGGGTACGTTAGGTAGGAAAACCCGCGTTCGGCATATGTAAGCGATCGCGGGATGGTCTGCGATAATTGCCAGTACAGTTAGTTAGTTTTAGCGGTCAACATATAACTAGTATCTTATACTGATTATATGTATGGCACTAAAGTAGTACTATATCTACGTCACTTATAGTCTGTATAAAGAGAGAATTCGCGAGAATCCGCAACATGATGTTTCGTAAGTTTGCCGATAATCATAATAAACAGCGGATGATCATTCTAGCTGCATGTACAAAACCGTAACACTTCGTGCGGTCACTTATAGATTCAAAATTGGCCGAATCGATAGTTGTTACAATTGAAAAAAGAAACAGAATCAGATCAGCAAAGACAAAATATTCGATTTACAAGACAGTATATTGATCCCTACGCACGTTGAGCGATTATAGTAAAGTAGTCAGAACCAAACAGACGGAAAAGATAATTTGCCTAACATTTTCAAAATGAGACCTGCGAATATACAAATTACTCCCGTTTTTTAACGCCGAGATTTTCGCATCTACTTGAGACTTAGGATTGAGTGTTACTTTTCTTTCCAATCCTCTATCCAATCGCCATGATCATTGTCCGCAAAATAATCTTGCAGGCGAACACTTCACAAAACATCTTGTTCGTATTCGCGCGCAACATAGTGATTAACGAACTAAATAATTAAAGGTAAAATAATTGAAAATATGTAATGACAATATACCGCTTTTCCGTTTCATTTAGCTTATTAAGTCGTAGAGCTGCACTCGCGATTGAAAGCTTTGCGTTCGTGAAATGTGTTTATGGTGTTTTATAGATAGATCGATATTCTCATCAGGCAATCGTAACATTGAATATGTTGATATGAGAGAACATTCGCGTGCTATGCACTTTTTAAAGACGGCGTAATTTCCTATTCTTTTGAAGTTTTGAGAGATCATTTGGATTATCTAATACCTAAATTTTTCTGATTTATTGATTTATATCATAGAGACGGCTTCTTTTTCACTTGCATATTATACGTAGAACTAAAGTTCTCATTTAAATATTTTAAAACTTTTAATTACAAGAAATGTTCATCTAGCATCGAGTTTTTATAAATTACTCAAATGGGAGACCAACCAAAGAGGAAGATATATTGCTAAATCACGTCGTCGTCGCGATCAAAAGGCAATAATTTGTTAGATATTGTTATTTTATAGACGCGATCATATCCCATTGTTCGAGCTTGTAAATGATCTTTGCATACCGTTATCTAGTCGCTAGTACCTAAGTACTAGATATGAATCCATTATATTATTATAGTTAGAGTCTGCAGCTAGAGTCTGTCAGATATTATAGTGTGCGGACAACAACGATTCCAGGTATTAACAATTCTAGAACGGCGGTGTCTGTTGTGTGTGTAATATTAATTCAGTGTGAATGTGATAAATGTGCGATAGAGTCTTGCGAATGTACGTTTAATTTTCTATTGAGTATACGCAGGGCGAAAGTCCGGGAGATTAAGAGATGTCCGATGCCTCGGCCGATTCTGATTCCGATTCCTCGGAGTGGCATGAGTGTCAGTCACTAACAAGTCTACCGAGTCTACGTCGATCGATCGTTTTGTTGTAATAATTAGTACATTACGTAGGGTACGTTAGGTAGGAAAACCCGCGTTCGGCATATGTAAGCGATCGCGGGAGGTATGATTGCTGTGACCGTTCTAACTAGTTAGTTTTAGCAGTAAACATATAACTAGTATCTCATACTGGTTATATGTATGGTACTAGAGTAGTACTATATCACGTACATGTCAAAATGATGCTTCGCTCGATTCTGATTCCGACTCCTCAGAGTGGCATGAGTGTCAGTCAACATCGATCGCGCGTTTTATTGTAATAATTAGATGTAATAATTAGTACGTTACGTAGGGTACGTTAGGTAGGAAAACCCGCGATCGGCATATGTAAGCGATCGCGGGAGGGTGGTTCTGACGAGAGTAACCTAGTTTTAGCAGTGAACATATAACTAGTATCTTATACTGGTTAAATGTATGGAACTAGAGTAGTACTATATCACATACGTCACTAGTCTGTATAAAGAGAGAATTCGCGAGAATCTGCAACGTGATGTTTCGTAAGTTTGCCGATAATTATAATAAACAGCGGATTATCATCATAGCTGCATGTGCAAAATCGTAACACTTCGTGCGGTCGCGTATAAATTCAAAATTGGCCGAATCGATCGTTGTTACAATTGGAAAAAAAGAAAACAGAATTAGATAGCAAAGACTAAAATATTCAATTTACAAGACAGAATATTGATCCCTACGTACGTTGAGCGATTATAGTAAGGTAGTCAGAACCATCAGACGAAAAGATAATTTGCCTGACATATTCAAGACGAGACCAGCGAATATACAAACTACTCCCGCGTTTTAATCACCGAGATTATCACATCCGCTTCAGACTTGAGATTGAGTGTTACTTTTCTTTCCGCTCCCCGAACCAATCGCTATGATCAATGTCTGCAAAATAATCTTGCAGGCGAACACTTTGTATAAAACATCTCGTTGGTATTCGCGCGCAACATGGTTAAAGAATTAAATAATTAGAGGAAAAATAATTTGACATATAGAAAAATGGTCTGAAAAAATGATGCCTCGCTCGATTCTGATTCCGACTCCTCGGAGTGGCATGAGTGTCAATCAACATCGATCGAGCGTTTTATTGTAATAATTAGATGTAATAATTAGTACGTTACGTAGGGTACGTTAGGTAGGAAAACCCGCGTTCGGCATATGTAAGCGATCGCGGGAGGATAGCTCTGACCAGACGAACCTAGTTAGTTTTAGCAGTGAACATATAACTAGTATCTTATACTGGTTAAATGTATGGCAACTAGAGTAGTACTATATCACATACGTCACTAGTCTGTATAAATAGAGAATTCGCGAGAATCTGCAACGTGATGTTTCGTAAGTTTGCCGATAATTATAATAAACAGCGGATTATCATCATAGCTGCATGTGCAAAATCGTAACACTTCGTGCGGTCGCGCATAAATTCAAAATTGGCCGAATCGATCGTTGTTACAATTGAAAAAAGAAACAGAATCAGACCAGCAAAGACTAAAATATTCGATTTACAAGACAGTATATTGATCCCTACGTACGTTGAGCGATTAGAGTAAGGTAGTCAGAACCATACAGACGGAAAAGATAATTTGCCTGATATTTTCAAAACGAGACCTGATGCGAATATACAAATTACTCCTGCTTTTTAATTACTGGGATTCTCGCATCTACTTGAGACTTGGGATTGAGTGTTACTTTTCTTTCCGATCCCCGAACCAATCGCTATGATCAATGTCCGCAAAATAATCTTGCAGGCGAACACTTTGTATAAAACATCTCGTTGGTATTCGCGCGCAACATGGTTAAAGAATTAAATAATTAAAGGAAAAATAATTTGACATATAGAAAAATGATCCGATGCCTCGCTCGATTCTGATTCCGACTCCTCGGAGTGGCATGAGTGTCAGTCAACGTCGATCGATCGTTTTATTGTAATAATTAGATGTAATAATTAGTACGTTATGTAGGGTACGTTAGGTAAGAAAACCCGCGTTCGGCATATGTAAGCGATCGCGGGAATGTCTAAAAGATGGATGCCAGTAACGCTAGTTAGTTTTAGCTGTGAACATATAACTAGTATCTTATACTGATTATATGTATGGCACTAGAGTAGTACTATATCTACGTCACTTATAGTCTGTATAAAGAGAGAATTCGCGAGAATCCGCAACGTGATGTTTCGTAAGTTTGCCGATAATTATAATAAACGGCGAATGATCATCCTGCATGTGCAAAACCGTAACACTTCGTGCGGTCGCTTATCGGTTCAAAATTGGCCAAACCAGTCGTTGTTATAATTAAAAAAAAAAAAAGAACAGAATCAGATCAGTAAAGACTAAAATATTTGATTTACAAGACAGCACATATATTGATCCCCAAACGCACACTAAGCGATTAGTAAGGTAGTCAGAGTCATACAGACTGAAAAGATAATTTGCCAGACATATTCAAGACGAGACCAGCGAATATACAAACTACTCCCGCGTTTTAATTACCGAGATTATCACATCCGCTTGAGACTTGAGATTGAGTGTTGCTTTTCTTTTCGATCTCCGAACCAATCACTATGATCAATGTCCGCAAAATAATCTTGCAGGCAAACACTTTGTATAAAACGTCTCGTTCGTATTCGCGCGCAACATAGAAGTTAAAGAAATTAAAGAAAAAATAATTTTACATATAGAAAAATAATACCGCTTCTCCGTTCCGTTTAGCTTGTTAGGTCGTGGAGTCTGCGGTTAGAGACTGTGAGGTAGTGCGTGGACAACAATAAAGTATTGACAGTTCTAGAGCGGCGGTGTCTGTTGTGTGTGTAATATTAATTCAGTGTGAATGTGGTAAATGTGCGATAGAGTCTTGCGAGAATACGTTTAGTTCTCAATTGAGCATACGCAGGGAAAATGTCCGGGAGATTAAGAGATGTCCGATGCCTCGGCTGATTCTGATTCCGACTCGTCGGAGTGGCACGAGTGTCAGTAACTAAGTCAACGTCAATCGATCGTTTTGTTGTAATAATTAGTACGTTACGTAGGAGGTAGGAAAACCCGCGTTCGGCATATATAAAGCGATCGCGAAGGGCAGTTTGAAACTCACGCACTCATGGCGCATATAATTACTAGTTAGTTTTAGCAGTGAACATATACCAGTATCTTATACTGGTTATATGTATAGCACTAGAGTAGTACTATATCTACGTCACTTATAGTCTGTATAAAGAGAGAATTCGCGAGAATCTCTGCAACGTGATATTTCGTAAGTTTGCCGATAATTATAATAAACGTCGAATAATCATCCTGCATGTGCAAAATCGTAACACTTCGTGCGGTCGCTTATCGGTTCAAATTGGCCAAACCAGTCGTTACAATTAAAAAAGAAAAGAACAGAATCAGATCAGTAAAGACTAAAATATTTAATTTACAAAACAGCATATATTGATCCCCAAACGCACACTAAGCGATTAGTAAGGTAGTCAGAGTCATACAGACTGAAAAGATAATTTGCCTGACATTTTCAAGACGAGACCAGCGAATATACAAACTACTTCCGCTTTTTAATCACCGAGATTATCACATCCGCTTGAGACTTGGGATTGAGTGTTGCTTTTCTTTCCGATTCCCGAACCAATCGTTATGATCAATGTCCGCAAAATAATCTTGCAGGCGAACACTTTGTATAAAACATCTCGTTCGTATTCGCGCGCAACATAGAAGTTAAAGAAATTGAAGAACTAAAAATAATTAAAGGAAAAACAATTTGACATATAGAAAAATAATACCGCTTCTTTGTTCCGTTTAGCTTGTTAGGTCGTAGAGACTATGAGGTAGTGTGTGGATAACAATAAAGTATTGACAAGTCTAGAACGGCGGTTGTCCGTTGTGTGTGTGTGTGTGTGTATGTAATATTAATTCAGTGTGAATGTGGTAAATGTGATGGCGTCTTGCGAGAGTACGTCTAGTTGTCAATTGAGTATATACCCAGTAGCATACGTTTCGGCGACGATTTCGACGAAAAAGATCCCCGAGACCGCGCCGGCGGATTCCGATTAAAACTCATCGCAGTGGTATGAAGACTTACTAAGTCAACGTCGATCGATCGTTTCGTTGTAATAATTAATTGTAATATTTAGTACGTTACGTAAGAAGTTTGGCACGCTTTAAGCATATATAAGCGATCGCGGGATGGAAGTCCCACATGGTCTAACTAGTTAGTAGTAAAAATATAACCAGTATCTATACATAGTTATGTGTATGATACTAGAGTATTACTATATCACGTACATACGTGTCATTGGTCTGTATTCGCGAGAATCTGCAACACGGGATGTTTCGTAAGCCGATAATTATAATAAACGGCGGATGAGATCATCCTGCATGTGCGTAACACTTATCGGTTCAAAATTGGTCCAACCAGTCGTTGTTACCATTGAAAAAAAAAATAGAAAACAGGACCAGATCGGCAAAGACTAAAATATTTGATGTACACGACAGCATCTTGATCTCCAAACGCACGCTAAGCGATTAAGTTAGTCAGAGCTATACAGACTGAAAAGATAATTTGCCCGACATTTTCAAAACGAGATCTGCGAATATACGAATCACTCCCGCTTTTTAATCACCGCGATTCTCGCATCCACTTGAGACTTGGGATTGAGTGTTACTTTTCTAAATAAGTTTTCTTTCCAGTCCTCTATCCAATCGTCATGGTATTGTCCGTAAAATAATCTCGTGAACGCGGTAAATGCGATAAAGTCTTGCGAGAGTACGTCTAGTCCTCAACAATACTCGTGTAAGCATTAACAGTAATAGTAATCGCGAATAATCTGTAAGTGCTTGTAGCGATAGCCCGTTGGAAAATCCTAGATGTAAGTTTACGTTTGTCATTATTATTTTATTTTCGTCCTTTTCGGTCGGTACGTAACGCTACCGACTTGTGGCAGAAAAGCAGCATCACCAAAGATCAAACGATTAAGTATGATTAAGGCTGTACTAGTGGCATAATTATGCGAGGTTTCTATCGTATACATACGTGAGTACAGAGAGATCTCCATTAATTATATATAGCCCATTGTATGTAATCATATGTATATATATATATTATATATATCTTGTGTATCTAATTGTAAGCTATTTAAACGATTAGAGACGTAAGTTTCAGTTGTGTTTTAAATTTTTCGTTGACGCATTTTCAAATCCTGCGAGAAAGGTCAGGTTCCAATGTCAAAGAGTTCTTCTAGTCCCTAGCTGTTAAGACAATCGTATGACACGAACGAATTTGTCGTCGATCATGCGTTAGTTAATAAGATCTAGATTAAGGATCGATTTTAAGCGTAATTCGCGATAGCGAATATTGAACAATGGCTACCAAATAATCAAGTAGATTAAGCGCGCCTGTTAATTGTTAATTGCTACTCTGATCTTCGGCGACGTAAGTCAATCTTTTATAAATCTCACATAGAATCGCACTTCTGTTTGGTGGAAACTGATTTGATTGAAATGTTATCATTTTTAACAAGTAAGAAGGATAGTTTTCTGAAATAATGAAAATATAAGTGTATAAAAAAACAGCAACATATTTTACTAAATGTTTTAATTTCATTTTTTTGTATCATAATTTCTATAAAATCAAATATTATTGACTACGTTTGTAACTTGCAACATTACGTAATTTTAACATCTTTAAATTATTTTTTTCATATAGACACTTCTTCGTAATATAGAAATGTTCGTGCAACAATTCGTCGCGGTGCTGAAAGTTTCAAGAGAACGTACGCAAGATACTCACAAATTTAAATCAAATCTCCGCATTTTTTGAAAACAGCGCAAAGCTTTTCGTGGTTTGCTTGAGTTTGGTATCTCTAAAACGGATTTTGGGCAAGTTTTTCTTCACGGGAGCTTGCGCCAAGACGTGACGTTTCCAGCTCGTGATCTCAAAATATGCGTAATACT
This sequence comes from Leptothorax acervorum, assembly GCA_035220615.1. Taxonomy (NCBI): domain Eukaryota; kingdom Metazoa; phylum Arthropoda; class Insecta; order Hymenoptera; family Formicidae; genus Leptothorax; species Leptothorax acervorum. Next base: position 293,955 of record JASTWQ010000019.1, read on the forward strand.
ACCGTCGTGTGATCCAGAACGGCGCGGCGTTCGTGTATCTAAGCAAAAGAGAAAGAAAAAGAAACAAAAAGAGCATAAATACAGTTAAACGTTGCATGTATAGATTTTAGGATGGGATAAGTAGTTTCTGGCGTGTTTACAATGACTCTGGGAGAGAATGCGGAGAGAGGAGATTATACGCGATGCGACTTGGATTTTGAACATTTAACGAAAGAGGATTGATATACTTGTCATATGTTTATCACGATTTTGTCTGCGTCTGCTTCCTTGACAACTTTTCTACATCAAACAAAGGAAAAATTGGGAGAAAGGCAGACGTGCAATTATAAAGAATGTTATGAAAATTGTCTCTACACAGTATTACACTTTATAAACGACTCATTGATATAACGCAAAACTTGTTAATTTCGTTCACAATATTTTAATACAATCACGCGCGATGCGTTATATGCCTCGAAACCTCATCATAATAATATACGATACATATAACTCACGTGTTTCGCAAAATGTGATGGTACTCCCTATTTCTGTAAAAAGTATAGCTTCGATGTGTTAGCATGTATGCAATGAATAATTGAAAATAGGCGGGAGATTATCATCGTGATCTCCATCGCAATATATGCAAATGTGTCATTTCCGATCGGGCCATCAAGAAGAATAGAATTATTTATCTATTACTCCATCCCTGGAGAAAGAAGCATTATTTATCTTCGTATAAAGTAAATAGAAATTGTAGGCAACATATATATAAATATATATAGTTATAAACCCTGTTGACACCCGACTTGGCGTAAAGGACATGTTGCAAAAGAAATTAAGCTCTGTAATAATATAATCGTTGTCCCTATCGAGAAATGTTCTGTACAGGTGAAAAAAAAGTCTGTAAAGATAAAGTTTAGTCACGCTTTTTGTGAGAACCGACATGTAATATTTAGGAAAAAATAAAGGCAGATTATCGTGACGGGAGATGTGTGACGTAGATGAGAGTGTAACGTGTGTTTCCTTGAGGATTGCTTCTTCTCAATATGCACGGCGATCGCCCTTAAATGAGATTATCGGAGAAAGCTTTATTTTAGTTCGCGCTTTTTTATCGTGCGACTGTATTTTGCTACAACAAACTGAGAGCGAATGAAGCACTGAAAATACAAGTCACACTATATACTAGTTCCAAGTAATGCAAATTTAAAGTTAGTATAGTATTGTTGAAGAAAGAAAGTACGGCTAACGTGAAATAATGATAGTCGTAGAAGATTCTTCCAATGTCACATTGTCTATGTGAATTATGAAAAGCAAGATGTTTCAATCCTTCTGGTTTAAATGTTCTCGAAACTGGACTTAATTCACTTGCATTTTCAGCTTCAGACATAAGAGCTTTTTGTATTGTCATCGCGAAGAAACGTCATACAGCGCTCTCGCGTTTATATGTTTAAAATGCTAAGCGATTTTGTAGGTATCGAAAAGTGTCTAGTTTTGCCAAATCGCTTTTAAATAATTTTCTTTTGTTCGAAGCACGTTGTTACAAGCCAAGAATTCTGTAAGGTTCTAAATGTGCTCAAAGCTGATTAGATTTTCAGCCTATTGTTAAGATATAGTAGAACAGAAATATTAAAATAAGTAAATATATGTATTTACACGCGTTATTGATTCAATATTAATGTCGTAATTAGGCGTTGCTTGTGAATGTTATACTGGCGGTATGATATCATTTAAGGGTTGATCGACATGTTCGAGGGTTAGTCAATGCAAGAGCGGAGCGCTGAAACGAATGTGTATCACTTTATCTCGTCGTGGCAGATAGTATATGGGTAATGTATAACAAACATGATCGAATAAATAATTTACGTTACATATCGTAATCCAGAGCTTTTTATAGTAATTACAGCACGCGTGTTCCTTCGAAGCTACGCAAGTACGTAATCGCCGCAAGAAGTATATAATCGCACTCACCAGTCATACCGTCGTGCATTTTGACCAATTTAATACAATATACGGTACATTTCTTTTAGATTTGTACGTAAATGGTGACTGTCGCAGAAAGTCCTCTCCTTTTCGCGGGAGCTTTGAGGTAATTAGGGGAAACATTGCGTTAAAGGCTAAAAACAATATATAATATGTATATAAGTTAACGCAATATGAAAGTATAAACCAATGTTTCTCCGATTTAATTTAAGAGCACACAATTTTCCGGAGCTTGTGAAAAATTTCCGGCACTCTTCGTATGCTCTTTTAACGGGAAGATATATATCGCGCAGAGATTAGTAATTAAACAACGCGATTGAGAAGTTAAAAATCTAAGAAATGTGCACAATTCAAGAATGTGCATAATTCAAAATATCGCAATTAATCGCTCACTGGGTTACAAATTTTCTTACTGTTTACAATTGCTGCAGGTGTAAAAGAATCTCTATATGGAACAACATAAGTTTGTAACAACGTGAATCTGATCTGCAATCAATTATCAGCTAGCAATTTGCAGAGCATTTATTTTTACGCACGATTCATGACATAATAATACAGTGCTCGCGGTATAGTTGATCATGTAATGTTATATTAGTCTCCACCGTTTCCGCAACTTGTAACCCGGAAGCCTTTCTAGAGCAATCGCAACAACGAGAGAGAAATGTTATCAAAAACATGTAACTTCTCCTTACGAAAGTCCTTTGATTTAATTAAGAAAAATGCGCAATATTTCTCGTGAGATAAGAATATAGAAGTATCTTAAATAAGATCGTTATCTAGAAGAGCATATTAGTATACGTTTCTCTAGAATAAAAATCTCCAAATTACGGAAGGGACTAGGCAATTATATACCTAGATGTGACTTTCTATTAGAAAACATCTGGAGTAAAATTAATTAAACGGTCGAACTTTCACTTTGAGAATCTGGATTCGAGCTAACTACGTAATTAGCGATTGACATTCGAGCGGACAACATAAAAATGGCTGAAAGAATGCACGCTTTCTGATATCAATATTGTTTTTAAAGAGGAAGTTCTAAAGAGGAAGTACCAACGTCGAAGGAAAGTTTGTGGACTAAACAATTTCGGGAAACAATTTTGTTTCAAGACGAAAAAACGCGCAGCACGTTACGGTTCACGTAAATCTTGCGTTTTGAGTGACTTGCTGCGAATATAATTTTGACACTCAAAAAAAAGTTAATTAGTTTCGTAACGCAACTATATAATTCATAGTGGTGTCGGTGTAATACACGTAATTATTGTACGTGTACACACGTGCGTGGAGCTCATGAGTCGGTAAATTAACGCAGATTAACTACAGGTGGATTGTATAACGTATAGAGAGCGTGGATGAAGACTTTTCGTTCCGGTTTCTCGATTTGTTTTACGGTTCGACGATATTGGCCCTTTAAAAACGGAACATTAATGTTGCCATACCCATGGAATAATGTATATAATGCGTGTAACAATAATAATTCCCTGCGAATATATAAAAGGAGAAGTACTGAATCTCTAATCTCTATAACTTACTTATATAAAAACATATATGAATGTGCAATGATATAATGTACCTAATTATTTATTGCGTGTATCTATTACTTTAATTGTAAACTAATACTAATCCAATACATTATAACCATATGAGATGTGTACAAAGAGTACCAAAACAAACGGTAGAATTATCTCAAGAAATTCTTATGATAATTTACAAGTGTGAAAAAGAAAAGAAGAGAGAGAGAGAGAGAGAAGAGAGAGAGAGAGAGAGAGAGAATGCGCGCACAGACCATTTTTGAAAGCAAAGATGAAAGAAATGTAGCACTGTTAGCAAATGGTACCGGCGATAAATTCTATGTATCGATACATAAAATATAGTATTGTTTAAGGAATTAAAAGTAAGTCGCGCCTTATATTTTCGTGAAATTATATTTTCTGTGAGTAACATTCTGGATCTTACAATTGCGATGCGCAAGCCTTCTATTGTCTGTTTGTTTCCTTATGTCTGTTTAGTTTCCTTACATTAGGGAGCAAGTAGATAAAGCGAGAGTTTTGAAGTTATACTCAATTAATTCCTAATTGGTACACTAATTTTTAATAAGATCGTAACTAAATGGTACGAAGAGAGATGTGGTTGTTACGAATTATGATAAAAAAAAATGTATAATAAAAGAGATATAAATGGCTATATTCTACATTCTACGCTACGTCATCGATTATACTCGTATATATTAGCGATTATACAGATAAAACACCAGAAATATTTAGTAGAAAATCGTCATGCCAACGCTAATTGTCCACTTTCCCCGCGACGGCGATCACATGAACATTGCTTCGGGAACGCAACTTCTAAATTTTTTGTGTAAAGTACAACCTTCTTTATTCTTGGTCTTTTTCTTACGTTTAAATTATATAGTCAGCGAGCGCAGCTGTCCGTGTTCGAGGATGTGATCGCGCGCAACGTTCTTCTATCTACGCACTTCCGTAAGTACATACAAGATAAGAGCGTGTGCTGCGCCTCGCACAGATATCTGCGACATAACGTATTATGTAACCTCTTGTGTGGCTATTTTCCTTCAGCATCTCATTTTCGTTCTTCTCCTTTACTCTTTTTGCACATACTGGATTTTTAATTTGCACATGTCGCAGCATTCTTTCATGCCATTTTCGCAAAATGTAAATTATCGTACGCGCGTATGTGCGTTCCACGTATGTATGTTCAAGGCCTATTTTGACATTCGTGAAATTCAGGTTTCGCTGGGTTTTGGGGGCCATGTGTTTTCGATGTTTTCATATTATCGCACGTGCGTCAACGAGCGCCTGCAAATTACTCTATTTGTGTCCAAAACATGAATATATTTTCTCTAGAGTAGGTACTATGATATTGAAGAAATGAGATTTTTAAAATCTCACACTGTAATATATTAAAGGATGAAATTTAAATTAATGCATTGAGTTAAATAACATTTTGTTATTTTTCACTTGTGTGTCGAAATTTATTATTTTAACATAAAACGCATGTATTATTTTAACTCCATTGGTTTAAATTAACACTGTTTTAGTTAAATTAACGACATATTGAGAATGGAACAGTGGCGATTTATAGGAATGGTTAAAAATGATTCAAATTGAGTATAATTTGACATTACAAATTTAACAGTGTAAACTCGGTACATTGTTAAATATTAAAGGATAAAATTTAAACCAATATCTTGAGTTAAATAACATTTTGTCATTTTTTTCTGCCATATGTGTCAAAATTTATTATTTTAACACAAAACAATATTATTTTAACTCCATTGGTTTAGTTAAATTAACATTGATTTAGTTAAATTAACGATCATATATTAAATAGGAACAGCGATTTACATGAATAGTTAAAAATGATACAAATTGGGTATAATTTAACATTACGAATTTAACAGTTTAGATCGCGAAAAAATATTTCTATAGAAAATTATTTCGAGATACAGTTGACAGGATCTAAAGTTCTAAAGCCCTCAATTTGCATCAGTTTTCACATTCGTTATGTGGCTGAAAGAACGTACATCCGATACTTTCACGATGAAAATATGCATTGCTTAAAAAATGCATCCATCATTTTGAAAACTATAAAATATCCAGAACTTTTCGCGAAAGAGCGCAAGAAAACCGGATCGCTTCCTTGCCAGTCTAGATGAGGCGATTGTTCGCGGGCGCGGATCGTCGGCGGAAGTGCGAGTGCCGCGCAACCGTTCTCCAGCGGCGGCGCGGCGGGACCACGTGACCGCGGTCGCGGGCATCGCGCACGCGTGATGCGGTCGATAATATACGGTACGGGCGAGTACCGTGGTCCGTCCCGCCGCCTCCACCGCCGCCGCCGCCGCCGCCACCGCCACCGCCACCATCGCCGCTGCCTCCACCACCACCGTCGACCGCTCAGCTGTTTCTGTTTACTAAACAAAGGAGCCAGTTCAACGCTGGATGGCGAACGGCGTGTTCGCGCGCGACGCCGCCACTCGTTCTCCGCTCGAGAGATCGACGACAACGACCACGACGACGTACGTTCGAGTCCGCGCGACGCCGTGAACGTGAAGTCGCTGCGACGCCGCGACGCGACCCGCGGGGAAACATCGTCTCACGATCAGCTCGCAGCTGGTTTTCCGCCGCGCCGCGCCGTAGGCCGCATGCGGAGTAAATAAGAGTCCTCGGAAGAGGACTGTGCGACTAAACTCCGGCGGCGGCATCGCGGCACCGCGGCACCGCGGTGCCTGACTCGGTAGTCACCGACCACGGCAAACGCGGAGCGGCGGCCCGAGGTCCGAAGGGCGGCGCGCAAACAGTGAGTAAAAATAAATAAGCGACGCTGCGTCCAGGGCCAAGCGGAGTAGCGGACGCTCGGTTTTCCCACCCGTCCGCCCGCCCGCCCGCCTGGTCCTTGACACGATTCTCGACGACGCGACGCGTCGGATTTATAACAACCCTTTTCGGGATCACGTATCTATCCCCGTCGCGACACGGGGGAGAGACTTCCGCGCTCGCGCCCTGCGCCATACGGAAGCACGGTGCGCTCGACCGCGCGCGCTAGCTGCTCCGGCCTCCGCTCGTTACGCTCGCGCTCGACACGCAACGCGACGCGACCGATGCGATGTCTCGCGTACGTTATTCATCGCGTTCGCATTTAAACACCAACGTGACCGAACAACGCGCCGCACGATGCGCGCCCAGGTTTTTTTCTTTTTTTTTTAGCAAGCCAAAGATTGGGCGATATGGATTCGATCGCCGATGCCGTGCGACGCATGTGTAATGTATAATAATGGACAAGATCCGCGAGGCTTTCTTCGTGGAATCCCCCCGGTGGGGCTCGTTCCTCGCGCTCGCGCGTCGTCCGAACGGTGGCGACGTAAATCGTAGCCGCGGTTTCTATAGGAAAGAGCTATCGGCTCTCGCTGATTACACATCCGTCGAGCGGTATCAGCAATTAGGATCTAATTGCAAGATGCCGCCGGGAAGCAAACGTGCAACTCACGTTGTTCTACAGCCTCTACAGGCTGATTCAGTTAATGTCGACGTCTCTTTTTTTTTTTTCACGATGGCTGACGGTGGAACAATGACAATAGGACACTGACAATAGAACAATGACAATTTTACGAAACCTGATCTGTTGTGCAATTATTATATTATGTAATTGTTATTGTATAATTACTATTTTGTAGGAGCAAGGCACTCGTTTTTTTTTTTTATTATAAAAGGTGCAAACGTAGATGCCATGTGAGAATGCAATTTAAAAATAAGAATAACATAGGTGCCTGTTGCACATAATGCAATTCGATCATTCCTCCACGATTTCGGTGTCGCGCAAAGTTTCTGTAATTATCTTTTGCGATAGCTGTTATTTTTAAAAAAATAAACAACTGTGTTTGCCTCATATACCTTATAGCGAATTTTTAAATTTGTCGCAATACAAAACATGATACAGCAAGATCTTTCTGACCACGAAACGTGAATATTAGCTTTTTATTCTATACTTTTACAATCGTGCCCGTTCGCGGCCATCCTCTCGGTGATAATATACCTATATAAGAGAAAAGAGAGAGAGAGAGAGATAGCACAAAAACATGCAAACGCACGTTGTGCATGGTCGATTTCTGCTTCTTATATCTGCGTTTTATATCCCAATCCTCCTGTTTTGCAATAGGCTTGGCTACTGCTGGACTGTAAATCGATTGCACTATTTCCGTTTATGATTGCAACGGAGAAACCACCTTTCCGTTACTATCGTTAAAACCGTACACCGTTCTCTTTTTTTTCTCTCCCTTTTGTCCAGAAAACTAAGACTCCTCTCTCTCCGCTCGACGCTCGCATGTGAAATTTTTGATAATTATCGTAAATATCGCGTTACACGATTAATTCAGCGTTTTCGTTATTAAAGGATGAGAATTATATTTCCAAACCGATTTAATTATTACTAGGGTCATTCACTGTGGACAAAACTCCGCGGAATATTGCATAATATTTAAACGAAGTAGAAAGTAGACGCCTACGATTGCAGCTGAAATATATATAATTTATGCAATACTTAGCTCGTAACTTTAATAGTCACATTAATAGATTGTAATTTGAGAAATGTTCCAAATAGATAACATTGGAGCTCGTCGGTCATTATTCGTGTCATTGTATTCTAGCAGCTTACGCAACTTTCAGCGAAATCGTTCACTGGCAAAGACGCCTCTAAATGCCTGATCGTCACTTGCGTAATCGAATTCCAACGTGTCAGCTTAGAGTCGACCGTGGTCGTTTAATTGTTTAACAAATTCTACGATTGCACTTCCATCAGGGAAAGAGACACAAAGAATGCACACTGCTCCTACGCAACCTTGGTAACCGAAAGATTATTACAAGGTCGAAATGGGAAAGGAATTCACGCGTAATTACAGATTTCGCGCAACTCGGTTCCGACACGACTTAAAGATTGATGAACACGGTATATTTTAATCGAGAGGGGCAATTAGCATTGAGCTTATTGCGATGTATCGGCAATATCAAGATAAATCGCGGATAAGAATAAGGAAAGAGAAAATTTTCCACATTTTCTTCTTTCCTGTTGCACGATGGGAGAATAATTCGCCTCGTGCAACGTGTACTTATTTCCTTATTTCTGATTAAATTACAAAATCAAAAAGGTGAAAGTTACAGAACGTAAAATCTGCAAATTTTTGGAGAGCGCATATTTTAATGCGGGATATATACCGCGGAATATCGCTGAAGTGTGATAATGTGCAAATTATTCTGACATTTATGGCACATCGTGTCGAAACGCGTAGTTGCGCTTTAAGACGTGTTTGAGAGATCTAATCAGTTTCACGTTCCATTGACAGCAGTCCTTTCATTCGCGATGATTTAATGCCCTTGTGCAACGAAGTCTATCCTCGTGGCGCATTAAACAGCTTTTTGCATACAGTTTCAGTTGGTAAGATATTATGTAAACGAGAGAAAGAGAGAGAGAGAGAGAGAGAGAGAGAGAGAGAGAGAGAGAGAGATAGAGAGAGAGAGAGAGAGAGAGACGCGGATGCATAATAAAGTCGTTTGGAATAATAGTGTAAAATTTACGAAGATACCCATCATATTCGATTGCCATAGTAAAAGTAGCAAGTTGTAGCTGCATCGTGATATCGCGTCATCCGCATTACATATACATAGAAATCAACAAGGTTCCTGTTTGTTAATAATGTTTTTGACGTGTGTGGCTCTGCAATCCTCATTTTTACGAGAAACCTTTCTTTTAATACGATCTCACTTTCTTCACTTCTACATGTGCATGTATCTGCACAGCGCGACTCGACTATCAAGTTAAAAAAAAAACTGTTTCAATTATTCCTTTATCATAAAATTTGAAACGTCGAAATCGGTAATGTATTTGTGAAAAACATATCACGGTAATCATTAGTAATACGTGGAATGTTGAATCCTCAATGTATAATCAGTTTTATTTCATCAGTAAACGAGCCGGGGGTCTTCGAGCAAATCGCGGATTAGGTACAACCAGAACGAACACTCTCGTTAGTAAGCGTTGAAGAAATCTCGCCCGCTGATACTGATTTTCCGCTTACGATAGCGTGACTCCGTAAGATTTTCTGCCGGATGAATATTCGAAACTTCCTGTTGCTCCTCGCGAGGTAAAGAAAGTGGATTCCGCCTCAGGCCGAAAGCATTTGTTTCTAACGCTGTATGTACGTCGAATGCAGTGAAATTGAAATCTGGCAGGCAACGTACCTACTTGTCAGATAAGTGAAAACAAGAGCGATAAGAGTAGATTGTGAGCCATTGGGCAGATTATCGGTGAATTAATACGCAATCGCGGAGCGCAATATTGCTTAATACTTCACTGGCACCAAAATAAAACGCGATTGTTTGTGCTTTCCATGCTGAAGCGCGACGTTAAAAAAGAAATACTTTTTTATCTCGACGATGCGATGCGAAGATAGCGGAGAACTTCAATTTGCACTCATTTGATAAAATTTCATTTGTAACGTGTTTGTGCGATTGTAACGTATCATGACGTATACGTACGTCTGACCGCAATTGCCGGTCGTGGCTGTCGCGTGTAACGCCCGCATAAAGGCCAACGTTTGATCTGTAACATAGTAGTAAGCTGCCGTTAAAACGCGCAGCTCCATGCCGAGCTCAAAAGGGAGAAGTCCGCCGCGATGTATAGCGTTCCAGTGAACGGTCCATCCGATATACACACCAGGTGTTCGAGAACTACTACTGCGCAGCACTTTAGTGAAGCACGATTGTTCTGTAAACGCGTCGAACCGTAAATGGGCTTTGATCTCGCAATGCTTTAAAAATTAACAGGCTCTGGGCGAGGATTGAACTCGACTTTTCCACGAAAAGAAGTGGAATTTGCATCTATCGAGGAATCTATCATTGAAAAATTGCGCTCTTTCTCTCTGTGATCTTCTCTAATGACACTCTGTATATATCTCTTCTCTCTCGTCGGCGCCGCTTTCTCATATACACATCGATTTAATTGCCGCGCGCCGATGCGAGGCGTTTTTAGGAGTTGAGAGAGGAACCAAGAGAAAGAGCACATCGTCTAATTGTATACAGGATGCTTCCAAGTTGATTGTATAGCGAGGCAAGCGAGGATCGAAGATACCACTTATCGATTATTGCTGATAATGGCAGCGCTGTTGTGTGTTGCAAAATCTAGAAAAATTTTACCCGAGAGAATTTTTACATCAAACGCGAGTAAATTTATTTATTTATTATTTTTATTTGAATTGATAGGTCCGTCCGTTCAAATATTAAAGAAGACATATTCCGTTATCTTCGCATCTACGCAACGTAACAACGGAATGATAAGAAAGAGACTATCGGTGTCCTCCGAAACTCTATATCGTGCCGCTTTTTAAGCTGCGCATTTAACATAATTTCAACAATTACGTGACGCATAAAAGGTATCTACGTCCTCTCGTTGATCGAATTGCAAGCGACAGCGACTTCAATTCAGAGTCCGTTCCGCACGGCCTGATGCAACAAAGGTGCAGACAGAGGCGGGCAAAGGCGGGAGAGATATGTATATAGGTATACTGGTACGTGCATTCACAATGCGCTCTCATCGGGTCGCGCGAGCAGAGCGCACGGCAACCTTGAGGAAGCGAGTAATATTCCGCGAGCTCTCGAGTCTCGGCTCGCATTTGCGCAGCAGAGGAGCAGCATGCCGGACTTTCGTCAATGTTTCCTCATCGGTTTTCAGACGCCGAGGCGGAAAAGTGGCGTTCCGCTCCGACGCGTTTTCGCGCTTTTAGCTCTCATTTCGCGACCGGTGCGGTGAAAGGACACGATGCGCTACGTCAAAGCTCCTTCGCTTACCTAATCCGAATTGTTTCATTTCCGCGATGCAGCGTCCCCTCGGAAGACAAAGGGAAGAAGGGGTGAGAGGGAAGAAGAGGAGACACAATGTTTATTGTGCTCTGCAGATGACATACATCATCGTTCTCTCTCTCTGCTTTTTTTTTTTTTTTTTTTTTTTTTTTTTTTTTTTTTTACAAACATCTTTTTCCCGGGTATGAATGTCTCGCAAGCAGTTAATTGAGTTATTTTACTGCATTATTTGCATTTTGCACAATGACACTTTGTATTTTCTGTTAAGCGGAGTCCACAATGAGAATTTAAGGCGTGAAATTTAAACTTTAAGAAGTTTAAGTCATAAGCCGTAAGAAATTGACCAATCACAGTCAAATGTTCTTCTCACATTCGACTGTGATTTGTCAATTTCTTACGGCTTAATGCTTAAAATTTAAATTTTACGCCTTAAATTCTCTCATTGTAGACTCCGCTTTAGATACAACGCAGTTGGAACCAACAGCCAGACTCTTAAAGATAATCGGGTACAAAATCTAAATGCGAAAATATATACACACACCGTAGCCTCTTCAACCTCTCGGTTCCGTTTTTAAATTTTGAAGGTTTATCGCGTTGTCAGTTGCGCATTTAAATTTATCGGCGCTTTCACGCCGACCCTGAGATCTCTGGAGTATATAGAAGCGCGAAAGAGGTCGGAGGATAAATCTAGCTTAATCGTTCCACGCCCAGGTGGCTTTACAATTTACTCGTTCTTGTTTCGGGGGAAATTAATTCACGCGGCAATATTGTGTGTAATGAATGACTTAGGACTTTCAGGACTTATTTTAGGTTTCTTTACAAATTCTCCTCGTAGCGTAAGAGGCCAGGGAACGCTTATCTCTCTCGAGGCTTACGAGGGGAATCAGCGGAGAAGGTCAGCCGCGTCTTTTCCGGTGCTCACGCACCGTGCAAACGCAACCCGACTGACCCACTGCGCCGACGATTCTCGCTGACATTTCGTAACCGTCACCAGTGGTCGTATATTTAGCGTTGCATTACGCGTGGCCACCGCGCGGCAGAGAGAACGGGACAGCTGTAGTAGGTTCACTTGATACCGTTCAGGCCTCGCGACTCAGCTGATTGCCAGTCTGCCGCTCGCAAACTGCATACGTTATAACTACGTGCCTATCAATGTCCTGTTCGTGGTTTTCTCCTCGCGCAATTCTCATTTTGCCTGTCTCGTTTAATTCTTCCGCCAGGATAAAACTATAAGCTTGGAAAAAATATCTAGATGCGAAAGTATACATGTCCACTGAAGCCTCTTGTATTCAATTTCGGTTCTGTTTCTAAATTTTAAAGGTATTTTACAGTATAGTATGAATCTTCTAATACAAGATAAATAGTTTTTCATTGCAATATGTCATATTAATCTTACAGAAATAACAGAATATTAACAAAAAAAAATTAATTGTATTTCTATTTTTTTAAAATAGTAATACAATTAATTTTTTAAATATTCTCTGATTTCTGTAAGAATCAGTCCATGTTTTATTATTAATGTTTGATGATTAACATACATTTAAAATCCTTTTATTTTGTATCGTTACATTGCTCTCGTCCACGAGAGTTGTCTAAAAATGATATGCTATATTTAGATGCGCTTTTTATTAACGTTTCATGTTATACACTTATACATCTATGAAATCATAGTTTGCGAATCTGCGTCCCACATAGATTCCAATCTGGATCTCTCAATTGCTCGTCGCGGAGCTCGGACTTCGCTTTCGGCGGTCATAACAAAATGCCACTATCTTATGAATCGAAACACATCTGCGTCCAGCGTGAAATTACATACAAACGTAGGTAGAGAGTGAATCTTGGCTCGTACAATTCGTATCCCACTCGCGGCTTCCGTAAATCGTAAAAGGCTGTGTTTAGAGCCACGCATGCGGCGTTTCACCCTTGCTTTTCTATTTTGTTGCCGGTCGCGGATGTACGCGCGATTTGTAAGTAGCGTTCACGGGCAAATCTAAAAGCGCCACGTTAAGCAATAACGCTCCGGGCACGGAAATTCTGTAACTCGTTATCCACATAACGATATCGATATCGTTATGTTGTCGTTGCGCAGGTATAATTTGGTTAAAAAAAGCTGCGCAACGACAACATAACGATATCGTTATGTGCACAACGAGTTACAGAATTCCCGTGCAGGAAATACGCAATCGTTATCGTGTGTAAATTATTCTCACACGTGGCAATTACAATGAAAAATCCTCACGGGTTCTTCCCGTCGTTTACATTTTAAAGCGCTCGTAAAACTCGCATTGAAATTCATTTCGCGCGAGGTTTCTTCGCGATACTCGCCTTCTCGACAGGGAAGAAATTGACTCTGATTGCGTATATATATATATATATACAATATTTTTTTTTTTCATCGCGTGCGCAAGACCATTCGTGAACAAACGCGTCGGTGTTGCTCGCGCGTTTCTCGCGGCGGACTCGCTTTACGACAGAAACAGTAGGCAATCCTCAGAGACGTGTGTCCACTGACCGTTGCGGACTTTCGCGACTCCCGGTATCCCGTTGATAGAGCAACGCGCCTCCGTCACGACTCCAATGCGCCCGTAAGGCGGTGCAATGCACGGGGTCTTGCTTAGAGACCCTCTCTCTCTCTCTTTCTCTTTTTCTTTGTTTCTGTCTCTTTCTTGCGCGCGAAGCCGCGGAGCGGAGAAAGTTAATTTCGCATGGCCGTTGAACCGATATCGCCGCTATTACGCTTAGGGGAAGCGGAGAGTAACCGCGGTTAGACGTGGTTAGACCAATTTGCTGCTTCTAGGCCAGTCACGTCTTATTCGATCCGAAACCCGCCCGCGCCCGTCCGCTTGACGTCGATCAACGGACGCCGCCGTTTTGCGCCTTCGACTTACTTACTATACGGGGATCGTCCGCGGATCGAAACTAGCGCATCCCGAATTAACTCCTCGTGATCTGACGTATACGTATCACGCTCGCTGGTCTTGTACCGCTCCGCTCCAGCCGCCGCGCGTTGGGCCGCGCGTAAAGAAGCGTGTCCGAATTTCCGGCGAGATGGTGGACGAGCACTAGCTTTCGTTTCATTCGTGACATCTATATTGTTTCGAAAAAAGTTTCTCCGTCTTGCTACTCTCCTTTCTTTTTCTTCTTGTTAATCGTATACGCCTTTTATCTCATATACAAATGCTTTCTTTTCTCTCATGGATGAAGATTAAGCTGCGCGAGCTCAAGCTGAACATAAACCTTCCAGAAGAATAGAAGCCAAGGAATAACTTGTCCATCGCTTTTCATCATCCACTTATAACGATGAATATTTATGTAGGTCGTGGAATTTGCATGAATTATGCAAAAATTGCTTTCCAACACAACGCGCTTGTATGAAACGACGAATTAATAGAACGCGATGTATCGTAATGTCTTTCTTATGTAAACGCAATTTGGCGTACGTCCAGTAAAAAAGAAGAACGAGAACGGCTCCTTACGTGTTACACGATTCTCGCCGAACTAACGTACTTAATAGTCTTCCGTTTTGCGAGCGAGCTCGTAATCTCACGAGTGGTCGATCTATCATCATTGTATTTTATCAGTTCCAGAATTTTATGACAGAGCCCAGACAACCACGGCATGTCTAAAAGACATCTCTAAGACATACGTGTCTAAAAGATGTCTTAAAGATGTCTTTACGACATCTACGTGTTGTCTAGGAGATGTCGCATATACAAACGATATATTTATAATGGAAGAAACATCTTGTTCCTGTCGACGAGCAACTCGAGACAGGTTTAGATGTCTTCAAATCGTGTCGGACACTCGTTCGTTATACTTTCGCGAATAGAAATGCAAAAGTCACTCTCCTCGAGATCCCACATGATAATAACGGGAATAATGCCTTTAATCGCGTACATTAGAGTCCAGATATGTATGGCGTTGCGACACGTGGAAGATGGTTGCATATAGTGAGGACGCATCGAACGACCGAGTCGCCGTATATAGCGCGCGTAGAAAGACGTTTATCGCCGATTGTATGAAGACGTGGCAATCCGACTACGCATTAATAACCGTAATAGATCGGAAAGCCCGTCCGAACCTACGTTGTCGTCGCACATATATCCCTATCATCACCGCGCTCGAGAAATCGCGATACTAGGTGGAAACTGGAAAGTCGTCGAAAACCTTTTCTACAACGCGATATTAATTAAACGTTGCAGCTGGCACTGCAAGATTTGAAGTGACACTAAAGAGAGCTCTACAATATTTACAATTATTTAATGATAATATTTAATGATATAGAATTAGTTTCTGAATTGTTGTACGCTAGAGTACCTCTTCGGAAAGAAAGTTCTCCAGTTTATTCATTCCTTATATTATATCTCGATTTCTAAATGGGTCCCAAGGCAGAGATTTAAGATCCTAGGAGAACTATCTGCTCCGGGATTGTATATACATCTAACAATAAGTCAATCTCAACTTCCATGGTATCGAAATATTTCTTTCTCTTTCATTACTGCAGGCGTAACAGTAAAGTAATCATTAACTTTTCGTCAGGGGTGATTTTTCTCTGACATCAGTCAGCATGGGTTCGCCGATAGGACAGGTTCAGGATTGTCCCAAGTTGTCTTTGGATGCTGGTACGCGCGTGGGCGAGCCGAGACGCGATCGCGAAGAATCGTTTTGTCGGCTGCTAGAGAACCGGTACTGGTTCTTGGCCGCTGCGCAAAAAGACAATGGCGTGACCTTAGCGGATATGGCGAGACCAGATTCTACATGTCTCGAGGATGACCGGCTGAGGTTTTTCCTTCTCCCTTTTCCTTCCTTTTCTATTCCCACTGTTACTTAGCGATGCTGCTTTGTGTTATTTGGCCGACAGGGTGGACATTTACTTACATTTGTATTTCCATGGTCACCCTAAGAAATAGAATTTATTTTCAGATAGAAATCTCTATACAATTTTCTTCTCTTTAAATGACCGCCCCAATCTTCCGTAAAAATTATTCGGAAATAGTGCTCCTGCGAATGTGAAAAATAATTGCTTTTTTTAATTGATATATTAATACAATGAGAATGCTATATTAGTCATTTCGGCAACTGTTGTATTGAAGAAAAGTAAAAACTAGATGAAGAAAATAGTCTTTTTTTTCTCCTTAATTAAATATTACAGCAGTTTCCATAAAACTACTCGATAGATTATTATTAAATTACTAGTTTAGTTATTAATTATTAGCTAGATTAATTATTAAAGTACCTAATCATATTTTAACGCCAAAAGTTAAAAAGTCCATATTGAGATCATTAAAAAGGCACATTTGGTAAGGAGAAATCAAGTCCTGAAGTTCGCAGACGTTTTAGTCTGCGTTTAGTTTTAGTAAACTTTGATTTAGTTAACATTGTAAGCGATAATATTGTATTCAAACGCGTATTGTCGGTGGCGAGCATTATGCCGACCGTTTGAGTTATTACCTATTGTCCGCCGTGTTAGGACGCGGGAGTTCTTCCGCGTTGTTTTCTTTCGAGGTCCAAAACATAACGAACATTACCCCGCCATCGGAGATGGATCATACGAAATAATTGGTTCGACGCTCAGAGGCAGGGATATCTGCGCGGAATATAAAAGGGCGATAATATTAGCCGCATCCCCGGCAAGCAGATAGTACTGAGAAGTTGGCGGAGACTGCCGAGAAAGCGAGGCCACCACCGAACCACTATACTTTTGTAAAATAAAGTCGCGTTGAATATATATATGTATATAAATGAATATTGATTGAGTCTTCCCGGCCTTCCTGTTCGACCGTCCGACTGTTCATCCTGCTACAACATATATATATTATATGAATTATAAGACAAGATAAATAAGCACAAGAGTAAATAGAGATGTGCCTTTTTCGGTCGGGCTGAGTCTGTATAGCCTAATAATATCCTATTTTATAAATATAATATTTTTATAAATTTACAAACGTTTTTCCACTCAGCAAACTGCATGCTGATTATTTGTCAGTTTTGAAACACAGTTTCATTGGAATAGTAATTGTACATAATTAAATCGATAGTCGATTTAATATACTAATGATGCTAATAAGCATCATTTAAATCACTGCAAAAAGTTTATTTGCAAAAATTATTATCCCCAGTATAAATAAGCTTCTCGAAATGTTCCAGAATGCTGTAAACATGCCGTCGTTGCTGGAAGCATTAGAGCTAAAGTACGGCAGTTCAACGACGGACTGCTCATTGACGGACGACGAAGCGGAGTCTGGCTCGCCCAAAGCCGCCCTGTCGGTGAGCATCTTCATCCCCAAGAAATCGCCACGACACACGGTGCCGGCGCTACTGGTGCTCCAGGACTGCGACATCGAGTCGGCGGGCAACGACGCCGAGAAACTTCGCAGCAAGTGCAAGAACGTCGAGGAGCTTGACCTGGCGCAGAACAAGCTGTCGCAATGGACGGAGGTATTCGGCATCCTGCAGCACATGCCCAAGATCAAGTTCGTAAACTTGAGCTTCAACTGCCTCGCGGAGGTGCTGGACATCAAGCATGGTAACTACGATCTTCTAAGGAATCTCGTGCTTAATGGCACAAGGGTGTCCTGGTCGACGGTGGAGGGGCTGGTACGACTCCTGCGCAACCTGGAGGAACTCCACTTGTCCTTGAACGAGTACAAAACGGTGGACCTGGATTATCAAAAGGCGGAGAACGTGAACCCGGCGCTGAAGAAATTACACTTCACCGGCAATCCGGTGGAAGTTTGGAACGAGATCTCGAAGCTAGGGTAAGTCTTACGTATCGTTTTAATGCTAATAATTAGAAAATCGACCAGCTTCTCTCTAGTGATATAAAATAAAATTTGTTAGATAAGTCGTTATTCCGAAAGATTTTGTCATTGGGCATTGTATGCTTTTTCAGGTATCTGTTTCCAAACTTGAAGAGCCTTGTCCTCGCTGAGTGTCCGATCAGATCGCTCGGTTTGGAGGAAAATCGGAATTTGCCGAACGAGGATGGCCGCCGAACAAAAGAGGAAGGTCACGGGCAGGATAACGAAAACATGAATCACTTAGACGCGGATGAACATACCTCGACGGACGATAAAGGAAATAGGATATTTGAGAGCAAGGTCAACTACGACAGATCTGAGTCAAATTCGGAATCCAATGGAACAACCATCAAGTCGCCCCATGATCCCTTTAGAATGCTGAGGTTCTTGAACGTAAACGGTACCCTGCTATCGACTTGGGATGAGGTCGAAAGGCTCGCCAGGTTCCCCGCACTGAAGTCGCTCAGGATCCAAGGTTGCCCGCTTTTCGAGGTGAGTAGTTTTCGATCTTCTCGACGATCGAAAATTGGAGTCTTGCATTATGTTCGTCGTCAGAAAATATTTTGATTGACGCATCTTGATTTCGCATGTGACTCGATTGAAGAAGGATAACGAGTGCGATTTCATGTGTAATATAAATAATACACTTCTTATTTTTTCTGAATGTATAATATTAATTAAAAAAATAAATATGTATTAAATAAAAATATTACTTAAAGTGGATACTTAAGTCTTTGTATCGCCTGTGCGACATATTTTTTAAAATGTATAAAGTACAAGAGAAATCTTGGGGAGATAGGAATCAATAAAAGACAACACGAGCAATAATTGAAATTAGTTACTTGCTACATGTGGGAATAATATTCGTTACCGCGACGCAAAGTAAATTTATCCCATGAAAGATGCATATCAGGGTGCACGAAATACGATACGAGTATATGTTCTGAAATCAATGACTATTTTCATTCTCAAAGCGCATCAAAGAATGAAGTCCGAGCACACTTGACGATAGACAGATTAGAGACACGTGTTCAATCCCTCGCATCAAAACTGCAACAGCCGTTAATATTACGTGAGAAATGATGTGTCCCAGTAAGAGATCTTCTCGCGTGGACATGGAATTGAATCTTGGCACATGCTCAAACAGGCTTATAGATTAATGCAACGTGCGCTTCAAAAACAAGTTCTTGGAATCAATACACTCTCTGCAAGCACTCCCGCCTATATTGGCACCTCCAAACACGGTCGTGTTAAGAGAATTTGATATTAATAGACGAATGTAAAATTTAAAAAATTCGCTGTTTGTGTTTAAAAAAGGAGCGTTGTTTTATTTCATGCGTGAGAACCGGAATTAGATAAAACAACACGCGTCACTGTGCTAATTAAACGTGCGTAACATGGTAGCCTTCGATTCAACGAGAGACCATTTCTGTCGCGGAATGTGTTTCCTATTTTATATAAGTTACTGACATCTATAATTGCAGCCTATAATTGCATAATGCATCTGTTACAGAAGCAGCTTTGCCGTATTTTTTAATTGATTAAAAAATACTATTTTTTATTTATCTCTCGACAACGTTGTTCAAATCTGTATCATTGTTTGAAGGATATTTTATTTTAAGAAAACGCTTAAATTATCATGCTATTACTATAAGAGACCCGTCCACTTTGAAGCGCATTTATAAGGGCGGGCTAAAAATATTGGATCCTTAAAATGCAAATATCTGTAATTTTTTCTTTCAATATCAGTTCAATTTTTATATTCGTTTCTTTAGTACAATTTAATTAAACTATATAGCCCGAACTTGATCGATCCTTATCATATTTATGTATTTATACTAAATATCTCGAATTTTTTCGTTCACCGCTTTATATTCGCTTAACATTTCCCAGAGCCCTCGAGAGTACACGGAACACGAGAGGCGGCAGCTACTAATAGCCCGACTGCCAAACGTCGAGACGTTGAACGGCGGCGGCGTGATATCGTCTCAGGAGCGCGAGGACGCAGAAAGGGCCTTCATACGTTATTACATGGACAAACCGGAAGCTGACCGGCCCGAAAGGTAAATCTTAATGCTCGCCAAATTCGGTCTCGATACTTTTTTTTCCCATTGATAATCAAGGCTTGCACCGAAAGAACGAGTCTCGAATACTTCTTCAAAGGCGTCGTAAGTTGTTTTAACGCGTCTTTAACGCAAGTTCCAATTTCCCCGCGAACAAGCCCCGTTCTTGTTCTTCGAGCAGCTCCAACTTCGCCCGAGTCTATTGGACTATTCTCGTTTCATGGCCACGCTCGCTTCCTTACCGCTCGGAGGAGCCCAACTTGACCCTCTTCTATGATTTACAGGTATTCCGAGCTCGTGGCTATTCACGGAAAGTTGGACCCCTTGGTGAACGTAGATTTGACGCCGGAGAAAAGGGTCAAGGTCACGTTCACTTACGGAGATCTCGTCGAGGTATTTAATTTCGTATCGAGTTTCGTCACTTTAGACAGGTGTATTGCGTAACGGCAAACTTTTACTAGATCCATAATCTTTCCCGAGTACGTGACTCGGAAAATAATTAAGTCTTTCAAGTATTCACTTCTGCAAGTATTTGCGATATGTACAAAAGAACTTCCATGCCGTGAGCAATACTTTTTATTTATATTTGATTGGGACAATCGGTCAAAAATAATACATGCTTTCAGGTACGGTCGGTAGATGTATATAGGACAGTTTTTGAATTAAAAACCAAGTTGGAAAGTATGGTGAAAATTCCTGCCAATAGAATGAGGCTCTTCTACGTTGATCAGGTGAGTTGTTTTGTCCTGTATTAACTAAACGATTTTAATATTGTTCGCAGAATGTTTTGCACCTCGATCAATCCTTTAAGAAACCCGAAGTCGCGATATGAATCGCATTATCCTTCCAAATGATCCCTCTTATCCTGGCATGTATCTAAAGTTTTGCAATTTATCGAGATATATTGCAAGGTACGAACGCGAATTCTTAACACATACCTACATAAAATTTTGTGCGAGTTATTAAGAATTTTCCTTATCCTACAACAAAGTTGGATATCGCAGCAACGTTAAAGAAAAGTGGAACAAATTAATAATTTTAGGAAATGAAGGCACAGTATGGACCGGAGGAAATGCTGTATCCAAACAAGCAACTCTATCGATACAACATTAGAAACGGCGACGAGATCATCATTGACAGCAAACTGAATCGATTCGCGTCAACGTCCTCGGCCACATCTTCCATTCGTTCCTGAAGTAGAACGACGAGTGAATCGTGCGGTATTGAAAAAATCCGATAACTCCTCGGGTTTTGATCTCCACTTATAGCCTCACGATGCGACGCTCGTCGGTGAATTGTAACAATATTGTTACAGATCGATAGAGAGGCGCGGTTTTCATTGCGTTTGTTAACACCGTGAGTGTCTGAAAACCGAAAACTGTTACAATTCAAGGAGGGCGATTCGAGGGCGAATGTTTCCCTACGTGGAAGTATATGGAGCTAAACGTATAGAATTAAGGATTTGCGAATGTTCGACGTTACCTTAAACCACAAATAATAACGAACGGATGATATACGAGAAATCGTCAATTGGCGAAAATTCGGTAATCTATCAGAGACGAAATTATTTAAGGACAAGTGTTCCCTCATAAACGGTATGTCTAGACATTTTCTGAAAACCGTTGCGAATTACAACCGTTAATGCACTTTGATCGCAGCAAATGCAATCGATGCAAATAATCGTCCCGTGCGATGGTTAGATAATTATTTCTTCGTATAACAAACTCATCCAGAGACCTTGACGTATAAACTTAAACCGCTACTAACGAGCCTGGTGCATAGAGAATAATTATTGTGTCCAGTGTACAAGTGTACACGCGCTTAGATGGATAGTTAGCCGTCTTTTTCTTTAACGTAGTAATTCTCGTCTGTCTTAGGAGACGAAGCGTAATACGGGGAAGCAGGATTGTACATAGCGAATTTCAATTTCCAGCCAAATTCGATGTAGCTACGACGCGAGCAAAAGAGATTTACCCTATTTTCTCGACGAGAAAGAAAGTGATAGGAATTCGTAGAAGAAGATAATTCAACTCATCTTAGGACGATGCCAACGACGATTGTAACGTGACGCGCCATTGAGGCTGCTGTGACGAAGAGAACGAAATATTTTTGTAGAGATCGAAGGCAGTTACCCTTAAAGAAAGTATAAGATCCACTCGTTCACCAGATGAACGCGTTTTGTTGTTCCCCGCTTGAGCACCGGGCAATGATAAAAGTGTGTAACGCAGTCGCGAAAACGCGTGCGGCTCTTTCGCAAGAGTCGCTAGTAAAAGGCAAGAAAAAGGCTTACGCGAAATTTCCGAGTAAGTTTGAGTAGCGGAATATGCCGCTGATTCGCGAAAGCGTTGTCCACTTACGTTGTCATTTCGACAAATGATCTCTGTACTTTCCGAAGGTGATGTATACTTACAATTAAACTCTTTCTTCTGTAAACTTTGCGCGAGATCAAATCGCCTGGGTGTCACGAGCTCGTAAATTGCAACGTGAGTTGTAACAAATCCCGTGAAACGCGAGAGAAAATTTGTGAAACCGCGCAGAAGTCGTGTGCGGTTCAAGTTATATTTGCTATCGTCTATTTTCGACATGTACTTAACATCTTCACTTCAACAAGTTCTATGTCTCTCTCTCTCTCTCTCTCTTTTTGAACAACTATTACTTTTTTTAATTCTAAGGTATTGAAGCATACGGCAACATGAAAAAATTGCATATTATCGCAATCGTTTCGTCATGAAGTGGACGGAGATCATAATACGTTGACGACAGCGATAGAGTGCTAATATAAATTTCAAATGTGATAACAAAGGCGGTGTCGATTGCGATTTATGAGTATAATGTTACGGATTCGTAATAATCTCAATTCTCGAAGGCATACTTTTTCTTTCCCTCTCCTGAATGCTACAAATATGTCTCGTTGCATTTACAGCTTACCCCGATTTAGGGCACGAACGAGCTCGCGAAAAAGAAGCTAAGTAGAACGTTGCGTTGCATCGCTTTGTCTGTGAATCCGCCGGCACCACCGTGCCGTGAAGTTTTCGGCCGAGCGTTCGGAGAAAAAAAGCGCGGACGGTGTGTATCAAGTTTTGATTTCTTTGCTCACAAGCAACGAAGCTTGCGGAGTCACTTAGTGCCTGCCTTTTACGTACTAGCGTAACTCAGATACTTCTAACACTGCCCTGTGAATACGATAAAACGATAATTCGGGACGACAACACTCTCGGTATAGTAACGAGAAACGTAGACCGAATTCTTGGAGCAGCTAAAACTCCAATTGACCAGAATCTATGATAAAATTTTATTATCATTGTACAGTATTAATAATTTTATAGTTGTACCAATTATCAAGAAGCAGGTATTTTGCGATCGTGTAATGATAGAATATATACATATACATACAACATCGATGCGCTTTTTTTATTTGCAATATTGTCGGATCGATAGAGTATGATTATAATTCTTGCCGCGGAATGGTATTGCTGTTGAAAAAATTCGGTCGGACGTTTCCCGGAGATTGAAAGACCACCGCGATAGTCAGGAAAATGTTGACTGTGGGTTTCCAATGCCACTGTTGCGCGTTCTGCCTTCGCTTCGTGGAAAGCACGAGTCGTGTAGTCGATGTAAACAACGGAAAATGAAAATCAATCACGAAGGAGGACAAGGACGGACTGGTAGTGGGATCCTACGACGCATGTGTCTAGTCTCGGAAAAGGAACTCTGCATTACTTTCATTTTATAAAATACGATCCTTTTTTGTGCTGGCGCAAATGTACGTACTAACGAAATAAATCGTTTATATGGTAAACCGTTTTTCAATTTTGCATCCCTATCTGTTTCCTGTAAAATATTTCCACGAAGAACAGTGATTGAATCACACATATATTCACAATTATAAACAGCCTTTAGCTTATTAGATTTAATTGTTTTTATTTAAATAAATTTTTGGAACAAAGATTACGCTTATATTACACACACGCTCTGTCGTAAAATAATTATTGTAAATCTAAATTTGTAAAAATCGGGCATCTGTCCAATTGTTAATACAAGTCGAAACAATTGGATCACGAATTGAAGATTAAAGATCACGGATAAAGGAAGGGACGCCGGCGGGAATGTGTATAATACATGAACGTGTTTATTCACAACCGTTACCATAAACGAGCCAAAGATAATTTTACACATATTAAACGCTACGATCTATCACAATGGATTCTCTGTCTTTCTTCCCTCCCTCCCTTTCGGATGTATAGAAATATATCTGGATAAATGCTAACGCTACTTAAAATTAATCGCGCCTGACTCGGCGCGACGGCAGATTTCCACATCTATACATAAAACGTTACACACGGTATGTATGTACATAGATACAAGCTAGATTTCTCGTAATGGAAAACGTGAATCAATATTTCTGGTGGATATGTCATAAAGGCATAAAGCTAGATCTACGTACGATTTGGTCCGATCTTCCGTAAATCCGATCTTCGAAAATATTTAAGCTATCTGGTTAAGCGACTGTCAGTATGACCGAGCTAATCACCACAATTGTAATGTAATTTCGAAGTAAAACTGTAGAAGACACCGGCATTCAAATCCAAGGTTAAAAACCATTAGTAAGTACAACATTGTACGTACGAGTTTCCAATTCGCATTATTGGAAGCATTGTA
The DNA here is from genome assembly GCA_035220615.1 of Leptothorax acervorum. NCBI lineage: Eukaryota > Metazoa > Arthropoda > Insecta > Hymenoptera > Formicidae > Leptothorax > Leptothorax acervorum. Next base: position 318,798 of record JASTWQ010000019.1, read on the forward strand.
CTATAAATACTCGTAGAGATATTATTTCAATATCTTTATTAAATTAATTCTTCTTTTAGTTCAGCAAATGCTCTAGCTATGGACTAATATAGCCTTATTTGTACTCTTACTTCTCTAGAATAATTTTATTATATTAATTTAATAATAAAGTACATCGATTTTCATTTTTATTGCACTATATCGTTAATGGAAATATTCAAGGATAATCCCGCCACTTCCCGCCTAAGCGCGACTTCGCCCAGTCGCTTTGCGCCGTAGAAAAATATAGGAACGATGGAAGTGACGTAAATCAACACGTCGCGAGATGACGTTTACAGATACGTGCCGTCTCGCAATTTTGATCTATAATTTTTACGTCGTACGGAGTAATAACGTCCAAGGTAGCTAGCGTTCGATGCAGCCCATCAAGACTGATTAACGACTCTCGTACAAACGCTGCATGTTCTCATCGCCTCCGGATGTACGCCGGGCAACGAAACTTCCTGCACTAGATAACTAGGATACGGCTGTCTCGGACGTGTAAGTACTATTGCTCAAGCAGAGAAACTTGCTCGTGTTCTTCACCGTCGGAAATGTTGAACGTCTCGATTCTCTTTCCGGGATGGGTTATCTTCTTTTGTCATAGCTTCGTATGCTTCACACTGTCCGTCCAGTAATTCTGTATTGTCATTGCCTCTAACGAATTTAGGAACGAGTCGTTATCCAAACTATACATTTCCTCCGAGTTATCCTGCAAATAAACAAGGAATATTTTTATAATATTTTTAGTAAATTAAAATATCATTTTCAATTTTTAATCTTTTAAGTGGCCTGTAATAGAAAAAAACACATTAAAAATATGTGATATACATATATATGTATAAAAGAATTGTGTTCTTAAGTAGTTATTTAAATTATTAATTTAAAAAATTCCATTGAATACATTATATATTTATGTATGTGATAATACTAACGCGAATAGTGGAATCATCGATATAACCGGAACTATCGGGATTGCTGCATTTATCACTGTTCAATGTTTGCGGAGGGTTCAAGTACTTGCGCCTGAAAAAGGGAAGTTAATGAATAAACGCATTAGCGAACGCGGGTATAATTAAGTACACATTACGAGCTCACGACGCATTACCTGTATATAATGAATCCGAGACTACCCATTGTGCTAAGCAGGGCCACAGTCGCTAAACAACTGCCTGTAATAGCGGCTATACCCGCGGCGGACGTCGCCGAACCTGAACCTTGCTCAGTATGTTCGCTGTTATTACCAGTGTCGTTATAATCGGGGGGCTGATTGTCTCCTTGAACTTGATCTCTCTGGAAGTGCTGCGGAATGAAAGTGTTCCTCGCTCTGCTCAAACGAGTGGACTCGCTCACGCCAACTGCACATTTGTTTCATGCGATCATTATGAACAGTTTAAAGTCTCTTTTCTCTCATCGCTAAATCGTAACCAAGATAGTTTTAAAACTTTTTGCGTCTACTCATTTCTATTGTTTGCTAAACTAATAAATTTAATTAGAAAACTAGAGCAGAATTAGTAAGCGTATATAAAGAAGGAGGTCAATGCCAGCATTGTGAAAAACTGACGTTGATTAAAATACAATGCTACTTTCTTATCACGCGCGAGATAACATCGTGGCCATTAAATTGTCTGCGGGATTATTCTTATTTTTATTCGCTGTAACATATTTCTCTTTGAAGTTTTACCTTCGAGGATAGGTGCCGCCGTAGCGAAATGCTGCGTCTGAGCCACTTCCTCGTCGATCTCGATCTCGTCTTCGGATCGATTGAACGTCCTGATCGCGGCGTTACCAACAGCCCCGGCGGACAAGGACGTCACGAAGGAGGACCTCGTTCGGTTCAGCGTCAGATCAACCTTCGACATTTCTTCTTGAAGAGGTAGCACGGTGAGATCCTCGACTTCCTCGAAGCTGACGTTCCTGCTGGCGATGCTAGACTGGTTTCTCTCCTCCTGCTCGTACTTCGGTCTACCCGACGATTTGTTCGTCGTCAGGATCCACGTGATTTTGCTGTCCTTCTTCGTGGTCGCGTTTCTGATCCTATCGACGTTCTCCGCGGCGCGTTGCGATGCCGTCGTGCCGAGCGGCTCGACGTCGGAGATATTACCGCGAAAATTTAACTCGACTGTCTCGTGGACGCTCGTCCCAGAGACGGTACCTCTACGTTCCAACAGCAACGAGGCGACAGTGGTGACGGATTGTTGTCGGTCAGGCACCACAGCCGTATTCGTGTGTGGATAAAGACCGATAGCCTTGGCGATGCGAAAACTCGGCCTGGTTGACTTCAACGTACGATAGATATTTTCGATCTCGATCGATGAAGACGTTGCTCTTGAGGACGGTTGAGACTGGTTGACGGGATCCAATGTGGTAGACGGTAAAGGAGTCCCAAGAATTACTGAAAAAGAAAGACGGAATATGATGATTAAATAAAGATAAATTACGCGATTATTAAATCGTATTATTGCGCAAATGCTTCCTTCTCTTGCTTTTAACCGAGAAACCAAATAACATAGAACTCGAAAAATTAAGCGTAAAAGCTTTGTGCAAGTTAATTCTTCTTAAAGAGAATTTAATCGAATATCATCTCTTTCTATACCTTTCCTTATATCATAATATTACGTCTCTTAGTAATTAAATTTACATTAAATCTACATTAAAATTATTTGAATTACGACTATAATTGTAATATAAATATAATAGTATAAACTACAATATAAATATAAGTAATATAAACTACAATATAAATACATATAAATATAAACTACAATAAAATTTTAATCACAATTAATCGTAATAAAATGTTAGCAATTGAGATTACATTTCTAAGTTATTTGAATGATAAATAAGCTATTTAATAAAAAACTTGGATTTATCTGCTTCTTACAATTTCATCATATTGCAGTAGTATTCAACTGTCTAAAGTGACCTAATTAAAGCAGAAGACTCTTTAAAAAGTTGCCTGAGTCTTTTTATTGATCTTAACAGAGATAATGAAAGACAGTTAAAGGTAAAATAGTTACTAAAATAGAAGACAGTTAAAGACAGTCAAGTTGACTATTAGCGCTGATAAGGTGGGAAATCTTACTGTGTTAAGATGTTATTTAACAAAAAGAAAACAAATTGATGATGACTCACCAAGAAATTGCGCAGTAACCCAGAACCAGTGCATCCACCAATGTAGCGTCATCGCGTCATCTGGATGTATCTGCAAATACGAAGACACCTATATGTATGTGCAAACAGTAAGCACGCCTATGTGTACCAGCAAACATAAGAAATCGTACAAACAATTTAAATATATTAAATATCATTGCATTTCTATTTCTGGCGATTTTCTAAGCCCGAATAAACGAACGGCCGATGTTGGTCGCTTCACAATCTCGTTTGTTCTGAGAGAAGGTAATGTTAAGAGCCGGTGAGTAATCTGCGACCAATCGTGTTGCTTAATCGTGAAATCCGTGAGTCATTGAATTTTAAAACCAATACCGGCGGTCCCAGCTTCTAAGTATACGGCGCATGGCGAGATAACCGGGTGAAAAACGGAAAGAACGGTTTTGCTGAAATATATAAGAATTAGGCTAAATACAGATCTGAAAATAATTAGATTGGACGCTCAAGTGGTTGCTAGAATGTCAAAACTTCTAACTTCATATTATCATCATGCTTGAGCGTCCTTCATATTTAGTTTGATGGTCCGACATAATTATCTTAAATCGGAACTAATCTGTATATCTGTATCTGACTTTTATACTTACAGAAAAAACTGTTCTTTCCGTAAAGGAATCATGAAGAACCTTTGTCGTACACGCGAATCATTTCGGAGATACAAATCGAGATTTTTTTTACAATTTTATGCATTTCGAACGCAAACAGGTGTCTTCCGTCCATCGAGATTTCGGGGAAAGTAAGAAGCTTTTTTCATAATTCCAAACCGGTTCAGAATATCCGCTTGGAATCGACTTCGCGGCTATGCCGCCACTTGTCGAATTTTCGAGTACGCGCCGGCACGGTAATTTTCGTGCCGAATAACGCAAGATGCAAGATTGAAATTATGATGGACCGGTGGCACCGGCTGACTGGTGGGTTGAACGCAGGTGCTCGTACGCAATCTCAAGTGCCTACGGCCAGCATCCGTAGCGTTAAAAGCGAGCCTCCGGCGCGTCTGGTCTGTTTGATAAATCCGAACGCGCATTTGCGCCTACACGGGAAATGATAAGTCGCAGCAAATGTAGCGTGAAACGATTTATACACAAACAAAATCGAAATCTTGATAAAAATCTTGATAAAAAATACGCGCCGTGTAATATATCCATGTCTAATGTGCAGATCATATGCAAATCTTTTAAGAGAAAATATTAAAATTAATCAATATCCTACGTTACAAGCTTTAGAAAATTCTATAATAATTTTAAGGAATTTTTGTAGACATACTATGGAATATAAAAAATATTGTTTTCATGAAGAGAAATACTTTGTGTATGTTAAGACGTAGCGTATACCCAGATAGTACCTGATCTTTATGAATTCATAAAGATCAGATTCAGATCTTTTTGGATTCATAAAGATCAGCTGTGCTATCTGGGTACTTTAATAATTTATTTAGAATATTAATTAACGACTTCACTAATTTACTTGGAATGTATTAACGACATGTAATAATTAAGTTAATAATATGGTAAAACATCCGTAGTGCGTTCATTTATTTGCCGATCTACGAAGCCTCGTGCGCACAAAATGTGGCGGAAAGATGCGATCGTTAAACAGCAGGATATAGTGCGACGGTCATGCTCTGTTGACCGTAACCAGTTGGAACTTGCGACGTGACACGAATAGGATATCGCGGCGGTACTTTAAGATCGAATGACGCAATTTTTCAATTTTATCGCTGGAGAAAAGAGCGAATTCGCACGAAACCACATGTAGATCACAATTCACAATTCAGAACAAAAGTTCAATCGAAATATTAATCGGAACTTTATTTTACTATTAATATTAATTGTTATTAATATATCTATATTAATATACGACACAATAAATCCTTCAATTCTTAACGTTGCAAGAATCCGTAATATAGTTTTGAAGTTTTAAAAAGACTGGAAATTTGCAAATCTTGAAATTTCAAGGTATTAAAGTTAATATAAATATAAACATATATTTTTTATGTGTAAACATATATATATATATATATGTGTGTTTATCATTTTTCTTTCTCTAAATTAATTAATATAAATATAACGTAAGATGTAAAATTAATTCTTCATACATATTGCAAACATAATATAGCAAATGAAAGTACCATAAACAGAGCTGCGGCTGATTCTCGCGTATGAATGATAAAAATCTTTACATTCGCATGAAACATTATCCTGTGACTTCAGAGGCTGCGCGACCGGACAACTCTGCTTCCTTGGACAAAGTAATTACGGAATTAAGGAGCATGGAGAGTAAGACTCGTCCGTGTACAGTTAGTCATGCTCCCTCGGTTGTAACCGGTCGCACCTTTGCACGGATACAGAGCTCGGTAATGAATTGAAGTCTGGAAGGAAGAAGCACGTGGAGGACGTCGCACGCAATTTTCCCACCGGTAATCCGAACTTAATAAAGACGGCTGGAACAAAAGGTGCAACGGCTGAACCGCGCCTCTTTCCCGGGCGACAAAAGGTACACCTCATTGACAACTCCGCACCCTACGCGTGACTTCATTCACGGACCGGAAACACGGCTCCGCATGTCGTAATGTGTGCGGAAGGACGCGCAGGGACGCAGCTAGAAATTTTTGGATGCTCCCTGATGTAACACGCATTCTCAAGAGACGAGTTAAAAAGAAGAGGAAAGTTTCATAACAAAGACTCTTAATTTCAAAATTATTTAAAAAGATGTATATAAAAATAGATGAGATCCTTTTTCTTCATAAGATGTATATATATTGTATATATATCCGTTTAAACATACTTGTTGACTTTTTGTCAACGTTTGATATATTCGTTTAACGCCACGTGTTCCGCGACTTGAATGTTTAAGTATGTTAGAATTGTTTTTACCGCACGGATGACACTTCTCATGCTTGTTTCCACGAAACCGCGGTTTATCTTACAAATGACGGTAATCGTGTATGACGCGGACGACGCTGTTACAAACCGCTGGTTTCTGTAAATAAGATACGTTCGCTTTTGCCGGTAAATATTGGTTTATGAATTTCATGCGGATTAACTGCAGATCCGATTTAATCCGATTACAGCCGCATTACGTCGCGTTCCATTTCGTTTCGAGATCAAAAGGATAACGAATAAGTGCTCCACTCCACTGGATCGGCGCTAACGCGTCTATGATAATAATGTTCCGTACGAAACAATTAGAACGTGGTGCACTTCGCGAACACGATCCCGGTTGCGCCGCAAGGTATGAAATTGCGCACAGAGCACATGCAGAGAAAAAAAAAACGCGCTGCATTTCGCGCGTTGCGCAATTTAACTTCCGCGTGCTGAGCCTCGCCCCACTTCGTTTTCAGAACGGAAGAAGGATGCGCAACGCGCCCAATTATAAACGCGCTAATAATCCTGCTGTATCATTATTATGCCGCTGATCGATTGCATGGCGAACGTCTTTCATTGAAAACACAAATTCAGAATTAATGAAAGTTCCATTCTCCAAATAGATGATTAAGAGGGCAAAATCGTGAAAGTCCCATTCTCCAAATAGATAATTAAGAGGGCAAAATCGTGATCTGAGGCAATCTTATTTATACGTGTGCAAAATTTCTCAAGGGAATAGAAGAAATATATACATAGTAAAACGCTGTATAATTGCACAAAAAATGTTAGATTAATTTTATATTAAAAATACTCCAATTTCTCTTCAATTATTTTTCTCGAAATTAACGTTAGCATACACTGCAAGATTAAATTGCTTATTTTATTTTCATCTCTGACTTCATAACTCGAATCATAACCGGAAGGATTAAAGATACTAAAGATTCGTAGATATCTACTAAAAGAAACTAAACATTTGTAGAAACATATATTACATTGGTGAAATCGTTTCAACAAACTCAATTAAGTTATTTCAAGTATTTGGGTGTTCCAGTGTCCTTGCAAAGATTCAAAAATTTTAAATGTAAATTTATTGAGCAAAAATTAAGAATGTTAATAAAGTAACTGCGTTAAAGTGATACCTGCTAAATTCGATGTAATATTTCGACCTTGTATAGTAAAGTTTCTTTATTCCTTTGCACTCTTATCAAGCTGATCCACTTGATTTACTTGTCAAATTGTTACTTCCAAATCTTAAAGTCATAATGGTAATGATTGACAATCTTATACTTTACATTCAAATATACTAAAAGTTTAAGTCTATAATAGAATTATGCTAAAATTAATTAAGTTTGTAATGGAATGTAGTAAGAATCTTCGGCTTAATTCCAAAGGGGACTTCGATACCGAAAAATAATTTTTAAAATATAAAACGAAACAACGATTTAGGGAGACGTTCACTTCCCCGTATATGCTATATGTTTCGTTCCAATTGGTTTTCAGACCAAGGAGATAATTGATTTAATGAATTCGCTTCTATCGCGTGCTGCTTTACATACTCTCCGTGAAAGCTCGTGAAAAAAATTGGCCGTTTCGCGATTCGCGCAGTAACGCGCAGCTGGAGAGTTCAACGACCGTCGTCGCGTATATGAAGTTCCCCGAACCAGGGACAACGGGTTTAATAAGTAAGTTAACAACGCGATTCTCATAAAATTTCTAATTTCTTTATTGCATGCACGCGTCGTTCCATCCAAGACTGCGACTTTATCGCACTCGTAATTTTCTATGCATTCGCGGATCTTTATCTCATTTTTATTTCGCACGCCACTGAGAGGCTGCAATGCAATTTATTATCTATGATATCACGCCATGATGTCGAATTACAGCATCGAGTCACGTAGCCATGGCAATCAGCGTGCTAAATTATGACCTTCATGCCTTTTTGTCGCAATTTGCGTAAATCTTGACTCTGACGTCTTCATAAAATGACTTAAAAGATATATGAAATTATCGAATTGTTTGAATGTAACGAGACTTCACGCGTGAAAGTTTTGACGTTCGGGTTCGTTACCATCAATGCATTTTGCAGATCGGATATAGAACGTTTAGTAAAAAGTGAGAGAAGTGCGTGACAGGATATAATCACTGGAGCATGAAGTAGAAGTGCATATTCGCTTCTTAATCATACAGCACAATCTCCGGAAAGACCGCGATAAAAACCAACGTGGCAGCGCTGAGTGGAAACTCGTTTCTTTGCACTTGATTCACTTTTCCTAACCGAAGGTTACTCTAGATTAAATTGAATACAAGAAAATACTTGAGTTGTAACCACAGACGTATACATCTATGGTTGTAACATTTAACGTCAGCATTTTTATAAGAAAAAAGCCAAAAACTAAACTATTCTGTAAAACTCCATGAAAAACTGATCTTAAGATCAAAATTTTGTTAAAAAGAGATAGAAACTTTATATTGAAATAAAAGATATTGAAAAACAAGATAGCCTTAAACTTATTACACCATGTTTTGTTAAGCTGATCTATATTATAAATTTGTTAATATAGTGTGTTATATTCAATAAATCTGAGATTCTTTTACGCAAGACATTTCTAGAAACTTTCGTTATGCGGCAGACAAAGATATTATATATTATTACGATACGCTTCTTGCAATCGTAGATTGTCTGTTCAGGGAGATTTTCAGCGTCGCGTTTCGCTGGAAATGCATCGAAGAGGAGAGAGGTGCATTTGAGTCGTCGATGGGATTAACGCTCGTGAAGAGGCAAAGTGGGGCTAACGAGGACACTAAAGCAAATCGCGATTTACCGCCGAGCCTCGTGCTGCCGAGTGCTCGAATGAACGCGAATTATCGAGCGCATTAGCGCAGCCCGCGAAACTAATGGCCATGAACCGATTATTCGGATCTTCCTCTCCGTTTTTCTGCCATTGTCGATGGAGCGATGTGCGTCGATCTACAAAAGGATCCATTTCCACGGCTCTAATGGCGCTAACTAAACTCTTGTAATAAACCGATCGCTTCACTGCATATCCAAGTGTGTTACTTTAGTTGAAGCTCTTCTTACGTACATTTCTTGTCATTTTAAATCACGTCATTTAACACGATTGAACGTATTAACTTTTAATTTAATACGATTAAACCGTGTTAAATAACGTAACTTAACACATGAAGAAACATGTATAAAGAGCTTCAGTCAAATGTGTTTAAACGTTTATGTGTGTAAAAATAACACACTTGGATTTACAGTGTTATTACTTCGATTTTCCGATCAACCATGCTGGCAGATTAACAGCTTATTGGGCTCGCATTTAGTTAATTTCTTGTAAGGTCGCGTCGCCAAGATCGTTCGCGAACTTTATTCTACGTATTGTCCACGGAGTCCACTATTTAAGATCCCATGGTGGTGTCACGTTCGAACAATCTTTCGGTTTTCACGTTTATCGGACGTCGTTTGTCACGTCCACTGTAACTACGCTGCAGAAGTTTTATCGCAACCTTTTTCTGTCGGAGCAGCGATAAAGAACATTCGTACTACGTTACATACGACGCGTGGCATATCATTTCACAACGCTCGCGACATATAATTTGTAAAGCATAAAAGAACTATAATAAATGAAGAAAAAGTACAGTATTATGGCACTGCGAAATTATAAAGGATTGGGAGCGGCACCGTGACATATTTGCCACGAATAATTAATCTTCTCTATAATTCTCAAACTTATTTCTCAATAAATACCGCAAAAATATCCAACAAACATGAATCTGCGAATACACGAATGCATAATATTGATTTTTCCAAAAATTACAATATTCTAAGATTAATTTATCTAGATTTTAGTGCTTCTTCGAAAACGCGATCTTGTGAAGAAAATTTAAATTAACATTCAGTCAAGCCGAAAATAACTAGCGCAATAGCACGCAGCCGAGCAGAAAGAATGAAATCACGCGTTAAACAAACGTCAGTCTTTCTAAGCGAATTTAGGCGGCAACAGAGCAGCAACAGCTGCGCGGCAAGATCGTCTCCGATATTATATTCCACAATATGAACTTTCACACACACTCTCCGATAGCAATCTTTCCTCAGGTGAAGTTTCACTGTATTTCCAAATGCGCGATGCACATTGTGGGATGCACATATGAGATCGTTTTTCTGCCCAATTAATCTTACGTAAAAGAAAAGTGTATGTATCACACGTGAGAACCTCGCCCGTTAAGTAGGTGAATTCACAATTTAGTCTACGTAAAAGCGTAAAATTTGCATAGTAAAAAGTAAAGACAATGGTACACGGTGCACATTTTTGTAGGACGATTTTGTCGTCTCTCAATTTTTCGACGAGAAAATATTTAATCAACGAGGCGAGAAAGAAAATTGAACGCAATTATAGGATTTCATCTATTTTACCGATGTGGGTTATGCAAATATCCTGCAAACTGCATTTTACGATGGCATTTTAAAGAGAATTGATGATTAACCCCAAATATGATTAAAAATTGTCAAAAATGATTAAAATTGCTGATGAAATATGATTAAAATAGTAAAAAATTGACACGACTGGAATTATAGATAAATATATAAATGTTATTTTCAAATATATCTGGACAGAGATAAAACATATCCATTATATTCATAGGATTTACACTCGGATTTACATGATGCCCAAGAATTATCTGGAAATACAGATTTATTTAATACGCAAATTATATTATAACACGCGCGAATATCCTTTTTTCCAAATTGAATAATCCTGCAACACTCGCGCTTTTGAGCGTCGCTTTAATGACATGGTTTCAACGAAGCTGAGCAGGCCTATTAAATGTAAATACACTATTATTCGCAATACAACTTTCGCAATCACATTCACATGTGGATAGTGAGGTAAAATTATATATAAGGTAACATCCGTGATTCTACCGTAAAGTGATTGTCAAATGACAATTTCCGTTCGAAAAATAATCAAATAAAATTAGAATAAATAATAAAACACTTCACTTTTTCTAAATTTACAGTTTAATTTTTACCTAAATTTTTCTTTCTTTCTCTTTTTTTCTATTTTCGTAAAATAAATAATGCGGTTAAATAATATACCATTCAGGTAAAAAAATCAAATAAATTCAACAGTATATCGCATTCTAATTTTATTTTCGCAAAAATTAATAATGTAAATTAATATGCCATTCCAATGCATTCGCTTTTGTCAGTACTCCGATCTTGTTTTAAATTCTGCAAAAACTGACCCGACTGATTCCACTATACTGATGCTACACATCGCGAAACTTGCTTGTTATTCCGGTTATTCGCCAGAGAATTATCAGCGTGACGATCGTGAGGTATCACGATGGAAATCTTTCTCGACGTAAGAGGTTTCTATGGTGCAGATTTTCAGGCAATCTGACCTATTCTTCGTAATAGTTTCACCTGCTACGAAACGTTCTTGGAGCCCATTGTTTTTTACGTACATCGCAACGCTCTGGAGAGCGACATCGTTTCCCGAGCGATCGGTGTCACTCCTTATATTTTTCTCCTCGCCAAGCAACGAGCAAAAAAATTTCAATTCATTGATAACGTTTTCTTCCGTCGCTTCACAGGTCGACAATTTTATAACAATCCACATTATTTCCATAAAACGTCGTGAAAAGCGTGCGGGACTTTTAGAAATTTATTTAAACGCGGGAACGGACGCCTGAGATGATTTTTACACTCCAGTCGAAAAAAATAAAGCTCTCGCCATAGTAATTTTGATGTGCTTCTTTCGTTTTTTAAATATTTTTTTTTTTTTCATTTTTCTTTACTTTTTTCGGAAAATGCTAAGTAAATCTATAATATAGATTGTCCTCAAATATTAATAATAAATTATAGGACAATCAAAAATATGCAATATGTATAATTAATAACAATAACTTTTAATTGGAGTGTAAAAATCACTCCAAGTAACCACTTACGTTATAAAAAAAAAATTTAGGCACCCGTTTCCGAGTTAAAAGTAACAGATCATTTCACTACTATTGGCTACTTTCGAAAACACCTGTCGAAATTGTCGTATTTCAAGTATCTATATTTAATCCATCGCACTTTAGAACTCTATCAGTGTTGTACTTTGTAGAAATAAAAATCCATGGAAAGATTCGTACAAGAATGATAAACTGAGGCGATAACATCCATTTGATACATTGTTGACACACTGCAGACGCTCGTACAAATACTTTTGCGGATTTAACACGTTCGTGAAAGGAAGGAAGTAAAGATGAAATCTCTCTCGACGATCGAAAGTTCGGATGAGTTCATCCGAATGGCAATTACACTCGTATCGACCCCGCGAAAGTGGAGCTCAGAAAAGCAGAAATTGGCCGTGCGATACGAGTCTTTCTCGTAAACTCAAACATTATGTCGCTCACGACGGCCGAATTGCATTATCAGTGACGATTACAATTCGTAATCATAATTTATCGTGCTGCTATCTATTTAATCTAATTGATTGCTTCGGTCTATTGGTTCAGAACATCAGTCACGCTCGCCCTATTTTAGAGATTATTATAGAGTTAATTACAATAGAGAGAGGGGAGAGAGGGGGAAGGGAGGGGAGAGGGAGACAGTTTAATTGGTATTAAATGTGGAATAAGCTGGCAAAGTATAATAGCGTATAATGATACGCGCCTTTCCCTTTGACATGCTATCATATCAAATATCTCTCTCTGATATAGGTACATTCCTTGTTGATATATTTACAGACTTCATTAACATATAATTGCATTTATAGTAAACTTGTAACTGAAGTAATATCAGGGATAATCTTGATTGCTGATAAGTCTGACAAAAAGTTGTCCAATCGAAAGGACACCGGAGGGATTCCGTAGTTTCTATCCCAAATCTCGTTAATATCCATTATACTAAATTGGACAATATTATTCTGTAAAAACAGTTCACTTTTTGATTGTGATTTGTCTATACGTAACGCAAGCAGATGGGTACTTAACAGATACGATAAAAGTGGTACGCCAGCTATCTCTTGCCACTTGGGAAACATGAAAAGCAATCGTGATGTCAATTTACTCGCGAGCATGGTTTTTATCATGAAAACATTGTGCCTGTACATAACATACATTGTTTGAATATTGCAACGTACGATAATAAGCGTTGTCTATATGCAATGTGGATTGTTTAAATGTTGCACCGATCATTAACGTATCGGAAGCCGAAGATATATTAAACGAGATAATTAAACGGATTACAATTATTAAAAATATGAAAATGTTTTTTGTAAATATATTCGATAAATATGTTATTATTATATATTATATATAAATATATAATTATATGTTATTATTATATATAAATAAAAATATAACGATATTACGATATATATAAAAATAATTGTGTGGGCGCATCATAAGTGGCATCTTTGTTGAAAAAAATAGCTTCTAATTGATCAAATAATAATGCACGAGGCGTTGACGCTATAAATTGATTCTACATGAAGTCCTCGTAAGAACGTTTTATGGGACATTCAATACAGCGTATCGGCAGCAGCGATATGGCTTGTATGTACAATTAAAGATCGCTATTACCGGTTATCATTACTTAACCGACGTTTAAGTGATATTAGCTGACGCATCGGTTTGTTAACTCGTCGACACGGCAGACGCACACTTCCAAAGAAACATTCTGTTAGACGCAAAGAAACCATAGAAGGTTAAACTATGGAAGGAAAAAAAAGATAGCTGGGCACATTATCCGTCCGTACTGCGTGTACTCGCGAATTTCTATCCCCCCTCACGAGGGAAGGGGATAATAAGTTGTAACGCATATACTATTTGCGAGAGCGAAAGCTCGTCTGCAGCTACACCAGTCACGCATGCGTTGTTGCAAAACCGGCGAAAGTAAAGATTCGCTTTCGTAGCCGTTTATTATAAGCCCGTCTCACGGGTGCAATATAATCTAATTATAAAATTATAATGCAAGAAAAGGATTTGTCGGTAAAATCGACGGTAGTAGCGATCGAGTAAATTAGCGACGCCTACGACACGCCGAGCCTTCGAAGTTATTGCCTATTCCGTTTCAATTCAATCATTAGGTATGCTACAACTGATTTAACGAGAACTTTCCAAAGTAGACTATTGACGAAAAGTTTAACACAATAAATTAGTAGCTTCAACGAAAAAGCTTCCAAAATGGTTTCTGTAATATGCTCGTGCGCAGTAGCCTCAAATAATTTTATCACGGAAAAAAAAGATTAGCTAAATATGGACAACTAAATTTTTTGCAGCGGTAGCTATAATTTAGCAATAGTAGCAAAACTTTTAGCTCTCGCTGCCAAAAATTAGCTCTCGCTGCAAAAAATATAGCTCTCGCTGCAAAAAAGTTAGGTGTCCCTATTTTACAACATTTTTTAGCTATAGTAGCTAATTTTTTGCTATAGTGGCTAATCTTTTTTTTCCGTGATATCTGAAATGAGTAAATAAGTAAGTAAATAGTAAGCGACAAAGTGTTGATGTAAATATAAAACATATGATTCATATTATTAATTCTTTTAAACAATTGTAACTCGAGAACTTATGTATAATATTATAGTATTGTTATATTTATTTATTATAATCTTAATTTTGTTTTAAATCACAATTCGTTTATTTCACAAGAAAAAAAATATTCTTAATATAAAAATATCTTAAGTTTCAACGTAGAATCCTTGAGATGAGATTATATTGCGTTAAGAAAACTTATTTGAATGAAGTATTTTATATATAATACATATATAGTTCAACCAAGAAAAAAAGTTTAAATTCTTTTAAGACGCTTATAGATTGTTGCGTATATACGAATAAACAATGAATGCGTTAATTTGAGTATGTAAGTTTTCATTTAACATTTCTTTTTTCTGTGTTTATATTATAACGTCTGAATTCGCTTCTCCACGAGGAAAAATAAAATATTTTGGAGGGTCTGCGCATACGCGCGGCGTTTCTCGTATATTAAATTATTTTTTGGTCACAAAAGTGAGATTTATTTTCAAAAGCTCTGCATCCGAATGCATAAAGAGCATAGAATTGCTGGCCGTTTGTGCTCGTGAGCGGCAGAGCGGCCGCACACACGGGGTCACACAACGGTCGCTACAGGCTACTGTTTATACATATGAAGATTCGTTTAAGTGACATGGCACAACGAGGTCCCGCTGTCGCAATTAGCACGACTCCGCGACACGGACACACGTGTTTCAGAGAAAAATTGCGCGGGTTTTTCGCCTGCAGAGTAAGTAGCGTCATCGCCGTGAACTCACTTCGTCAAGCATGATCACGAACGTTGATAATAAATTCGGCGAAAATTCCTTATAACTATTTTACCGCTTTGTATTCGCAAAAAATTCCATTGTTATCGATCAATCAATATTATTATTCATACAATCAATTAGATAATCAATATAATTATTCATACAATCAATGTAATTACGCATACAATTAGTACAATCAATGTAATTACGCATACAATTAGTATGCGTAATTATATTGATTTTATGTACATTTATACATGCGTATATGTACATATCATAATGTTACAATGTACATTTACATGTATATTCTCGCGATTATTTTCTGTGTGCATGTATATACGAGATATTGTTTATTATTTTTCATTTTGTAATATAAATGAAGATTCTTGTAAAAATGTCACGAAAGATAAGATACAGCGAGTTATGCAGAATTTCGCACGCTAGTGCGCGTGATGGGTAAATATGAAATTATGAATCAACCTTACATCGACTTGAACGTAATGCTCGAGCTACCCATTTAATAGGATTACTAGTTGCGCTTCTCTAGGTCACGCGGCACGAAGCCCGTGATAGGCATCTTTTAATCAGCAGGACTACCTGCACTACAGGTGTATAAAAGCGTGTACATATATACGCTTTCATCAACGACGAAAATCAGCGATGCATCTCCCGCGCTCTAATGTACGGCGTACAACAGCGAATTTATAGCTGCTTTAAGTAAAGCCTTCTCACGCGCGCTCGCGCGCGTTGTTATTTCGAAACGATAGGCGAGCAAAGGTACTATTATGAGAAAGAGAATGGCTCGCTTGTTTCTCCTCGACGGGCTGGTAACACGCGCCACTCTCCATCGCACGCGAAGAAAAGCCGAGATAAACGAAAGGAGCCGAAAGGAAGAAAGGAGCTTCCTTTCTTGCAAACCACACCCGATAACATGATACGGAAAAGAAACCGCATTCGAGGAAACGATAACATCACCGGATCTATGCATGAAAACTGATGTTTGCGAAAGAATTGAAAGAGTCCGGTAAATCAAGTTCGTTTGATGAAAGTCCGATAGAGTTTCAATACGTCACGGAATTTTTATTCATAATATAATGTTACGATATGATACATTTTGTTTTATTTATTCGTGCTGCATTTGCGTCGTGATCCTATCCGGGTTGTTCACTCCTCGACAATAATCAAAGCGACAGAAACGACAGATTTTAGGCGTTTTTTAATATACTAAACCGGTAGGAAAATATTATATTGTAAAATTCATTTTGCAGAAAAGGAGTTTGCGCTATTAGAAGTGTATAAGAAGTGCAGAGTCAAATGAAAACTTATATACTCAAATTAACGCGTTCATTGCTTCGTATACGCAACAATCTATGATCTTCTTATAAGAATTTCAACTTTTTATTTCAACTTTTACCATTGACAGCTTCACGCCTGCATAAGCTCGAGATGATTCAACAAGAATAGGGAAGTGGTGACTCCTTTCACGTAACTATACATTTCCTTGATTCATGGATGCAACAAGGAGTTTCCTGATCAGTAAGTTCCGGACAATGCAGTTCATCCTTGGCGAACAAGAGCAGACTAACAAAGTAAACCACGGATCTCGGATTTGTTCCAGTCGTTCGCACGACGAGGAGCAGAGGAAATAGACGCTTCCTGTGCGGAAATTCGCGATCTTCGCGGCGGAAGCCCGAGGGAGACCGCAGACGACGCGGACGTTGGCGAAACAGCTGATTGTGAGAGAATAATTATGTCACACAAACATTACGATTCTATGTGAATGAGTGGTTCGGCAATATGCGAAATAAATATTCCGGTCTCTCTATTCAATACTGACTTAAAAATAACCTTTTGCTAACAGAATTTTTACCTAAAATCTCAATTCTAATTTTAAAGTTTACGAGCTTCTCAAATAGGTAATCAATAACGTCAAAGAAATTCTTCGGAGACTCGATTTGGATTCTTTTCTGTATGTGAAAATGATAACGGTGTGCAATTTGCCAAGTGTTGTAAATTCCACAAAGTGAACTCTGGCACTTATCCGAAGTATCGAAGGCGGAAATCTCAAGGCGTCACAGAGGAGAATTTATCTCGAAATACACTCGTGGACGGTACCATGAGAGATGCGCCTTGAAGCATGAAGAAAAAAAGAAAATGGACCCGCGCGCATCAGGTCGGCACGCCCGGAACGCGGACTATTTCTGGACATTCCCCGGAGGATCCGTTGCGAAAAATTCGGTTCCTGGTCGCGCTTAGTTTAGCCGATGCACCCATCGTCCTAAAGGTAGAACCATCGGAAAACGCGACAGTCGCGCGACTGCAAAATCTTTTCTTTGGGTACTGGCGCGTCGACAAAGTTCGCAGATCAATCTTCGAGTTTCATTAAACTTTTATCGCAACTTTTATCTACAATCGCAAATGTTGTATCAGGATTTAATTATAAAACCATTCTTGTGTAGGTACAGTTTTACGTGCGATTATTCTCGCAAAGTTCGCAGTCACAAATTTTATCGCAACATTTAAAAGAAAAATAATAATAAATAAATAAAATATCATTTTTAATAAAATATGACCATTGTCATAATTTTCAATGTCTTTTTTATAAATTCATTGATAGAATAGACAACTGTGTACTTCGCTTATATTACTTCGCTTCGACCGAAACCAGTTGCGATAGTATCCGTCTCAATTGTAAACACTAATTATTTCGACGCGAAATTATGCGATCAATTCTAATTCTAATACCTATCGACTCTAATTGCGGTAGAAAAATACCTCAATTACGTAAAGTATGCGGCATCGACACACGCACACGGTATCGGCCTTCTGTTTTCCCCGCGACGCGATATATTGACATCGCGTATAACCGATACGTTGCGTAATCCTCGTCAACAATATACTCCCGGTTCGTCAAGGTGCAATGAGTCACAAAAATATGAGATTGTACAGAGGAAAAAAAAAAAGAGATACCCCGATCCTGCCAGGATTCGAACCTGGAATCTTCTGATCCGTAGTCAGACGCGTTATCCGTTGCGCCACAGGACCATCTGATTGCCAGATAGTTTTAGATCATACATCTACGACTATGAAAATCATCAAATGTAAACGAGAAACTGTGTGTGTGTGATACTTTCAGTATTCGATATTGATACAAGTATAGAAAAAATAACATCACGATGCAAGTAATAGTAATATTTATATTCCGATGAGATACGAGGGTTCTCCGATTGTATTTATGACATACTCAGTATTTATGATATACTTTATATTTATGATATCCTCTTTTTATTATATTTGTATTTATGATATACTTTACAGTCTACACATTATTTATTATATGACTAAATATTTAGAACGAGATTTAGAACTATTTACCGTTTCAAGTTTCACAAATCTCCCCAAATTCGTGTCGAAATTGTGATTGATAAACGTTTTATTTATTCTAAAGCCAATCTGTATCTATCATCTATATATTATGCCATGCAAATAAAAATGGGATAAAATCGAAATGAGATTCCCTATATAGTTTTCGAGGAACACGGCCTTCTTGGATGTCTTTCGTTTAACAATTTAAATGTATCAAGTATCAACGCTTATAAACATTTAAAAGCTCATAACGATACATCTCTATTAATAAATTTTATATTATTCCCAATGTCACATTTGTATAATCCCGAAAAAGAAAGCAAATCTATCAAACGAATAAAAATAAGGAGCTACAATAAAAATAAAGAATAGTCCGACCTCATTTTCTTTTTAAAAAAGACACATATTTCTTAATTAGCCTATCGTTCGCATAAAATTCATAACGATAAATATCTAAGCATCCATTGCTATAGGGATTTTTAAATCGAATTATCAAATCAAATATTGAAAAAATAAGAATAATTTATCTATTTTTATCTTTGAATGAAAATCTCACAATATAAAACGTTCGATTCTGTTTATCGTGTAAAGTGTCCTTGGATTTTAGAAAACATTTAAAAGAATGACGTTAGTTTCTAATTTCAACGAGCGACTCCACGCTGATAATTTCATTATACTTGTGCAATATGTCTAGAGCAAACACTTGTCTCACTCGTCCGTAAATCACAGGACGTCCTTCTCTTCGTGAGAGGCAAATATTTCACGGACACGTTGAATTGCGTTTTCGGGCAAACCGCTCATTTTCACGGCATATGCAGCGTCGTTCAGTGTTGATGACGGCACAGTCGTGAAAAGTTTTAACTGAAAATTCTACGTGTAGTATCCGTGTTTTTAAAGCCTCGCGAGAAAGCTTTTTGCGTTCAATTAAATACGCCATTCAATTAAATACACGTTTTAGAGATTTATCGAAAAACGATCAGATTTTCGAATAATTATGCTGGTCAGGGTTGTGCCGTAAATTTCAAAATTACATCCACGTGGATTGATTATGTATTATTTATGTTACGCAAACTTTTTTCATGTAGACAATATAAGCAATGTAATTATAGTAAATTGAATGTGATTGATTAATTTTTTGATGTCTTCGAACTGTATTTTTAGCAGTCGTACAAAAATAAACAATAGTTTTAGATTAGGCCAGATCAAATTCATTTCAGCTTTAATTTATTCTTTAACTATACAGTAACATAAAATACGCATTATATTAATGTAAAAATATTATTATTTACGTTGATCTCTATGAGCTTTTAAACGACAAAAAGCATTAGCTCACAGTTGCAACACAACTGTATGCATGTTATTTTCTCTTTTCACAGATATAATATCGAAAGATATTTCAACCAAAATCATTGGTCAAAACGTCGTGAAAACTATATATTAAATAATACATATAAATAATATATTTAATGAGAATAGTCAGTTTGGTTAAATAAAAAATCGTTATTGTTACTTATTAACTGGCGAAGCAGTCTCATGTTTTTGATTTAAAATCTTTGAAACTATTGTTAATTTTTTCTGACATCCTAAAAATTGTACCCTTTAATAATGGCATTAAAAATAAAATTGCAATTAAAATATACATATTTTCCGATATTTACGATAAAATATAAACCTTCGATGATTCTCTCCATAGATTACTCATGCTTAGGTGATACGTTAAACATAGTTTACATAATACATTGTATACACGTAGATGTAGATTATTATCTTTTATGCGTAAATGTATCCAACCATGACACTGGGTGTTAATTATCGACTGCAATTAATCCGCAAAAAAACAGATTGTCGTCTATATCGACTTGTCTAGATCGATTGAATTATTCTTCTCTGCAATTTTATGAATGTCTCGTACGAATGTCTCGCCGATGAGATAAAAGCTCGAATCGGCTTTTGCGATATCGGAGATATTGGAGGATAATGCGTCTCGACGCACTTCCGGGATAAATGCGCGACGAGTTGTATGTTGTATAATGCGGCGTTGTTTCGCGCGACTCATCCTCGAGTACCTATTTGACGGACACGGAGCGTGTCCCACAAAAGTTTCCTCGAAGTTCTTGATAGCTGCGTTCGACGCGTGTCACGCTTTTTAACGAACGTCGTGCACGTCGGCAAATCAATACGCGACGATGTGATTTCCAGAGAAATCCCCGGCACAATGGGAAGCGGGTGAGCCGAGCGTATTCGCAATTTCAATATTTATAGGATACCTATTTGACTCCCGATTATTTCCGTTTCTCGTTAAAGTTTCAAATTGGAGCGAGAAGTCAAGGCAATAGATTGGAGCGTTCAATATATAACACGCTAACGAGCTCTGCGACAGAAACTGAATTGCATTCGTATAATTCGGTCTTCTCCACGGATTTTTCCTAACAGTATACTCTGATAGATCATGGCATATACTTTCTTTGTAAACTTTTTGAATTTTTGCAATATATTCAAAATTGAAGAAAATATGGTACACGAAAATGTGCTGTGACGTCATACGGACACTGCGGCATCTTTTGAAGTTGACGGCATCAAAGAAACTTCAGCAAGCTATAACTTTCTCAAATTTAGGGTTTTTTAAAAAATTCAAAAAGCATTAAAAATCGGCTTAGATTCTCTATACTCAAATTATGGATATCGCTTAATAAAAAAAATTTACTGGAAGACCGAATTATTTTCCACAACATTTCCGCGCGGCATTTCCAGTCGCGCACCGAGTCATCGAAGAAAAGAAATTCAGGCTTGTCAAATCTTGATCTTTGAGCTTGACAAGCCTGAATTGTTTTTCTTCGATACGTCATCGAAGAAAAACAATTCAGGCTCGTCAAACTCAAGGATCACCTCATCCTCCCATTAAGATATAAACTTACTTCGTCATAAAAATTGCTTACAAAATAGCGAATCTCTCTGAAATTGGGGGGGAAAGTCGGCTTTTTTCCCCATTTTCTTTTTAAGTAATTCACTCCGGGAGAGGAAAAGTCCAACGCAACGGGGAAACTATAGCGTGATTTCATAGTCCACGACACAATCGCGCTTTACGTAAGATATCCGCGGGCGAAGTAGCGCGGAAAGTCGGAAACCTCGCTTTTCGCCACGCGCGTGAGCGCGCGAGTCGATAGTATAGGCGCGCCAGTATTTACGTCGGTGTGTCACGTTGACAGGCGAGCACGGCGGACGGCTGGCTCCTCCGGTTCGTGCACGCTGGAACATGACGTACGTTGCGCGATACCCCCCGGTGAACGTCGCTGCAACACCCCCGCCGCGACAAAATAGAAAATAACGCGAAACGCGCGTGTATCGACGCGCGAACGGTCGCCTGACACTTACAGTTAGCTGCGGGAGATCTCGCGCCTCGCTGTCACCCTGTCGTTAAATCGCCCCCGAGGATTGCAAGGAGGGGTGCTCGACGTCCGGTCGCGCGCTGGATGAAGACCGTTCGGCGTCTGTTGAGAATGAAGGGGGCGGAAAAAAAAGCGCGACCCGGCCACCCGGCGCGCCGATCGTCGCTTCCGCGGTCGTCGCGATTGTCGACGCGAGTCACATGGATCACATTATCGCGTGCGTCCCGTTCAGAGAGACGCGAGGCACGGCCGAGACGCGCTACCATCCGTCGCGGGCCGTCGTCACACTCGCCATTTTGATTTACACTGACGGTTGTTCCGGAGCCGCCGGAGCGGGCGGCAAGGTGTCCTGCGCGACGCGAGAACTGCGCATGCGCGCGACAGGTGGCTGCCCGTCCGGGTATCATACCCTTACACCCCCACCGATGCTCCCCTCCCACTGACTTTGCATCTGCAGGTGGCGGGAATGTGCGAAATGTATATTATACCGATCTACTTTGCCGACGGCGCGCGCAAGACTACCCATTACCCATTACACAAAATATTTTTTAAAATATATAGTTTACAAAAATATTTTTAGAATGTTTCTATCGTATGTCCGCCAGATCATGTAAAAAAATATTTTCAAAAATGTATTTAAAAGATTGCATACAAATATAATATATACGTATATTCAATATAATATTTGTATATATAAAATCTTTTAGAAATATTGCTTCGAAAAATAAAATATGCTAATTTAAACATATTTTATTTTTCAAAGCAATATTTCTAAAAGATTTTACAAATATTATTGAATATATTTGTGTGCAATTTTTTAAAATCAATTTTGAAAATATTTTTTTTTACATGATCTGGCGGACATAGAAACATTCTAAAAATATTTTTGTGAATTATTTTAAATTATTTTAAACTTCCTAAAAAATATCTTAAAAATATTTTAAAAGTATTTTGTGCTGTATGGGTATAAAGCTGGATGCACAATGAAAACCGCGGGCAACAGAGGAACTGGCAATAAGAAACGTATTTCCGACGCGTTAGATTTTTATTCTCTATTGCCTGTACCTGACCAATCACAGCTAAAATCAAATCACGCGTCGGAAATTCTGTTCCTATTGCCTGTTCCTGTTGCCTGTAATTTTCATTGTGCATACAGCTTTTAGACTCTATACCAATGCCTCATCTCAACTTTGACACCTATAATATATGCACTCTTAAAAACACACAATTTATTAATTGCCACGCGAAATGTAGCAATTAGTTTTTATTCTGAACCATAGTCTGAAGAAATAACGTATTAAACATGCATTTATAAATAATGATGGCATAAATAACTTATTATTTTTAAACAATATGCAATACTTGGATATTGGACTTTAAAGTGAGAGAAATTCATCTTATCGATCAGTTTTCTCGCATTCAGTTGAAGATAACATATCAACTGTTGTTGATAATATACCGATTTTACTTGTTTAATTTTTCTAACAATCTAACTAATTAAGAATAGATAACTGCAGGGAAACGGGAAACTATTTATTTAATTTATCAGAATAATTTTGAATTTTTCTCTTAGAAGTAGCAGGGCGAATTTAAGAATTAGGGAACATATTATATACAAAAAATTTAATATTTTCTAAGAACGTTAAAAGAGATAGATATTTAAAGAAGAACAATTGAAATAAGCAGTGGCAACTGTACATACAACTTTCCTTACAGTTTCTGTTTTCTGATGTTAATATTAATCCTTATGTACCAATTAATCTATCACTGTGTTTAGAACTGCAAAAATGTTATGAAGTGTGGAATATTCTTAATTACCATTCTGTATTTTATTCACCAAAATAATATTAAGTACTCCATAAATTTAAAAAAAAAAAGGAATTGGCCCATGAGGGGATCGAACCCGCGACCTTCGCGTTATTAGCACGACGCTCTAACCATCTGAGCTAATGGGCCTTCCTCCTCGCATATTTTTACGACAATGTTTTCCGGACAACTTTACCATTCACTTGCAAAAATAATAATATTTCTTTCGTGTGAACATTTCGCCAAAAAGAAATAGCATGGACCATGAGGGGATCGAACCCGCGACCTTCGCCATATCATATATAGTGCGACGCTCTGACCAACTGAGCTAATGGTCCTATTTGATTGTGTCTTCTTACGACAGTATTTTCAATATAACTTTATGTTCCGCTTGCGAAAATAGTAACACTCGTTCTGTTTGAACATTTCGCCAAAAAGAAATGGCATGGACCATGAGGGGATCGAACCCGCGACCTTCGCCACATCATATATAGTGCGACGCTCTGACCAACTGAGCTAATGGTCCTATTTGATTGTGTCTTCTTACGACAGTATTTTCAATATAACTTTATGTTCCGCTTGCGAAAATAGTAACACTCGTTCTGTTTGAACATTTCGCCAAAAAGAAATGGCATGGACCATGAGGGGATCGAACCCGCGACCTTCGCCACATCATATATAGTGCGACGCTCTGACCAACTGAGCTAATGGTCCTATTTGATTATGAGTCCTTACGACAGCGTTTTCAATATAACTTTGTATTCCGCTTGCGAAAATAGTAACACTCGTTCTGTTTGAACATTTCGCCAAAAAGAAATGGCATGGACCATGAGGGGATCGAACCCGCGACCTTCGCCACATCATATATAGTGCGACGCTCTGACCAACTGAGCTAATGGTCCTATTTGATTATGAGTCCTTACGATAGTGTCTTCAATGTAACTTTATGTTTCACTTGCAAAAATAATAACACTCATCCTCCTTGAACATTTCTCTAAAAAAAAAAAAAAGATAACTTGGCCCATGAGGGGATCGAACCCGCGACCTTCGCGTTATTAGCACGACGCTCTAACCAACTGAGCTAATGGGCCACACTTGCTAGATGTCTTTCTTTTTAATATTTATGGAGTTCAGATTATTACTTTATAAATCATTCTTAAAATAAGAATTTTTTAAGAGCTAAAAATGTATATGTAACGCATATAATGTCAAATAAAATTTGACTTACTCATATAAATAAATTTATATTGTTAATATAATTAATGTAATTAATACGATATCTAATGTAATAGCACAACAGAGTATTTAATAAAATTTTCTTATAAATTAACATTTATTTTTATAAAGCAAATATGAAGCAAAAACTGATAATCTTGACATAATAAAGATGATTATCTTGATAAATATTTGCCGTTTTAAATTGAATTAGTATGACTTAATCTTGAAGCTAATGCATGATTTCTCGAAGCCCAAAAACACACACCATGAGCATGTCTAGGAGACTCATGGCAACTTTGAGTTACTGTAATTTTGGTTCAGATTAATATTTTCAGACTTTTCTTATTTTGAAGCTCTGACATATACGAATACGCCTGAATAGATTTTAATACCAATAAGTTTCATTTTTTCAAGTTATGAAATTAAAACTTATTATAAATGCTGAAGATAGAAAATTTGAGAAAAATCCGATTTTCTGCAAAAAATTATATCTTCGGGAAAAATAAGTTTTAAAAGGTCTACAACAATTTTAAAACTTGAAAATAGTAGTTTTAAGAAAAAAATATAACATTTTTAGTCGTTTAAAAAATATAATTATATAACAAGGTGAAAGTGGCATATTTCTATCATTCACTTTAGGTATCTAAATTGATTTCTTTTATAGAAAATGTGTTTTGCAAGTAAAAACAATGTTTTTGTAAATAAAATTGCATTTCTTTCTGTGTAAGTACATAATAGAAATAACTTTTGAAAATTATATCAATAACCCTAATATCTCACTTAACATAATCGATTTTAACTTTTAACGCCTAGGCTTGGAAATATAAACGCATCTATGCACTGATCAATGCATAAAGAAAAATAATAATAATAAATAACCGCAATTTTATTCACTGCGAGTCGAAGCTGTTTACAAAATAAATTTTCGGAAACCATTATTCGTTAATCTCTTTCTGATCTTTTTCCGCGGCTAACGTCAGTGAGTCTTCACCTTCCGAACACGATCAACTCCGTGTCGTCCTCACCCGAGAACTTGCCTTCGCCGCTTGCGAGAGTTCGTGAACCCTATATCGATTCCACTATTCATAGAAACGACAGAGAACGGTCAATGGACTTCTGTCCATTTCGATTGATGTATTACGTAGACTGGAGTTAACAGCTGGTCTATAACTGACTTCCTTCTTTTAAAACTTTTATATAAAGTGTAAATTGATCGATAGCGTCAACGAACATACGTTGCAAGGGCACCACACTGTCAAACCAGCCCTTCAATATATCTCAGAGCACGTCACAACTGCAATACAATCTCTCTTTCTCTCTCTCTCTCTCTCTCTCTCTCTCTCTCTCTCTCTCTCTCTCTCTCTCTGCAATTCGAATCCATAACTTCTTCCTTAAATTTAATTCAATGTAATTTTAAGTTTAATTTTTTTCTGTTCGATGTATTTGAGTGAAATTTATGTCAAAGAATGACGCGTAAATTGTATGTTATCTGTATCCACGCCACTTTGAAGCTTTGCGGATATACGCTCGATTCAGCATAATTCAAAGAGAACTCTTGACTCCGTACGTTACTGTAAAAGTTACAGATAATACAAACATAAGTCAATTAAAATTGACTGAAGTTTATAGTTAAGACTATCTGTTTCTTATTTCTATAAATTTTTCACAAATTATTATAATAACTTTGTACAATATCAACAAGTAAACAGCGCATATATTGTTATATAATGGTTTGTTATATAATGGATTGTTATATAATAGATATACACATTTCTCAACAAGCCTCTGTAAAAAAGTACTTTAAAAAGACAAAAAAAAAAAAGAGGATTAATTAGTTTAATTGTAGTAATTCAATAAGAATGTATGACGGTGTAGAGTGCGACCGTTCCTAAGGAAGAAGAAATAAACATACTTACAATGGCTACGATTCGTCATTACGAGAGTATTGTAGTTATAATATTAATTTTCAATTAATGCGCCTGTATTATTATTATTATATAAGTATTATATTAAAAGTATGTGATATTTCAATACCTTTTAATTTTCGTTGTATTAGTATATCTTCTTTAGCTTTCTCTACTTTAAAAATAAAAAATACAATGTTTTCTAAAATTTTTTTAAAGATTAAGTACGGTTTTCTAAAAATTACGAAATTCTCTTAGTTCTCGAAATTTTTATCAAAGAGATATATGAGAAATATAATATAATATTAATTTATAAATAAAACTTGTTGCTATCGCGACATTTATCATTCTGTAAACGGATAGGGGAGGTATGTCGATAAAAGAAAATAAGTAGCCTGACATTCTATTCGGAGGTTTGCTTGTATGAGAGACCTGTGTGCATATCGATCGATAAATGTTACAGCCGAAGGAAATCAATAAATTGGAGCACTGCCCCGAGCTCGGCTGTGCGATATAACCCTTTCTTTTTCCTATCAGAGAATAAATATAGCATCAAAATGTTTAATCGGATTATGAGCGCGCGCGATCTCGTAATATGCGCGATACATGCATGCGTTATTACAATTTATCGATTTGTTGACTATTGAAAGAAATAATGTGTCAATTAATTTGCTAGTAATTATACAATAATCAGCTCACAATTGGAGCATATAGAAACGTTAGAGAGCGTTCTAAGGCACATCATCTACTATAAAATTATCATAAAAACTGTTATAAAAATTAGATTGTAATTGTACGTTTATATACATACGCACGCTTAATCTCTGTTATTTGTCCAAGAAGTGTAAAATCATTCTGTTATCAGAAGACGAATATAGCTTATCTTGTAAATGTATTAGAGTGTAGACCTATGTCTCGTTGCCGTTTAAAATGTCAGTATCCAAAAGATAGACTGCGAATGACACTACGTGTTATTTAACGTTTCACGTAATTACACTTGCGTGCAACTTTATTATTTTGTATCACTTTAAAAAAAAACATAAGGATAACAACTCACGACATATCTGTTACGTCAAAGGACATGTAAGTAATTTATCGGCGATATTAAAATATTTGTTTATACATTATAAAGTATTTATTATATAACGACAAAAAGAAATTAGCATATAATTATTTACCTTTATAATATAACTCTAAAAAAATGATGCATATTATTTTGTTTTCATAACTATTCAATTAAAATACTGCATTTAAGATGTATTTTTTTCATTATACAGTATAAAATTATAATATTGTAATTTATGTGGAGAGTGGAGTATCCCAACAATATGGAATTTTTTTAACAGATTCTTTGGGCGATTGGCAATCGATACTTCCTCTGCGAAAAGGTCAAGGCACCTACTACAGTAAAGTGGTAAAAGAAGTCTGTCTTTTGTAGTTACTAGTTAATACATAAGCATAAGGTGGTTCCGGATACTTTTTCTTAATTAAATGTTTATTTATTTAAATAATTTCCTTTCTCCTCGAATTCTTAATTTATTATCGTTTCACATACACAAAGATGAACGTGCAAAGCACAATCATAAAATTAGGCATATATCAGGTTATGATGATATAAATAAACATCTTATAATCATTCAAATATACATATTTCTACTTTCGTAAATAAAATAAAATAAAAAATTTTTGTTTTCGTAAAACAATCTTACTCTGCCTTATTTAAAAAATAAAAATGTATATTTAAACTTTCTATAAGTTTTATTATTTATATTTATTTATTTACTTTTATGTCTGTGTTATATAAGAATTATGTTTTTAATTCTAATGTTAAAATTATGTAAATTTACAATAATTTGAGAATTAATTTGTTACAATTTACATTTTTTTTATTTTACTGATTTAACATCAATTTCTACATAATTATATACACTTAATTATAAATATTTTATTTCGTTTTATTTTTTTTTTTCAAAAAAAATTATTTTTTAAATAAAATTATTATTACTTTTTAATATAGACGCAAAAGCGTAACATAAGAGTCGATAGTTCAACAAATTATTAATCACATAAATTCGTCAATGCTTTCAAAAAAGACTGAAGAATATAATAGAATTAGAAAAAATTACCAATATAATAAAAAAAGTGTGCAAATTAGAAACTTGCACATTGTTTCTTCATCATTTTCTTTCGCTTATAAAGCTTCCTGTATGAGGAAGACAATCTATTATATGCTAATAATTTGGCAAATTCCTCATAGGGGCAACTTTATAAGCAAATAAAATGATGAGGAAGCAATGTGCAAGTTTCTAATTTGCACACTTTTGATTGTCTCTTTAATTATCAAATCAATAAAATTACTTCTCACTTTATAAAGTAATTTATTAATCGTTATTATTTATTTGTATTACATGTATATTTCAAATTTAAAGTATGTGTTACTATTGTAATATCACGTTTATTATCAAGTTTCAAGTTTAATTTATTCGCCTATTATAAAAATATCATTGTATTTGTAAATAAAAAGAAGTATTGGTTTCAAAATACATAAATATAAAAATTCAATGCTATTAATCATCTAAAGCTATTAATTTTAATAAGACATAACTATGTAAAAATGTGCAATGTTCATTTCATATGCTAACTCCTTAAATTAATTACAGACTCAGTTTATAAGAAAAAGCCATTTACGAACTGAGCTGGATATCTTGGTAGCCTAATAATATTTCTGTGTGTAATTTATACGCATATTTCTAACTTAGTTAATTACAGTATTGTAAATTCACATTTACGTATATATATATTCAATAAGTAGTCATTTGATTGTAAATGACAAACGATTTAAAGTTTGAAGACTTGAAAGATTTAATTTTTATTATTCAGTAATTTAATTGCAATAATTAAAAGTATATTAAAATGTGTAAATACAAAATTGAATATTGTTCTCTTTTCTCTACTCAATTATTATATGAATCATACTTTATCGAAATCTGAGTCATACTTGTCAGACTACATATTCTTGGCTCGATACAAAATCGTCACCTTGAACAAAGATAAAATTTAATTTTTTATCGACCTATTCTTATTGTTAGATTATTTACTCACCTACCAATATTTTTAATATATTAGTCACAATTTTTTATTGCGTGGTATTACTGGATAGGTTTTGTTTACTTCTTTATTTGTATCAGATTATCGTTCTAAAAAGAATCTTAGAACCTGTTATATCTTGACATTCTTGTTTCTCAAGGATGTCAAGATATAAAATAATTCCAAATATAAAGCGGGTAACCTCGAAAAATTTCAATCTTGCTTATAAATCGATGACTTTCATGCAGAGAAGAATCTTGATCCTTATATATCAAGTTTGTAAAATTTTCAAAACAAACGGGGTATGCATTAAAATACTCGTCAGGAATGTCTTCAAATTAATTATTTTTATTAAAAAATATTTTAACTTCAAGATAGTTCAGAAGAGCGGGTCGAAAGTTTCGCGCGCGCGAAAAATCGTTAGATTAACAGAAGATTTATATAAACTTTTGAGTTATTTATCTTATACCCTTGATAGCATAACAAAAAATAATGCTTATCATAATGCCTATGACTGTTGATCCACACTTCAGAAATACACATGTAAATATTAATATATAACGCTTTTTATACACGCTGCTATAAAGCGTACCTATTGAAAAAAATCCATGTAATTTTACATGATAAATTACTTGTTTGAAACCGGAAAATTATCTAATTATTACTGTAATTCTTTCGCGTTTCTTACGCCGAACAATTTGTTGCTTTATTTTATTTAAAAAAAAAACAATTATACATATATGTAGATACACTAAAAATATTTTATGAAATTACATGATTATGCTGGGTTTTTTTCCGATCCAGCATATAATCATGCAATATTACTACTTACATTGAAAATTGCAGATTATATGTAATTTTAGATTTTTTAAAAGTGAAAATACATATTAAAATATAGGTGAAATTACTACAATATTTTTATGTAAAAAAATCACTTGTAGTTTTAATGCAATTTTCAATGTAAGTAGCAATATTGCATGATTATGCTGGGTCGGAAAAATCATGTAATTTCACAGAATATTTTTTTTCAGTGTATGCCCAAACTATTGAAATGCACAAGGTTAAAGAATCAATAATATAAAAAGATCTCGAAAATCTTAAAAAAAAGTAACAGAGGAGTCTGTAACTGCTTCTTGACACTGATCCTCCTTGAATATTCGGCACAGCAAAAGATAGAATCTTTCGTTACGCGCGTGTACTTTGAGTATTATATTTAATTATAATTTTATTTTAAAGTTTTTTCAAATTCTAGCAAATTGCGTAAAATAGTAATAATTCTTGATGACGTCTGTTTTTGCGTTTGCAAAGGCGCTAATGTATTATAGGTGTTTCGATGCAAAAACATATTGTATTATTTCATAACATCGCTGTTTTTACATTGATCGAAGATTAAGAGATTAAAAAGAGAGAATTTATTGTATGCAAATATATAAGCTCTTACATATGTAGACACAAATACAGACGCAGAATAGTTTATCTTTCCGGTGACAAAGACGCGTTCTTACATTCTCTGAATCATATGCTTTGTGTCTTCGTCGATAACAATCATGTGATGATCTTAGAAACTGGTTGCATCCGATTACAAAGTACAACCGGTGATGTGAAAACGTTGTGAAACATTTTTTTACGCATTAATTGAATACTCTACTCTTGCCGCACCATAAGAAATGCATTTTAAAAATGTAATTAAATAAAAATAAACTTTGAAAGGACAAAATTATAATTATTTACGTATTATCAAAAACTAATTAACAAGAGTAATAAGAGTCAATACGTAAATCTCGATGCAAAGAACATAATATATGATGGGATATAAAAATGCTAAATTAATTTATACAATAATTTATTTGTACATATTTATATCTTTAATTTTCAAATTAGGGTTCTCTTCAATAGTAAAGGGTCAGAGTATTATAAGTCGCTTTACATTAAATCAGTTAAAATGATTCTTTCATAAAAGTTCTTTGTGTTCGAAAGAATATTTTGCCTTGCCTGCCTTTACATATGTAAAACGCGACTTGTACATTGACTTTTCTAGCTATTTACTGAAAATGTCTGAAAGCAAATATCTTGTATTGTATTGCAGGCAGCTCTTACTTTGTATAAATTACTTACTGATAGATTAAATATTTCTGCTGTATACCGTTCCATGTTTTTAATACATTATTTTAGATATTATATTATTGTATTATTATTGAAAGAATTTATTAATACATTATTATCTAAAGAATTATCAATATATCGAATAATGTTCAAATAATAATAAATTTAACCAATATATCGTATTTTAACTAAAATAAAATATCTTGATTAAATTTAATACCACTCGAACACAACAAACTAAACACTTAGATTTTATACACTGATTCTAATTATATAGTTTTCAAGTTTTCCGTTTAAATATACACGTTTCAAGATCATCAAAGATTCTATCATCAGAAATTAGGTTGGATAGGTCATGGACATCATGGTATACGAGATGTAGACCGAATATTCTTGAATAAAAGTGTCTTCAAGGACATGCGGTATTCGGCGGTAGAATGCTTTAAAAGTAAAAGGGGATCCCTGGTCCTAGCCAGACAGCCAATAGTCCTTACGCATCACGGGCAAAGGTGGGACTGTACCGAACACTGCCGAATACCTGAGTTATCTAACAATAAGCTTAAAGAACCGCGCGAGTCCGGTAGTATCTTGTAGTTTTTGTACGACGGAAGGACGCAGTTGACGGTCTCGGCAAAAGTGCACGCTTAAGGTTTAAAAACTGATCGCAAAAATTTCTCAGAATGCACTAGTATAATTATGACTTGATACCAAAAAGTTTACTAAACTCTATTTGCTAGATAAATTGAGGAAAGAGATTTTATTCGCGTCCATAGACAAGGTGTTATTCTTTAAAAATAAATTCGTACTTGTTATCGTAAAATAAGGGTCGGATACGTAATCATTTTTTAATTATTAGCTAAAAGCTCTTCTAACTAAAATGTATATATATATATATACATACATTTTAGTTAAAATTAGAGAGAGATAAGTTTTTCCTATCCTCTTGCGCAATTCTGTCTAGAGAGCAAGACGGATTACATTGTTAGTGAATTTACGGGGAAATCGCGCGTGACTATCTCGACGGTCTCGGCGTTTCAGGCAACATTCGAGACACGAAAGGGCACTCTGGAATACTGTCACGACTTTGGTTTCTCTCCACTGTTGCGCGTGCTACGCTACCAGCTATAATAATTCTCCTTTGACTCTAGCCTGCTCTAGCTCTACGGCGATACACTAGCGGAAGTACGGACGCAAACCGAACGGCCACCCACCCAGGGACGGCTTGCTTTAATAGCAGCTTCTACTGCACACTGATAATACTTGCGGTCGTCTTATAGTCAAACCCTGGCAGCGGCTTTATACACACGCTCGCGCCAGCCTGCTATTGTGGTAGTGACGGAAAATTCGCGTTGGTAGCCGTCAGAGAAGCTATAGTCGGACTGGTTTAGTCGCGGTCCGTACGCGAACGGCGACGGTTCGCAATTCAAACGTCGAAATTTATTCGCGTCGGTGCATTGTGGCGGATTTAGGAGAGATTTTGGCAGATAAGAGTGAGTAATCAAATGATATCATGCACGATACGAATTTCCTCCTTTACAATGACCAATGATAATTTGTTCAGATATACAGAATTTCAAAATATCGAATTTCGAAATCTATCTGTTTTCAAACGTCTGTTTTTCTCTTTCTTTTTCTAAAAATGTAAAATTATAGAAAACAAAAAATTAATTCAATTAATTTATTTTATTTTATTAATTTATTTAACTAATT
Source organism: Leptothorax acervorum (assembly GCA_035220615.1). Lineage (NCBI taxonomy): Eukaryota > Metazoa > Arthropoda > Insecta > Hymenoptera > Formicidae > Leptothorax > Leptothorax acervorum. Next base: position 352,703 of record JASTWQ010000019.1, read on the forward strand.
AATTTAATTTCATTAATTTAAAAAAATTTAATTAATTAATTAATTTTATATTTTTCAATTGATCTTAGCAGATTCTGAATTTGAATTTGACATGCTGGTATTTTAGTATTCTTATCATATTACTTTCTTTTATAATGGCCAGTTATTTAATGAACCTGAAAATGTAGATGGATAAAAATTATAATTATATAAATTAACTGTAAAGTAATGCAAATCACAAACAGCATATACAATTCTGTTCTTTGAACTCTATTTTTATAATTAAGAATCTATCTTATCTTGTTGCTTTCAAGATTAAATATACTGATGTTTAAGAAGTTAGGAACCCTAATCTAAAGTGCTGTAATCTAAAATGATAAAACTTTCTTCACCTTTTAACATTTCTTTTGATAACCAAGTATAACGTACACCATACACCCAATCAAATTTTATTGAGGCAAATATTATTTAGAATAGAATAACCAGTACGCTTTTGTTATTCACTTAAGAAGCCTTGGATCAGTAAAAGTTCTTTAATTAATTCATTTGGCCCGTTTACGACATTCTTTAATTAATTCTCAATGCTGAATAGCTTCAGTTTATAAAAATACTTAGACGCAGAATATATTAAATAAAATTTTTATAATTGTAAAAAAGCAACTTTATACTTTAAAAAATTATACTCTATAATTTCAAAAATTATATTAAGGAATTGTAAATATATGTATATATGTTGAATATTTCAGTAATTCTCTTATATATTTTACACTGAAAACGTCATTGTAATTATACATTAATTAGCGTTGTAATGCAAATTTGATTATGCGAATAGAAAAAGAAAATTTTATACAAAATGTAACTATGTTATTATTTGTTTTATTTTTTTCATGTTTTCCCTTATTTTTCCATTTTTAGGTAATTTTGAAAAAGTCACTAATGTGAAAAGTCGTAAAATTAACAATCATAAAACGGGATTTACAGGTAACATAGTTACATTTTGCGCTTTTGGTTTTTGTGGTGTATTATAGGGGGAACGATATAGGATTAATTTTTCGACCTGTTTTGCTGGAACCTAGCCCTGACGTAAAACGGGTCCTATCTTGTAACATATAATTACACACATACATACATACGCGCGCGACACACGTGCGCGCGCGCAAGCACATATAATTACACACACACACGCAAACACACATTACGGAATTAGCTTGACCTCTTCGGTACTAGTAAAATTTGATGAATATTTTGGATTTTTTACAATAAAAAATAATTTTCTTCCATGTTTGATCGTGCAGAATTCCTATTTTTAACATCCAGAACTTAGTTGTAATTTAAAAATTTAGTATTACAATTATCTAAGTAGATAAATAGAAAAACATCTACTTAAAAGCAGTCCGACTGTTTTTCGAAGATAGACAGATATATGATGAGAGAAAGAGAAAGAGACTGAGAGAGAGCGAGAGGGAGCGAGAGAGAAAGACGTCTTTTTATTGTCAAATAATCGTTCTTAAATAATCCAAGAACACAAACACAGTTGGTGGTATTCGCGAAACTAACTGAAATCAACCTTCCGATTTAAGTTCTGATCAAATTGAAGTATGCATACGGCTCTGGTGATGATAACATTTGTTTAAAACATGTGCGACAAGTTTATAAACACACATCAGTTATTTAAAGAACTTCCAGAGGGAACTTCTCAGGATTAGCCAGAGAAATAATTCTTTTCGCATTATGAAAAACGAAATATGTTAGGTATATAATATCGTAGTCCAGACAAACCAAACATAAAGGCCCATATTCTGAACTCTCTTTTAGCGATAAAATCGCTCTTTTATTTCTGAGATGCTATAGTTCATGTTACGTATGCTATGCTATAGCTAAAAAATAAAAGAGCGCTTTTTATTGATAAAAGAGAGTTCAGAATATGGGCCATTAAAATTCATTGATGTTACAAAATCAGCAGTTAAGAATGAAGAAACGGTGTTTACAAATTTATAAAACAAATAAGAAATGTAAAATGCATCAACTGCTATAAATAAACATAATAACGAATAGGCTTAGATATTAACTCAAAATTGTTTCATAAGTGCATGCGTACTCATATACGTATATTTTATTATTCTTCGCGGTTCACTACTTAATGACAAATTGTCTTTGCAATTATTGATAAATTATTATCATTACACGCGACAAACAAGATACGATATAAATAGCTTTCTTGTGAGGAAAACATGATTTGTATTTATTGAAAAAGTTAAAGCACTGCGTGCTCAAGTATTTGAAAAACTAAAAACCTGTTAAATATTTTTGATATATTAACCTCCTTAATTCTCTGAATTTTTACACGTACACGAGTATATATTCCGAGTAAGGAATTCTTGTAACGAAAATTAAGAAAACACACATAAAAAATAGGCACATACAAAACGCTCAACCTGGTAGACAGGAGGACCTATACTTACTCTTACTTATTTAATCTTGCCGAATGATTGAAAAACACGTTCGTTAAATACACTTCTGTCGGACCCAAAAGATTGTCATCTTAACATCGCTTAAACACGTGTTGCGCCATCGTATGACCTTGCATTTTAAAACGTTCGCGACCGTGCGATTAATCCTTTTTTCCACATTTCCGCGGTCAGCCTTAAAAAACGTGATCTTGATTGATGACAGATTTGATTATTTGACCTTGATTGAAGTATACACATTGATAATCATATATGTATAAACAAGCAACTTATATATCATCACTAACAACTCCATTTTATTATTTGTTTAGCGAATAAGAGAAATTTTGAAACAAGGATGAATGTGATAGCTAACACATATAGATAATTTGCAAAAATTTCGTAATGCAAACATTTATTTTACTGTGCAAATTTACTGGAATCAACGGAAGATCTAAACGCGTGTACCTTCTTAAATATAATAGCTACATAAAAAATATACATATCTAATTAAATTAACTTATGTAATTAAATACATTTATCTAATTAAAAATTATATAAAAATAAACATATTTTTTGTTTCTTTTTTACATACTTTGTAAATATTATATATAATTCGGAGAATGGGAAATATTCATGATTAAAGAAGTTTGAAAAAATAATCGAGCACAGAATTAATTAGAATTATGCTCACATGCTCACAATTATCGATGTAACTGAAGAAGAATGATCTCATTCATATCGTGCGCTCGTCTATCACGCACAACGTGTCACGTAATCAGTACTATTTGCCACACAGTAGCTGCGGTAACCCAATTCCTTCTAACACTAGACAGAAGGTTGAATATGCTTAGGAGAAGAATGCAATAGGAAGGGATTAACCATATCTCTTCTTCGCATCTAATATAATAATACTTTATGATTACTCTAATAAAAATACAATTACTTCTAGTTAATTTTAATATCTCCACAATGAGGAGTATAAGTTAGTTTTAATACTTTAACACTATTTTTTTCGCAAGAATGTTAAAAAATCATATGTTTCTCCAGTAACATGTTCTATGTAAGAAATTAGCTGGTACAAAAAATAATTCATAATTTGCACATGCAATTATCATGTTATTTCGGAGTGACAGCGTGATATTTACGTGTTTCGTGTGAATTGCTGTCTTTCAAATCGTAAAGTTTTGAAAGAAGTAACACGCAAAAAAAACCAGTATTACAAAACAATTATACGCTAGAGTCCTATTCATGTTGTATGTACACTTGAATAACCCACCCGACTCGTTGCTGTAGTTAACGTAAGAGCTCACATCGTATTGTAGAGATCAACAAGCATTTAATATAACGTAACGTTGGGTACATAGTATTTTGACGAATTGTTGATATACGTTCTGCTTGATTGCTACTAATCAAAGTATCATAAATGTACAAGAAAATTGAATAAATTAATTAAAGAAATTATTTCACGCTTTTTTACATTAAAAAAAAACAAGAAAGATTTTTAATATTATAATGAGATTGAAAGAAAAAGATTATATCACCATATTATTATTATTTTTCAAAGAATAAAAATGAAACAGAATATCCTTCATATTCAATGTGTACCTATACATATAAATAGAAAAAAGTAGAATACAAATAGAAAGGAGTAAATTTGAAAAATGTATTTTTAATATTTTTGTAATAAAATCTTTTTTAAACAAAATCAATAATTAAAAAAAGGGCAAATATGAGTCTAGCGCGGTAAACAGTGCGCAAAAAAATTATTGCATAAAAGAGTATTATAAGAAAATCAATGTATTTATTAAAAATCGTACGTTTAAACTCATTCTTTAATGTATTTTGGAAATATTTAATGCTAAAGATGGCCAAAACTATTTTCAATACATTGATTTTCTTTTAATATTATTTTATGTAATAATTTTTTGCGCACTACCACGCTAAACTCATATATTTTCCCTCTTTTTTATTTATTAATTACATTAAATATTAAATTGTTGGGCGCTTACTTATTTATTTCTTAAATGTGTGTGTTTCTAAAATGCTATTGATATTTATTTTTTCTTTTTCTTTAGATTACTCTAAATAAAATTATTATAAATTACTAGTTCTTAAGAAAAATTATTGGCTAATGTATTTCTATTAATTAATTTTTTACATCAACAAAAAAGCAGTGACGTGATTATGCAAATTAAGTACCTATAATTATATCCTATTACACTTTAGCTGCTTATAATGTATTCAAAGCTGATGCAGTTTCATCAGTAATTTTAGCAGTAATCATTATACAGGGTATATCAGAAATTCTTGTACGAACTTTAAGGATGAGTTCTCCACACATAAACAAGAAAAAAAGGTCATATAAACATATGTCCGGGAATGCTTGGTTTATGAGTTATAATCGAAAGACTACATTCACTGACAAGAATGGACAGAACACATCTACAATCACATGATCAGTCTAATACATCTAATACGACGGTACACTGCAGAAAAGGTTTGATGATTCGGCTGCTGCCGGTCTGGGAACGCTATCTGATAGTTCTGATACAGCTGCGCAGCCCTGAGTTCACTACCATTAGCGCGACCGTACATGAAAATCATGTCTGCCTGCTCGCGAAATGAATATTCTGCCATGATTAGGCACTCACATGTAAATGAATTGTAGTAAAAGTCGAACGTACAAAGCAAACTAACCACGAGTGTTAACAAGTTCTTTTGGGTATAACTCATAAATCAAGCATTTCCGGACATATGTTTATATAATCTTTTTTTCTTGTTTATGTGTGGAGAACTTACCCTTAAAGTTTGTACAAGTATTTCTGATACACCCTGTATATGACGATTAACGACATATCAAAACATTAAGACAAATGTAGGGAGAATGCGCAAAAGAAGTATCGAGTTTAAAGTTACAATACCGTGATCTATTTTTTTATTTTTACTTTACTGGAAAAAATGTTTTTTTTTTACTAGATCAGAAAGAAATTTATCAGATAATGAATAAATAAATGTATGAATGAATTCCGTCATCTTATTTTCTCTGCAGTTAAACAAGGATTTTGTTAATTTTTGCAGGCCAGAATATCAAGCAGTCATGGTAAAGGCGTACAACGGCGCGTTGGTCCTTGCGGACGTTTTGCTACTTATTTTGAAGATTCTATATTACATTTGCGAGAGCGTGTATAGATTTTTCGTTCCATCAGAAGAAAAAAGCGTAGCCGGTGAGATCGTTTTGGTATGTATCTAATTTGAAGTATTGATACATGTTGACGTGTACTTTATTCGTGCTGTAATGACGTGTTTTTACGTAATATTGTGCAGGAGTTATTTTTTACATTAAATTTATTATCAGGAATGAAGTAAATAAACAATAGGAATAAATTTTTGCATAATTAATAGAAAAAAGAGCATATCTTGACTATTGTATATTAGACAATTATTTTTCTTATTTCCTGAAAACCGCAATAATATTTTACTCAATTTATTAATTTTTAATTTAATAATTTTATTCATTTATTTTGTTCAATTTAGAAACCAATTAGGATAAAATTACAAATTATCGTAATACAATTAAGATAGTTTGTGCTTTCACACATGCAAAAAGCAACGATATTATTAATTATTAAATCTATATAAATTAAATATTCAATATTGGACGATTGTTACTATCTATACAATTTAAACAAAATATAATTTTTTCACAATGTGAATAATTAATTAGAATATAATTATTACGTTTTTATAGATAACAGGCACTGGTCATGGTATCGGAAAAGAGTTGGCCCTTCGTTACGCATCGCTGGGCGCAACGGTAGTCTGCTGGGACGTAAATCAGGAATCAAACGAAGAGACGGTGAACGAGATAAAGAAAACTGGAGCAACTTCAGCATACGCATATCAGTACGTTTGTGTCATTCGCTCTGTACAAAATGCAATAAAACTGAGAAAAAAGTGGTAGAAATACAACAACGATCGAAAGGCATTCGAGAGAATTTTAGAAACGTTTTTATCTTGCTTCACAGATGCGACGTGTCGAAGAGAGAGCACGTCTTCAGCGTAGCTGAAAGAGTCAAGAAGGAAGTCGGTGACATCACTATTTTAGTTAACAATGCTGGTATAATGCCTTGTCACGCATTTCTCGATCACACGACGGACGAAATTAGACGGATCTTCGACATTAATGTCATGGCCCATTTCTGGGTAAGTTAAAGGGTTAACATAAATTAATTGAACATAGATGTAAAAATAAAAGAATTTTCATACCATATCTCAACATAATCCAAAATGAACTTAATACCGACATCTTGAAATGCAACGGAATGTAGTACTTTTAAATATTACAAATTTTATTATACTACTATCCGATACTATCTTATACCATCATTATATTACTATCTACTTTTATATTTGGATTCCATTGTTTCTCTATTTTCCAGATGCTACAAGCATTTCTACCAAGCATGATCGAAAAAAATCACGGCCATGTAGTTGCGCTCTCGTCCCTGGCTGGAATCGGTGGCATTCCAAATTTAGTTCCCTACTGCGCTTCTAAATTCGCAGTTAGAGGTAAGTCAGCCTGTATATTTAACTCGATTTCAACGTTGTTCTTTTACGCGCTAGCAAAGACGCGTCGGATTCTCAACTTATTGTGGCAAATATTGCAGGACTTATGGAATCGATTAGCGAGGAACTACGGATATCCAGCAAAGGAAAATCCTTAATCAAATTTACTACCATTTATCCGTATATGGTGGACACCGGACTTTGCAAGAAGCCGAAAGTGAGGTAAATACACGGTAAAATGATATAAACAACATTTACGCAATGTATATATAATGCTGCGTCATTTGATTAGTGTAAAGTATGTGCTATTATTATGTCAAAATACTAATTAAAACTTTTAATTACACCATGTCCATTCTCGTACATGTTGATGGACGTGTTGGTAATTATGCATAAAAGGGACTTCCTCTCCGATTTGGTTTATTTTTTAATATGTTGTTGGGGAAGTCTTCCTGAGTTATTTCATATATATATATAAGGGTCGGACTCAAATAGCTTCGGAGATACAGGCTGAGAAAGGATAAAAATAATAAATACAAAAATAAACGTTTAATGATGATTTATTCAACACTATTATTAGGAATCTGAAAGATTTCAGCCATTGCATCAAAGAATGCGGTAATCCGAGTGTCAAAGTTATATTTACGGCGAAACAGAAATTCAGCAAGATATCCTTCATAATGTTTTTGACGTGTTCCGTAACGAGGAATATTAACAGGCGTGGAAAGTTACAAACCTATATAGAATAGTACTTTCCACGCAAAAAAGGATAAAAATAATAAATACAAAAATAAACGTTTACTATATAGGTTAGTGACGCGCTTTAAACAGTTAAATACTTTTAAAGCGCGTCACTAACCTACATAGGTTAGTAGAATATTATTTCGAATTATGTTACACTTCTGACTTACCAATCAAACAGTTGTCACGTGACCTCTTGCATGCGCGTGCGGCCACGGAGCATGCGCATGTGGTTGCGGGGCATGCTCGTTTTCTTCGTTCATACATCGTCAAATATAACTTTAAGCTCGGATTACCGCATTTTTTGATGCAATGGCTGAAATCTTTCAGATTCGTAATGATAGTGTTGAATAAATCGTTATTAGACGTTTATTTTTGTATTTATTATTTTTATCCTTTCTCAGCCTGTATCTCCGAAGCTATTTGAGTCCGACCCTTATATACAATATATATGAAATGACTCAGGAAGACTTCCCCAACAACATATTAAAAAATAAACCAAATCGGAGAGGAAGTCCCTTTTATGCATAATGCCGACGTGTTTATAAGGCACAATGACAGATGCACGATAGATTTACGTAAATAATTATACGTCGTTAATTAGCGTTACGCTTTTTTTACATGCAGACTAGATTTTTGGATGCGAGGTGAGCTGCTAGAGAAACATATCAGAATAAAATTTTATTCGGCGTTTTACAATTTAAGCCTTACATTAAATATGACTTTTTGACGATAAAATTATGAAATACCTAATGGTGTTAAATTCTAGGCTACTATCGCAACTATCAACACTAAATACTTTTATTTCAACAGGTTCCCGAATGCCATGCCGTTGGTTTCACCGGGGCAAGCAGCCTCACAAATAATTCTCGCGCAGAGGCGCAACTACCGCGAAAAATCTGTGCCTCCATCCTGGTTGTCACTAAACGTGACAGTAAGGTAAATAAATCGCAAAATCATCCAAAATAAACGTACAAATATATAAAAATACTAACGAAGGAAAAATATAAAAAGAGTATTTTGGCATTTTGAGTAATATTAAATATAAATATAGAGACAAGAGCTACAAACAACTAATATTTGAAACAGATACGCAACAGCTATCATTATGAATTACTTTTAGCATAGTAAATAATAATAAATAAACGACAGTAAATAAATCTGTTATTCAACAAAATCGGGACACACCTATCAAAAGACGCTTTCCATTTACACTCAAGTGAGCTGAGTCACTCAGTTATGTGAGTATTTTAGACTCAGAATACTCAGATGAGACGTCAGTTGTTCAGTGAGTAAAAGGAATTTACTTAATTATTTTGGTGACAAAGCTATCGCATAACAATACGAGTTTATAATCTCATTTTTAATGTGAGTCTAAGGACACGGTCTCGATTGTGAATAAAATTTCAGTTGAATCTCACTTGCCATCAGCATCAAAAGTGCATTCAACTGAGTTATGACGTTACAAGTGAGAATTAACTGAATTTTTATGTAAATGGAAAGCTACTAATATGTCGCTATAATTTGTTTTCTTAGGTACGTCTTAATTAATAATAGGAGAAAAATTTCTGTTTTTTATTAACTTCTGCCAGTTTTCTGAAAACGTTAAAGTTAGATAAACAGAAATAATTAAAAAGTAAGTAGCAAATAAACATTTTAAATTTCAGACTTTTTCCCGATGAAGCGGTACGCTGCTTGGTGGACTTTTTTGACAGCGGTGTCGAAGCGGACAGCTAACAACTGCAAAAAAATATACCTGATTCCGAAACAAATAAACATTTTTTATATGACTGTCCAGTATGCTATTGCATTATTTATAAGACATCGTATAAGTAAATACCAGGATTGCCGATTCTTATGTTAAAATAAGACATCTTTCTCTCCGAAACTTCGGAGGCTCTACTCGGCTACTCTAAATATGAAAATAATTTTTTATCAATTAATGATAACTAATTAATCATTGTCAAAAACTGATGCATGTAAACGCGCAAATTTAGATGTTTTATACTGATAGCAATAAGTATCATGTAACATAATTAGTAAATACATCTTTTGTATAATATTGAAAGAAATCATCGTGAACGCTACATTGTTTCCTAATAGCATCAGCACAATATGTGAATCAGTCGCGTGAACAATAACGTTTTGTTCTGCTTAATTGATAAGCAAAATTGGTGTAATGTATAATTTACCACGCTGTAATAATAAACCGCGCTATGGTTACATTATCTGACATTGTTATTTAATATATTATTAATATTTGCGTCTATTATGCGATAAAGCGTAAAATATGTATAGTGGTCGTTTTTAATAATATAACTATTGTCTTATACATATATAATTATCTATAAATTATGTTACAAATAGCATAGGGAAATTGTGCCTAAAACGACTTACCAGGACAAAACGACATAGTGCTAGTTTAATATCGTTGCTGGAAGAGCGACGGTACATTAAACATCGAAATCCATCGTGTCTTTAGTACCTGTTGCAATTAAGTTGGTAGTGAGTGCACGCTTTTGAATGGGAATTTTGCCAACCAATCAAAAACGTAAAAGTTTAAAAAATTACTTTGGCACATGATTTTTAGCTTATTACTTTATTTCTTTGTTTGGTATCTAATCTTTTTGTTTCATTATTGAGTTTTCTTATATGAAGCCATGCTGTTGCACTTTCTATATGTATATATTTTTCTATAATATAATCTAACTTTGTATTTTATGGATAGAAAAATTTTACTAGTAACCGGGCAAAATGACATACTACATCATTTTAGGCCGGCAATCGTATTGCAATATTGCTCCGATAGCTCCAAATATAAAAAGTGCAACAGCATGGCTTTATATAAAAAACTCAATAATAAAACATAAAAAGATTAGATACCAAACAAAGAAGTAAAGTAATGAGCCAAAGAAAAATGGCCTAAATAATTTTTTAAATTTACGTTTTTGATTAGATGGCAAATTTTCCATTCACAAGTGTGCACTCACTACCAACTTGCAACACGTACTAAAGGAACGATGGATTTCGACCATTAATGTATTGTCGCTCCTCTAGCATTATGTCGTTTTGCTCGATATAGGGCAAAATAAACAATTGTAATTTTTTGTTTATTACAAAACTGATGCAAAATTATGAAGGTTTTTAAACATTACAATAACAAACTATGTTTATGCGTATCTAAACGTCTTATATAATATTTTATAAGTATTACAGAATAAAATTACAATTTTTTTAAAAAAAGTATGTCGTTTTAGGCATAATTCCCCTATACAATACGCATATACCATAACGCAACCCAGGCTGATGTTATTTGTCGTCATTGTGACGTCAAAAACATCATCATGTCATTAAAATAACGACAAGAAAATTCAGCTTGTTACCTGGGAATTTATCGATAGTATAAGTCTTTGAGAAGACGATATATATGGTGTTGTACACTTCAATCTATAACGCACATAGTTATTATAAAAAGAGGCGACAAGATAATAGGGAATTATGGATATCAATTAATATATGGATAGCATAAAGAAATTTATTCAACACGAAACTAACAAAAGTTGCAACTTTGACATAAAAAGTGAATTGATTATAATATAGATACTATATCGAGATTTATACTTTTGTGAACACAGTATGTGTTGTTCATTGAATTTCTGTCAAATAAATTAAATTTTACAAATTAGAATTTTATATTAAAAATAAATACTGCAAAAAATAAAAGATCAAAACTGCCAATTAAATAAATGTTTATTTGCCGCTACACACACACACACACACACATATTATAAAATGGTTACATACATAACACAACATAAAAAAATTTAAGAAGTGCAACATATTTAAAAAATAAACAGTAATCACGCTGATTTGCAGATCTTTATTAATTAATAAATTATTATTTATTATCATAATCGTTAAACGGCACAGGACTTTTCTATTCAACTTAACCCGCTCTATCTACCCTCTGCGAATGTTATATTTATTATCAGACGCCCTGTATATTAACGTAACCTTCTCTTGAGGCACTCTCTTCGTCAAAAATAAAAATGGCTAGAAGGATATCCAGTATCTTAAGTTCTAATTCGTATGCTAATTTATATCTATCGACCTTCTTATATAAGAATAAATGCACATTAATACACGCACAATCGTAGCATGAAAACAGAATTATATCTATAATCTATATAATTATATCTGTACAAAAAAAAAAATTGTTAAAAAATACAATTTATTTAAGAAGAGAAAAATACGATGCACGTCATTATTGGATAATGAAAAAATGATTACAAAACATTCCTTTTATCACACAGTAGGTACTGGTCAAAAGTATTGCATTACTTATAGGAACAGAGAAGTCATTACTTTAATGAAAAAAGATTATCTATTATTATCAAATGTTATTCTAGTACTGTTATTTTATGCTTTGATAAAAATGCTCTGAGGAAAGAAACAAAAAACTTAATAATTTACTTGCGTTTTTTATATTTTGTGGGGGTAATGTAATATTTTTTACCAGTACGATAAATCAAAATATTTTAATCGTCATTAAACTAGCTAGTATTTAAAAATCAAATTAACAATATGGAATTGCTAAAAGATCTGTCTCTGTTAGCGGAGATCGGCACACATATATGTAAATAATAACTCTTGAAATATACGTTGATAATTAATTGTATATTTTACCATGTGACTAATTAAGAATAGTAATTTATTAAGTATTAATTATATTTTGTATTAATTACATTATACATATATATCAATTATAGGTAATACCAAGAGACACGGCAGTGTCTCGCGCCAAGTGTAAGCAAAATTTTAAGCAATTTTTAATTATACATTATATGGGTATACAGGATATATGACTATATGTATATCTTGGAGTACGGTTGGGGGGAAATTCACAGCCGGCATTGGTGCACAAAAATTCAGCAGTGGACTGAAAAAAGTAAGCAGTGACCTATAATATTGACGGCATTGTCGTCAGTGGTAATAATTGATGGCAGTGGCAATGCACTAATGCAGGCGGCATTGCATAGCATTGCTAAGGCAGTGTCCGAATTTTATCCGGCATTGGCTCGGCAGTACTAGCCCAGTCACTTTAGACAAAAATCGAGCGAAACCTCGGAAATAATGTTACCAATCTGAATTTTAGCATAGACCTTCGTTTTTGCATAAAATTGAAGGGGAAAAGAGTTTAGCATTGTACAGTAGCCGCTAAGAAAAATAATTAAACAAATAGAGCTTAAATTCCGTTCTTTTGCAAATATCTCGTTAAATATCGATTTTACAAAGAAAAAACAACAGTAGAAAATTAAAGAGTAGACAATTTTGCACAAGAAATGTTATAAGTTTTTTCACACAAGCAATACTTTTCACGTAATAAATTATGCAAGATGTACGCTGCGAAGTGAATTTACGGAGCGTGCCGACAGACGTCAAGTGAATTGAAGTGTCGCACACGCGCACAAAAAATGTCATAACTTTTGAACGAATCATCTTACAGAAATGAACAAAGAATCGTTGAAAAGCTGAAACCTTCAGCTTTTTAATGCAATTTATTTCGTTATTCTGCGACAATTTTTAAAAATTCTACGATGATTAAACAAATACATGCAATTTTTGCCTTCTTTTTAAATAGAATCAGCCACAAGTATTAGGTTCCATATTGTTAAAAAAAAATGCCTACAAACTGAAAAAGAATTTATTATTTGCAAGAAAATTGGTTTCTATAAATTTAGTTTCCTTAATTCAAAGAAATATTAGGTAGTTTTGAGAAAATATTTTAAATTCAAAAAGATATTTTCTTTTAAGAATTTAACACTATTAAATCAATCTTTTAAATTAATTTTATATAGACTGTATCAAATACGCGCACGTTATAAAACTGAATCAATATTACAATATATCGTGGAAAGAATCGGCTTTAACTTCATTGCAATGAAACTTTGTTCAGTTCTTGTCCAGTTCCTTCGCAGTATTTTAACTAATAATAACCTATTAATACTAGATAATGGCCGATATTCATAGTCGGATCTTATTTCAAGACCGTCTTAAGCAATGTCTTAAGACGCTAATACGGCTCTTGTGATTGGCTTATGACATCTTAAGATTGCACTTAAGACGGTCTTAAATATAAGATCCGACTATGAATACCGGTCTACAACGAGGCAGGTGTCTACGCAAACTGCATATATTTTTACCAGGAAAACTGCTTTAGTCACTAAATAAAACCCCTATCAAGTTCTTGTCCATTTCCTACGCAGTATTGCTACAACCAATAAGAATGCAGTAAAACTAGACAGTAACTAGAAGGGTGTCTAGGAAAACTGCATACATTTCTACCAAAGTTTTAATAAAATAAAAGTTTACATAACAATGATATACGTATATTTTTCTAATTCCTCCAAGCGTCAGACTTATTTTTGGTTTAAAGAAAAACAGGAAAGAGAAGAGATTCTTTATTGATACATTTTGGAAAGACGAACGTGCTGCAAGTAACAACATTTAATTGTCCATGCTTTAATCGAAAGGATAAGACCAGGCTCTCAACGCTCTTACGCATGTGCTTGATAAAATTCATATTTAGAGATATAAATCTTGTAAAATAAGATTATCATAATGCTTATATTTTATCACACTCAAGGTTGCGTTCCTCGCGCTTTCACGCAGTCAGTCAGTCACTGATTCTACTTCAGAGCAGAAGAAGAGTTTAACGTCTCTGTATTATAGGCAGGAATTATGGATAGCAACTATCAAGTAAGTAAATCGAATTTTATCTCTCTGTAACAAATATTAACACTCTATGACAGACTTGGTTTTTTTTAACAAATAAATGTAAAACTACCTTTTTAAAAAAGATAGAAACATATATAGTACTTCTTTAAAAAAATCAATATTATCGTTCAATATTACATTATTAAATCATTATATAATACATTTATATTTTATATAATATTATTTCTTGGCAATGTCTGTTAATATAATTAATATTTAAAAATATATATATAACCATATATACAATGTATATAATTACACAAGAATTACATATCACATGTACATATTTTCATGAAATTTCTGTATATATACAGGGTGTTTATTTGAAAAGTTTCCACCTCAATATCTTCTATAGTGTGCGTTGTATGAAAAAATGTTGAATATAAAAGTTGTAGAATTTTGAGTAAAATATATAATGGTGACTTTAAAAATTACGTGAGTGGCGGTTTTTAGGTCATTTGAGTCTTTTTTGTTTTCTTAAATGGAAAAGGATATTTTTCATAGCAAGATTCAAAAACGCAGATAATTTTGCGTCCAAAACGGGACTTTCTAGAATTTTTTTTACAAAAAAGTAGGTATTAGAAAAAGTTAAAATACGTGCATGCCTTGTAACCTTGTGTAAACGTGCGTGCTTGTGTAAATGCGTTCATGCGCGTGAGTGCGGATATGTTTGTGAGAGAATGAGTGAGTGAGTGATTGAGTGAGTGAGTGAGTGAGTGAGAAAAAGAGAGAGAGAGAGAAAGAGAGAAAATTAAGAAAGAAAGAATGAAGAACGCGGTTACAGTTTGCTTTTTTATTCATAAATTTTTTTCAACATGTCCACCATTTTTCTCCATATAAAAATAAATTCTGTTTTTCAAGGAATTGACTTACAAGCTTCAGTTATTTTATTTTTTAAATTTCGATGTCCCTCATCGGAGTAAATAACTGATTTCAAAAGTTCCCACAAAAAATCTAACGACGACAAATTAGGAAGAGAAACAAATCTCTTTTTTACAAACACACACACACACACACACACGTTTGCACAAGGTTACAAGGTTTACAAAGCATGTACTTAATTTAACTCTTTCCAATATTTTTTAGTAAAAAAAAAAAAACATTTAAAGAAATAGTTTAAAATAGTTTTGGATGCAAAATTATCTGCTTTTTTAAATCTCGCAATGGAAAATACGTCTATTTAAGAAAAAAAGTTAATCTTGAAAACCGCCATCTACATAATTCTTAAAGTCACCATCATAATATATCCCATTCAAAATCCCACAACTTTTATATTCAACGGACATTTTTTTACACAACTCATAATACTTTAGAAGGTATTAAGATAAAAATTTTTTTCAAATAAACACCCTGTATAGAGAGTACGATATGTGTAACATTTGACCAAAGAAAGATAAACGTCATTTACAGATATTTCTGTATCAACTATAAGTATTCGATAATTTGACAAGTCATTAATTTTTCAGGCAACCATGATACAAATACATAATATCTTGCTCCTTCTAGCAGAGATATTTATGCTTATCTTGAAAGTTCTATATTATATTTGCAAAAGTGTATACAAATTGGTCGTTCCCAATAAGAAAAAGAGCGTAGCTGGTGAAATCGCTTTGGTGCGTATGAAAATTTTGATATACCTATGCCTATGTACAATTGTATAAAATAATATACAGGGTATTTGATTGGTATGCCATAAAAAAAATCTCATATTCTACATAAAATACTCATTGTCAGTTGAAAAGTTCTTTGCAGTTTTTGGATATCTTTAATATTAAACGAGATATTGCGAAGCTGAAATTTGAATAGGTAATTACTCAAATAAAGTGCTACGGTTTATATGTCGCGTATTCGCGGTAGTTCGGTCAAGGACGGGACCGCAGATTCTCCTACTTGCCGGGGACAAATTGCCCCATATATGCCTGCGTACTTGTGTGTAGAGTTTGCTTCAATAAGCAAAATAATGTAATATAACAAAATTTATTTTCTATAACAGAGTTTATTAACACATTATAAGCAGTGTTCTTTTGGCTTCAAAACTGTATTCAGTCACAAATATTCAGTCTTGAGATTTCGAGGGAATGCCTTTCTCATTTGCAGAATATGTAGACATGCACCTCATTTTTATAGGTGCTTGATTTGAGAAATTATTCAAACTTCAACTTGCAATACTACGTTTGCACTCTGCATTTAGGCCGCGGCCTATACCTCAAATTCGACTTAAATTGTTCAGGCCGCCTGCTGTAAACACTTGATAGGCGACTGGACTTGGCTTCAGATCAGACTTCATATTTTAATGACCTCTGAAATGAAGCGTTATCATTTGTAGTGTAAACGCGCGACCACACATGCACGACCTAATAGTTTTATTTGTTTGTTCGCGGATTCGGCAGTTTCGGACTGAGCTGTCAAATTAGATAAGATTAAATCGGTAAATTTGTGGCTTCTGGACACGTATTATAAAACTTTTCGAAATGTGTTCCGATCAAAATTATTCCGTTTTCCTAAATAGAAATTTAGGAAATAATTAAACAATTTCGATCGAAATCCATTACAAGAAGTTTTACAATATTAAAACTTTCTGTGCCTTGTACACAGAACGCAGTAACATTTGCCGTTAAATAGACGAATTCATGGTGATCCCAAATACGACCCCGTCAATTTTTAGGTCTCTTTTGGTGTAGACACTTGATGACTAGACCTGGACTTACTTTGGGTTACGGTATGTAGATTAGGCCGCGATCAAATCGCTGGGTGTAAACATGGCCTTAAATAATACAAATCTATACTTCAACGTTTCAAATTTTTCTGTTTATCTGATTCTATTTATTTTTTTATAACTATAACATACAAATAAGCGCTCTTTCAAATTCTCTGATGTAAACAACTAAAATGTGAGAAAGATGAAAGAGGAAAGATTTGCATTTTAGACTCTGAACGTGACTTTTTTACTTGATGATGACGTTTATTTTCGTATATATTCTATTAAATAGTCATTTGTTTTTTTAAGCAGTGGCATCATGCCTACTCGCCTCTTTTATCCTTGTTTGATGACGTCAAAAGCGAGAAATCGCGCATGAAATAAAAAGATATATTCATCCTAATTGTAATTGATTCGGCACAAATTGTAAAATATACCGAACACTTTCTTTTGGCTTTGATAATCAATAAATAGCTGTAAAATGAAAAAAAAAACAGGTTAAAAAAGCAGACTGCATGTCACAATAATTTTACAGCTATTTAGTGATTATTAAAGCGAAAAGAAAGTGTTCGGTGTATTTTACAAATGTGCTGAATCAATTACAATCGGGTTTTATGAATATATCTTTTTATTTCAACGTAAAACCGCAAAAATTTTTGGCATGCAATTTCTCACTTCTGACGTTACCAAACAAGGTTAGAAGTAGACATCAGGAGCCTTAAAAACATACAATAATATTAATATTACTTTAAACTTCAAAAATTTGTAAATTGTAATTTGTATAAATATTTTATATTACACATGTACTATCGCAGGTAACAGGTGCAGGTCATGGTATCGGAAAAGAATTAGCGATTAAGTACGCATTGTTAGGAGCAACAGTAGTATGTTGGGATAATAATGAAGAAACCAACAATGAGACGATGAATGATATTAAAAACATGGGAAAAGACTCTGTATATGCGTATCGGTAAGTTGATGCTGTTCTTTTGCAAGGCTTGGTAGAACGATAAAATTTACGCATGTATACGAATACCTGTAAGCGCCTTATTAAATTGTCAATACTAATTAAAATTTAATCGCGTTTTAGATGTAATGTAGCAGACAGGGAAGAAGTCTTCCGAGTAGCCGAAAAAGTAAAAAAAGAAGTAGGTGACGTTACTATCTTGGTCAACAATGCTGGTATAGCGTTTGTTAAATCATTCTTAAATCACAGTCCCGACGAAATTACACGAGTTATAGACGTCAATGTGACAGCGCATTATTGGGTAAGTAATGTACCTCTCTCTGAAATACATGCTGGAACTATGAGGTGTAAGAAATAACCATTAATGTAACTGCTACTATTTTTTATAACAAATATTATATAAGCTTGCTGCTCGTAATTGAAATGTACTGCATGATTTGGACGAATATTGGGAACGGGCATACGACCAATATGGCGGCCATAAGTCGGCTCATATACACGCGAAACATATGTGTCACGAGCACACATATTGTTCCGCGTGTATATGAGCCGGCTTATGGCCGCCATATTGGCCGTATGCCCGTTAATTCCCAATATAATTAAGTTTTTGCAAACCGCTGATTTTTACAAAAGGATATTACTTTCAGACGTTGAAAGCATTCTTACCAAGTATGATCGAAAGGGATCATGGTCACATTGTGGCACTTTCATCAATAGCAGGACTTACTGGCGCTCCTTATGGGACGGTTTATTGTCCTTCAAAATTCGCAGTTAAAGGTAATACATCTCACATTCAACGATTATAATATTATACGAATAATATAATATTATATAAACAAACATAAATTATATGAATGAAGATATACATACAATATATGTATGTACATATGTACTCGTATATAGGATGCCCTCGAACGTTTCAGCCAAACTTTTTGAGATCTTATAGGAAAAATTCTGAACAAAAATTTTCGTATAAACATGGGTCGAAAAATGCTTCCTTAAGAAGTTAGCGCCCAAAAACCTTTAAAATTACGTTTTTTAAATATATTTTTGCAGAGAAATTATTTTATTTTTATAAAAAAAAAACATTTTTTTATTTGTTTTATTGATTTTTTTTCTAAAATATTTATTACGTTTTCCATTTTTTTTTCACCTTCGGTTTTTCTATTTATCCTCGTAAATTTAGGAATTGTTTAAACAATGCAGAAAAGTAAAATTTTTTAGTGAAATAAATAGGTAAGATAAACATTAAAATTTAGCTAAGACCATAACAGCATAAATAAAGAGTATTTCTTAAAAACTTGACCGTCAATAGCCAAAAAAATACTTTTTTGTGTATTTAAAACTGGTTATCTCAAGACCTGTGAAACGCGATAAAAATATTTTGGTCTCATTTGAAAGATAATTTAATTTTCTACAACTTCGAGATACTTTTTGTTAAAAAAGGCATACATTCCTAGATATTTGTAAACATTTATTTTAAAAACGTGATTTTAGAGGTTTTTTGGCGCTAACTTCTTAAGGAAGTATTTTCGACCGATTTATAGGAAATTTTTTGTTATACAGAATTAAATTTCCTATAAGATCTCAAAGTCTGGCTGGAATGTTTGCATGTATATATGTATATATATTGGGTGAATCTTAATAGATGCATTAACTTTTTACCATGGGAGATGGGTTACCGACTGCAACTGTAATCAACCGAAAGATCCATAGATGACACCTGGTTGGATCGACCGCTCCGATCGACATACAGGGAAGTCAAAAATTGTGCATCAAGTAACGTATATCGTATTCTATACATACATACTTTTTTAGTATATCCAACTCTCTTCCCATACAGCACAAAAACCTCTTAAAATATACATATTTAAAATATTTTTTAAGAAGTTTAAAATAATTTAAACTAATTCACAAAAATATTTTTTCAATGTTTCTATGTCCGTCAAATCATGTCAAAAGAATATTTTCAAAAATGTTTTAAAAGATTGCATACAAATATGTTCAATAATATTTGTAAAATCTTTTAGAAATATTGCTTTAAAAAATAAAATTTTTAAATTTCTAAAAGATTTCACAAATATTGTTAAATATATTTTTATGCAATCTTTTAAAAACATTGTTGAAAATATTTTTGTGACAATATGGCGAACATAGAAACATTCTAAGAATAAATTGTTGTAAACTATTTTAAAAAATATTTTGTGCTGTATGGACTACGCGTTCTTTTTACACAATTGCTTTCTAATAACGAGATTTCTTATTATTGCGCAAAGTATGTACTGCATGAAAGAGATATCATTTATTTCTGTGTATCTCTTTTATACGATTTTGTAAAAATAATGATTTTTTAATAAAGTTACTTGGTAGCGATTTCTTTTCACGCTTACGCGGAACATTTCAGCGCGTAAAAAGAAAGTTAGATCTGAAGCGGCAAAAATATAAAAATGTTCCACCATTCTTATTAAAAAATGCGTAATTCTACTGCAAGAAATATTCTGCTGTATAGTACTTTATATATATGGATATAAAAGAATAACTTAAAGAACTAAATTTTTATGCTTGTAGGATTATTTTGAGCAGTAATTAAGTTTGCGCAACGCGACCTGCTAGCGCTCAAGATCTGAAGGATTGAATTGTACGGGCTTGCCGTGCAATAAGTCCACGGGTCTTGCGCGCCGGGTGCGTCGTGCAATTTTAAAAAGCTATATTTTGTGAAAGAATGGAGGGGGGACACTTCGAGCATCTAAAGTGAAAACATGATAAATTGGCGATATGTTGCGCACGGCCACACGTTGATGCAATTTTTCATCTGCGTGCGCTCTTACGCAAAATGACTTTCTGTATGAGCCTTTACACATACTGAAAAAAAGTCTTAAAATGTGGTACAATATGGCTCCAGGCGAAAGGTCCACTTTTAAAAACCTAACGCGCCATTGCAATTGGTGGTATCTCACACGTGGTGCGGAAGTCCACTGATGTTATTACTTTTAATTTTTAAGTTATTCTTTTATATCCATAAAGTACTATACAGCAGAATATTTCTTGCAGTAGAATTACGCATTTTTTAATAAGAATGGTAGAACATTTTTATATTTTTGCCGCTTCAGATCCAACTTTCTTTTTACGCGCTGAAATGTTCCGCGTAAGCGTGAAAAGAAATCGCTACCAAGTAACTTTATTAAGGAATCATTATTTTTACAAAATCGTATAAAAGAGATACACAGAAACAAATGATATCTCTTTTATGCGGTACATACGTTGCGCAATAATAAAAAATCTCGTATTAGAAAGCAATTGTGTAAAAAGAACGCGTAGTCCATACAGCACCAAAATATTTTTTTAAATAGTTTACAAAAATATTTTTAGAATGTTTCTATGTTCGCCAGATTGTCAAAAAAATATTTTTAAAAATGTTTTTAAAAGATTGCATAAAAATATATTTAACAATATTTGTAAAATCTTTTAGAAATTTAAACATTTTATTTTTTGAAGCAATATTTCTAAAAGATTTTACAAATATTATTGAACATATTTGTATGCAATCTTTTAAAACATTTTTGAAAATATTCTTTTGACATGATTTGACGGACATAGAAACATTGAAAAAATATTTTTGTGAATTAGTTTAAATTATTTTAAACTTCTTAAAAAATATTTTAATATGTATATTTTAAGAGGTTTTTGTGCTGTATGGGAAGAGAGTTGGATATACTAGAAAAGTATGTATGTATAGAATACGATACACGTTACTTGATGCACAATTTTTGACTTCCCTATATGTCGATCGAAGCGGTCGATCCAACCAGGTGTCATCTATGGATCTTTCGGTTGATTACAGTTGCAGTCGGTAACCCATCTCCCATGGTAAAAAGTTGGTGCATCCATTAAGATTCACCCTGTATATATATGTATATACAGGGTGTCCCGAAATTCGCGAATCAAAATACCATAGCAATAAAGTTCTCGAAAAAATAAATTTAAAATGTATTTGCCACTTTTCGTTCCGAGCAGTAGTTTCTGAGATAAAAAGGTTTAAACGTGGCAAATTACAGATTACGATTAAACGGAAGCCTGTCCGTGAGTCGCGCGTCAATAGTGTTAGTGACCGCAAACTTCACGCTCTCACAGGCATTAGACAAAACATTGTTTGTATAACTTCCGTATAATACCGCGTGTTGCGTGTAATATTTGTTGCGAATTAGATGATGCTGTTAATAAACAACGTGTGTTTAAGCATAAATTTATCTTATTCATTACGTAATGAATAAGATAAATTTATAATTCATCAGAATTATATCGCTACTAATTTGTGTATCACAATATCAATAAGAAATATGAATAAGAGTTAAATAATTGCAATCAAGTGGCATACATACAAATCAGTATTTCTTTACAATAATTCTAATCTTTTTAATTTTATAAATCTATTCCTTTATTCTCTTTAGTCTTTAATTATATCGAAACATTTATTTGATTATTTCTTTCTTATCATTCATTCATTCATCCTCTCAAAATGTACCGGTTATACATTATTACTTACGTGATATTACTACTCATACATATACATATTACTACTTACGTGCATACTGATTTATGACTATGCGAATTTTAAGGTAAAGTAATTCCATTTGTCATTACAGCTAGTGTTATTTTTTACGAATTCAACCATATATGATAAAGTTATGTTACGATAAACCATTTTTGAGAACAAACGCCTTTGTACATACTCTATCCGTGTCCGCCCATGTGCTCGATTCTTCATGCAACGCGTTCTATTTGCATCTTTAGTTTTTATCGTGTTCTAGAGTCTAGACATAACAACTGAATCATAGGTAAGATTAAATGTAAATAATGTGTAATTTGTCTAGTTAATGCGTTATGTCTAAACTCTAGAACTAAAAACTTCGATGATTACGTAGAATGTCCATCAAATGTATTTGTCATCTTCTATTATTAGGTGTAAGTACGCGAAGATGCAAATAGAACGTGTTGCATAAAGAATCAAGTCCAGAAGGATAAGAACTCCTATTTTTCTAACAGCAATGTGGTTTATAAATTCGAATGTAAGAACTGCAATGCATCTTATGTCGGTCAGACGAAAAGACAATTACATACTAGATTGATAGAACACGAGAATAATATTAGACTAGATAAATCCAAACATTCGGTTGTGTCAAAACATATTGCGGAGTTCAATCATTCGTTTGATTGGGACAACACCCGCATTTTAGAATTTGAGCATAATTACCAGAAAAGAATTATTGCGGAAATGATTCATATTAAAGAACAGCCTAACGGTATAAATTTAAACAAAGACACCGAATTATTGGACGAGGTCTATTTTGATGTTTTGTATATATATTAATATATTATATATTTTAATAATATCCCAATATTGTAAAAATGTATATATTAATTATAAAATATGCTTTTCTAACATACTGAGTGATATCTCACAGCAATAATGGAAGCTATGTCTGAAGAATTAAATGAATTAAGTAACGGAAAATCCTCTGTTAAATTCACTACTGTTTATCCGGCTCTCGTACTTACTGGACTGAGTAAAAATCCTAAAATTAGGTAAATTTACAACAATACACTATTATAATAAATGTTTTGCAATATTATGCACGCAATTAATTCCTTTTATACACTGCCATATTGGACGAAATAACATTTTTATTTCAATAGTACCTATCATACCTTTTATTGTAATAGATCTTTCTATACATCAATAATGTTATTTAATTAATAAGATATTTATACATATATAGCATTTGTTAATAGCAAGTGGTTCAATTTTATTTACCCATATAGATTCCCACGATTAATGGGAGGGCTTTTACCGCAAGACGTGGCTTCGTCGATAATTGATGCGCAAAGACGAGATCACAAAAACAAAAGCATACCTTCACATTGGCTGCCCATTTCTAAGTTATTAAGGTAAATAGCGCAAATAGAAATTCAATTATAATACACTCAAGGTAATTTTTAAATATACGACAAAATGAGCAGCAGGACAATTTACTACAAATATATTAATAATACCTGTTATACTACGATTACAATTTCTCTCTCCTTTTTCTATGTCTTTATAATAAAATTATAATTTTTATTTCAGACATTTACCAGACGAAGCAATAAGATGCATACTAGACTTCTTCGATGCAGGAGTCTATCCAGAAGATTAAAAAATATCTATAAAATTTATAAATCGTATATATGATATTATGATATAGTTTTATAACATAGTTTTATGATATGGTTTATTAGAAGGTGCTCTGGTTTTCTGCAGGAAAATAATTATCCAAGTAATTAATAATTGTAATTAATTTACGTGTATATACTTATTGTTAGTATAATGCTTGTGTATTTGAAATGTAATAATTTTAATATTGTCACACTTTTATAATTTAAGACATAAATTAGACATAATTTAAGAAATTAATTCAGATTATTTAAAAAAAGCTTCTTTACTTATTAGATATATAATTGTTTAATTAAAAAATTATTGAAGATAAGTTGCGGAAAAATATGTAAAAAATTTTTAAATAACCAAATATTTTTTCTGTCTTATCTGTGCTTTTCTTACCTTTATCAGCAAGGATATACAAGGCCGAATTGATGAAAAAGTTTTGGGACTGATGAAGTCAAAATCACAATACATAACATAAAATAAAATAAACGCTTTTTAATTGTCAATATTCCCTAGCGACTTTTATATACATCAATGACGTACATATAGCTTCTAGAATGCTTGATTAAATGTATCGCAAAAAAGACTGTTGAGCCCGGCGGTCATATTCCTCTGAATGTTAGACATTCTCAAAATCATAGACGGTGCTCGAAACGTCTTTCCTTCAGAATGGTTATCAATTTGGAGAATAACACTAATTGTAAGTTGCTGAAAAATATATTAAAAATTAAAGAGCGTTTATTTTATTCAATGTTACGTATTGTAATTTTTATTTCATCAATCCCGGAACTTTTTTGTTCAACCCTGTATACATATGTAAGATTAACGCTGGAAGCCTAAACATGGGTAAAATGTACCAACTTTTCAAACATTATTGCTCTTAAAATATGAGAGATTAGCAGAACTACTCTAGGCCTAAAATTAGTTTATTAGTGTCTCTATTGGAAGGCATGACAGCTGCTTTGTCACGTAATTTCGTCATCCATGTTTAGGGTTTACGTAAGTTTTGGACATTTAGGATTCTAGGGTTAATTAAGATAACATTAAATAACATATTATTAGCAACAGAATAATAAAATTAGAAAAAGAGAAGTTTTATATAAAATAAAAATTGAAAATGTTGAATAAAATTTTATTGTACAAAGCTTTGTTTCCGAGAAAATTATAATAGTATTTTGTGTGGCAAGTGTGGAAAACAACGAATTATATGTCGCGCGTGAAGTTGCCGCATGAGCCGAAGGCTTATGGTGCATTCACACGAGTACGAGTGTGAATGCACTAAAGTGCGCCTACATCTATCGTAACGCTGCGATCGTGGTCGTAAGCAAAGAAGCTCTCGTAAACAATATATCTATGTTAATATATCTATAAACACACTTTTCTTCGCACGTCGAGAAGACTGACAGATTAGGTTACTGTTGTAACGCTAGACAAGCGTCGTAATCGTCAGAGTTCAAGTTGAATCAACTCATCGATGAGGTTACGATAACTGTCACGACGAGCGTTACGATCGTCGTAAGGAGCTTACGATACCTAATCATTTACGATAGATGTAGCCGCACCTCTATAAGCTGAGGCGAATGCGGCAACTTCACGCGCGACGTAATTTGTTGTCTTCCGCACATGCCACATACAATATTTTTTGTAATGCCTGTTGCGAAAGTTCAATTTGAGATAAAAAAATCCATTTTATCCTTCTTGAATGATGACGGTTGTAACGAATTGACGTTTTGTCTCGCGTGAATTTCGTTACGTTCAAGTTTGTTATGTCAGTCAAAAATCGTAAAACAAAAACTATCAATCGTGAAAAAAAGGAGGTTTCTTACACACTAGTGCGGTAAAGTAAGTCATAAAGGTGCTTTTCTCGCACTAGTGCGGTAAAGTAAGGCATACATTGAATCGTTGAGAAATAAGCCACTTTCCGCACGTTAAACAGCAATCGAAAATCGTACTTTCGCGACAGGCATTGCAAAAAGATATTATCGTATCAAATATCATATGTGTGCATTTTTTTTCTTTATTATTATTCTAATGTAAACTTCGAATTCTAATAAATACTTTCACTTTGTTTCGCTATTTCTCATTTCTCATTTAAGCTCTCAGTTACATTTTGTGTAAATAAAATTTTTGGTAAAATCTGTATAAAGTTGACATCATCTTCAGTCACAAAGTATGTTACAGCACCATATGTCTTGCATTTGTGCCATTAACTGCAAGTCAATTAGGATGCATAGAAAATCAAAATCAATATCTTAAACTTTTTATAACATAAGTCCGTTGTTATTCTCTGAATATTCGATTTCGATCCGAAATTCAAATTCGAACAAAAAGAAGACCTAAATAATTCTCTGGTTTATAAAAACATGTTATAGAGACTTGATATAACTTGATGAGAAATACGATCCTGAGATCGAGTTTAAGATTTCACAAGATCGACCGTCCGTTTCTAGATACTCACCAGTGGCGCAAGTACCTTACCTTCACTTTTATTCAGAGATTGAATAAACTTTTACTGAATAGAAAAAAAACCAGATACACACATTTGAAATATAAATGTACATGCAATAAAGGACAGCCGTTAACCAGCCGATCGATCGTCGTGAATGTCTGTAATCAGGTAGGTATAGTCGACGTGTTCGCAAGCGTGTTCGTCAGTTCTCGCTTTCGTTGGTACGAGGAAACATGTCCTACTTATAATACAGTTTCGTGCGCAACAGTGCAGAAAGATATAGTTGAAGTGTCGTGATCACAAAGGTTCAAATATTCGCACTCGTTCGAAAGATTTTTCTTCATAAAGTGGTCAGTCTTATACTCACATTTCCAGAAATATATTTATATATTTATGTATTTAAGGAGTGAGACAATCGGAAACTCGTGAAGTCGGAAAGTGAAATCAAACAGCTGTTATTTCTCTCTCTCTCTCTCTCTCTCGGTGTTGTAATGAGAAAAATGTATTAACACTATATTAAAGAAGACATCTGCTATTTCTTCTTCAGATTTGTAGTAATATCGGTATTATTAAATTAATTATCAATTTAATTATGTGACTGTATATATATTATTCTAGCTTTAGTTTGAGACTGCGTTTCAAGGCCGATAGCAACGGTGCGTGGTTTGCTCAAATAAAGAAATGTGTAGGTATACATAAATTTACGTGAATAATATTATTAGGCGAAACAGATCCAGCCCGGCCGTATAAGGCTTATTTCTATCTACTTGTATTATCTACATATCGGTCAGTTTACTTATATCTGTTATTTCTATTAGATATATTATATAATATAAAATATACGTACACAAACTTGTAAAAATAAGTGTTATAAAGAACCAATAATTCGGCTGATTTCATAGTTTAGTAATACGTTTTAAAAATATGATAATTATCTGAACTTGCGCAGTAATCGATACATTTTTAAAAATTACCACATTTTCTGTAACATTATATTTGGCAATAACTGTATATTGTGCCTTTGAAGAAATCCGGATAAATATCTTTCATGGAAATAATTGTTCATGCTGATAATATCTGAACGTATACCATTGATCATGCAACCAGCCACATTTTAATTCTTTTCTTATGTTTGCTTCTCTATAAGTTCATAAATATTTATGTATACTTTTTACTGTATACTAATAATATTATGTTTTCTCTGCTGGTTTGTTTTTCTTTGAATAGTGTTTGCTTATTTTTGTATCATATTTTTTATGATTTACAAATACAAAGAAAATAAACTTTATATATATATAATATATATATATATACATATATACATATACTTGCATGAATAGCAAAGAAAACTTAGAAAGGTAAAATTTAAGTACAACTTAGCAATATTTTTTCTTTATGTTAATTTTAGAATATATTAAAATATTTAAGATATAGGTATATATATCTTAAAAAAATAGATTTCTTTCTAACAGCTATACTTGCAAGAATAGCAAAAGAAAATTTAGAAAATGTAAAATTTAAGTACAACTTAAATATTTTAATATATTCTAAAATTAACATAAAGAAAAAATATTGCTGTTGTACTTAAATTTTACATTTTCTAAATTTTCTTTGCTATTCTTGCAAGTACAGCTGTTAGAAAGAAAATCTATTTCATATGTAATATGTTACTTATGCGTCACGTCAAGCTATATTGTACTTATATTATAGATATAAATGCTAATATAATGTATTTGGGCGCAAAAGTGGTGTGTTTAGATGTGAAAAAACGAGGAAACGGCAAATCAGATTTAAAAAATGCATACGCTTATCCGTACGTTACTCTTATATTAGTTTCTTGTTTCTAGAGTATCGACCAAAGGAACGACTATTAATATAATATTCTCTAAAATTTTCGCAGCTAAACGAGAAAGTATTTTATCCGCATTTTGAAGCCAAAAGTTGTAAAATAAACAATATAAGTGAATTTTATTAATCTATGAATAACACAAATAAATAAAAATACGCCTTATACAGTCGAGCTGGATATTTTGCCTAATAATATTCGCGTAAATTTATGTACATTTCTTCGCCTTAGCAAATCACGCGCCGTTATTATCGGTTTTAAAAGACAGTCTCAACCTAAAACTAGAATAGTACAATTACATAATTAAATTGATAATCAATTTAATAATACTAACACAATTCTTTAAAATATAGAAAATATACGATACGGAAAATACGGGATATATTATTAAGATACGGAATATACATAAAATGTTACGAAAAATTAGTCAAACAGTTTTACGAGATAAATGTGCGTTAACACACGTTTAAAATAATATTTTAAGAATTTAATGTACATATAGACACAATGTATGTACATTATATAATGTATCAATAACACATCTGTATTGTTAAGGTTACCTCAATTATTAACATGGCAAATTCTTAAAAAATTTTACCGAATAAAATTTTTAAATCGACGTAACCGGCTATATTTTTAATCGTTATTCCAATATGACCATTGGTTAGAAAAACTGCGCGCCGACTTGGTTTGTCAGACTTACAAAACTTACAACACAGCTCCTTAAAATTATTCGTTAAGACGTTTCGATTATGAGTCCTAACGCTTACATAAGAACCAGAACTCATCATGGTCGAACGACCTACCTAGATGACGACATCCATACGGTATGCGGGAGGTTTCGAAATCTGGCTGAGGTAATAAAAATGGTAATAAAATTAAAATAAGATGCTTATATATAAACGTCAAAAGTAGAAGGACCTATAGTCGAAACGTATTGACAATATTTTAAGGAGCTGTGTTGTAAGTTGTAAGTCTGACAAACCAAGTCTGTGCGCGCAGTATTTCTAACCAATGGTCATATCAGAATGACGGTTAAAAACATAGCCAGTTACGATTTAAAAATTTGATTCGGTTAATTATACAGGGTGTTCTATTTTAAAAAACGCACCTCGATAATTCTTCAACGGAACATTTTCAGCAAAAATGTTTTAGACAAAAGTTGTATAGTTTCGAGGGGGACATAAGATGGTGGCAATGATTTGACCTTGGATGGTTGTTTGAAGCTCACATGAACGTCACCTTTAATTTCTTACATGGAACCCCCTATATTGTAATATATCGTAAAGGGCATAAAATAAGAAAAATTTTGGCGCTAACCAGAGGTCGATACGTTGACCCGTACGGGAGTTATTTAGGGTCAAAAATTGACTTTTTCCAACTTTGACCTTAAATAACTCCCGAACGGGTCAACGTATCGACCTCTGATTTGCGCCAAAATTTTTCTTACTTTATGCCCTTTCAAACGGTATATTACAATATGGGGGTTTTTATTTCAAATTTTTGTGTTGGAATGCCCTTGAGACACTGAAAAATTTTAAGTAAAACCCTCATATTGTAGTATACCGTTTGAAAGGGCATAAAGTAAAAAAAATTTTGGCGCACACCAGAGGTCGGTACGTTGACCCGTTCGGGAGTTATTTAAGGTCAAAGTTGAAAAAAGTCAATTTTTGACCCTAAATCCCTGCCGAACGGGTCAACGTATCGACCTCTGGTTAGCGCCAAAATTTTTCTTATTTTATGCCCTTTCAAACGATATACTACAATATAGGGGGTTCCATGTAAGAAATTAAAGGTGACGTTCATGTGAGTTTCAAACGACCATCCAAGGTAAAATCATTGCCACCATCTTATGTCCCCCTCAAAACCATACAACTTTTGTCTAAAACATTTTTGCTGAAAATGCATCGTTGAAGAATTATCGAGGTGCGTTTTTTAAAATAGGACACCCTGTATACTGGCGAAGTAAATGTGTTTATTCTTTTAAAATATTTGTTATCATCAATATCACTTATTCTATGATACACTTAATTAACAACAGGCAGAATTGTAACTTTTTCATTTACAAATAACAAAATTATAAATTCCAAATCAAATATATTCGAAAACATCAGCTTTCTTCAGGACATTGTGAAATATTTTGGGTGCATTCCGTTTTACGTATGATGCGCGCATAATGCATCATTTATCCTTGTTGTTCACCGAATATGTTAAACAAGGATAAATGATGTATCATGCGCATCATGCGTGAAGCGGAATGCTGCACCCTTTGTCTTTTCAATGAGTCTTCTATCACTTTTTAAAGTTTACAGTTTTAATTTATTTATTATCTATATAGATATACAGTTAATCCTCGCGC
Source organism: Leptothorax acervorum (assembly GCA_035220615.1). NCBI lineage: Eukaryota > Metazoa > Arthropoda > Insecta > Hymenoptera > Formicidae > Leptothorax > Leptothorax acervorum. Next base: position 383,734 of record JASTWQ010000019.1, read on the forward strand.
GATATTCATATAAGAAAATTAATAACTTTTCAGTTCACGATGGATGCGATGAAGATCATACAAATTTTTGTAAACGTGTTGCGGCTTACGTTGCAAATTCTTTACTACATATGTCAAAGCGTGTACTACAATTGCTTTGGATTACAGGAAAAGAACGTGAATGGTGAGATTGTTTTGGTATGTATAAAAATTTAACCTGCTTATAACACAAAAGTAGGTAATATTAAAAGTTATCAAAGAAAATATCATACAATTTTTAAAAATTCAAAATTGACAAAAAATATATATATTTCAGTAAAAATATTTATTTATTTATTTATCTTAATTTTATATAAGTGTATATATAAAACAATGAGAGATAATGGAAAAACTTTTGGTCTTAATTGGTAACAAATATCTGTTAATTAAGATAAATATATAATGTTTGTTTAATGTTAAAATAATGTTAAAATAAATATAATGTAATATAAACCTTAATCTTTGATGATATCAAATAATGATACAATAAACTTTACAAAGAGAAAATACGTTTTCTCAATAACAATGTGTTTATATTATATTTCTTTACATTTACAAGATAACAGGTGCAGGTCATGGTATAGGAAAGGAATTGGCGATTCAATATGTGCGTTTGGGCGCGAAAGTGGTGTGTTTAGATGTGAACAAACAGACAAACGAGGAAACGGCAAAGGAGATTGGAAAAAATGCATATGCTTATCAGTATGTTACTCTTATATTAGTTTCTTGTTTCTGGCGTATCGACCAAAGGAATTTTGACTATTAATTACTTTGACATGCATAACAGTCAAAGTTTCTTTTATTTAGCAAAAAGTAAACAAACTCATTCTGTTGCACGAATATTAAAATTATTATTAATAAAATTGATCCTGTGTTGGACAACACAAAGATCACATCGTTTCTTTCTTTCTCTTTCTCTTATTATTAAAGTAATAGGGGCATAAGAAATGTCATTATAATATTTATAGTACGATGTCAAATAATCGACGCTAATTAAGATTTCACCATTTTATAGATGTGATGTAACTAGGAGAGAAGAGATTTTTGCAGTAGCTAAGAAAGTGAAGGAAGAAATCGGCGATGTCACAATTTTAGTTAACAATGCTGGCATAATGCCATGCCGTGCTTTTCTAGATTTCACAGCCGATGAAATTACACAAAGCTTCAACGTTAACGTGTTAGCACACTTTTGGGTAAGTTGAAACCGGCTATATATGTATATAAACATTAAGTGGCCTTTTTGCTCTTGTAAATACTTAAATTGCGCTAATTTGATTGTTTTATATTTCTGTGGAATAATTATTTGATAATTGAGAATTTTTTTTTTAAATTAGAAATTATTATTTCTCAAAGAATTTAGCTTTAATTATTACCTATCAATCAGTTATTAAAATAGGTAAAGTGTAACGCACATAATATTACACGCTCTGGCAAACTATTGTGTGCGATATTTTTTCAGATATTGCAGGCATTTTTACCGAGTATGATAGAAAAAAATTATGGTCATGTCGTTGCACTCTCATCGATGGCAGGCATCGCAGGACTTCCTAATTTAGTACCTTATTCCGCTACAAAATATGCAGTTCATGGTAAACTTGTATGATCTACTGTTTATACTCAATTCTTCATGTATATTCAGTATTTACATACTATAATAAATCACTTCATAAATATTTAACTACATAAATATTCAAGTACTTTCAGCTTATGTAGATCCTACTTTTCAGGTTTAATGGATGCCCTTGAGAATGAATTACGAGTAAGCAATAATTGTAAAGAAAAATCTCAAATCAAATTCACTACCATCTATCCTTACATGGTGGATACGGGACTTTGCAAAAAGCCGAAGATAAATAAGATGTAGGTTTATCGTGAAATTAATGCAATTAATACAAAACAGATAAATGCAATCACACACGCAAATATGATAAACTCGATTATTAAGACTAATACTCAGCATTTCAATTTAATCTTACTCCTAGGTTAGAAGCATTCTTACAACCACACCCACCAAAAGATGTAGCTGCACAAATAATTAAAGCGCAACGGCAAAATATAAGAAGAAGATCTGTACCATCATATTGGTTTTCTTTTGTGACATTTGTTAGGTAACTAAATCGCAATATTTATACATATACATATGTTAATAAGCTAATATACATATTGACATATGTATACTAGTAAAGTTTTAAATATGGATTGCAATTATAATATTATGTAATATTTAATATATTATACATATCTATCTTAAACTGTGGCGATCAAATACTTTAAATATTACACACACACGCGCGCACACACACAATTTAAAATATTTGATATATGTATACTATAAAATATATGTATATGTAATATACAATATATTATATAAGTGTACAAAAAAATAAGTTAGAACATAATGTTGATTTTGCAATTCCTATTATGTTACATTAGTATACAATTAAATTATAGATAAATAAATATAATATAATATAATTTTAATTTCAGGGTTTTGCCCGAAAATGCACAAATTAGTATAACAGATTTCATCGACACTGGCGTCGAACCAAGCTAATTAATATAGGTATACGAGAATCTTGTAGTTGCATTTCATCAAAATTTCGAATATTTGGGGAAAAAACCTTGCAAAATATAAAATACTTAAGATTATATATGTATATGTTATAAGGTTACCGTTCAGAGGCCCAAAAAATGCCTCAATTTCAGGAATTTTTTTTTGATATAAAATAAATACATTTGGAAAAAACTTTTTGCGGCTTTTGTTTGTACACAAATGAAGACTAATTTAGAATTTTTTTGGAAGAAAATAATTAAAAATAGCGGCTCCAGCTTTCAGTCCACGAAGCCGCACACGGCGTGGTTCTATGTGCGCGGAGCATTCCACAGCCTTTCCAGTTGATGTGAAACAAAAAAAACATAAGAATTATTAAAATAGATTAAATTTGGGGGGCCTTATCGTTTTCCGATTTTTAAAAAACCCCCGTATAACAAAATGGTGGCCGTTTGAAAAAAAAACCTCTTTTTTCCCTGTTTTCTTTTTGCTTCAACGTTCGAAAAGAATTATTTGCAATCAATTTTTTGAAAAAGCGCTTCGTGAAGGCCCCCTAAATTAAATTTCCTTTCTTTTGCACCGTCATTTATTAAAATCGGTTCATCCGTTGAAGCTGTAGAGCGCTCCGCGCGCATAAACTCGCGGCTTCGTGTCATGGGAGCTGGAGCCGCCATTTTGAATTATGTTTGTATGAAAAAAATATGAACTACTCTTCATTTGTATTCAAATAAAAGCCGCAAAAAGTTTTTTTCAAATGTGTTTACTTTATATTTAAAAAAAAATTCCTAAAATTTATGCATTTTTTGGGCCTCTGAACGGTAACCTCCCCTTAAGATTATATATGTATATGTTATAAGTTTTTTTTTAATTGCATTATTAATGTTAATACTAATATTGACATATGCTTATAGCATACGTAGATATATATAAAGTATTGCAGATTTTATATATCTGAATTAAGTATTATATACAATTTTTATTTATTGTTAGTTAAAACAATAAAATAATTAAATAACTAAATATTTTTATTTTTACTTCTATTTTTATTTTTATTTTTATTTAATCATAAATTAATATACACAGATAAAATATACAGGAAGACGTTTATTTTGTAAAGTAAATATTATTTATAAATAAATAAAATGTGTGTAAATTATGTTTGTTGTAAAAATAAACTTTAATATAAAAATAAGTAAAAAATAATAAAACTTAGTATCTATTATATAAAAATTAGTATTATTCAATATACTTTTTAAGTTGCTATTATTAAAAATATAAATAATAATAAATATATAATTATATCGGAAATTATATTTATTATTATTATATCAAAGTTGTTACTATTATTTTATCTACAATCTTTTCAACTATCGAATTATATCCCCTTGTCCCTCCCCGAATCCCTCCCCTACCCGTATTCCTATCTATAGGTTTACCTCTCCATTTTTCTATAATACCTATACCCATAGTACCCATGGTATAATCTAATGTACAAATCTTTAATTAATTAAGACTGCGACACGATTTATAAGGGGCCTGATTTGCTGGTTAATCCAGCGGGATACCTGAACGGGATACCTGAAAGTGACACTTGATACGTGGGATAAATGTGAGAATTGAGAGTTTTATCCTATAGCACAGGCGCGATTTAATTAGGATCTTTCCAATCTCGCACATAATGCGAGAAAATATAGAGAAAACAGCCCTACGTTAGGCAAATAAACAGATATATAAAACCACTTTACCTTATTCCATCATTGTGGTCAATGTTAACCACTTACCTTATTGTATCCAGTCTTCTTTCTTCAGACCAAATCGGACCTACCTTTTGTCCTAGCCACATACAATCTGATCGCATTTCGATCAGAGATCAATAGGAAAGAAGGAGAAATACTCCTTCCATTGTCGGATTATTATCATCGTCGACATTACGTTCGATTCAAATTACACGAGAACATCGATTGTATCGAAAAATGCATAACAACGATAAATTAATTATAAGGAAAAAAAATATTAATCCATAAAAATTGACTGCACAGCAAAAATTGAGCAAAAATATTTTCACTAATTCCGTTATTTACTTGAAAATTATATTAATTAAACGTTTTTTGTGCATAATTGTGCATGTTATTCATGCGGTATACGCATCTTGAAATCAAATAAGATATACAAAATAAATGACGTAAGATCCGAAAAAAGAAACTTTCCGCACAATTGGTTATTATAATTGAATATTAAAATTAATCAATAACCGCGTTGTTATAACTAAAAAATATATGCAAATCTTTAGGTATAAACTTTTACATATCAATATATAAATATATCTCGTTATATTTTTTATTTTCTACCAAAAATTTTTTCTATATAATATATTAGTCTTATACATATATTATTACAAAATCGAATAATTGTCCTATATTATAAAATAATTTTAAGGCCGGTATTCATAGTCGGATCTTATATTTAAGACCATCTTAAGTAATGTCCTAAGATGCTAATAAACCAATCACAGAGCCGTATTAGCATCTTAAGACATTACTTAAGATGGTCTTAAATATAAGATCCGACAATGAATACCGGCCAAAAAGTTTCAGCGTTTTTCGACAAAATATTTTGAACCTCACGTCATATTACTTGACTTTACCTGGCATAAAGCCAATTTCTCAGATCAAAAATAGATGGATAGGTTACAAAAAATTAAAGTAAAATCGATGATTTGTTAAAATAAATTTAGTAATTAATGACCATTTTCACGTTTTCTATAAAATAAATTGCATAATAAGACTAAGATATTTCTTAGCCTTTTTATTCATGCTTATATTTAATATTTAATATATACATATATTTATGCATACTGAAAAACTCTATAAAATATATATCTATTGTGTGTCCTTCTCCTTACATCAATTTATATAATATTTAATCTTGGATAAATATGTAAAACAGGAATAGATGAGTATAAATGACACACGCATCCTAGCTAATTTTTCCCTATCTAGAAATATTTCTTTTTTTTTTTATAATACCTAACATAATATCTCTCATTCTTATCTCTCTTGTTCAAAAAACATAATAATATATCATAAAAGTAATTCCTTATAAAAAATCTAAATAAAAATTTTATATAAAAAAATCATTACTTATTGTAATACAATAGAATTAATCTACGCGTGAAAAAATTTCATAAATTTAATTTTATTGTATAAATTTATTTACTAATTCAAGTTTGCGAAATAAAATTCTGATATATACTTCGATTAAATATTTTGTTATATATTTATTTTATTTAAGACTAAAAATTATATTTATTTAAAAATTATTATTTATAAAAATTATAAAACGCGTCGATTTGTCAATATAATTCTATAGATGAACTCCTTGCGAGCTCGGTGCGTGCAGTGTGCGAGTATTTCCTCAAGCACAGTCGCACATATCGATAAACAAATGACTCCAAGATTAAATATTTGTCGTAATCAATTTTAACCCATCCATTTTAAGGCAACGGATCTACAAGATGTAATATTTTTATACTTAATTTATTGTCATAATTCGACATTTACTGAGACACATTTGCTTTATATTTGATTAATCGTAGATTCGTTACCTCAATAAAAAAAATTTTTGACTCACCAACCAGATAACTCCACAACGGGCGGAGTTATTTAGTCATGTATAGTGACTGTGGTGGAATTTACGATGATATACTGTGACATATATAAACATAAGATTCAAATTTAAAGAAACGCTCAAAATAATCAACATTTCAAAAGATAATTCTTACGCGCCTCTAATTCGTCTTTCAATAAAATATTTAGTATAATTTAGCAATACAATTATCTATTTACCGAAAAAGATCTTTACATCAAGAGTACAATTTTAGATATAATTTCTCTTTTCTCTAATTATTTCAAACTTATTATAAGACAATCCGAATAAATAGAAAAACACTATTAATTTTATGCAAATAAGTGCAGATGATACCCCAAAATTGCTCCGCCACGCCGGGGCCTAATCTCTCTCTCTCAGACCTCCTCCTCCTCTCAGGAACTCACTTTGTCAGCTCAGGATGTCAGGCCTCCTTCTCTTTCTCCTCTTCCCACCGCACAGAACACTCGCAAAAAACACACTCACGGATAAACTATAGAATCGCGCGCGGACTAATTATCAGTCTTTATTTGAAAGTCTTTCGCGCGATACTGTACGGCACTCCCGTTTAAAAAAAGCCTATGAGAAGAATCTTCCGTCAAGTAATATTCGTTCAAATGTACTTTGAAAAAGTCCTTTAGTCCGATGCCTTGAATTAACGGCATTCCCGCGAAGCAAACGCGACAACCGGCTGCGGTTCGTTTATTCAATTAAATCGGCGATAAAACGGATCGTGCGAAAATACGCGATGCGAAATAATCCAAGTCCGGCACTCCCGTTCCGCGTCGCGCGTCGTTTCGATTCCCGCGAGCGAATAGATCGCGCTTGATAAATATTTGTCACTATTACGATACCCGCGCAAATCACTCAACATGTAATAGTTAATTGCGCGAGAGGTATATAATATTGCGTATTGCAATGTACGCGAAGAGCGGTCGAGACTGTCGAGAAATTCTTTTTAACGCGACGCACGGATATACTACGCGAATGATTCTGCGTTCTGCGCTGGCGCTGCCTGCGCGGTGATTTCGTTCCGCAATTCCGATATTCACTGCAAGTACGTACTGTAAGCATCATTCTGTCTTCGTTGCACATCGTATATCAAACGAAGATGGAGCGATGCTTAATTACAGTGTACTTGCAGTGAATATCGGAATGCAGCCCCGACAACACTTTTCCGAAATACCTTAATGTAGCTTTCCATCACAGATTCTTTCGAGAGAGAGAATCGCGACACCGATTATATCCCGATGCGGTCCGCGGTGTTCTAATGCTCAAGGACGGCAATTTCGCGCGATACTATAACGCGAGATAGTAAAGACACGCCGCGCCGATTATAATTAAGCATTTACGTACCCTTGCCTCGACGTTGCCGACTCGAGCGAGCGATTTGCACGACACGTCCTTCTGACAAAACACTTGATACACTTAATTGCGAAGGAAATTGTTGAGCGCGTACTCGCGTACTCGATTATTCCCGCACTCGCAGAACGATCGGCACGTCTTCAGGCACGAGGAGCAGGAGTGCCAACTGCCAGTCGCGAAAGAAGCGCGTGACGCGTGTCGAATCACAGCACAGCACAGCACTGCGACGGGCGCGCGGAGCACGAACTTGTACGAGATTAATCGGAAAAATGACGAGTAATTTCGTAGGCAACGGTACGCCAAGCGTTGCCGAAAAAAAATAGCGAGCCGACAAAAGCAACCGTCCGCGCGCCGACTTCGAAAGTCAATGATTCATTGAACGGTCGTGCCTGGTTGTACGCCGCGGCCGCTCGCCCTGTCGGTAGGGTTCCTAAACGGCATTCGCCCAACTCCCTTATAGGAACCCTATCCGTCGGCGGCTCGAAGTGCTCGAACGTGATTGGTCGAACCGGGAGGCTCGACTAGCGAGGAGCCAATCGCGTTCGGCGGCTCACCAGACTGTGCGGCAACCCGGCGCTCACAAGTAATTGAAGTATGTTCTGTGTAAATACGCGACGTCCATTCACGTCGATGCGGTGTAGTATTCTTAACCTACATACACAAATATCTGTGACGTTTAAGAGGTTAATTAATTAAAGTTACAATAAAATAAGTAATACGATATTAAGTTAACCGATAATAGGTTAGAAGTGAGGATGAACTAAAAGCTGTGCCCCATCTGTTCCGCGCAGCCGCTTTTTTCTTTCACATATCAAAAGAAAAGTATGTTTTTGTGTGCAATCTGCCCGAGCCATGTCGGATGCCTTTGAGGAAATACAAGCGATCAAGATAAAGAGAAACAGCTATCGTGAGAAATTACAGAAGAGGAAACGCGAGAGGCATGAATTGTACACGCTCACTTCTACGCCGGCTTCATCCACCCTGACGGCGGAGTCGGCGTGTCCTGGTAACGAGCATTCTTTTACGATTACATTACCGTTAACGTTTGTAGTGTGCGACGAGAAGGAATTCGTTCTCGACTTTAATGTACGAATCTGTTACAGATTCCAATGCATCTTCACGCTCGGATCACAGCGAATACGAAAGAGACGTACTTTGCATCTTGCACGAGTCCCTGCCTAGTCTACCGATAACATCTGCGGACTTGATAGACCAGCTACGTAAGAATCTCAATGCCGACGTATCTTCTTCGGACATTCATAAGATTCTGGAAAAGCTGGCTGCGCAAGATATAGTTAAGTTAGTAAGAATCATTATAGTTTATGATACTGTCCTGTTGGTATGAGAGTACATTTAATATAAGAAAATACTTTATGCATATCTTTAGGATTAAAGAAGTCACAGAGAATGGAGTGTTTGGATATACAGTGTTGTCGGTAACAGAATCTCAATCGTCATGTCAGTCCCAGTCTGATGACACCGAGAATGCCGAAAGCATAGAAATATCTATGTCTGAATTAAATGACCATGTGCCTCCAGAGAAACAGGCAAAAGTAGACAAGAAGAATACCGAGGACATTATGTCTCTGATTTCAATGCCGACAATCAGGGAGAAGGAGAGCAAGAAGGTCGGCGAACAGATCCTGGACTTACTGTCGAAACAGACCTCCAAGGAGAAGTCGCTGGCGGAACGATTTCGCTCTCAGGGAGGTGCTCAAGTCATGGAGTTCTGTCCACATGGTACAAAAGTAGACTGTATGAAATTGAACGGCGGTCCGGGATTCGCGGAGAAATGTAAAAAGCTACATTTTAAGAAGATCATACAGGGTCACACAGACGAATCCTTGGGGGACTGTAGTTTTCTCAATACCTGCTTTCACATGGACACATGCAAGTAAGTGAAAAATGTTACCATTTACTAGTATATAATCAATTTTATTTCCTGGCACAAATGATTGTAACTCAACATTTGATCCATGGATGTTATCCATAAATGGTATGGTTCTAAATAAATCATATATAGCTTTTGTTCCATTTTTAAGCTAAAAAAGATCTAGGACTAACGATGTCTATTTTTATCTCGCGCAGATATGTGCACTATGAGGTAGATGGTCCTACGGCACAACCAAAAGAGATCAACGACTCCGATAGCCCAAGCAATGCCACATCCAACAAGACGTTGAACTTAGATAGCAAAAACGGCAGCGGTAGCAGCAGCAACGTAGGTAGCGAATTGACTCTGTATCCGCCGCAGTGGATCCAGTGTGATTTGCGTTACCTCGACATGACTGTTCTTGGCAAGTTTGCCGTGATCATGGCCGACCCGCCGTGGGACATTCACATGGAGTTACCTTACGGTACCATGTCAGACGATGAGATGAGGCAATTGGGGATCCCGGCGCTCCAGGATGAAGGACTCTTGTTCCTCTGGGTGACCGGCAGAGCCATGGAGCTGGGAAGAGAATGTCTGCAGCTATGGGGCTATGAGAGAGTTGACGAGATCATTTGGGTGAAAACTAATCAGCTGCAAAGGATAATACGTACTGGTAGGACGGGCCATTGGCTGAACCACGGCAAGGAACATTGTCTGGTCGGCATGAAGGGCAATCCTCGTATCAATCGAGGATTGGACAGTGACGTGATCGTCGCCGAAGTTCGTGCCACTAGCCACAAACCCGACGAGATCTATGGTATCATCGAGCGCATGAGTCCCGGCACCAGAAAGATCGAATTGTTCGGTCGGCCGCATAATGTACAGCCCAACTGGATTACGCTGGGCAACCAAGTGGACGGTGTTCATCTGATTGATCCGCAGCTTATTAAAGCCTTCAAGAAACGTTATCCCGACGGAAACTCAATGAAGCCTACTAAGCCATAAGACTATCCTTGTCTAATAAAGGATTGAATACAGAATAATGATCGAATTTTCGAAGAATTTAAAAAGTAAGTTACTATTGAGAAAATCTTGATCGTTTTTTTTTAAAAAGGTTAGTTATATCTCGCTTATTCACAATATACCGAATTTAATAGACCAACTTTCAGACATTATTGTTATAGTACAATGTTGTTTAAATTTGATAAATAATCCTCATTACCCTTTTTTTATTTCTCAAAAATTTTATAAATTGTGTTATTAAAATCTTTCTAAATAGGTGTAACATCTGTCGATATAAATTAAAGCCGCTTCATATTTTATTAGTTTATTACAAAAAATGTGTATATAAATTATAAATTCCATTTATCATTTAAATATATGCTAATACAAAATGAACGCATATAACTATTGATATAAAAGACTGACTTCCCATGAATATTTTGAGATAAATAATAACATTTGTACATATATATTACATTTTTAGACCATGCTTTTTTCAGCATGTATGTATACACACACGTGTAAGTTGTTCTTCCTTAATAAAATTAGTTACCGGAGAATATCAATGTGGATTAAATTTTTGGAAAGCTAATCAACTTTTATGATATAAATTAATTTATGATATAAATTAATAAATTTTAGCACGAGGTTATTGCAGACCATAAATATGTAATGTGTTAACTGCTTTATTTAAATATAAACACAAATAAATCGAATATTTCTAAATTTATATCACTGTTGTGTTGGAATGTGTAATAAATTGCAATTTTGAAAACTTTTAGTTATTAACAATTTCTAATTATAAAACAAGTCTCGTGAAGAAAGATTGCAACATAGATAAGAATAATTTTCGTTATATTAATTTGATATTTTTGTACTAATACACCAACAAGAATGCTTCTTATTGAAGAGATAAAAACTCGTGAATAAGCTTTTACTATATGCACGGTCTGTATATAAGACCGTGACTATATGTATCCAATACTGTTACGTTTTTGTTTGAGTAGACTCTTCCTTATGGAAAAGGAAAATAGATTATCGTTTATACTGTTTGTGGAAGTTCTCCTTGATATCGCCGTCCTCGCAACGCAATTATTTGACACCGATAACTTTGTGTTGTCCAACAAGTTTTCCTTATCGTCGGTATTAAATACTTTATCCGGAACGCATCTAGAGTGTATCTTGTTGAATGAATCAACCCAGTGTCTTCTTTTGTGTCCGTCTTCCATTATGAAAGAAAATTCTCCAATTTTGAAGCAGATTTCTGCGGTATTTTTATCTTCCACTTGTACATAAATCTGTTCCTTGAGTATGACGGGAAAGAGTAGATTGTACTTTTTGTTAGGACGTCGTGTAGGACGAGTTATCGCGAAACAAGTGTCGAAAAGAAAGCAATGATATTTCTGCAAAGATATTAATTCAGGTTAAAAAATCTATTCAAATAAAATTTATACGTGTTATCTCCTATAAAAATGTGAAATGGAACTTACTATTCCACGTGTATCCTTAAGCTGGCCCTCCGTAATCAACTCTGTAGCGTTAGCGATGCATTTTTCAGGATCGTGCTCGATCTTCGCGTTTATCTTTGACTGAGCAAGCTTGCACTCAGCGTCGCCCATAATGTGATCGATATTCTTCAGTAAATCGGACAGTACGTTACTCGCCTCTTTCAACGGTAAATGATCCGCATCGGTAGCAGGCGTGTACTTTAAGATTTCCTTCACTAATAGCGGATACTTCACGATTCTTGAGCGTGGCACGTCTAGGTAAGTCCACAGATCAATGGAATGTGGCGATTCTAGACGTTTTTTTAGAAACGACTGGAACCTCTTGTTGGTCAATCTCTTCTCCTCCAGTAAATTCCTCGCCCAAACCAATGTTCTGCACCTCTCCAGATATGGTTTCTTCAACGTAGACAGCTGTAAACACAATGACGTTAATGTCACACGTAACACAGTGGGATGCCATGTGGCTCTGTGTGGGAGCGACAGACTCATAATTGACGAATCTCGAATTAAATCCCTCATCCCACATACGGATTTTTAAATTCATAATTTATGTAAGCTAAGGATAGAAGGCCCTGACAGAAATCTCCCTAGCTCTTTTAGTTAGGGATTATGCATGTGGCTGACAATCACATTTATTCTTGCAAATGTTTAAGAGAAAGCCCGAATCCTTAGAAGACAGAGAGCTACTCTGCACAGCTACTTGGGATTATGGAGCAAATGTCGAATGACTGATAATGCACAATGAAATATATCAATAAAAGAAGAAAATTAACTGACCCAATTTAATAGAGTTGGTCCCACGGCCTTTGTGAATCCGTATCTATCACGCAACTTGAACAATTCATCCCTCAAGTTACTGTGTATCCCGATGAGATTTACGAGATCACCAAAGAGTGTGGATAGTTCTTCAGAGTTAAAGATTTCGGTGGTTGACATCGGTTCGTAATAGAAATCTCTTAGCATATAGAGCTCATTCAGTAGCACATTTTCGCCACAGTATAATTCATATATAGCCTCTTGTCGCCTGATTTCATTTCGACTTAACATACTGTTCAATCGCTCCTTGCCAGGTGGCTGCGCGATGTCTAATATCCAACTCCTGATTGCCAAATTGTTACAGCTCTCGGTAACATTCTTCAATCTGAAATTAGGACATGGTTTATTCTAAGAGAACTTTTCTCATAAGTTGAGACATGCCTTTAAGCAATTACTTTTTGCGTAACGTCCTCGTGTCTGCTTCGTCCTCGATGATAGACAGATCCGAGGAGTTTGGCTGGATCGTGAAGGATCTGTGCAGGGTGTTTCCCGATTTATTCGCAGCAGCGGATGAGGAAAATATGCTGCTAGCGACCTCCGTGATTCTGCGACGCTTCTTCTTCTTGCCTGTGTCGGACTCCATGGATATGTCCATTGAGCTGACGCTTATCGCATCGCTCTTCAGCCGTTTCCTCGGTCTCTGTAGCAGTGTAGCAAAATATTTTGGCGTTTAGGTGTCCGGAGTAATGGGACTGTTTTCTACTGCTAAACTTGCTGCACTAGTTTAGAGTTTATCTTTCTTACTCCACATTGGAGTTTATCTTTCTTATTCCAATGTGGAGTAAGAAAGATAAACTCTGAACTAGAACCAGTTCAGCAATGGAAAACAGACCCAATGTCAGCAGTCAGCGGCAGGAGCAATCTCGTCGTCGCCTAGCAATGCATGTAACGATAATAAACACCGGTGCCGCAACGTGTACGTGACACCGGTGTCACTCTGATCGCGACGACTGAAAAATTGGAAAGGGAAACACACGGGCCGCGATGACATTAATGACATTGATATTCGAATGTCGGTTACAAGTCAGCCGGTCCCGCCAGACATCGGTCTCGCGAAATATCGAGATAAAGATACACTCACCAGCCAGAACCTTTTACGTGGCTCCTGGAACGTCTCCTTGATCGTCGTGTTGCACTCATCGTCCATCTCTATGTCAAATTATCTAGAAAAAAAAAGATAAAAATCGAAATTCCGCGAACAGCTTTGACTCGCCCAGAGATTTAATTTGCCTCAGCGGAGCGGTTGTAGCGTCCACACTCTTATACACCTCACGCTTTTACACCTACACCTCTTACACTTACCTCGCACGGCTTTGTTATCGAAATCAATATTATAAAATTAACATGTTTTTTTTTATAATTTATAAAAACCAATATTTAAGAAAATTATTATTATAACCGTAAAAATACAAACATTTTTTTTTTAATTGTTATAACAAAATTTTACAATCTCTCGAAACATTTAAAATCCATCACCTGAACTTTCCATACTTTTAAATTTCCTCTCTCTCTTTCTCTCTCTGTAATGTTTAATTGTATACCCTATCTCGTTTCAAGTGTAGAAAGTAACAAACGCAAAAGTAATACTTGCAATTCAAGAAATTCTTCTCCTTTGACTAATATAGTCAAAGTCCTAACTGCGCTTTTCGTAATTTCTTATTTAAATTTGTTCTCCTTTTTTCTCCAAACAACTGTGAGCGCATATCTATTTCACTTTGAATGCAAAAAGTGCATCTAAACACGATTTTAAATTTTTAAAATTCTTGAAATTTCGATTTGATCTCTCTCTCTCTCGTCGATTATATTCTCCTATTGAGAATATAATTTGATTTTTGAGAATTTAAATTTTTGTCAATTGTATAGCAAAATCTGAGAATTATCTATGGACGGTAAAGCCACTAGCTTTTACCGATTCCAACGCGTTAAATTATTTAGCACGTGTATGCGTACGATTCACGTGCGAAGCACTCGTAGCGTCGTGTACACAGTTTTCATAATCTGATTGTATACGAGATTTCTCGCCTTTCGGACAATAAATGTTCAGTAATTTCAGAATTCGAATAAGTTATGCATCGTCTTAACTTACGCGGCCGCGATAACTTGACGTCGTCGGTTGTGATATGTTATTTTTAATATTCTTCGTGTGTTTCGTTGTTTGGATGCTAATCAGGTAGGAATCGATTCGCTATCACCGACTACGGAATAATAATAATTTGAATGGAGGTTTGACTGTGTAAAATCGTCGCTGTTAATTGTGATAAGAATAATAAAGGGTTAAAAGATCGTTCCACACAAGGTTAGGAAATTTATAATATCGACTGCGGCAGTAATTTATTGATAATCACATCGACCAATCGTAGTCGAGTATTTCCTACAATGCTAAGTTAGGTTATGGTCTTCGGAATTCCACGGCATACGTTGGGATGTATTATTGCGATGTATATATTTATCTCGAAAGGTGGAGGTAAATAAAGTTACGGTTCTAAAATAAATTAGTAAACGTATTGTTATTGTTGATAAATATTGCTAATGTAATAAAATAATTTTCTGTCTCATTAATGTGTGATTTTAATCGACAAAATAATCGTAATACTTTGTGTTTGTATTGCTGGGTCTACATAGAGGTTGTAAGATGTAAGCAGTAAGCTATTAACTAATGGGATTTTTACAATTCAAAAATAATCGACTGTGGTTGGTCAATAGCTTACTGCTTACATCTTACAACCTCTATGTAGACCCAGCATAATGTTATCCACGCCATAATAAGAAACGTTAAAATTTTTTAACATTTAAGAATCGTATTGTTAATTGTGCATATATCGCTTTATGGTCTATTTAAGTGTACATTATACTTATATAGGTACAAGAATATCAGATATATTTAAGTGATAGATTAGGTCGTAAATACGAGACTCGTAGATGACTATAAACTATCACGTAATACTTGTTAGAGATAGAAAAAAACAACGATAAAGAAATATTTCCTTTTTTTTTTTTCAAGAATGGACAATGGATCGACCGATTCAGACAAGAAGAAAAGGAACAAAACCACAAAACAGCTTGCTCCAAGCACTGAACGTAAGGCATCCGGATGCAATTGGGAGACGTACAAGAATTTGTTTCCCAAGCCGAAAGCAGAAGAAAGCACTGGAGAAAAAAGCGTCTCACAGAACAGGCGAAAGATTAAAAAAGTACACACTACTCCACTTCGTACGGTAAATAGATGTATACTAAAACTGTTTTGAACATAAATGTTATTAATTAGTGAATTATATTTCTTGACACGTATCTGCTAATCGTAGGAGCCACAAAAAGGAAGCGGCAAGCACAATGCCGTCAAGAATAAAGAGAACAAGAGTCTGACGAAGCAAGTCGCCATGGACTGCGAAATGGTCGGGATCGGCGACGGCACGGAGAGTATGATAGCCCGAGTATCAATTGTAAATAAGTACGGTGATTGCTTGTACGACAAGTACGTCAAGCCGAGGGAGAAGGTAGTGGATTACAGAACTGCGATCAGCGGCATCCGACCGGAGCACTTGCAGAATGGAGAAAGCTTCAAAATCGTGCAGAAGGAGGTGGCGGATATCCTGAAGGGTCGCATTTTAGTGGGCCACGCGTTGAAGCACGATCTCAATGTGCTGTATTTGTCGCACCCACGAAGATATTGGCGGGATACCTCGAGATACAAACCATTCCGTCAGATATCGAAGGGAAACACTCCCAGCCTGAAGAAGCTCGCCCACGAATTGTTAGGTAGGGAGATACAAGTGGGCGAACACAGTTCCGTGGAAGACGCAAAAGCGGCGATGCAATTGTACATGTTGTATAAAAATAGGTGGGAATCGGAAAAAAAACATTGACGAGCAGATTTTCATAAATATCTTCCACTTTTGCAAGTCTTTCATGGAACGTCATGACCATGTAACATAAAGAACAACATCAAGTAAAAGTATAGTGCGACTTTGTCATTATTGCCCGATAGACAGTCACATGTCTATCACACATGTTTAACTCTATGATCATGTTTAATTAGGCAGATATAATTAATAAGCTGTAATAATATATTTTAAATAATAAAATCGATATGTACATATTTTACTGTATGTACATAAAGATAAGCACCTCTTTCACATCACATAATATAATTTCAATCAAGTTGTTTCCTCTTCTTGATGTTTCCTCTTTTGAATATCGCACATTTTTAAGGAAAAAACTTAAAGTTTAACTGACGTCGAACGTTGTGCTAATCATCGCATTCAGGGATAATAAAACATGTAAAAGAGGTTGAAGGTCTAATCTTAACGTTTATTTGGTAAACACACGGGATATATGACCTTATCGGTATCAGCCTTGTATTTCCCCCTTTCTGTAATGATCGCTTAATACTCTATTCGGTCATTTTGCTCTTCGCTTCAGCTGTGACACGTGTATCGCGCACTCCACTGAATCCCGTTTTTATGCGAGCGCTTCGTTTTTTTCCGTTGGTGAGTAACTAGACTGTACTTTATCAAAACTTTATCTTGAATTTGATTAACACACCACAACATCTATCTTGTCTTATCAAATCTCGTTAAGCGTGTTCTATTTATGCATATGTAGCGCGTTCAACGTGTAAGTTAGTCGTATTTTCAGAATTTAACTCGCATCTTCGAGAATCGAGCGATGTTAAGCGTGAAAAGTTTCAAACGTGATAAATTTTAATTGAGAAAAATAATATATGAATGCAATTTTTCTTAATATGTGATAAAAGTACACGAAAGAAAGGACGAGGGTTCGACTTTCGATTGGACCTGTTGCACCTTTCACAAGTCTAGCCGGTTCGCCCGTACCGTTCGCAATCGATTTCGACAGGAAAAGTTGCATAAACGAATCGCACGAATGCACGTTCGTTCGAAGATCTATATTAATTTCTCATTAATTATTAAGAAATTCTCAAAATGGCACAGGACTTCTGTTCAGTTTATTACCACTTTACTTGCCCACGAGAGGTGACACAGTTATAAGACACCCTGTATTAAGTGTAATCGTAATTATTTATAGAATGACTTGTCAATTGCATAAACGTTTCATGTGTGACCGATTATATAATAATATTACGATAAAAGTGATTCATGATTCAATAGATTAAAAATCGAAGAAAATAAAATGAGCTAATGAAACGAGCTAGTTATTAATTAATGCTCTTTGTAGTTATGTATTATAATTTAAATATAAAAATAAACAAAGATGTCAAACGTTTCGACCTATAATAAGGTCATCTTTAGTGCACAAATCATGAACAACGGTAATTATAACAGTAAATTGTTATTAAAGTCGTAAAGTATAAACGCAAGTTGGAATTTGTGTACATCGCTAATAAATGTTGTAGGACTAGGTACAGAAATTTTTTTGGATAAACAGGTTGAACATCGAAACATTTGACATATTTTTATTTTTTAAATTATAATACATAACTAATAACAAGTTCGGTTTATTAGCCCATTTTACTTCTTTCGAATAATATGTTACTTAAAATAAATATAAGATAACAGCTTCTCGCAAATTAAAATGTAAGCAAATAGATAACTTTTATCATTATTCTTAATCAGTATTTATTATTCTCGACCAGAACACCTTTATCTATATCTATCTCTGAACTCTTATGACTTTTTAATTATCTTTCTTTCGGTAAAAATAAAAATCAATGAATATTAATTGAATTTATCAGAAACAAAACTGATTAACTCCATTTTTTATAAATTTCTTACTTTTAATACCAAAGCACATGATTAGTTTATAATTTCATCGATTTCCTTTGTTTTTTATTTCATAAAGTTGATTACTTTGGCTTCTGATAGGTTTAATTATTACTCTAACTCTTATCAAAGAAAAATTGTCTCTGTATCGGCAAAAAAAAATGACAAAAACAAGCGCGATAGGTCCAAAATATCCATATGTATTACAAAATAAATATACCACGATCGTGCTTCATTAACTATGAAATAGGTTGCCGATATAACACTTTCGCTGAAAGTGCCAGGATTCCAGGAGGATTCAAGGAGGATTCCACGTGTTCTGCGAAGCTTAAAAAGCTAACAACCGCGCAATCATGAAAATCGCCGTGATCGGCGCCGGAGCTGCGGGACTCGCTGCACTTCGGCACTGCGTTTCCGGTACTTACGGCGATCAGGTGGTGTGCTACGAAAAAACAGATCAAATCGGCGGGACCTGGGTCTACCGGGAGGAAACTGGTTCCGATAGATACGGTTTACCGATTCACACTAGCATGTACAAAAGCCTCAGGTACGGTCGCGTATTTTCCTTGCAGACAATTTTCGTTTCCTCGATAATCCTTGGTCCTATAGAGAATACGTTCTATTATATATATAATAATATATATTATTAATAATAATATATACAATTATAAATAATATAATTAATAATATATTATTAACAATATGTATAGATATTTATATAATTATTAATAATATATAAGTATATAATAATATACATATATTTTATATATTATACATATACCTACATATGTATATAATAATAAATTTAATATTTTAATTTTTAAATTTCATATATACATATATCAGTTTCACTTCTATATGTCGCATCGTTCGAAAAACTTGAACTTTTCCATAAATATTTTCGTAGAAATAAATGCTCGATAAATTTCATTCCTGCGTGTATTTTAAACGTTTAAATCTATTGTAAATTATTCGATGCCGTTGATGAAAATCATACTGCCTAATTATTCTAGAACTAATTTACCGAAAGAGGTAATGGGCTATCCGGATTTTCCGATACCGGAAGGACCCGAGAGCTACCTGACGCGCACGGAGATATTAGATTTCCTGAATGCGTACTGCGATCATTTTGCGCTACGTCCTTACATTCGGGTGAGTGCATAGAACTGCAGAGGGTGCACAGTCACGCGAAATTGTGCGCGTATTAAATATGATTTATACATTTATTCGAATTGTCGTTAATGAATTCACAAGCACTGTTATGTTTATTAGTTATAATATTATAATAATTATATTATTAATTTATATATCGTAATATAATGATTTATTATAATAATAAATCATATATTATAATATTAATATTATTATAAAATTATAACTGATAAATAATATCTAATAACTAGATTCTAATAGTATAAGTTTGTCATGGCGTAAACATTCCAGCTGCAGCATAATGTAGAGCTGGTGAAGCCGGTTGCGGGGGACCGGAAGTGGTCGGTCAAGGTCAGAGACTTGCAGGGGGACGTAGTAGTGATCGAGCCGTTTGACGCGGTCATGGTGTGCAACGGCCATTATTTCGAGCCCAGAACCCCGAGTATACCCGGCCAGGACATCTTCACGGGCAAGCAGATACACAGCCACGATTACAGGGTACCCGAGGTCTTCGATGGCAAGAACGTCGTCGTCTTGGGAGCTGGACCTTCCGGTACACACGACATTTATATCTGCACTCACTTAATTACTTCTTGAACGAGACATTTTTTTTCTTCTCGCGATTCCAGGGATTCGTGCAATTTACAGTCTTAACGTTTTCCTTTTGTGACTTCTGATCTTTTCCTCTAGTAATCTATATAGTTTTATTAACATTTCGTTGCTAAACAAATGTTTGTGGATATCTAGTTTTGAAGGCGCGAACAATCGGAGAACAAAAAGTTCTTCAGCAAAATTATTGATTAAAACGCAGCACCTTTCTGTTTCCCCGGTAGGTATGGATTTGGCGTTGGAAATATCTAAGAATGCGAATCGCGTGATTCTGAGTCATCACCTGACCGAGACCATCGCCACCGTGTTCCCCGAGAATGTCGTGCAGGTAAAAGCGCAAGCCCAGAAAGAAAAATAGTAAAATCACACGTGGAGGTACTTCTTAGCGGCTGTGATGGTTTTTGTTTTAGAAAGCTGACGTAGTGGAATTGACGGAACGCGAGGCGGTTTTTGCGGACGGGACGAAGGAGCAGGTTGATGTCGTCTTCTATTGTACAGGTAGATTCTCTCCCTTTATTGACGGCAATTGTTATGGGATATATTGTCCCATTCTAACAATTAAAATAACATCCTTTGAATCCCTTTCCTTAAAAGGCTACAAGTACAACTTCCCCTTTCTCGCCGAGTCCTGTGGAGTCCGAGTTGACTCCAACATGGTCACGCCCCTTTGGAAGCATCTGGTGTCCATAGAGAATCCTACTCTGGCACTAATTGGTCTGCCGTTCTACGTTTGCGCCTTTAGCATGTTCGATTTGCAGGTATAAATCTTTTTCTCGCTAATCATCTCCCTAAAATTTAGAACTCAAAATATTATGATACCTACGTCTCTCCTCTTTGATAAATTCACCTTCTCCACGTTTCAAATTGATACTTCGAGAGTACGTCGGACGTACAAAGGCCGCGCGCAATCCACTTATTTAGACACGCGACATTCCAAGCCCGTGTGGGGCATCCGGAGCGGATGAGATTGTCCCCGAGCGCGGCTGAAAGGAACGCGGTCGCGCGCGACGAGGGAAAAAATGCTAGAAAGTCACCGTCGCGCATCCGCGGCGTCGACCGGCCGGCCCGGTCGGGCCGGTCGACCGGCGTGACTACGTGCCATCATCTGGTAATGGCAATGCGATTACTTGCAATTTCAAGGTGCGATTCGTCCTACGACACTGGCACGGCGAGAGGCAGTTTCCCGCGCGAGCGGATATGCTGCGCTCCGAGGCGGAGGAGGTAGCGAAACGGGCTGAGAGAGGTCTTCAGAAGAGACACTTTCACATGATGGGCCCCGAGCAAGGTCACTATTACGACGACCTGGCGAACGTCGCGGGGGTCACGCCGCTGCCGCCCGTACTGACGAAACTCCACAACGAAAGCAGCATGCGCTTCCTGGACGACCTGGTGCACTACCGGCAGGATCGCTACAAAATCCTCGACGACTACAATTTTGTAGAGCTTTAACGCTAAAACGGATTCGCGAGGATTAAATATTTTTCAACCGTGAATTTTGTTTTTTTATTCAATCTGGGGATAATTTTTATGTATATTCGAAATCGCGCGATAGAGAAACGTTCATGCCTATTCTTGCTTGTAAATCAATTCTTGCTTTCCTTCGCGTGTGAAATTAATGCGTGTGAATTTTTCTGCCGTTTGGACACGAGTAATTATCTTTTTATATTGATTAGAGTTTCACTTTTGTGTAGATACTTTTTAATGCGATATAATTGTTTAGGCGTTTAAAATTATGATTTTGTTATAATTAGCTGAGATTTTTCTAATTTTTTAAATTTTCCCTACTCGCTAAGATACTTAATTAAGTCTGAATAACATAATTAGAAAATATCTATCGATTTTTAATGGCCTATACAAGTTGCAATTAATAAACCCGGTATTAATTATAAGGGTCTTTTTAATCGTAACCGACACAACAAATTCCATTTAAGGGCTGGTGGGAATACTAACAACACACATACGTGATTTTAATTACAATACAACTTCTCCTACACGTCGTAATTATAATATGCTAAAATAAATTAAGTAAAATACATTAAAATGGTTCTTTTTTGCAAATTTAATTGGAAATTTCTCAAAATTGTGACATGGTAAAGCAATTTGGTAAACGGAATCGTTCAGCACCCAAGAAACTATTCGTTTCTGTATATTTTTTTAAAACAATATCATCCATGCGGATAGTCGATCATCTTTATACTATTTGATCATCCCCGGACCTATTTGAAGATTACTTCCGTAATCTTTATCACGCAGTTTCATTCTTTTAGCACTCTCTTAACAATATTGTTGTTGCGCAGGTATAATATATTGTAAAATAGCTGCGCAACGACAATATAACGATAATGATACTGTCGAATCGTTAAAAGTTACAAAAGAGGTCTCCAGGATTAATGATTTAATGGAGACTCTCGAATAGCTGCTTCTTTCGAACCAGGTCATCCGCGGACGTCGTGCACGTAATGTGCCGTTTCGGCTACAGAAATTTTGAAAAGTTACCGCAGAAACTTATAGCCAAATTTGTTTTCTCTTTGTTTCGAACATTTTTCAACTTTAGCATCTCAATATTAATTGGCTGTACGGACTCCCGCTCTTGGAGTCTGAGCCCTCCTATCAGGGACCCCCAAGAAGACGAATCTTCTTCCCAAGTAGAACAGAAAAATTCAATAAAGTCAAAATGACGTCAAAATAATGGTAAATAACATAAAAACCGTCATTTTGCCGTTATTTTATCTACCATCATTTTAACTTTATTATGACTTGCTGTTTTACCTGGGGCTTCGAACTTCCCGCAATCGCGCGGTCGCGTGACTTGCGGCGCGCGCATGACGCAGGCGCAAGATGTGGCTGCGGCGCGGCGGTCGCGGTGGCGGCGGCGGCAAGGCAACGTACGCCGTACGGCGGTCGGTTAAATGTCTCGTACGCACGTACGAGACGGCGAGCAACGGTGTGCACTGTGCCGTGTGATGTAGTTTCTGGTCGTCGATGCTGCGCGAGCGTATGTGTGTGTTAACGTTCTCCCTCTCTCTGTTCGGCTCACACGACGTGCGAATGCGCTATCGTCCGAACGCGACGGGTGTGCGAATAGTGCGATGGTAGTTTCCGTGATCCGCGAGTGCGAGTGATTCAGTGCGCCGACGATAACGGATTATCACTTGGCCGCACCACCGCTGGTACCATGACGGTTACGCGTGTTGCTGAACGCGTCGTCATCGTGCAGGAAATGCAGCGTGAGTAATCCCCGAGTAGCCCGTGTGTTGTTGTCGCCGTTGTCGGTCTCGCCTTTATCGCTGCCGTCGGAAAGAAAACGGAGGAAAAACGTTCGAATACAGATACACACACACACACACGCACACAAACATAACGTATACATGTATATACCTTTTCCTCTCTGTTTCTTTTGCTCATCTGCCTCACGCTCCACCTCCCTCTTTCTCGAATCTCTCTCTCTTTCTCTCTCTTTCTCTTTCCTTCCGCGATAAATACGAGCAGTCTCTTTCGATATTTTTCCGCTTGGCTCGTCGTCTCGAGAACGCACGCTTCACTTCGTGGCTTAAGCTAACGTGCGCGATCGAGCAGATCACGAATGCAGGTCGGGAGGTAAAGCGTAGAGCCCCGCGATATCGCGTGCGTGCCATTGTTGCACCGCACGGGTGCATGTGGCCTGCTGGCCTGGCCACGTCGATGCGGGAGTAACCGTGTGGGAGAGAAGGAGAGACGGCGAGAGGCGAGAATTAAGCGAGAGAGAAAATGAGAGAGAACGACGAGGGAGTCGCCACCCCCCTCGACCCCTCCTCTCCGCCCCCCCCCGGGCGGCGGAGCAATATTTACGTTACGTAGCGGGCGAGCGTGCATGGCAGTGCATGGTGTCGCGCGAAAAGCACGCTCTTTTCTCTCCTTTTTTTTTTCCCCCTTCCCGACTCCCACCCTCCCGCGCCCAACTTCGCCTCGTTCGCGGGAGAAACGAGCAGCTATGAAGCTAGAATACGAAGTACGCTGCGCACTGTACGATCGGTACACGCTTCGTCGCTGCCCTACCCCTTTTCCCCTCGTGGCGTAGAAAGTGCAGGTGAGCGCCTCGAATCTCGTAAACGAATGGACCTCTACCTAATGATCGCGCGTCATACGCGAGCGGCATATTCGCGCTCGCGCTCACACTCCTCGCCGCTCCGCTCCGCGCCGCGCACGGGTGAATGCATTCGTAAGAATGCATTCACGTTCGTGCGGCCCCCTCCGCTCGCCCGCCATGCCCCGCGTGCGTGTTTCTTTCTCTTTTTCTCTCTCTCTCTCTCTCTCTCTCCCTTTCCCTCCGTCTCCCTCTCTCGCCTCTGCTCTGGCCCCTTTCTCCCTCCCGTCCGCGGTGGCGTTCCTTGCCTCGCTTTATGTAATTGCGTCCCCGCGGACACCTGTCCGTCGGGAACACGCGTGCGGCGCGGCGCGGCGCGGCGTGAAGTTGGCCCCGGGACCGAGCACGTGAGAGCGAGAGTCCGGCAGTCCGCCCGAAATCGCGCGGATCGGAGTATCGGAGATACTCCGATTTTTTGCCTCCTCGGCCGCGCCTTCCGTCTCCTTTTCTTCCTTCTTGTTTTTCTTTTTTTTTTTCTTCCTTGCCTCCCTTCCGCTCCGGAACCTGGGGACTGCACGTCGATCGCGTTTTCAGCGCCGCGGCTCAATGGTACACGCTTTTACGAAGGTGCGATTGCAGAAAAACGGTTATGGGACACACCGTAACGGTTTTATAGAGATCGAGACTGGATTAAGACCGTTCTACTTTCCACTTTCCTCCACGCGCTCGTGCGCGCCGACGTCTTTTCGAAATGCTATCGGAACCCGGCGAGCACCCCCGGCATCGCCGAGGTGGAAGAGAGAATCACCGTCCGTGACGTGATTCTGCAACGTGATACCTATATACGTGACGCGTCTCTAGGGACGAGTCTTCTCTTAATTACGCGACGGTCTGCACGGTCATTCTCTGTGCGTATTTCGTTTGCATGCGACAGAATGTAGCAAATGTGCGTGTTTGTGTGTGTGTGTGTATTCGATCGACGCTCTCCTTCCTCGAAATAGCGATCTCGATATCCCGGCAAATTGCTTTAATTACGAGGTTGAAAAACGTGTTTGATTGATATAAGTTTTTCTTCACTTTTTTTTAATTTTAATTTCTAAGGAAAATTCCACGAGGAAATTAATTAAGTTAGCTTCCCGTTATATGTATTAAGCTTTATTTATAATTCTATTTAATTTAAGTTATAGTTTTCTACTTAATTTACAGTTATCCATAGTTTTATACTTTATTTATAGTTATATAGTTTGAGCTATAATTTATAAGCTATATCTAGCTACGTTTATATTAAGTTATATTTATAAAATACAATTTGTGATATTTAACATTATGTGACAGTTGTATTCTTCTTGGCAGGATTTTGAGACGAACGCAAGGACTTTGAGATGGCTGCGAAAACGGACGACGCAGCGTCCATCGACAATCCCAACGACGGTAATTGTTTGTCGCTTTCGGATATACTAACTTAATGTAGTATAGTAAAAGTTTTTCAACGCGCGTGTCTCGTCTGCTTGAAGGAGAGAGTCTGGACAAGGAGATATTGACAATCGGTGGAAACGATGAGCGAAGGATTCCGCCAACGTATATGTACAATACGGGATCGGAGCAGAGTACAGGGACCTCGGACCAGGAACAAATCGCTCGAAACCGCACTCCAGCTACGGAGGATCAATTAGGTCCATTACCACCTAACTGGGAGAAGGCGTACACGGACACAGGAGAAGTTTATTTCATAGAGTATGTATGCAACGTCGCCTCGTTTATTCTATTATATGAGAAGATTAAATTGCAAATTCTTATCAAAATGAATCTGATAGAACCAGCTATCATTGCATTGGTTGCAAGATATATCGTTATAATAATTGTTATAAATATCGTTATAATAACTTTATTAATGATAACCTTATTGTAGTGCAAATGATATGAAATATTATATACAGAAGCAAAAGTATAGTAGAGAGCTGCACCTTAAGAGGTGAGACATCAGCAATAACTATTTACAAAACTAGACTTTAATAAATATTAAAATAATAAGACAAAAATAATAATTATAATGTATAGTTATATATGCGGATATGTGACTGACACTAAGAATATGTAAATAAAGATGTTCATACACACTAATATATGACCATAGAGATGTATAGAATTCTAGAATAAGTAATAATAATATATAATAAATTAGCAATTAAAGAGAATATTAACAAGTAGACCATGAAAATAACTTATGAGAATACAATGCGTGAGACTGTGGGAAATCTAGTAACATTCAGTATAAAATAGTACTTGTACAACATAATCCTGTTCCATATTATTAATCAATCTTATTTCTTGACATGTAAAAAGTGATATTGGTGAATCATGTTGCAGCCACAATACCGGCACGTCTCACTGGCTGGACCCGCGTCTGTCGAAATTTCAAAAGAGATCGTTGGAGGAATGCCTTGACGATGAATTACCCTACGGTTGGGAGAAAATTGACGATACCCTGTACGGAACGTATTTTATCGATCACGTGAATCGTAGGACTCAATACGAAAATCCGGTGTTGCAAGCGAAAAGAGCGCAGCTCGAAAGGAAGAGTCCCAACTTTACCAGAAATCCCGACAAGCTGAAGGGTCAGAGGATACGGACTACCTTAACAAAGGGTTCGCGGGGCCTGGGATTCACCATTGTCGGCGGTGACGATACCGTGGAAGAATTCCTCCAAATTAAAAGCGTCGTGCCAAATGGTCCAGCGTGGCTGGATGGGAAGCTACAAACCGGTAATTTCCAGATACCGCTAATTCTCAAGCGTGTGATTCATTTCCGCTTCCGCATCTGTTCGCACAATTGTAATTTGTTTTCAGGGGACGTATTAGTATACGTTAATGACATCTGCGTACTTGGATTCACACATAATGAAATGGTAAATGTATTCAAGTCAATTGGTAGAAAACATGCGGTAACCTTGGAAGTGTGTCGAGGTTACCCGTTGCCTTTCGATCCCAATGATCCTAATACAGAAGTTGTGACCACGATCGCCGTTAACGCGCCAGGTAAAGCAATACATATTTGCGTTTTTATCAGAGAATTAGAATTATAGATTTACACGAATCTTTTCGATAGAAGATCCTGCAATGTATATGGACTTGAACTCGTCTCTCCAAGATAACGGACGTTTCAATTTTCTGGACTCCACTTTCTTACCGGTGCATAGTCTGCAGAATGGTGAGAATCTTGCCACGACGTCCGTCAATTCGATGCCCGATCTCTGTATTTCGGACAAAATCAACACGATAAAGAGACCGAGCAGTACGGATATTCTGCTGTCAGAAAGCAGCGATCTGAACGATTGTAAGGACTCGTCGGTGTCTTCCAAGCCAGAGTTTCTCAGCATCGCTATCGTAAAAGGAGCTATGGGATTTGGGTTTACGATAGCAGACTCTGCACATGGCCAGAAGGTCAAGAAGATTCTGGATCGTCAGCGTTGTAAAAACTTAATGGAGGGCGATATTCTGGTCAACATAAACGATATCAACGTCAGGAACATGTGCCACTCGGAGGTGGTGCAAGTATTGAAGGACTGCCCGCGTAACGAGGAAGCGTTGATACACGTTCAGCGAACGACGACAAAGTCGAAAGAGAAGAAGGAGAAGAGTGCGCACGACTTTTTTAGAAGCAAAACACCTACCGCGGATATCTACAGCACCCAGTCGAAAACGGTAATACCGAGCAGACCGAAAACGCCGTTGATCGACACCAGAAATCGTCCTAAATCGCCGACCAGCGCGAGCAGACCGAACTGGAACGAAGTGCAGGGCGAAAACGAATTGAATCCGCTAGATAACCATTATAAGTACGCCGACTATTCGCACGGGATGTACTACTCGGATCAATACAAAGCTAACATCACGGGCAACCTGTCGGACAATTTCGCGGTGATGAATCTCGACGACGATTCCATCAGGAACGTTCCGAAGCGTGACTGGGTGGCAAACGACAAGTTGAATATCAGTAACGACATGTATTCCATCGACATCTCTCACCATAATAATATGCTCAAGCAGAACGGATACTTGCACTCCGACTACTACAAGGACGTCTATCCAGTTCAGTCGCATTCCCAGTACAATGAGGACTACAATATGTATTCCATTGGGCAGGAGCAGAATGTTGACACCGGTGAGATCTGGGATAAGCGGAAAGAGACCACCAGTTTCGAGCATGAACAGCCACATTCCAGTTCCATATCTCGGTACGTATATCATTCCAAAATTTTAAAGAATTTATTTAAATCGTACAATTGTTTTTATTTTTTAAAGCTCCTAAATTAATATTTTAACTATTAGATAAAATTTGTGTTTAAAAATTATTGAACATGTTTATATACATAGAAATTTAAAGAAATACTGACAAAATCACTTTATTTGTGATATTAATTTAAGATATCCTCAATACACGAACGAATTGGTCTGTCCAATGGTACCCGATATAGAATGGATAGAAACTTTAGTGACTTTAGTCAGACAAGATACTGGATTTGGATTTAGAATAGTTGGTGGTACGGAAGAAGGATCTCAGGTTGGTGTTGATGATCTGTATTAACGATGTTACTTTCGTGTTGCAAAACTAAGTGTAGTCGTCACAGCTAATAAAAATGGAAATGTTAAAAATATTACGGTTAGCAGGTTTCGGTCGGTCATATTGTTCCTGGTGGAGCGGCCGATCTTGATAATAGACTCAGTACCGGCGATCTGATCATGTCTGTCGACGGAGAGAGTGTCATGAACTCTTCTCATCATCACGTAGTGCAACTAATGATTGCGGCAGCACAAAACGGCCGAGTGACTCTGGGAATACGACGTCGGATCAACACACAGGAGCATCTTCAAGAAAACCTTCAATCGTCTTACGGTCGACAAATGAATCTTCAATATCCGTATGACGTTACTGTCACTCGAATGGAAAACGAGGGATTCGGTTTTGTTATAATCTCGTCTGTTAACAAAGCCGGCTCCACGATCGGCAGAATAATCGAAGGCTCGCCCGCTGAAAGATGCGGAAGATTAAACGTCGGAGATCATATTCTCGCTGTCAATCATATAGATATCACAAACGTTTGCCACAAGGATATCGTCAATTTGATTAAAGATTCTGGTTATTCCGTCACATTGACAATTGGATATCCGTTGGACGATTGCTGTAGCAATACATCTCTTTCTCAAAAGGTACAGGCTTGCTTCGAAAAATGTTGTAATTTAACTTAATTTTTTAGTATATTGCGAAAAATTTCTTTTTTTCTTGTTTTACTCATTGTCCGTGCTGATTATGGAGCGATTAAAGTGTTGAATTTTTCTGTTTAGGATGAGCTTACAGGAGATGGAGATGGAGGCCAGTATCATGCTGTAGAGTTAACTCGGGGTACCCGAGGTTTTGGCTTCAGCATACGCGGTGGCCGTGAATTTCAAAACATGCCGTTATTTGTCTTGCAAATCGCGGAGAACGGCCCAGCATCTATCGATAACCGGCTTAGAGTGAGTAAAATTTTGATGTATTTCCGTTTGAATAAAATTGATTGGCTCGTTTATTACAAACTATATGAATTCAATACAAGGCTGATACAAGCCTCAAGCCTCAAGCTAGATAAAAACAAGAAGAAAAAAAATTGAAATTTTTATCGTATGTACATCCACTTATCTTAGGCTCGTATTGTCTTATTTAATTTAATTGGAAATAAATTTAAATCGAATATACATTGCTAGAAATATAATACGTTTTAAACTATGAATACACGATGTTATACGCAAGTGATATGTTATTTCTAGATTGGCGATCAGATAATTGAAATAAACGGTATTAATACCAAAAATATGACGCATACAGAAGCGATTGAGATTATACGTAACGGTGGACCATCTGTTCGTCTGTTAGTACGACGTGGCTGCCAGATGCCTTCAGTGGTAGGTGCTCCTCCACATCTCTACGATATGAACATATAGACAATTAACTTTTTGATAATAACATATTAATCTTAACTTCATGACATTTTCTCTTACTTTTGACGATACTAATGCTAACATTAGCACTATATAGAATCTCTTTGACGATCTGGAAAACAAAGCTTTTCAGGGTACATAACATTAGGTACTATACTAAATGAAGAAGATGAAAGACAATACAAGAAAAAAAGAATCTCAAATAGACGATTACGTAATTCGTTATTACAAGGGGAACGGTAATATGTTTAATGTAGACATGACAAGAAAAATGTGTTGTATTGCACATTTCTTTGCAAAGTCTTAGGTGATTTTATAGAACGACAGGGACAAAAAATATGCATTTATAAAAATTATACATGTATAATTTATTTTTGCAATTACATCGCGTAATACTTCCTTTTGAACGATGTTTCGATAACGTTCATATAATATGAATGATTCAAACATTTTAAACTATGTGCACTGCAAATTTTCCATTATGATAAACATTTGTACTTGCCTTTAAAAGTAGCGCTGAGCTAAATTTGATAACACCAATTGTGATCAATTTGCGATAATGAGCGATGCACAGTGATGACAAAAAGTTTCTATCGTAATTATTATATGCTTGTAGGCATATTAAAAATATTCTCTAAGCAGAGAACGGATATTCGAGAGGGAACACACAGATGACTTTTTTTCTTGCAGCTATCATTGCGCAGCTTGCGAAGGTTTTAATATAAGGACAATTGTATTTGCTCATCCTAACAAAATTAGGCTGGTGCTAACCTAGTTTCTCTTAATTGATCTAATCACAGAGTAAACGTAATTCATCCTAACACGTGTGATAGCTTTGAAAGTATATGTGCCTTTTTGCGCGTGTTCCGTATTTTAATGAGATTATTAAGTAAATACCGCAGCCTTCGAAAGTGATTGTAAATCTTGATTGAAATTCATTATAGAGTAATCTCACAATCGACCAAATAAGTATTCGACCGAACCACGAGGGCACCCCGTGCAGGCATTTATCGAAATTACCCGAGAGGGGTGTGCCCCGCAAAAAACGTCAAAAAGTTCGATTTTCCATTTCATTGAACTGCTGCTCATCCAAAAACAGATATTTGTAGCGAGCGTTTTCGGCGTTTTCACGCTTCTCGGACGATACGAGATAAGCTAATATTTCGTAAGATCGAGAATTTATTCTTTTACGGAGAGGGCGATTTTCACGGCATTTATGAAATGCGCTTAAGCATAGACTTCTTGTTTCTTCTTTTTTTCTTTTTAAGTCTTAAGAAAGCAAACTGTTTAATTTATACAAATGCGAATAGTGTAAATCACAAATGACTTACGCTATGTGGAAATACATGTATAGAAAATAGCGCAATATGATGCATCAAAAGCGTAAAGTTACGGACGCTATCTATTTGCTGACGCAAACAGTATCGATACGCATAAAGAATCTCAGAATTCGATATCTTATATCATGTAGAGATGACACAAACAGCTGTGTGCCCATACGCTGTAAGGTGATACTGTAGACTGGCGTTTATAATAATATAAATTTATTATTCGTCTGCTCTTCTCAATAATGTTTCAAAGTGTAGATTTTTAAAATTTAGGCTCCTATCATATACATATATAGACACCACTTTGTAAATCTTTTTTTTAGATAGTGACATAATTGTGGCCTTGACGATAGTGTTACGCGAGAGGTAGTAATTGTTTAATTGTTCTCGTAACGCGCGACTCTGCCGTTTTCGGATTATGATAAAAATTTGAACCATTCATCATCGATGTCTTGTCTCCCCCTTTTTTCCTAAGTATTTATTACCAGTTATATGAAATGTATATGTATGTCAGTAATTATGTATAAAATTAAGGACTCATACAACCAAAGAAGTGAATGCACTTATCTGCCATTTTGTTTTGAGATTGAGTGGTGGAAGATCGATATGATAGAATTTATTATTGTAATAATTAATCAATCTTTTTCGGGCAACATTTATTCTCGCGCCCGCGATTAATCCACGTTGTTTTTATCGACGAATCATGCATGACAAAATTATGACGGAGAACGAATTTGACAGAAATTATTCTTCATTCTTCCTGTCTTTTTTCGATGTTTATGAAAGTTACATGTTTGAAAGAGTAACGTATATATTTTTTTACTTGTAAAATAGTGAGAGATGACAGATGTTGTTCGGCACGATGTATTAATGAGACAAATGATGAAAAAAAAGAAAAGATAAGCTAGATTGTATTTTTAGATCTCAGGATTGATGTGTAAGATAAAAGAATGTAATACATATATATGTGTATATATATATTGTATATGTATATACATGTTATATATACATGCTATATATATATTTTATATATATATTATATATATAATATATATTGTATATATAAAATGTATAAGTATATATATGTTTTACATTTATTACATGTGTATGCTTAACGAACAATTCGTATAAGCGATAAGCAGCAGCAAACGCATTTAATCGGATCACACAGTATCCATTTTATAATCATCGCGTTTATTTTTTATAATTATATATATATAAAGAATTTGTATATTGTATAGGATATTGCGTAAGTTTAGTGTAAATGTATATACTTGTTTTTCGAAGACTAAAGGATAATGTTGATAATTTATAAGGCTACCATAAGAAGCAATAACGCGTCAATCGTTGTCTCATCGAGATCCACATGAGAATACCGAGTCTTTACTACTCTGCCTTTTCTCTTGCCAAAGCTCCAGTTACATCGCATTTTTTTTAACGTGATCATGTCTCGTAGGCAATTGCGACGAATGACTTATGTCTATTTCTACCAATGCAGATTAATTTTAATCTCGGTTTAACTTGCCTTTCATCTTTTTCTAATTCTTAAAACTAGAAAAAGATAAAAAGTAAGTTAAACCGAGATTAAAGTTAATTTACATTGGTAGAAATAGACATTAGAGTCTAGTTGGAAAAAGAAATATCGGAACATTTCATCGTTGCCGCGAACGTTACATCTCGAGTAGTAAAGACAGCACCGATCATTAAATTTTTAATCGCACGCAAGGAAAGTATTTTATACGTATTCGATTGATACACCAATTTAACTGAATATCAAACGGTTATTTTGTACGAGCTTCGTATATTTATTGTAATTCAGAATATAAACCGAATTCTGTACATGTCCGTTATGTCTTAAATAATCGTCGTTGAATAATCCGAGGTAAAAGAAAACTGATATTGTTGCTAAGAATATAATATACTACCGATATATATTGTTGTTGAGATATACTGAGATAATAAATACTGCATTGAAAAAACTTCGAAGGAATGTGATTTATAATCTTGTGGAGATTGTCGTCTTATATTTCCTCTCTCTTTCTCTCTTCTCACCCCTTCCTCGCAATTAAATTGAGGACAAAATATTTGTCATTAAGTTTACAACAAAGCATCAATGTACAATACAACTGATATAACTGCAGAATATTTTTGTGAGACATTGCTAATTACATAGGCGGTTCTACGAATGTCACAATCAAGGATTAAGTTATCATTAATCAGTTATTTATTATCGATATATAGATACAGAAAAACAACTAACTATAAGTACTGATAATTAATCGACGACGCGCGCATAAGTTGCAAAAAAATTAAATTTTTTGGAAACAATCTTGGTAAATAATCAAGCATCTTATACTTTATTTATTATATTAAGAAAAAGTAATTCTCAACTTATTTAAAGTAAATTTAATTATATGTATAGGTATCTTTATCTTCGTTTTAATCTTTTCTTTTTATTTATGTTCTATCAGTGAAGAACTGAAACTGCTTCATATATTGTAATGCGTTTAAGCTTTTCACTCTCAAATCATTTAAACTGCAAAAAAGATATTTGTAATTTCGATAATTTATGTACTGAAAAATTTTTAAGTATTTATTTTTATTTAGTTGTATGTAGACATGTATATAAATTGATCTTTGGCAATAGCGCCATCATCCTGTTGCTGTAGACAAATAAATGATACGTATGTAATAGGTAATTTGTAAATAGTCTTCAAAACAGATAAGTTCGTTCAAACTGCGAACAACTGTTTAGAGATGTAATCTAAATTAAAATTCGAAATATTATCTAAAATAAATATTAAACATTTCAGCATATGGTTTATTTATATACGAAAATAATAATTTTTTTCTGATACCAACCATCTAAAAGAAACGGAAGAAACTTTGCATTATAAATACGTTTTTGCAAGATTAGATATTTAGGTAATTATCCTAGGATAATTATATACTTGAATTTATCTTAAACAAATTGAGAATTACTTTTTCTTAATATAATAAATAAAATATAAAATACTTTGATTATTTACCAAGAAAATATGTTCTTTGTTTCTCCCCCCCAAAAAAATAATTTTTTTGCAATTTATGCGCGCACGTCGAGTAATTATCAGTACTTATAGTTATAATTGTTTTTCTGTATCTATATATCGATAATAACTGCAATTATCGTTGCATAATTTTTAAGGCTACAAATATGATGCTACATCTAAAAGTAAACATGAAGACTCAAAAAGGAGCAACAGCTTATACATATAAGATTTAGGTAATATTAACATTAATATAAAGCAAAGAAACATTATCAATTAAATTCTAATCTGTTCTATTCTATAAGTAAAAACCTAAGACGAAAGGAAGTGGATAACTAAATATGTGTTAGATAAGGATGTATGTACAAGATTAAAAAGAAACTAATACATATATTTTAATATATGTATATATATATTTATAAATTTATAAATAATATATAAATAGTAATAATATTTTATTTTATAATTCTAAATATACCTACCTACACATGACGTTACGATGAAACGACAGAGCATTGTAAGTATACTGAAAGTCTCACATTGAAATTAATTTAGTAAGTAAATGATAATTACATATTTATATAAATAATACATGTATA
Organism: Leptothorax acervorum; assembly: GCA_035220615.1. Taxonomy (NCBI): domain Eukaryota; kingdom Metazoa; phylum Arthropoda; class Insecta; order Hymenoptera; family Formicidae; genus Leptothorax; species Leptothorax acervorum. The sequence continues at coordinate 419,002 of JASTWQ010000019.1, forward strand.
AAGTGAAAAAGGTATAAAGGATAAAGATAATTATATATATAAAGTAAACGATCCTTCCCTCTCTTTCTCTCTCGCAATTATTGTCAAGGAGAAATATTTCAAAATATGTACATTAAAAAACGTGTCTACTTCGAGCCATCGCCCTTTAAACACGGCGCTGTCGCGGAACAGGGAAACGAGCAAGCTTTTCCATTTTCGCGAAGCGATCATTAGCGATCGTGATCCGTTTACGCTTGTCGGTCAAACTGGTTAGCCTACAGCCCCGCTGAACGTTTCCGCATTCCAAGGCGGCGTACTTTCCGAGGACGTGGAAAGGTGGATAAGGTTATCGATCCTTATCGGCGCATTCATTCAAGATCGGCGATTTCCGCGAAAATCTGCGTGTCCGATCTTTCCAATTAATCGCGATCGGCGCACGGGGAGGCCAATTACGGCCGCCTTGCCGGCGCGCCGATTGGATTGTTGGCAATCACTTTTCTCGAAACCTAGGCGCGCACGTCATCGCCGTCATCGACCGATCATCGTCGGTTCCGCGTAAACTCCGGAATCTGTTGCGATTTCTCTTCGCGCTAATCCTAATAAAATTAATCTTAAGATCGCCACGTGAGATCGCGCGCAAACGATCGCTTCTGACGTCAAATTGAATAAAGGCGATACGAAATCTCGCGGGGTAAAAACGTACGTAATAAATAGATACATAAAAAAAGAGTACATTATCTAGTTCATTAGAAATGACGTCGATTAAACTTTGATTAACTTATCGGTGATTCACTTATCCGGTAATACCTAATATCTTATTAAGGCTCCTGTTCACTCACTGCAGCCATCTTGGATTGATGACGTCAGAAGCAAGAAAAATATCAAAAATTCTTGCGACGTATACATTCAAATAAAATTGTTTTTCAATAAGATAGCATTTGTAGTCGATAGAATAGAGTTGTAAAATATATACCGAAAACATTCCTTTAATCCACATATGTCAAATTGAATTGTGCTAATCAAGGACGAAAACTAACCGTTTGACAGCTGCCGAATTGAAATAAATATTTGTTTTCACATATTAAGTTATAACCAAATAGGAATCTTCGGTATATTTTAACACTACAACAATTGTTTAAAATATAAAAACACTGTACTAAAACGAAAAATAACGTTGTAAATCGCAAGAATAATTTAGCTTTTTAACGTCATTTTTCACGCCTTTTAGTTCATAATTTTGCCAGGTGTGACGCTGTGTGTACTGTCGACACGGACTTTAGATTCAAATTACACATTTTTCAGTTTCTTTTTTAAATTATATCCCTAATCCAAGAAGTTCCAAAGATTGATCAAACTTTTTGAGAAGTAGGTATTCAGAAAGTTCTGAAAACTTTGGAGCTTCGGCGAAAGACAGCTGCGTGACCTGTTGTGTTTACGTTAATAAAGCGCCAATCGTCAGCGTAAGGTGTCTGGAGTCCGTTATCAGCTGTTTGTTTTGTTTATTCTGTGCTCTTTATTGGAATATTGTTGCAAATGTCGAAATCTGATATTCTCATGAATAACAGTGGCAAGGCCATTAGGAGACAATAATGCTCTCTAATCCTTGAAGGACCCAATTCTCTGCTATAATAATCCCTTTTCCAATTTCCTTTTAAGATAATAATGTTGATGTGTATGCTCGAGCTTTATTTTAATTTTACCTTTTGCTTGTTGCATTTTATATTCTTTTAGAAGTAATAAAGAACATCATATTTTTTTAATAAACAAAACCTTTGCCTAAAATTCGATTTTTATTTCCATCTTACTTTAACTTCACCGTGTATATTCCAAAAAAATTCGAAAGTATCCAAAATCGTTTCCAAAGCGTTAATTTTCGATTCTAAGCATTTCGGATTAATGATACTCAATCTGTTAATTTTTGTTTTTAAATAATAGAAAAAAAGATTATATTAGGAACAAATTATATAATTATAAACTCTTTTAACAATATTGTCGCTAATTGAATAAATCGGAGCTTGGTCGAAGTCATCATAAACGGAGTTCTATAAGCAAATAACGATTACGTTCGATTATCATATTCGTTTGTATATACGATATATGTTTCTCATCTCGCATCGAAATAATTTCGGAAGATAAAGTTAACGCGAGAGAGAAAAAGGGAGAGCAGATATCGGAGCGTCCGTCCCGCTCCGAGATTTCGGGGAGTTCGGAGCTTTTGCGAAAGAATTTAAAATTTAAAGTAAAGATCGCGGCGATCCCTCGGTCGATACGCATTTTAAAAGGCGGCGCGGCGGCGCCACCTAGCCGTGGTTCCGAACTCCCGAGTTCCGAGAACGCATCACGCTTGCTTGACGTCTCGAGTTCTCGACGTGACGTCAGTAGTTGATCAGTGCAGTGCGGAGTGCGGCCAGCAGCAGTACGGACACGGGTATACGCGGATCGCGAAACTCGCGCGCGGCGAACGTGTGCGTCACGGCGACGTGGTTCACGGGTGACGAGGAAGCCGGAAACGGCGAAGGCGCGACACGCGGAGACGCGGTGTTGCGCGGTGGAGACGAAGCGGAGCGGAAAGGTCCCGCGGGTCAAGAGGATCCTCGGTGGCTCGCGAGGGTCGGCGGCGCAAAGCAGCGCAAAGTGATCCCGACGCGCCGCCCCCGGCGCGGCGCGGCGCGCGGAGGGCAGCAGGGGGTCAGCAGGGGCGGAGGCAGGGGGGAGGCGCGATCCACCGTCCCGCATACGACGCCATCTTCGCATTGTGCGGTCGCGCCGTCGCGGACGCCGTCAGGTTGACGGCACTGGCCGATTGATCTCGCGCATACGTGTGCATACATACACCCTGCCGTATACACGCTTCTCGCTGTATACGTGCGTGCGTAAAACCCGCGCGGCGCTCGCGTGTTTTTATCCGCGAGAATACCGCGCGCGCGTCACGTTGGGTGCCGCGAAGGTCCCACAGACGGGCGGTCCCCCTGGCCCCGTGGCCACGCAATTCGCGAATGTAAACAGAATACTCCGTCCGCGCCGGATATCATCATGTGCGACACGGGCCGGATCGGAGCTCGTCGCGCCCGAGTCGCGCCAGGCCGGAGCTGAGAGTGCTGTCGAGCGCGCGCTGTTTGTGAGGCGAAGTGAAGTTGCCGTCGTAACCGCGCGCGCGTGTCGGTGTGCGCGTTCCTCGACCCGGGTCGCGCCGCCGCGCCGCGGCCGCGCCGAGCCGCCATCGGAGTGTGTGCGTGCGGGATTACCGTGAAGTGGGAACGGCAGCTCCGACCGCTCCGGGCTCGCCCCGTTGCGTTGCGTGTGTACTCGGCATCTCTATTTCTCTCTCTCCCTCTCTCTCCTTCCCGTCTTCCTTCTCCCGACTCTCTCGCTCCTCCGCTCCTTGGCCTCTTCGTCTCCGTTTCTCTCTCGCTCTCTCTCTCCCTCTCGCGGTCGCCTAGGATATTCCCGATACCTGAGACGGGTTCGCGTGCGCGAACCGCGAACCGCGTACGGTTCTATACGTTGGCTCCGTTGCAATGAGAGATCTCGGCAGGAAACTCGCGGACGGAGCTGCATCCAGGGTGAGTAACTTACAATGAGTATATACTTGATTTCTCGTTTTTCCGCGATTGTCGCGACCGCGCGGTCGCGAACCACAAGGCGAGGAATAGCCGAGGCATCTCGCCGACTACGTCTCTTTATTTACTCCGACATCGTTTTACGCGAATTAATTGTCGCGCAAGTGCTCCGCTCCAAACAATGTTCGCCTCTTCTCGCCTCCTCGCCTGTCCGTTGAATCAAGAGTCCCATAGCGCAAGATCTATACACGTAGCGCACCCTCGAGCTCCTTCACGTCGTCGCCGTCGACGTACTTGAAAGTCGTAAAAGATCACCAGCGTTCGCGAGTACGAAACGGTGTACGGACCCACGGGGCAGGATCCGTGCTGAAAGACCGGATCCGGTCCGGCGGCGAGATTTTTTTTTTTCGCAGGTAGGGACGACATCGTTGCTAGACGGATTGTTTTTCCGGCCGAGGCGCGAGGGATGCGGATTGCGCGATCTTTTCCCAATGGATATCCGCGCAAAAGTCGCAGGCTACGGCGCGATCGAACCCCTTCCCTTCCTCCCTCGAGGTTCAAGTGTACGGGTTGAGTTCGCTTACGCGGTTGCGTTCGTGTGCGTGCGTCCGTCCGTCGAGCGGGGTGCTCTCTCTCTCTCTCTCTCTCTCTCTCCCCCCCTCTTTCATTTCTTCTTTCTCTCACTCGCTCGCTCGCTCGCTTGTAAATCGAAATCCGAGGTGCTTTTCGAGCCGCGTGTTTGTCGCTCGTAAAAAGCCCCACCGAGCCCGAAGGCAGAAGTGAGAAGCGGGATGGCATACTGCTGTTTGTCTCAGGTTCGCGAACCTAAACCGACGATGGAAACGTATATACGATCGGCAGGCAGGCAGGCAAAAGGCAAGGCAAGGCAAGGCTGGACGCAGGCAGAAGCTGGCAAGCCTTTCGTCTCGTTTTGCGGTTTAACGTCCGCAAATTTATTCCTAATATAAATTGAGAAACAGCAGCGGAATTCGGGCGTTTTCAGCCGCGCTTGTTTTCGCCGGTGTATTTTTCCTCCTTTCTCTCCACCGATCTGAAACCAAGGTACACTTTGTTCCGTTTTTACTGGGGAAATCCGTAACAGAGCGCAATTGCAAAAGGAGCAAGCCTTTCTTTAGATAGAAGGAAAAGACGTCAACATTTATATCTTGATGACTATCAAGACGCCAGTACATTTATTATAATGAATATTATAAAATATGTAAAGAAAAAGATATATGAGGTATATATATCCCACACAACACACAAAGACGCCAAGATATTCAAAAGATGTCCATTACTCTATTAGACGTCTTTTAAACGTTTCTAAGATTTCTTTGAGACATGCATTTGTTGTGTGGGATGTAATACATAAGTTTAATTTATTTATCTTAATTATTTACATGTTTGAGCTTTTGCGGCAAGTTTCTAAGCTGTATGCCCCTTCTTGAAAATAAGAAAAATATATGCGAGGGTACGTCTATACGTATTGTGTTAAAGAAATTACATGACAAAGATACATAGTATAGATTGATAATATTTTAATCGTAATATTTATTTGTCTTTATTAGTTAAAGTTAATGAATTGTCTTCGTCCACTCTTTTCGTTCTTCTACCAGATTCTACCTGTGGTAACGACTCTCAAGAGTCGCTACCACAAATTGTAATCTGTAGAGCACGTTCGACATCATCCCTTTTGGCATTGGTTTTTCGTCACGTGAGAGCAGTGAGAGCAATCTCGGATGGTTAAAACGTGACCCCAACTGCGCGTTTCGAAAGGCTGTCCTGAAGGTACCATTGTTACAAACAAAAAGCGAAGCTTACAGTTACATGAAAATAATTGTCTGTCAGTAGCTGACCACCACAAAATTTCGCATAAAGAACTTTCCGGGTTCTAAAACTTTCCGAGTCTTTCTAGAAGAGACCATGAATTTCGGCTGAAAAATCTAGAAAATCTAACAATGTCGGGATACTAATAATGAGCCTCGTTGTTAGTATTTCAACACCAAAAATACTGTAAATCCAAGTGTGTTATTTTTACACACATAAACGTCTAACAATGACACATTTAACCAAACTCCTTTTTATGTGTTTCTTGCATATTAAATTTCATTTAACACGTTTCAATCGTATTAAATTAAAAGTTAATACGTTGAATCATGTTAAATGACGTCATTTAAAACGATAAGAAACGTGTAAGAAGAGCTGCAGCTAAAATAACACACTTGGATTTGCAGTGAACAAAAGTAGAATTTAATATTTTACCATGATTTGTCTCTCATAAATTAGACCGCGAAATTAACAGTTAATTTTTATTGTATAACTGCAGTATTTGAATAATACATTTTAATAGTTTCTTAAAGCATCTAACTTGTAGCACCTATTGTGGCATATTTATTTCTTCAATTTATATACTGAATATTTATTCGTATAGGAGAGAAAAGCCCAAAATTTTAAGTCAGCTCTGCCGATTATGTATTTAATATCCTGCTAACACTTCGAGCACTCAATTCGGGACTTGACCATTTAATTAGCAATCTTGCAATACGTTGCAATTTATTTAGCGCTGATGAGGGACTAATTTTAGTGAGGATAAATGCCTGAGGATTCGAAGGCGTAACGTAAAGGTGTAGGTAATATTTTGTGGATGCCATTCTAGGCTGCAGGGTTTCGATATTCACTGCCAGTACTAAAGATCTATAGTGTATGTTAAGCAGAGTCTACAATGAGAATTTAAAGCGTAAAATTTAAGCTTTAAGCCATAAGCCGTAAGAAATTGATCAATCAAAGTCAAATGTTCTTCTCACATTCGACTGTGATTTGTCAATTTCTTACGGCATAATGCTTAAAACTTAAATTTTACGCCTTAAATTCTCATTGTAGACTCCGCTTGACGCAAACTATAGATTTTTAGTACTGACAGTGAATATCGGAACCCAGCCCTAGACAGTCTCACAGTCTTCTTCGCTCCACGTTTCTCCGATTTCTGTATTGTATCAGGATTGACATGAGCATCACAATACCCGTAAAAAATGTCAAGGCATGCTGGTTCACGAAGGTTCGAAAAAATTTGAAGACGGACGAAAGAATCCGTCCGTCCCTTCACGTATTCGTAATTTTCCACGTTGCCTTTTTCTAACGTTAGGACGCTTTTCATTTGTTGTCTTCCCTACCAATCATCGAGGATCCACGAAAACGTCTGGTCCTATATTACGTACGAAAACCACTGTTCCATGTTAGTCACGTTACAGTCTTCGCGCGGATTACAGATCGTTAGCTTCATAGAAATTCTTTCCCGTGCTCAGTCTCATTTCGCAACATGCAGACATCGAATTAACATCGAAGATTAACGGCAGCTAAGACATTCGGGGGCGAGTTTACGGTGAGAGAATAGAATTTATTTCATATATACCTATAATCGAATTAAACCGTAGGGGTGTCTTTTATGCACAGTGACGGACAAAGGTATCGGCACCGCACAGTTGCTACCGTAAAATAGTCTCTATTTTCGAAGAAAGTGTCCGAAATCGTAATTTTGCGTCAGACATAAGTTTCCTTTCTTATTCCTATCGTCAGAATACTTTAAATCCGCAACTGCTTTCACGTTTCTTCATCTTTCACGGAATTATGAGAACACATTTCGTAAACACGAGAGACAAAGGAAATAACAGTCGATTTGTCGGTTGTAGTTAGCGAAAATCCTTTTCTGTTATGGTTTGTCGACCGCTAAGTAATCGATATTTCCAACGGCGGAGCGATTTGCGAGGAGCACAGAATATTTCTAGAAAACGTCGGCTTTAAAAGACTGTACTCCGCGCTGATCAAACAATAGCATATTTGTTAATTAGAATGCAAAGTTACTTCTCGCTCCAAACGCGTCTCAACTCTCCTGCGTGCATGCAATCTCGCCTTTCGAAGATATCTCTATCGGAGGATTATTGCGACCGAATTGTCGTTTCACGTGTTTCATCGCGAGGACATCCTCTCCTCGAGTCCTGTGACCAAGATGTCGGCTTATGTGCGTCCGATGATGCGATCGCATACACTGTTAAATATTTAAGGATGAAATTTGAACCGGTACCTTCAGTTAAATAATATTTTCGAGAATATTTTATTATTTTATCATGTATGTTGAAACTTATTATTTTAACACAAAAGTATTATTTTACTTCCATTGGTGTAGTTAAATTAATAATAGTAATAATATATAGTTAAATTGTTTTAGTTAAATTAACGACATATTGAGTATAGGAGCAGTGGCGATCTGTATGTAGAAATAATTAAAAATGATTAAAATTGAGTATAAATTGACATTAGAAATTTAACAGTGTATTGTCCGTCCACATCGTTCTCTACATATGTAAATATCCGTTACTTTTATTCTATTTTACAATTTTATTTCGTTAAAGATATTGTGACCTTACTGAACAATCTCGCGCCTTTATATTTCGTCCGACTTCTATAGGAATGGTTAAAAATAATTTAAATTAACATTGTTTTGGTTAAATTGACGAAATATTGAGTAGGAGCAGTGGCGACATAGAAATGATTAAAAATGATTAAAATTGAGTATAAATTGACATTAGGAATTTAACAGTGTATTGTTCGTCCACACCGTTCTCTACATATATATAAATATCCGTTACTGTTAATCTACATATGTTACAATTTTATTTCGTTAAGGACATTGACCTTACCGAACAATCTCGCGCCTTTATTTTTCGTCCGACTTCTTTATTATTATCAGGAGTTACACGGCAAGTTTCAGGTTCTAACGGCCGAATTGAGTACCCTTGTGTCATTAAAAACAAGAAAAAAAATTATATACATATATGTGGATGTTACCGTGCTCTGTTAGCAAGTGGTAAAACTGTTTAGCTTTGTATACATTTTTATTTCTTGCTGTAATCTAGCTTATTATAGATTATTCAAATTAATAATTATTTATATGAACAATAAACATAGTCAAAAAAGAAACGTAAAATGCAGAAAAATGCTGCCATTTGAAAGGTTTCCTTCGGATTAGTCTCGCATTATACTTGTCAGCTCCATGAAGAACCTTGCGTATTGTTTTCAAACTAACGCCTTTGACCGTACTCTTCACTTATCTCTACAGTAATCTACGACGCATTAGCACTAGAATTATTTCTCTCACTGTGCTTACAACTTTCCTTTCCTCTCTAACACTTATTTAGTTGGCTTAAGCTTAAGTGACCATTTCGCTCCTTTTTTTAAACTTTCTTAATATTTTAATAAGCGGTGTAAAAAAACCTTAAGACTTATTTAATACAATTATCCTTTAATGTCGTTAATTTGCTTTTTTACATCTTATTTTGTCTATAAGCTAGTCTATAAGCACTTTTTATAACTTATAAACCAACCTAAATAGTAAAAATAAAATGAACATTAGATTTTTCCATCGCCTCTTCTTGTTTAACAAAAAATAATAGATGTTATTACCAATAAGAACACAATAATTCATCAGTTGTGCGAATAATTTTGTCTAAAAATAATTTTATTCGCGACACCTTTTTGTTTTTTAGTTTACCTTTAGTTTACCTTTTTTCCTTATATTTATTTATATTAATTTTTATAACGTATAAATAAATGTAAACCAAAAAATATATAAAGGTTCTTACAAAAATTAACATTTTGATTGCCATTTTCTTCGAAAATGCAACTTGATTTTACAAACCGTCTTGCAGACACTTTTATCCATCGTTGTGTATAGATAAAGGTGAAGATACAGATTTTTTTTCTATCCGTCATTGTGTAGATATAGATACAGGATCCGGAAATGTATGGATGTTCGTGATATACGGAGCATCGCGTTCGTTTTCGGAGTTTATTATAAGTTATGAGCGTGCTTGCCTCGGCATAATTATATTCTGTTATATTATATCGTATGATGCTATATTATATCACACGATGTTATATAACATCACGATAAAGTATATAGCCCAATTTTCTATCTATCAGAGATCGCTCTCGAGTCTCCTATCTTTCTGGATAGGTACTTATTCGCGCGAGTCGTAGCATCGTTACTCGGTATCTCGACGTATCGGAGAAAGGACGATATTATTGAGACTTATTTACTTGTGCAGCAAAATGATTCTTCTTAAGATCTCCTGAAATCGTTTGAGAACAAGTATCGCGTTGAACGAGTCGTTGACGATTTCTAACGAATCGATCGGTATTCACAGAAGCGAACCGCTAAATTATCTTTTTTTTTTAATTGCTGGCAATTCAACAATTAATTAATTTCGCCATTTAATGTTCCGCTTCTTGAAAAATAAAGCAAAAAGGGTTTTTGTTTGAGTGGTATAGCTTAACGATATGGTTTCATGTATCAGTGATCGAATTTTTTTTATCGATAATGATCGATAGGGCGACATTCTCGAGATTCCAAAGGGAACAACGAAGTACCTGAGAGTCGTTGAAGGCAGAATTTGCGAGACATATCGGCGACCCGAAATGTTGTCGATACGTTTTCGGAGATTGCGTTGCAACAGCATGTTAATAAGCCGATGACGCCGAAAAGTAGATAACCCGAAAGAGATCGATCTGTCTCGCGTCTGAGCGGAGCCGATATCGCCGCGTGTAATCTGGTTCGATGGTAATCGATGAAGAGAAAACGATCGGCGCGAACAAACAATGCCGATAACGGTTATATGTTTGCGAGGAGGATATCGTTCCCGCTGGTTCGCGGCTAGAGACCCTAGAATAAGAGTCTGGCCATAAGCGATTTTGTCAAAATCCTGCGAGAGAGAAGGATATACATTTTGTATCTATAATATCGCTATCCATTCGCTAATCGCTATCTACTTATTGCTGCAATACTTATAACACTTTTACAGCTGTCAAATGTGCTTGAGCGTGTCAGATGAGGCCAGGTTAAAAAGAAAGCGGTATAAGCGAATGTATATCCTTCTCTCTCGCTACAGGATTTTGACAAAACCGCTTAATGGCCCGACTCTTATGCGGGGTCTACAATGCGAGTCGTAAGTCGTGAGTCGTAAGAAATTGACGAATCACAATTGAATTTGAGGAGAATAATCGACTGTGATTGGTCAATTTCTTACGTCTCACGACTTACGTCTCGCATTATATATATATATATAAGACCCCGCATTATTTTAGGGTCTCTATGTAGTTGCGCCGATACTTCGCCTCTCCGTTGCCAGCCGCGTGGACCGGTCGCGAGAAGCGAAATTCCCGCGAACGCCCCCTCGCCAGGGGCTGGCCTTTTTTTCTCCCTTTTTAGAGAAATCTGTCATTCCACAAGCGCTCGCGCGGAAGATATAAATACACGGCGCGCGGCGGCCGCGGCCGCGGCGGGGCGGCCGCGCTTTCCTCGGAAAGCGTCCGCGCGAGATCGCGAGCTCTCCGCGCGCCTCTTAATCCGATTTGCGCTATTTGCGAAATGTATGTACGCGAGCGATGTGTATCTCGGCGCGCGTCTTCCAAGAAGCTCGACTTCCGGTGGAAACTTATCTCGTTTCGTAATCCATCTTTTCTCAGCGACACATCTCTTGCGCGCCTGAATGCGTAACGGCGTGTGTGGCGCCTCGCTGAAATTAAATTCGATAAAATTGTGTTTAATTCTCGGTATACGCGCGCGCGCGACGGGCGCTCTTATCGTCCAGCTTAAGCTTAAGGTTCAATGAAAAGACGCGGTATTGCCCGATATTACGTCAATCGGCCCCGCCGGCTTTGAAAACAGTAACGTAATACGACGTCATCGGTCACGAAAGTGTCAATAAGTTTGGCGATAAAAATAAAAATTAATTACAAGAGAGCACACACAGAGCCTTCCTTATAATTGCTCTTATCAACGCTCTCGTTACCACGTGTTACGCTCATGCCATCCCTATCGTCTATGAAAATGATCATTATAACGACGATAAGGAATACCGCATGGCTTCGAATTTGCATCGCGACATTTTAGAAATGATTGGCGTAGGCCAAGAGAACGATTTCTTATCCGAAGACAAATAATTAAGAAAAGATTCTCCGTTTAATATATTGCCTCCTTTCAAAAAATTTCAAGAGAGAGAGAGAGAAGTGTTGAAATATTTTGAAATTTGATCATATCCCTTTTAGATACCGAAAATTATTTTTCCAATTAGCGATCAGTTTAATTCTGATCGTCGAGAATGTATACATATATATAGAAATGTAATTTTATAGTTTTAGAACGCCGAGAATTAATTGCAGTCGAAGCTCAATGGTTTTCAGCAAAAGCAATGCATATTTCTGGATACCCGATCCCGAAAACTGCGACGCGAACAATCCGCGGAGTTCTCACATTCGTATTGCGACGCGAACAATGCCTGGATACGATACGAGCTGCAGGCTGCAGAGCGGACGTAATCGTAATCGCAGCGCGGCGCGACGCGCGCGACGCGATTGAAACGAAGACTCGGGGCTCTTTATCAGTTTTCTTTATTATTCCGCGATCTGCCCCGCGGCTCGAGCGTCCGCGAGCCAGGGCACGGAACGCGAGCGTCGAGTAAAGTGGCGGGCGATCGATTTATCGGCGAGATAAAGCGCGCACACGATACCGTTCGCGTTCCCCGATTTCGCCTAGCTCCCTGAACTCCGCAAATACGACCCGATGTTGTTTTCGCGACGACGGTCTTATATCGATCGTCTCTTTCTCTCTTTCTCTCTCTCTTTCTACGCGATTCCGCCGCCTGGATTCCGTTGCGAGCGCAGAAAAATCGCCGCGCGAAACTCGCGCCGCGCGCCGTAGCCGGTAGCGAACGCGAAGGTGAGAGACGCGCACGGTCACGGTCTCTCCCAGCAGAACAGAACAGAAATACGAGATTCATCCAAAGGTTCTTCCTGTCGTTATCAATTCCGGATCGGATTCTACTTCGTGACACATATATTCGGTATTCCAGCTACACGATGCACCTGTTATCGTTGTGGGTATAAAAATGCGATTAAATGCGGAGTTCAAGGTGCAACGAAATAAGCGAGAAATAAATTTTCAAACATATTTTTTTTCCACTTTGTATCTTTCTCTCTACAAACATTTTTTCCATTAAAAGATTAATCTGGATTGTAAATCTTACCAATTTGAAACTTTTCCATTAACACTAGAACTACCGGAGATTAATATTTATTTCTATACCGAAGAAATCTTAGAAGAGAAAAGAGGAAAAGAGAATAAACAAATTAATAAAATTAATCATGTATGCAATTTCAATAAAAGTCAGGCAAAATTTCAGAAATTAAGATGTTTTGAAAATGAATAATATAATAAATTATTAAAAATGTCAAACGGGTCATTTTGACCCCCTTGGTGTGCAGTTTTAATTTAAAAGATTTAATATGAATTACATATTTTATAAACAAATCTCTTTTCCATTAAGAGATTAACGTGAATTATAAATTTTCTGAAAGCGAATTACCAGCTCTTAAAACTAATTTTCAAACTTTAATCTACGTGTATAATTAAGATTGATTTTCGCGGAATCGGGCTTGCGGCATATTTCATTTTCCCAATAAGATTGGAGTTTGGATTAGTCTGTTAAAATACAAATTAAATACGATTGAGTACGCGAAAGTTAATCGATTGTCGCAAAATTGCACAATATTTCTCGCTGTAGAGTGCCTGTAGAAAAAAATATATTATTTAGTACTGTGTATTAGCAGAAACAGTTTCTTTCTCTATTCTCTTTGTGAAGTGAAGTTATTATTCAGAGTATATTAGAGAAAAAAAGGATTCGAAGATGGAAAGAATCTAACGATGAATTTTCCTGTTACATTCACGTCAGTAATAACGTGTTTGTGTATAATATGTAAAGAGTCATTTGCATATTTGTGGAAATGTTTCCTATCGCGGCGTATGTGTTATGCAATGCACATTATGAATAATTTATTTTGTGATTAATGATTTTAAACTTTTCTTTTTTTTTTTACAAAATTATGTAGGTTCTTTCGTTCTTTTTGTACGTTATTTTTTACAGACAGATTTTCTGGCAAATTTGAAATTTTTTCTTAGCGAAAATATGAATATAATTATTACATCATTTATTACAGCTTTCTAATCTTTAACGTCATGTATATAGGTATATGTATATATATCTTTAGTGAAGCTTTAAATGAAATTTATTCAACAAAGCTTAATTACAAATTTAATAAGGCTTTAAATTTCATTTCCATTTCAATTTAATTTAATAAAACTTTATTATAAATTTAATAAAGTTTTAAATTCCATTTCCATTTCAAGATTCCAATTAAATTAATTGGAAAATATAAACATTTCTCTAAAAGCAACAATTTGAAAGCGATTATTAAATCATCGTTAAAACATCGTTTATTAAATAACTATAATGTTTAATAAATGTTACTACATGATAAACAATTTATAAATTTTAAAGACGAAGATATATATTGTATAAAAATGATTAAAATATTATATTTTTAAATTTCTTTAGAAAAAATTTTTAGATTGTGTTTTTTGGACATTTTAAACTAAAACTATGTAAAATGATTTCTGGATATACTTATTTATGTATCTATCTAACAATAAGTGAAGAGGTTGGAAATTGTCTTTGCGGATCAGATTAGGCAATGCATCTGCGACTGCGCGAAGTGTTAAATAAAAGTTTACTAATTATATTATAGTTATTATTATATAAATTCTATTATGTATTCCAGTATTCTTTTCTTTTCTTATGTTGAAAACCAACCTAGAATAAGCAATCCGATTTCAATTTACAAAGGGATATTTTTAAAGGGATATAAATGCGACAAATGAGAAAAAGATAAGTATACAAATACTACAGTAAAATACACATAATGCTCAAGATAGAGGATACACTGTCAGTGTTATCATCTTAAGTGGAAACATCGGAAAACGTTGAGGGATCAGAAACTGGGTCCTTGGGAGATTAAGAAGCATTTTGTGCTAAATGATTTATATTCCTCTTATTACATTGTTACCCATAGGGACAGTAGGTATTTTTGAGAATTTTAAAATCACAATCTTCCAACAAAGAGCAGGGAATAAACAAAACAAACAATATGGGTAATATACATGACAGCTTATACTGATAAAGATTGGCGATTTATTAACATAAACACAACACGTCAAAGTTCCTCGCCGGAGCGAAAGTTTTCAGAACTTTTCGAAATATTTAAAAAAAAAAAAAAAGATTTTGGTCTTTGGCGCTTTTCGGAACATCGGAGTAGGGATACTCAATCTGTATTTACATATCTCGGCAAAATTTCTCATATGCAAATATTAATCGTCGCGAGACTATGTACACATTATTCGCCGTGATACGTGACGAAATATAATAACGACTTTATTAGAAGCACACCAGTCTCCACGTGTCAAGAATTTGCTCATGTATTTTCCTCCCCCTACATTCCTCATGTGTTTCCTAGACCACTCTAGTCAGTTGCGTCCTAACTCGTACACGGTTCACAAGCAGCGGCTGTCTTCCTCTGCTCCCGTTATTTTTTCTCACTGTAACGAGTATTACAACATTGTTACCTCAATTTTTAGTAATCCAATTTCCAGAACTGTAATTAAAATTATTTTTTTTTACCAACAAAATTTTTTGGTTTTTTTTTAAGAAGATTTAGTGTTCGGTTTGATGAGAATTTTTTGACATCTTTGATGTATTTTTAATAGTATCAGTTTTATATGTGGTAACACATCGATATTTCATGTATGATTTTAAGATGTGCTTTCATTGAATTTATTTGTCTTTCAGTGACGGAAGTGCAAGATGCCTTCAATCGATATGCAATCGATAAGAGTGCCTGGAGAAATGGATCGGTATCCATTGCACAGACCAGACGCTACATCGAGACATGCTGGATGCCGATCCACGCTGGATGTGTCCAGCACATTGGAATCGTCCCCCGTCGCTCGCGAAAGTTTTGCAACATGCTGCGACGTATCCAACACCGTTAATGCCGTCCTGTTCGAAAAGGATACCGTGACAACGCTGGAAAACGAGCCCAATAGTGCGGCTCGCTTGTCACAAGACACTTCATTTTCTCACAATGCCCGTTCAACTGACTCATGCTCGTCGCAAAAAGAATTTGATCGTCCCACCGCTCTTTGTGATCATGGACCTGATACAAGTGTAATAGACCACCGAAATCGCCACGGTTCTACGCGGAGGAGCGACGCGATGAGATACTCTCACGCGGCGGATGCATTCTCGATAATGAGATACGGTTTCAATCAAATGTTAGGATTAATGGTCATCGATTGGATAACGAACTCATCGTGGAGGAGATTGCGAACCTGCTTTCCTCTCTTAATCTGCTTCTTACTTTGTGTGACGCAGTGTACCGCCCACACTTGTTCAGTTGGATTAAGTACACCGGGATGTAAGTTTCGTTCAATAATATATCTTTGCGTATGAAGACAATTGACGAATATATGATACGTTTTATTCACGTATTGGATATTATACGCGTTAACAATTACCGAATTAGTTATTATAATTAATATTTAAATAAGTTTTTTAACATTGTTTTTACATTGACTCAAATAGTTGGGTTTATTTAGATAACCGACGTTTTAAAGTATTGACTAGTGACTATGTATCTGCCATTGCCTTTTATGTTACTTGAGATTCGTGATATTATCAAATTGTATTTTATTCTCTATTATATTATAATAACTGTTCACTTGTAGTTCTTTTTCGTTTATGTACTTTTCAAAGTTCGGATACTTTTTATTTTATTTTGTTAATTTTTATTGTGCTGAGGGATACACTCAAGTAAAGTCGAAACGTCCACAATGTTTTTGTCTACCTTTGGACAATAAACTATAGAATATTTTAACTTGTAACATTCTTATTTGCTTGTAGGTATTTGGCCTCTTGACTTTCTCATATTGTTTTTACATTTAACGATCGTTTACCTTTTTAATATATATAATATATGTGTGTGTGTACATAATGCACATTTGAGACGGTGCGTATATTCGAATGTGTACGTGTACACGTATTATAAAGACGAGATAAAAGCCGTTGTCTTCTGTTTCTCTTGTATGCGTACCGCTGCGCTAGAATTATAAATAAAACATAGTCTTATCTCTCCTTTTGGAATTCTAGTTGAGCTAAATGCATATATCTATATTTAATACGCGAGCTGTACAGTTCACATCGAAATTGCCAACTGCCAACTGTTAGAGTGTATTCTTATGATATTACCATTTTAGTTTTTATAATATTATGATGCGAAATTTGTACCATATATAAATTTTAATTTAAATTTTTTTTTATTCTATTTACTTAAAGACTGCTTATATTTGTTAATTTAAGAATTTTTATAATTAAAGTATAAATATCTTTTATTCTACTTGAAATAGTAACGCTGTAAACTTTATCTTATTCTTTGTAGGGACCTGGCCACAAGGCGATATCGTTATTGAACATGGTAAACCACTCAGAATGTTCTGTCTATTAAATCAGACGATCGTGGATTATGATTATCCTGGTAAAGGTGCGGAAGATCTCCGATTCTTTCGTAATGATCAGGAACTGGAATCGGAATTCGTCACAGTAATTAATGAAACAACGATAGAGCTGTTCATCAAATCGCCACCAGCTTCCGATGACATGTATAATTGCAAGTTGAAAATAAACAACAGCGACTATATAGCAGTTTGTCTCAATAAGGTTGTAGTTGGATGTAAGTAATTATTCTCATTTGAATTATCTTTCGTGTATATTAGCGGGTGTATATTAGTAGGTCTCCGAATTGATGGAACAACCGAGAAAGAAGATTTCTTGTGAAAAAATAAGTCGAAATAAAGTGGAATAAAATTTTTTTATACAAAGTCTCGTAAAATTAATTTTATTCTACATTTTCGTCTTACTTTTTCATCTCTTTAGCTTTTTGATTGTGTCATCAATTTTGAGATTTGTATATATCATGCTCTATTCTATTTCTATTAAAGAATATATTTTCGGTAATCTGATGAGAATGTAAGAGAATATCGAGAAAGCATATACAATATATACATCTTGCATTATTTACAATCATATCTGAAATATAACTATCTACTTCTACATATTCAGTAAAAGTACACATTTATCCTTATCAACACGACCCGACGATGTTTTGCGTAGACAGCACAGTGCATTGATTCTCTTTTCATTAGAATTATGAGTAAATCGTTTGACATGCACACGTCTTAGAAATCGTTTTACTATCATCAACGATAAAGATAACTAGAACACAGACGATGTATAATATTAAGAGTTAGTTAAATCACTTCTTATCCCGTAGAAATATAGTGAAGCACACAATATTTGAATTATAAATTCTATAGGTATAACAAATTATATACATTTATGTGAATCATACTTATACCATATTTATATTTATTTAATAGATTTTATAATTCTTTTTAACATAATATACATGTAAGGTATCCGCAATCTTACAATTAGAAGTGATAAAAATTGAGAATTTGTACGGATAAAAGTAAACTTGTAGGGCTGCGATACAAAGCAGATCGTGATACGCAATGTTTACAAATACAATTTCAAGTATCTGTTATTAACATATTTAGCGAATATTAAAAGCTATTTTAAAAAACTAATTATGTATTTAAAAATAACACGTTTTTTTCTTATATGAAATATTTTATTTTGTTTTGTTTCACGATAGTTCCACCACGTAAGCCTAAACACTTCGACTGTGTCTCCTATAATTGGGAAAGCTTCAATTGCACATGGGAGCCAGAACATAATTTTGTCCATACAACATATGATTTAATGTTCCAATTACCTGGAAGATCGGGAGCGATGTATTATTGCCCGCTTGCGACGACGGCAGAGAATTCATGCATGTGGGATATATATTCCGATCCAATATACAGGCAGCCGTATCCATTTTATATTTTCACACTGAAAGTGTCTAATGCTTTTGATAACATCAGCTTTACATATCGTATCCAACATTATCCTAACGGTATGTAAATTTTATACAGGCCATTATTTATACTTCCTCGTATGAAAATATCTTGCAATAAATAATGCGAAATGTCATGCAATATTTGATGTCGCATATATTTGAATACGTTTGATGTAAAAAATAATAGTGTCGTTGTTTTTAGTTATTCCGGCCAAACCGTACAATCTTACCTTAATAAACAAAACATCAGAGAGCGCACTTTTATACTGGGAACTCCCCTTTCCGATGGCGACATTTCCAGTTGGTGTACATCACAAAATTATGTATCAACATCAGTGGGATCATGAAAAAAATTGGAAGGTACAATTATATTGACAATATATTGATATTTTTTATTGTGTTAGATAATTTGTCGATATCGCAATTACCGAAAAATATATTAATCCTGCGATAAACAATGATAATCTTGATCGAATTTATTCTCCTCTTGTCTGTAGATCGTCAATATTACACATCCTAAGAATAGGGAGCAATGGCTTTTTAATCTTACCGGATTGGAATACGCTAATACAGTATATGATGTTCGCATTTATTTAAAAAGCTCGACAGCTGTAAGACCGGATCGATGGAGTGATTTCAGTGTTGTTACATTCAGGACATCATCAAAATGTAAGTAAATTTATGAATTAAGAAGAGAATCTATTGTCTTTGTTATTTATTTAATTGCATATTGCAAGTAGGCTATGATTAATTACATCTGTCTGTTTCTATTAAATGTTCTCTCATTTGACTTTAGTGCCTGGCGCTGCACCGCGAACTGACATCGGTAGCTTCGAAATTGCTGAAAATAATGGAAGTAGGGACGTATACTTGTACTGGCAAGCGATACCGCAGAACAAAGAGAATGGCGATAATTTTAAGTATCAAATCATTCACGTGGAAGAAAATGGCCGTAACGTTGCGCTCACACCAAGTGAAACGACCAGGACATATGCCAAGTTGAAGGGAATCAGTCTCAACAGCTATCTATTCGAGATCATTTCAACGAACGAGGTCGGTGCTAACAGTGACCGTGCGAGAATATACGTACCAAATCAGCAAGAAAGTGAGTATATTAAGAAGGTAGATGTCAAGAGAGAATAGGAAGATTTAAGTACATCTAACAATACGTTATTATTTTGCTCGCAGTACCGCATGAACTAGCGTTCACGAAAATTGCTTTTGAAAATGGATTATATGAATTATCCTGGAAGCCGCCATTTGTAGATCGTAACATCGTGAATTACACGATCTTCTGGTGCGACAACGAGCGTGATCGTCCTTATCAGTGTACCGTATGTATCAATACTTCTCTTCATTATTCGAATAGATTATTCGAAGAATACTTTTTTTACTCAAAAGTTCGAGGTGCATGTAGCATTAAACATCATGTATTTTCAGGGTTACTTGGACTGGGTGCATGTTCCTAAAAGTACTACGATCTACAACATAACTGTGCCGGATCCGTCCAAGGTATATCAATTTGCAATCTCCGTCAATACTGAGAGAGGTAGCAGCGGCATGATATGGTCGTCATGCACGGTAATTCATAACAAAGTGCTCGGCAAGATGAAGTCTGTATGGATTAATCGCATTGGATCGCACTTTATCGAAGTCGGTTGGAAGTTGGATTGCTCGGATCGCATCGGGATAATCGAGGGATTCAACATCTACTACTGCCCTATAATGTCACCGTTGAATGTCAACTGTAACGGTCCCATGCTTAATAGTACCATTAAGGCAGATTCGCGTACGATACATGGCATTGTCGACAATCTGAAGCCCTACACCACGTATATGCTGAATGTCGCGGTGCTGACGAAGAGCGGCGAGGGTCTGCGTAGTGACCCTCTGTATAATACCACTCTTGAAGCGGCGCCCAGCTCCCCACCAGAAAACGTGAGAATTACTGACTTTTCCAATACGACGATACACGTCTCATGGAAAAACCCGAAAGCGATGAATGGTGTGCTCAGATACTTTGAGATCGATTATAACGGTCAAGTTAAGAAAGTGGAGGAGATAATGCATGTCAGACTGATGGGTTTGAAGCCGTATACGAATTATTCTATTAGAGTCTCCGCTTGTACTGTAAAGTGCAGTGAAAAGTCACCGATAGTAAGTGAGATCACGAGAATTGGTGTACCCGGCAAAATCAATATGCCTTTAGTGCGCTTCGTAAACTCCAGCCAGGTGAGCGTCGAATGGGAGCCACCGCAAGAACCGGCCGGCCCGATAAAGGCCATGTATTACGAAATAGAATACGGAAATGGCTTAATTCAAAACGTCTCTAAACTAGGTGAGATTAATAAGAAAATTTAAGAGAATTCCGGAGTTAATCTAAACTAGGAGGAATATTTTTTTAAAATATAATCCAATTTTCTTAATCTTCAATTATTCTGTGTTTTCCTATTCTGTCCTCATTTCTCTGTTTGAATGACGAAGTAATAAATATAAAATCGTGATAGTTGCAAAGAAGAGAAATGAAAAGAAAGGGTGAAAGAATAGAAAACTATAGAAAGATGAATAGGAAAGCTCGATTATCATGCTTTTGTTCATATTGCAGAAGTGGTGCATTTGCCCATTCCCGATTGCCAGAACGTCAAGCATCGAGAGCAGAAGCACAAGTTCCGGGTCAGGGCTGTCAACACCAATCATATTGGCGAGATTTTGAAGGGATCGTGGTCCGACTTTGGGGAGGGAAATTGTTATAATAACGGTATTTTTTTTGTTTAATGTGTTTGAAGAAAGTAAACACGAAACAGATTAATACTATTTTATATAGACACGTTTACTTTCTTATAACATTGAGCGTATTTGTCGCATCTACGATTCGCATACATACATGGCATACACTACATTTGTGAGTATAAATGAAGGCGACATTTATTTAAAGGACGAGAACGTTTAATATCTTTTTTT
Organism: Leptothorax acervorum; assembly: GCA_035220615.1. Classification (NCBI taxonomy): domain Eukaryota; kingdom Metazoa; phylum Arthropoda; class Insecta; order Hymenoptera; family Formicidae; genus Leptothorax; species Leptothorax acervorum. Next base: position 440,403 of record JASTWQ010000019.1, read on the forward strand.
ATATGAGAAATAATGGTGACTATAGTTTTTTTTTTTTTTTTTTAGATATAGTTGCGTAGCCGGTTATATGGTTATATCAAGTCGAACTCTTTCTTCATCTGTCTCTTCGTTATTTCAACAATTAAATTCTTCAACAATTCTTTTTGTTGTTTTAGGAACCATGTTTCCTACAATCCTCAGTAAAGTATTAATTTTTGCTGTTATTGGAATTGTCTTCATATTGATGCAACAGATGCGATAGTATCACACGCACACACACATACGTTTAATGCAGATATTATTACGCAATTATTCTGATTAGCGAATGTATATTTTCCATACAACAGGACAACTATCGAAGCCTGCATGGATTGCCATATGGCTGGCTAGCGCCGTTTTTGCCATAGCATTCATCGCGTTCCTCGTGTACATGTTCAAGAGGTAATAAAACTTCTATTCTTTAACAATTCTCTATGCAAATAAAAGGTACAGGGGAAAACGATCAAAGTCCACATTTTGTCGAAATTAATTTAATCATGCTATTTTCAAAGAACTTTCATAATTCTTATCTGTTTTGATCAAGAATAGTTACAATTCAGTGGAAATAAGGCCGAAAGATGTACCATGGTGGGGAAAAACAATCATAGTTTACGCGCTTATAGGAAAAAACCATCAAAGTCTAACATTACTCCGAATGGACATTGATTGTTTTCCCCTGTACCTTTCAAATATAATGATACGTCTAAATTTCAAACTTTCCGCAAGTTATGAGAAAAGAATTTTCATCCAATTGCAGCCGTTCTAGCTCTATACTTCAACACGCTTTGTGTTATTTTTCTTACAGAATGTGGATAAAATGTCGAGCTATGCGAGATGTAGAAGTTAAATTACCGCCCGGACTTGCCCCAGATATGGTAAGATAATCTTTTTCTCTTTCTGTCCCAAGCTTTTTTTAATATTTTGCAGTTATTTGTCGAAACAAAATGCGGTAAAAGTACAAAAATACATTATAATATAATATCTATTTTATTTCGCACAGAAGCTGCTTGAGAAGAACAACGAGTTACACATACGGCAGCCATCCGCCGATTCGAGTGGCTGTTCGAGCGGTCAAGAATCCGTTACCTCTTCGCTCACGGCGGAATCCCAGGTTTGTAGTGATAGCGGCACCGAGGTGGATGCGGTGCATACATCATCAGACAAAGTGAAGAGTCAGCCTGTCCGCGAAATGACCCATCTGCGACAGAGAAGCACCACACGGATACCGGCTTCATTATTATCAGAGGTCACGCCCTGCTGGGAGTCTTACGTTAAAGTTGGCAATTCCGGTGAGGCGGCTTCCGAGGAGACTGCATCATTAGCGCGATCCACGCCTAATTTGACGAACAGCACAATGTCGAAGAGCTACTCGCCATCGCAACACGCCTGGTCCAGCACAAACTATATCAGCATGCCGTCCTCCTGCGAGGCGCTATTGAGTAACCCGAGCCTCATTCCGCGGAACATTACCACTGGCGGCAACAGCGGCGATGGCGACAGCAGCAAATACGGTGATGACAACAATGATGGTAGCCACGGCGACAACAACAGCAGCGATAGCAACAATGACAGCAGCGATGAAAGTGGTGATGCTTTAATATCGATCAATTTTGAAGATGATTTCGAGAAGGAAAAACAGAAGCTAACCATCGATGAATTAGACAAGATGAGGTCGATTATCGAACAAGATTATCTGAACAAGAAGATAGATATATTGGCATCGCACATTAATCCCGACAAGATGACAATGGCGACGCCGTACGTTCAAGCGGGTCTGATAGACGAAATACCCGAAACACCTTCTTGTATACCCAAGCATATACAAGCTAGAAACAGCAATCTGATGTGCGGCACCTTTAAAGTTAAAGATAACCAGAATTTATGCAAGAAAGAGTACATGTCATTCCCGCCGGCCTTCCCCACCAATACCACCTTGACCTCGGCGAGTCCGAAGTATATCTTCGCATCGATAATTCCCGAGGGAATGGCGATGCCGGCTATGAAGACAGATCAAGAATCCTTGCCGCAGAAAACGCTCCATGACCCGCATAGTTCCACGACGAGCGATACCTCGTACAATCTTACGAGTTCCGCGCACGAGATACAGCCGCAGGAGCAGCAAGAGAAGGTGGAGCCGTTCGCGGACGTGATGGAGGACATCGACGAGAGCGGCAACAAGGACTACGCGGTGGATACCACTCCGTCCTGGCCGACGACGGATGCAACGGTAGAGGGAAAACAGCTGAACTCTAGTTATATTACCCTCGCGAATTTATCACCTCCCTCGGCAGGACCGTCTTACGTGCGACTTGAGAAGATGCCATCGTCACTGCCGCAGACGGCGACGAGCCAGTCGGACGAGCAGTACGCAGAGGTGACGGTTGTGCCAAGTACAGTTCAGTGAGGTGAGGAGAGAGATACGCTCTCGTTTCGTTTTTCTCCTCTTTTTCGCGACGGTGATTATTGCCACTTACGTAGACGGACGAAGTAAGTGCTACACTGTAAGATTGCGGTATATACGGCGGTGCATGTGAGAAACTGGTGATGTTTGAATGTAAGATTGCGAATCGACTGAGCTGAGCAACGATCTTTTGCAACCTTAAGAATGAAGTCCAAGTTATTGAAATACGAAGAGATTTAAGAGACTTTCCTCCTGAAACGTATCACACTTGCTTCGAAAATAAGACTGGGTTTAAACAAAAAAGAAGATACTGGCTTGGGGATTAAATGAATTATTGGAAATTCATTTATTTGTAAAAGAGCTCCCCAAGGAGTGTTACGTTTGAAAACACTTCCTTAAATAGCTATCACTGATAAAAAGTTTTATGTACAAAGTACATTCGTACAAAAGGTAATAAAAGCAGAGTCTTTAAGGAAATTTCTGAAGGAAGTGTTTTCTAGTTCCCAACAGGTGTCTTCTTGTTTGATTATGCTTGTATATCCGGCGCGATATGCATATGCACGCGGCATGATACGTTCGAGCGACGAGAATGTCAGATTGGTGTTCTCGTTCACCAAAGTATGTACCAGTACTGCGTTATTTGTTTTTATATTATATGCGTGATGTCGACGCGATATTACTCCATAAGTTAAAATAAGTAAATAGATTACATAAATATTATATATATATACGGGCATATATATGTATGTATATATATATGACCAGATTGACGGACAGCCTATTGCTGTCGAAAAATAATTAAATTAAGTCCACTTCAGACGATCTATAATTCAGAATTAGGCGCAATCTACGAAATGAATAGAGCCCTTCCCCTCAAGAGGAATTTGATATTTTAGAAAATTTGCGCTTTTAACTTGCGCATTTCACTTCACAAATTAATAATCTTTTTAAATAATTTATAATCGCGCGCGATACTTTTTGTTACAATTGTTACGAAGGTTCAAGAAAATATTATCTCTTTTTTTCTTATGAAAGAGCAAATATATGCATAACATGAAAAGGCGGTATATGAAATTTTTGTACAAAAATAGCTGTTTCTCTTGGAATTTTTAAGAAAAAGTGTCTCAATTATCGTAATGCGATTAAGCGTGAGCGCAATTAGTTGAGTAAAATTATATATAATCTACAATTTTTTCCTGAGATATACAGAGTATAGATAGAGTTAACAGATAAAATGTTTCAACTGTTATACACCATTTTGTTATACAATTTTCCTCCCCTATGCTCCTGGATCCGTCAAAATTTAAGATAGTGTTACAATTTGATGTGTCGCGTAATACGAAAAGATTGAAGAATCACAGTACACGTATTAAGAAAAAGATAAAAATAAAAAATGTGCACATAGATACATAAAGATCAAAACATGCGGCACAGAGAAACTATGCACAGAACTTCAGAATTCTATTCTGAAAAAATTATAGATCGTCTATAGCTGGTTTTTAGTTAGACGTTTTTTCACAGCACAATTTTTTCGCTAAATTCTCGTTTAATCGTGAGAAAATCTTTTTGCCATTTTTGCAAGGATAAGCAAATCTTTTTAGAATTATATTTTCTTTATTAATGATACAGAGATATCCTTGTTTAATCCTTAATTAATTGATTGATTCAGCTGATGCAACATAATTAGTTGTGTAGACTCTGTGACTTCACATTTTTTACCATATCACTGAACTAGAAATTAATTAGAGACTAAAATGACGCTACTCTGGTATAACACCAAGTAATAGGGGAAAAAGACAAAGAAATAGTAGAGTATGTCACAAATTTACAATATTCTTTAATTCACAGCGATTAATTAAGGATTAATGTTGTTTCGGAATGACGATTCTCAAACGCTATTGCGTTTACATCGTATTGAAAGCAACAAGTGCATACAGATATTCTTCCGAACGATCTCTTGATGCTATCAACGAAAATTCCGAGCGAAAACGCGCTCACAAACATTTCCGTTTACCCCAGCGCAACAGGATTGCTCAAAAAAAGATGAACGTGTTCGAAATTGCTGCATACAGTTAAGACAATTACAGACAACGACAAGACGCAAGTTGCGTAGATTTTCTATTTTTTTTTTTTTAATAGTGATTGTACCGCGAATTCATCAAAACTATCTTCTTTTCAGCCACAACAGCCGAATACGCGTTGAATCATGTAATACAATTTGTCATTCGTTTACGACGTTTACGTAGTTTATTCGATATTTCATTATCACACATCGATCGCGAATAAAATTGTACGCAGCAATGTAACGGGCTCTTTTATAATAGCGCCACAATACAATGTAATCGCACACGAGGACAATCGCACAGGGTCAGGGATAATAAAGTAACATGAGATAAAAAAAACATCCATGATGAGCGCACCATGGGCGTCGCCAAGCAGCTTGCGAGACAACAAACAGTTTTTGAAGTCTTGAACGAGGATGAGAAACTGATACTGTGTCATTAACGTCAGGCTTGTTAATGTCGTCGTATAAGATTGTAACGCTGTGTCGCACCCATTTATATAGTCGATTTTAGAACGAAGAAATCGGAGGAAAAGCGCTTCTTTCGCCTTTTAACACCACGTTTTAATGAAGTAGATCTCCGCTCGACTAGGAGGAATCGCGCGGAGGCGCCCATGCGCTACAATTATCCCGGATCGTGCGCTTTAATTATCGTGCAGGTCAGAAGACAATTAAAGTATCACGCGCACAGAATGTAGATCCAGTTGTTAGTAATGCGCAAGTGACAATTGGCCTCGCAGAGCACTCTCACGCTATCGCAGCAGCAAGAATATATGTATGCATAATATGCACATACTTTAAACTAGTCAGACACACCGCCTTCTTCCTACAGGCCTTTCTTTTATACTTTGTCGTGAGGTTCATCGGATACTAGATTAGCGATTGTACAAAATTTAATGAAAAAAAACTGACGTGTCGGTAAACCGTTCGTTTCTTTTTCCTTATAGATTTTGTACCACTAAACAAAAAAAAGCCGATTGAACTTTTAATTGGTAGATAGGACACTTCTTTTGTGAACTTATAATCTTCATCGAGCGCGACAATGTTTGTTCTTAGAAAAACAAACAACTTGAAAAAGGAGTTTTATTGAAGAATCGACGGCCTAGTGATACAAAGTATGATTGCGAAGGACTAATTGTATAGTTTCGAACTACAAATTTTAATCAGAGATAAAAATTAAGATAATAAAAATTAATGCAATTGTAGTTCAATTAAGGGATAAAAATAATTCAGCGATCACTGAAGTTACATCGATAGAAATAAGCTACTTACGAAAAATTGTAATATTTCAAGTCGCTGCGAAAAGAAAGGCCTGGATCTTTTTAGAACGCGGTTATTTTGCAAGTTCAAACGAGGAAAGGGGAAACGTCGATCGCCACGGCGAGATATAATAAAGAAAGAGAATGACTTTGTTTGTACTTGTGAAATGATACTTACCGGCTTGCGCGATTGGATATTCGCGAAGCTCTCAGATCGAAAACGAGCTTATGTACCTACTCGTACGTTTATTGTTATTACAATACATAACGGCGTAATTTTATCAGATATTAAAGAAGTGCTATTTAGTCTATAATTAAGTCTGCGTAAACATAAGAGGCATGTCATCACGATGTTATGCAAACGCACGGCGCGTAGATCTGTTTGTTTTAGCTGCACTTATAGTTTCCGCGTTTTGAAATGAAATAACTATATACATATTTATACATACATTGATATATATAAATTCTACAAAAGGATGTCTCCTATAAAAAAGCTGCGGAGTTTATAAAAAAAGAAAAAAAATTTTGCTGCTGTTGCTTTTTCATGGAGTATTCCTTTGAGAGCTATTTCGAGATTAATTTAATCTCTTTAAATAAAAACTTTTATACTTTTTTACAGACGCGGGGATGTTATGTTTTAAGTCCAGTAATTTGACTCGAGACACTTTTGGATTTGATGAACACTTTAAGGTATTTGTGGAAAATTATTACAAATCCTTTGGACTATGTTGGTTACAGTAATCTCGCTCTTGAAGTTGCTCAGGATCAACGATATGGACGTGATACGGTGATTCCATTTATATGTTGTATACAATACATATCTTGTAAAGTTAAAACTGATTAAAACTGATAAAAGATATAGTTAACGCTACGCATAAGATTAGCTAATGCTTGTAGAAATATTTCTGAAAGTGTTCTCTTAGCGGCACTTGTAAATTCCAAGTGTATAAGAAGTTAATTGAGGAATTTTTGTACATTTATTTTATAATACACGTATGTATACAGACAGAGGGTTTGGAGTCGTAAAATACTGTGGAAGTGACGAACCACAGGGTCCTAATCTATGTCTGCGACACGCAGACGCACCAAAAAAAATAAAAGGGGAATTTAAAGCTAAAAAGATTGAAGTTAAAAATAGAAGTAAGGGACTGTAGGATCGTAATCTGTGCCTATGATACACACAACACACACGGAATTAACATCACGCTAAACGTCGTTGATTATAGACAACGCGAAGAGCGGGTTACTCTGATCATCATAGTTTGAAGGATTTACAATGATCTTTCATAAGTATCTTTTAAAGTATTTATCACATCAAAAAATGTCTTTGGTCGAAATTATTGGGCAATGCGGAGGATCTGATTCTGTCAAAAAATATATACGGGTTTCGATTTAAAAAGATTAAACTGACCTCAAAATGGCCTTGAAAAAGTCATCCTATAAAAAAGGCGGTTATATAAAAAAAATGTCCTCTTAAAAATTTTTTAACTTTGATTAAAAAATTGTTTTTGTAAAAATTCGGCCGCTTTAGTTTCGTCAATTATCATATTTCATACGAAAGTAAGAATCGCATGTACATTTAAATTTACACATTTACATATATGGTGCTTTTATCAGATATTACCATAAATTTATTACCGTAAATTAGTAGCGAAATTATGTCGGTTTTGGTCGAGTGAGGAAAAGAGAGAAGCAAACTGTAGAAAGTGCAATTAAAACGAGTCGATCTAATTTTGTACTCGAGATCCGCATGACCTATCCTACACGAAATATCTACGTGTTAATGTATGTACGATACGTTTGTGTATCTCGAAACACGTACATAATTCGCGTACTTTAGTAGTATGTCGTATACCGTTTAAAATTGTCAGACAAGGGGATGCCTAAGAAGATTTTTAACGAAATGACACGTTTTATATATAGTAATAAATGAAGGAAATGCCTATATAAGCGAATACGCACGTCGATTAAATCTTGCTCACATCGAGATAACGAAATATTTTGTGCGACAAGAAGCTTTGTACATTAGTTTAACACGGCCGAGCATTACTATCTACTTTGTTAGGTTTCACATATCTATCATTGTACATAAACGCATATAGAATATAGATGTATACACAAATACGTATAGACATATAAATAGATATATATACACTTATACATATATACATATATCTATTATTATCTATTTTTGTTACGAGTTTATAAATGAGAGGGGAACGTATTCTGTCGCGGAATACCAAATGTAACATATAGAACGAGATTTTAGCGAATGGATTTAAGCGTCGCATAAAGACTACCATCGGATTTTTATATATAATTTAGAACATTTATATCGTGTCTGTGTCGTTAAACTTGCTAATAATAAGTTGACAAAATCGAGATCATATATATGAGTTATGTTTAAGTATTGTATTTTTTGTTTTTCTTTTTTTTATATAATCGAATGATCGTATAATTTAGTTGAATAGTGCGTAGCTTTTAGGGATGTTTAACATTTACTATTTCACCGGGTATAAACGAAGAAAAAAAAAAGAGGAGAAGGGAAAGCCATGTAGATTAGATTAATTAGTCTGTACACAACGATCATGACAAAATTACACGACGAAATTGTTATTTTGTCGACAACAAGCGCGCTCGTTGGGGCAGTAAATGTTGACCGTTCGCTTTTCTCTTCTTTTTTTTTTAAATTTGACGATCCACGGAATTTATTCTTGTTTACGCGAGCCTGCAGATGAATGGTGATGAAGTTTTACGCTTGTAACGAAGTTACTTGTAGTGCAATGACTTAACGAAATTTGATTAATTTGTGTATATATATTACAAGATCGTGATTCTTTTTTAAATTTAATTCTGCCCACACACGCATATACGTACACCTGCAATATTACACTGTCAATTACGAAACGCAGGAATTATACTGCTTACACAGCTACGTGATATATATACACGACTTTTTAACGGATTTCTCTTTACCTAGTATTCTGTTTTAGAGTGACATATGGTTTGTTATCGAGTTAGTTTATCGAGTCGCTGGCGTAACTTGCCAGCATCATTGTTAAATGTTATCTTCACGTGCATATTACTGCAAGTGCAATCAGTTGTACCGTTAAAATGCATGTACGCATATATACACAAATGACACACGTACTATTTCACCGATTAATAGCACTGTTGATTATGTACGTCGATTGAATTTTTTTATTATCCCGAAGGAAGATTTTGTACAGAACATTGTAAAATATATTTTTAACGCTTTTCCCTCTCTCTCTCTCTCTCTCTTTCCTGGTTTTATTATTTATGTGCGCGCAAATCTCTCGCCTCCGCCGCATTTGTATAAATACGCCGTACTGTTTATTACTATTGTAATGCCATTGCGCAAATGCCATGCCGTCGAGCCTTGCCATTTCGTCATCCGGAGAGAGAAGAGAGCCCCCAAAAGCCTTTTACTTTTCTCAATACTCACCGTGGACGCGTGGAAGGAAGAATCTTTTTTTTTTTCTGTAATTAACAACGACGTTGCCGATGTACGCCGGAGAGAAAAGCCATTAGTTTGTAATCATTAAGCTGAAATATATATAACATTTATATCGAGCTGCGTGATGTATGCATTTCCTCCCGTATTTGCGTACCTTCTCACGCGAGGAGACGTCTTGGACCTCCTTAGACGGATCAAGAGGAACGACGGGTCTCTCTGAAGAGGAAAGGGTTCGAGGAAATCCATACGGTTAACTCGTCGTATCCTTTATTTATCATATATGGTTCTCACAGGACGCTGGGAATCTCTACAGAACGCTGGGACTCGACATCGCGGTGCATTCTGCTCTCTTATGCGCGCCTATATTGACATCTGATCTTGATATTCCCTTGCGAAATTATGAAGGAGCGCCGTTACGTGTTCACCGCATACAATCGCGCGAAGACAATAATGTATTCACGTTCGCCGTTCGATAAGTGATGCGGATATGCTAAGATTAGCTTTTGCGTCTGCATATTTAATCTAATCCTCGATTATACTTTCAAATTCATTCATTCCGCGCTTATTGATCTAATAACAGTATAAACTGCTTTGCAGGATGTATCAATGCTCTGATCTAATTAGCCTAATGACCGATACATCATCGCGCACGTGTCACGAGTTACGCGTGATCAGTTTCTTGGAACCAGAACGCGGCCGACTTACTCGCTTTGACTTAGGGAGACCAGTTACGCGAGTTACTCAAGTATATTGCCTCCGTTTGTTTTTCGAGGACGCAAGATCGGGGTTTATTAGGTCGCGTTGCCCCTTTTGTCTATTTATGTATATTTCTCAAGTATATTTTCCCAAGTTCGACGATTTTTATATCGAAAGACTACTCAGTCAGCGGTCAGTCTCCTCATGTTAGCTTGAACTTTTACCTAATTGCGTCGAAGAGAGATAAATTTACATAAACACAGATACCTGAAGGCGCGATTCGATACAAGATGTGATATATACATAATATACATATATATTTATATACATATAATTATATAACATATATTTTAATAATTAATATATATGTATAAATTATAAATTGTTTAATTATATATATATATATATATTTATATAATTAATGTCTATATTTTAAATGACCGATATAAATGTAATTTTATATACATATATATAATATTATGCATATACTCCTTCGAGTATTTCCTCGAAATGAATAGCGGTGGTTTGCGTTCCACAGATCATTGATATAAATTGCTGTACGCTAACGAGGCCCTCCGAAGCAATGGAGATCAATGTTTCCCGTTCCGCATCGGTTCTCCGCCAAAGCGGGGTACGTCATTCAATCATCGCTCGAACACATTCTGCATTCTGGCTATATATACACTACATATTTATTTAACGAAGGCTCTGGCCTCGATACAATAGGAACTATTGGATCGTTATTGATTTCCCTGTCCTAAAACTTCTCTCGCTCACTCTGTTCGCTCTTCCGCCGCGCGACTCCGTTTATTCTCTTGTTTCCGCGTCTCGTTACAGAATGCGCTTATCGTTTAGAAAGATCATGCATGATCTCTGCGTTAAACATCCGCTCGCAAGAATTTCCGTAACGATTTCAATCGCTCTTCTATTGATACCGATCCATCCCGAGATCGAGTCACGCTCTGATTCATTCTAAGGATTTTCGTCGGAACAGACTGTAACGAGTCAAGACGAATCCTTTCTTTCGCAAGGAATATAAAATTCAATGTACATCTATGCTCCCGATTAATAATATTGTCAATAATTTAATGCAGCGGATCGACGCGAAGCGGTTTAGCGGCACGAAATCGCTGTCAAGAGGTGAGGGTGGACAGGGTGGTTCCAAGAAAGAACAATCTGTATGATCAATTCTCTAAATGTGTAGGCGTTTATTTTTTTCCTAAGACTTATGGATACGCAAATCGTTCCTCGTGCCGCGCACGAGGGTAACAATGATAACCAGAGATTAACAGGCTGTAATACACGATAAAAGCTTATCGTCTTATTTCGCGTGTCGGTCATCCCACCTTAAATAATTATGTACACGAGTTTTGCATTAGTCGCCTGCGTAACGCGGGTAGATTTCCGCGTCTTGCGGAAAACCGACTGGTGTATAAATAAGTCGCGGATGATGCACTGTTCGCGGCCGGCGACCCGTCGCGCGTACAATTTTCGTTACTATAAGGGCACAACAATATCATTGACTAACGCGCATCATCTGCACGCGCTAAGAAATCGTCAACCATGTATACGTGTGCGAATATTTACGCGCAATGCGCGCGCAGGACGTTAAAAGAAAGATTTAAGGGCGCAATGTTATAACAACTGTGGAAAAATCTTTATCTAGAAGAAAATTGAACACTGAACTGACCAAACAGTTGCGTTCATTTTCTCTTTCGATGCTCTTCATCTTTCTTTTACACCGTGCGCAAGTAAGTTATACAAATAACATACGTATACAAGTTCCTTTCGATACTATATTAAAACGTTTGTATTATTTATCAAACTATATAAAGCTATAACTTACTGCAGGTAGTAACTAATGGACAGATACAATTTCAATTACCGCTTCGGCTTGCAAACTATACATGACTCGTTTTTATCTACAATAGTATTCAACCGACGGTTTTTCGTGTGTGGGTTTACTGGCGTGCACAGTCTGGCATCCTTTCAGAGTTTCATTTTTCTACCCTCTCTTTCTCTCTGCGTTTAGCTTGACAAATGCAGGTTCTACACTCGCGCATTCTCGAAGAGAAAACTGTTACAAGAGTTAATCGGATGTAAATTCAGTTATGTGTAAATTCCAGGACTAGACAGAGGTACACGTGTTAGAGAAAAAAAACATTTGTGATATGATGTGCAAAATAACGTATGTTTTCTCGAATGCAGTTTGCCCAGCCCTGGTAATGGTTTCTAACATTGATTATTGGGTATGTACCTGCTAGATCAGCGTGTTCACCGTGACATTATTAACACATTCCTTGCGGATGATTAGCGATAACATAGCGGAATCACGTCGCGCGGATCTTTTTACGAAGGTTGAACCATAAATAAAAATCTCTTATCGATTTTATGGATGAGACGTCAGTGGGGGGGAAAAAGAAAGCCAACGTCGGTACAAAGTCAAGGAAGGATGGCTGGTTTTTTTTTTTTTTTTTAAATACTCGTAAAGGTGTGTAATGCTGAGTGAGTGTCGCACGTGCTAGTCAATGCCACATTACTCGTCCAATGGTTTTTTAGTAGCTGAAACAGATCCACAAGTAGGTAGGTAACACAAGGTAGACAAACACACCGAACACACGATCGATCAGTCATACTCGTGCCAGACTCCGAGGTTTGATACTAACCGATAGTAGTTAGGCTTGAACGGACCCGCTTTATTGAGGCCCATATACTTTGCCTGTTCATCCGTCAGTTCCGTCAGATGCGCGTCGAAAGTCGGTAAATGCAGCGACGCGACATATTCATCTGTAAATCGACATTACGACTATCACATTTGTCATCTTAATACGATATATCTGATAAGTCAATAGAGGAAGAAGAAAAAGTAGAGATAAAAAAATCAAATACTAGTCTGATGTCCAAAATTTATCGTTTCATCCTAAAAGGTTTTCATTATCCTAAAAAAAACCTTCTTAAATAAACAGAAAAATAACACTGAAACCAAAGTCATAATAATTTCAATTATTTTAATTAATTAAATACTTTAATGAATAAGAATTACTTCGAGACAATAAACGTGAAAAAACTGCCGCATCAATTCTAGTATCCATGTACCTACCCATCTTCTTCGGCAGCAAATAAACGTCGCTCTTATATCGTCCCGGTGGTGCGTTAAACAGCTCGATGAGGGCTAAGGCTTGCGTAGCGGCAGTAATCGACACCACGAAGGATGGAATACTCGAGCACGACAGGTTCACCAAACGACCCTCCGCCAGCAATACGATGCGCTTACCGTCCGGCCAAATAACGTGGTCCACTTGCGACCTCACTTTCTCCCAAGTCAAATCGGGCGTACGTAAACTGTTCTGTTAAGAACAATATTTAAGAGGATTTAATCCTCGATCTTCTCCCACGCGCGAGTCATATCAAATCAATCGGATCGAGTATCGGATCGCTATAACTGCCCGTCGCGTAATCACACGCCGCGCGGCGGTAAAGAAGATAAAGTGGGACATACGACGTCTATCTCCGTGTTGCTGTGGCCCATGTTGCACACGACGCATCCGTTCTTCATCTTGTCCATGTGCTCGCGCGTGACCACATTTTTATTGCCCGTCGCTGTAATAACAATGTCTACATTTCGAATGACTTCATTGAGCTTCATCACTCTGAAGCCGTCCATGCTGTAATGCGACAACACATACAATGTATAGGATTTCTATCCGGCTCGGCGGACGATCTGGCTGCGGAAATTAAACGCGCGTGCGAGCACGGCTTAGTGCCTTACCTGGCCTGCAAAGCGCATATGGGATCGATCTCGGTGATATACACGATGCAACCTAAGCCCTTGAGGGCTTGACAACATCCCTTCCCGACCTCTCCGTAACCGCATATTACAACTTGCTTGCCTCCGAACATGATGTCGGTGGATCTTTTCAAACTGCAAAAAATAAATTCGATAAGTGCTGAAAACTGACGAGCGTCGCATTCGGAATAATTCAAGATCTTCTCCGCGAAGCGGAGATCTACGTAACTCACCTATCAATGATGCTCTCGCGGCAGCTGTAAAGACTGTCGAATTTCGTTTTAGTCACACTGTCATTCACATTCATCGCGGGAACGGACAATTTTCCTGCCTTTGACAACTGATATAATCTATGTACACCTGTCACGCTCTCCTCGACAATTCCTGGAAGGACATATCTCTACTATTTTACTCGTCCATAAATCAGACATTAGGAGAATTATTTATTATCGAGAGAATGCCCATTTTCGTTTATTACTACTGGAGCGGACTGAACCTTGAATCATTTTGAACATGGCGTTGTATTTCTTGAGCATCAGGTGGGTGGCGTCACCGCCGTCGTCCAGTATCATATTAGGCTGCCAATTCTCGGCCGCCACGCATTTATCGATGCACCACCAGAAATCCTCCTCGGTTTCGCCACGCCACGCGAACACCGGGTAACCGGCGTACGCCAGCGCCGCGGCTACCTCGTTCTGCGTGGAATAAATGTTGCACGCCGCCCATCGCACTTGCGCGCCCAGTTCCACCAGCGTCTCAATCAGAACGGCGGTCTGCGCGTTGATATGAGTGCATCCCACAATCTTGGCGTTTTTCAACGGCTATGCAAAGATATTAGTCAGATTTTTTTTCTCTTTCTCTCGCAATCGAACGAGAATTTATCTAAAAACTGAATTTTTATTTCCCTTAAAAGGTATCCGGGCGGCGTTAACGTTGTAACTTCCTCTCTGACGTTGTCGGAGAGAAAGGTGATGCGAAAGGTATACCTTGTCGTCCGCCGCGCGTTTCCGCAACGCCATGATCCCCGGCATCTCCTGCTCGGCGATCTCGATCTCCCTGCGACCGAAGGCTTGCTGATTGATGTTACGCACGCAGAAATCCGTGAAGCCCCTCTCCGTCTTCTGGATCTTCTCGCGCGGCGAGACGTCATCCTCCTCGGACGAGCTTCCTGTATAAGAGGCTAAGGTAGCGCCGGATGCCGAAAAATGATGTTGATTATTAGTACCACATCGAGGTGCAGATTATCCTAACGGAGCGGCTAATGCAATTGCTATAAGTCCGTGTTATTAGGATGATCGCTAATTCTAAACAATCATAAAAAAAACCCACGAGCGATACATTATGTAACGCTTTCAACATTTTTAACTGGCAACTTGTGCGACAAGACAAATAACAAAAGTATAAACTGATGTTAGAGGATGATAACATGATATTAATACAAAAGTATAAACTATGTTTCTTCTCCCAACAAACTAAACACACAGAGATCTACCGCTATAGTACTTTGCTACTACGTGTGTGGCAATCGTAGACTCGGTTCGTACCAGAACTGTAACTGTCGGTGCTGCTGGCTGACAAGGATCGGCTCCGGTAGCGGCTGGACTTCTTCAGCGCTCCGGACTTGGGGTCCTAGAAATCGTAAGGTACAGTCAGTTCGACGGGCCACGGACGAGGTCTCTCTTTTCTACGGGGGCTGCGAAAATGCACTGAGAGAAATTACAAACTGAAAGAGAGTGCGGCATGAAGCTAGTTTGTTGTGCCGAATGTACACAGATCAATACAGACGATTTCATTTAACTGTCGGAAAATATTTATGTCCTCACGGTTCGTTCAACGCGCCTCAAGTCGGGCTGTTTTCTCTGTCTCTCTCTTGAAGCGCGATCAAAATCACGATAAAGTAGATGTTAAAGAGCTCTAATTACGTTTGATAATCTATGTATAATCGTCCCATTAGTCTGTGTTATCTAATCGATAAGCGAGAATGGTAAATCTGATCAGCACACACGACAATTATATGGCAGAAAAGTTAAAGGCAGCCCTGCGAGGAAATAGCTAGGATAATTCTACGGCATTTTGAGAGGGGGCGGGGCGAGAAGGGGGGGGGAAGATACAGATTTACTTTGTCTTTTATACACATACTTATATACTCTTACTTACTAATTTTGTTCTCGCGCCGTGAAAGGCATTATTTGATGCCTCTAGGCTCTGAAATCACAACAACCACCATTTCATCATTCAAATGCATCAAAGTGTCCGCAATACAGTCCGTAGTTTGGTACAAAGCTCCCAAAGGTTTCATACTTGTGCGCAAGTATATAGAAATTTTACGGCAACACTCAATTCTTTTGTACGTTATATATCTATTTATCTTGCATAATTTCTTTTTATATCGAGTAAAACGATTTCAATCACAGATCAGCATAGCGATTAATCATTATACATGACAAATATTAAAGTGTTCCACGAATATATGGAGAATCAGCTAAAACACTTTCAAGAGATCTTTTCTGTTTCAACAATTTTGTATATCGGATCAGCTGGAACACTCTCAGATCAACTCGAGCAGTTAGAAGCCGTTTCACGAATCACGTATGCTATCCCCATTAATTCCTCCTCGATTACTTTGTTTGTACTCGATACAATTCACGTGGTGCTAATTGTGCCACGACTAAATGGTGTCTCTAGGCTTAACGAGCGATGCATGAGTGATTGGTACCGAATCTACGGACTACTGTGTGTGAATAATGCTCTATATGTGTAAAATAATATAAGCATCGTAAACGCCAATTAAGTCACTGGGCACTATGCGTAACCGCATGCATTCACGTCTCCAAAAGTCGCTCTCTCCCTGTGTACTCCCAGACAGCACGCATGTCTAAAAGACATCGTAAAGATGTCTCTAAAGATGCCTTTTAGACACGTATGTCTAAAAGATATCTTAAAAATGCCTTTATGACGTCTTTTAGACATACGTGCTGTCATGGGCTGTTACTTTAATACTTTAATTAGTGGAAAAAAGTAATAACAACTTGTTACATGTGCCTTTAACAGAACAACCGTTAAAGATACTATATAAGATATGCGTAGAGGAAAAGAACGCAAAGTGTTATTCTTGTGCATTAGGATTGAGCAATGCTGAACAGTCTCGATGTCCTTCTCGCAGATCAAGCAAGCTATTGTTGGATCTTTGTTTATCTCCGTCCCTGGTGAAACAAGTAGCCTCTTAATTATTCAACCCGATAATATGACAAATAAATAAATAAAAAAAAAAAAAAAAAAGAGGGGAAAAGAAACCGGTGGGAATTCAATCACAGCTGCAAACGGGAGTCAAAGTATCCCGGAGGCAGACAAATAGGCAGGTCTTAACCAACGCCCATTCATCAATGAACGACACGTCAATTAATACCATGTGTCCAATTACGTAAGAGCCACATGTGGTCACAAGACTTCAAAGGGTCGAACGAGACAAAAGAAACGCAGGTGGAGATAAAAGAGACTGACAGAGACAGACAGAGGGGGGAAAAGAGGGAGAGAGACACCGAGAGAGAACGAAAGAAAAAAAAAAAAAAAGTACGGGGAGAGCAACGTAAATACGAGAGGGAGAGAAAGTGACGAACGTCGAAAATTTTCATTCCCGCAGGACGAGCGACACACGGTGCGGGAGGTGCCGTCGACGGCGATGTTGAAAGCGCGTTCTGGCCTTGCTCGCCGATCGAATCCGTCGTGAGAACGGCGGCAAATACGACAGTCGTGGCGTATACAGCTGTCAGATTGGCGCAAACGTCGTTCGGGTCGCGCGGGACGGCCCGAGATTTTAGGTTAGATTGAAGCCCGGCTCGATTTACCTTCATGCTGGACGCTGGATCGGTGACCGGGCCATCGGCGAGCGTGCCCGTGCCCCTCGTATCTTTCCCGGACGACGTGCTGTTCGCACCATCCCCGCTGTCGGCCATTTTTCGAATGCACCGTCACAGAACATATACATGCACCGTCCGCGCGACCGTGCCAGACCGTGCGGCCCGGATCGGCCGCCAGGCGGCGCGCCATGCGGGCGCGCGCGGTTCAGGCTCGTAGCTACGCTCACGGTGGCCCGCGTCTTGCCTCGTGCATGATCGTTTCGGGGTCGAAAGCGACTAAAATGCAAACTAACTCAATTAATTGACGGTTAATTCAATCGGCAGGATGCTTATAACAAAATTTTGAACTATATCATTCGTTATCATTAATTAAATTCTTCTTTCCCATGTATATATAAAGAAAGTAACAATAAAAGAATTAATTATTTTATCCATATTAACAAGATATAATATATTACATATTAGATATTGCTTGTTAAGTTAATCAACAATTAATTCAGCCAGCAGAATTGCATACAGGAAAATTCCGAACTATATTCGTTGTCACTAATCTAATTTCTTTATTAAACTGCAAAGAATTAATTATTCTAATTCATACAAAATAGTATAATCCTTCTGTCTGATTTGTGAAAAGGGAAATTAATTTGGTTGATTAAGCTTAAAGTAATTTAAAAAAACACCATTTTTATTTATATCTTAAAGAAATTTATATACAAAATTATTATTAATTATTTCGCGAATTAACAAAACTGAATTATTATTATTTTTATATCTTAAAGAAAACACAAAATTATTAGATGTTAATTATTTTACGAATTATTAATTATTCATCCACAATCAGGTAATAATAATGCTTGACCCTTTCGCGTCGAAGTGGGCCCTCGCAAAAAATTGGTCCGGGCTTGACCAGCGGCCGTACTGCCCAGGCGGAAAACATCGGGCGCTCGCCGATGCGTGCCCACCCAGCAAGATGGCTCCTCTACGGGGCGACACTCGGTGTTTGACGTGAAGTTATTTACACACCTGGGACCTCGCGTTGCTCTCACGGGAGACGTGCCAGCCGTGTCGCCGGCGTTGATGCGTCGCGGTGCCGCGTGTGCCTAGTGCTAAGCGTCGTTTCGCGCTCGCGGGTCGCGTCAACGTAGCGTAACGTCACGTCGTAACGTCAAACGCCGTGCCGTGCCGTGCCGTGCCGCGCTACGCCGAGCCGAGCCGAGCCGAGCCAAGCCAAGCCGAACCGATCCGAGCGGAGCGCAGCGGAGCAGCAAAACGAGCGGACGACGGATACACGATCGTCGAGGAACGAGGCGACCCCGGAATCCCGGCGACGACGACGACGATCGGCGACCACGCGCCCGCACGGCCGGGTTCCGGTGACGGCGGATCGAGTCAGCGCCCCTCCGAGGAGACAGCCCCCGCGCGCTTCCCCCTTGTTACTCAGGTAGCCCATCGTGTTCTCGTCAATCTCATCCCCCGTCGTGTTTTATATTTTGCAAAACGCGGCAACGAGGACGACAGCGATATCGCGATGACGTCGCGGTCGGTGCGGCCGCGGCGGCCGCGGCGGCGAGCGTCTTTTACCCCCTCGCCTCGCTTTCCTCTCCCTCTCCGGACGGGGTCCTTGGGGGAGAGACGGTCGCCGTGACCCTGTCGCGAGTCGCGACCGTCGTCGTCGCCCGTCGGTTGTATACAGTGCGTATCGATCTGAAATCTGTCACTGCCGTCACTGGGGCACGCTGGAGCAGCGAGAACCGCGTCGTCGATTGGAGCGGCTCGCGGTGATTTCGACCGACAGGGGGGTTCGCTCGTTTGCACCCTCCTATGTACATACTCGGCCCGTCTCCCCGTCCTCCCAGCTACCCCGAAGCCGGGACATATGTATCTGTGCGTGGAGATGCGCGAACGGGAGTAACGTGACCCGTTCGCGACGTGGTGCTCGGTTCGGTCTCGCATTTTTCGTCCACTTCGTCTCCCTCCTCCTCCCTCCCTCCCTCCTCCCTCCGTCGTCGAGATCGCGCGCGCCTGTTTCACGTGGGGCGCAAAAAAAAGCGGCGTAACGCCGTAACGCGATTAAAGGGAAAGGATCTCGCGCTTATCGAAAGAACTTCGCCGCGCGCGCCTGACTTTCGCACGCTTTCGTCGCGGACGTCTCTTTAGTTGCACTTTCCATCAGTTTTTGCTCTCTCTCTTTCTCTCTCTCTCTCTCTCTCTCTCTCTCTCTCTCTCTCTGTCTCTTTCCCTCTTTCGCACCTCTTTTCGCGAGGAGAGAGACGAGCAAGAAAGATATATTGTAGTTATCCCATTTCGTAATGCAGAAAGTGTACCCTGGTACAGCTGAGACAGGCAAATCTATTAAGATCTGTTCGCGCTAATTGCACTCTCTGCACCCCGCTCATTTTCTCTCGCTCCCACCAAACGTCGAGAGCACGTCCGGCTCCGTTCACCTAAACCTGCGGGAAGTGTGGGAAAGTACAGACAGGTAGAACGGGAGCCGGCTAACGCACGCGGATGTCGCGGATGTACTCCGCAACTGCGGAAGAGCGGAGCTCCTTTTGCTTCTTCCTGGGTTCGTGGACGAGACGAGGAAGAGCGAGACGCGATATAATCCGCTGTAATCCAAAAGGGAGCACGACATCACGGATATTCCGCGGCGCCGCGGCCGTGACGGACTTCTCAAAAGTGTGAAAAATCGCGGAGAGCTCCCGTCGATCGCGGCTTATTTGTTATTATCGATTAGGAGAGACAGAACTGAACTTATATTTGATGGACATTTGGCTTTCTCATAATTCTGCCCTTTGTCGATGCCCATTGATGCAATTAGCGTGAAGCGCGGAGCTATTGTTAATAGCTCTCTCGGCGTAATAATGTGTGATTCATAGCTGTATTTTAAGAGATATACGGCGCAGCATAAATCTGAGACGGTACACTAAAGTAGTTGCTATACGGATTATGATAGACAATTAACAAAAGAAATCTCTACATTTATGTGTAAATCTGAGATTTTATACTAATGTAATTGCTGTAAATTTATGCAAGGTAATTGATACTCTGAGACGGTGTATCAAAGTAATTGCTACGGATTGTAAAAGATAATTGATAAGAGAACTCTCTAAATTTATGTGTAAATTTGAGATTTTATACTAATGTAATTGCTATAAATTTATGAAAGGTAATTGATACTCTGAACGGTGTACCAAAGTAGTTGCTACGGATTGTAAAAGATAATTGATAAGAGAACTCTCTAAATTTATGTGTAAATTTGAGATTTTATACTAATGTAATTGCTGTAAATTTATGAAAGGTAATTGATACTCTGAGACGGTGTATCAAAGTAATTGCTACGGATTGTAAAAGATAATTGATAAGAGAACTGTCTAAATTTATGTGTAAATTTGAGATTTTATACTAATGTAATTGCTGTAAATTTATGAAAGGTAATTGATACTCTGAGACGGTGTATCAAAGTAGTTGCTACGGATTGTAAAAGATAATTGATAAGAGAACTCTCTAAATTTATGTGTAAATTTGAGATTTTATACTAATGTAATTGCTGTAAATTTATGAAAGGTAATTGATACTCTGAACGGTGTACCAAAGTAGTTGCTACGGATTGTAAAAGATAATTGATAAGAGAATTCTCTAAATTTATGCGTAATTCTGAAACGGTGTATCAAAGTATTTGCTACGGGCTATGAAAGACAATTAATAAGAGAATTTTCGAAATTTGTGCGTAAATCTGAGACGGTATCAAAATAGTTGCTACGGATTATGAAAGACAATTAACAAAAGAAATTTATAATTTTACGTGTAAATCTGAGATTTTATACTAAAATAATTACTGCAGATTATGAGAGACAATCTATATCGAAACTCTCTAAATAAATGCGTTCTCTCTGATTTTTTTTGCAGATACACAGTGCCATTCCAAAGAACCATTGCTCACAGCTGTGCTAAACTATAAACGCTATGCTTAACGATAGATAGTGTTTAAGGGTTTTTCAAGCTCTGTGTTATTTATATTTAACGACGTAACGCTATTAATCGCATCCCTCTGCCGTAAGAGCTTCATGCTAGAGTAGAGATAATCGTACGGATGAAAAATCTGGAGAATCAGTCGCGTTTGTACATAAAGATACATTGAAACAAGCAAGCGAATTGTGATTCAAATCATTTTAGAAGATGTTACCAAAGGGAGATTGAACCAATTTTTTACGCAAAAGCTCTAGAAGGGTAGAATATGACCAAAGGTGTAAAGACAGATCTGTACTGGTAGCATACTTTCGGTGGCATTTCGCTATGTCTTGAGCAACGCTATTTGAAAAGGAGAGAAAAACAATTTATTTTGACATTTACTACGAGCGGTATCGTCGCGTGCTAAACATGGCGAGAAAAAGTGACAATGCGAAGAGCATCAACGTCGCGGTGGTCGGGCTCTCCGGCACGGAGAAGGACAAGGGACAGGTCGGCGTCGGCAAGTCGTGCCTGTGCAATCGCTTCATGCGTTCCATGAGCGATGACTACAACGTGGAGCATATTTCGGTGTTGTCGCAGGTATTCGCATCTTCCACGCATCTCGTTTCGTTATCGATTAACCGTAAATTGCAGTGAATATTTGACCATTTTATATATATACGAACATTTTATTGCAGTCTGACTTCAGCGGACGTGTGGTGAACAATGATCACTTCCTATACTGGGGCGAAGTGTCGAAAACGGCGGAGGACGGGACGGAGTTTCAGTTTCAAGTTATAGAGCACACGGAATTCATAGACGACGCGTCGTTTCAGCCGTTTAAAGGCGGCAAAATGGAACCGTATGCGAAGAGATGCGCCGCTACGAAGATCACGAGCGCGGAGAAGCTCATGTACATCTGTAAAAATCAGCTGGGCATAGAGAAAGAATACGAGCAGAAGGTTCTACCTGACGGTAAATTGAACATCGACGGATTCTTATGCGTGTTCGACGTGAGCCTTGTGCCGAACAGGGCAATAGAGAAGCAAGTTGAGATTGTGGCGAATATTATGAACAATTTGATGAAGACGAAGAAGCCGATAGTGCTGGTAACGACCAAGAATGACGACGCGAACGAGCAGTTTGTGAAGGAGGCCGAGAAGCTGATAATGCGCAAAGATTACAAGGGATCGATTTTGATCATCGAGACCTCGGCGCACGAAAACATCAACGTGGATCTGGCATTCATGATCCTGGCACAGTTAATCGACAAGACGAAAATACGTAGCAAAGTGGTGCCGTTTGCCGAGGCAGCCAGAGCCAGGAAGGAACTCCTGGACGCGTCGACGGAATCGTTACAGAGATTGATCCGGATACACGTGACCGATTATCGCGCCTTGTGGTCGCAGGCCTCGAAGAAACTCGCACAACTCAAGGAATTCTCCACCTTCGTAGAGTTATTCGGTATCGAGGCGACGCAGAGACTGTTCAGAAGGCATATTAAGAAACTGAAAGACGAACAGATAGCGAAGAAAATACAGAGCTACCTGGACATGTTGCCGGATATACTTCACGAGATCTGTCCGGATATATCGAATTTAATTAACGAGTAAGTTTCATGCGAATAACAGTTTTTTTTTTAATGAAAATTTATTTGCGAGTTGATTGCTGAGATATCGCTTTTCAGAGAATGGTCGGCGGTGCAGCAATACATAAAGGCACATCCCGATTTCGATCAGTATTTCTACGAGTGCCCCGAAGACATACCGTGGATCGATTGTGATTTTGGAGAAAACAACGGCACGAAAATTCCATACGACGTCCTGGAGACTCCCGAGGCAGAAACCGTATTTAAAAATCATATAAATGCTTTACAGCAAGAGCAACGGCGATTAGAGTAAGTTATTCCGTAGAACGGTCCAACCGCTTTAACAAATAAATATTGCAGAGTCGAGTTTATGTATGTTCTTTACAGAACTGGTGACAGTATTAGTAGTGAATTTATATCATGTTATTTGATAGTCTAGAAATATTCTAATAACATTTATATGTAATTCGCTAATGCTTTGCTTTATTCTGGGTGGTGTTTCTTTCTGCAGACTTCCGAAAAGGTAATTTCTGCCTTTTTTATTTGCTTTCTTGATTATAATATAACATATATATTTGAGTTGGAAATATTCTATGATGTTTACTGTGCTAACATTTATGTAACAGTATGGGCTTATATATTATGTAGAATGTTGAATTCGAGGTATATTTGTCTCCGGCAATCAATATTTGAGCACTTAATAAGTCAATTTATTTATAATGCATGAATTACAAAGATGGTTCAAGGTCATTAAGATCGAATTAAATATCTTATTACAAGTTGCATTAATATTGCAGTAAATTACTAATTTCTATCGTAAATATAACACAAGAAGGCTTTTGTTATAAAATATTAACATTGGCTAGATTACAGTTATTTGATATTGTTTTATAACAATTGTTCAATTATTATTTTGAAAAGTTCTTTTTTACCTTTGTCAATTGTAATTAATTTCTGTTAGGTGGAAGAAACAATTTAAACAATTGTTGGAAGAAACTGGCTATGTTACGCCTGGAAAACATTTGTCTGAAGTTAGAGTTTTATTTATGGGCAGGGAATGCTTTGAGGAGCTTTCTCATCACGATTGCCAAGAAATTTATGATCAGCATCAAAAGGAAATTATTGAAAAAGCAAAACATAATTTTCAGGTAAGATGTTTGTAATAGCTACATTACTGTATCATTATATAAAGAGTATATGCAATTAATATATTAATATTACAGGAATTATTGTTGGAACATGCTGATCTATTTTATCACTTCAAGAGTATAGCTCCAACTGGAACTATTACACAGGATGATATAAAAGACATTACAGACGCATTACTGGATGATTTTAGGTATGCAATATACCGGATATATTATATTCAATATTTACTATAAGTAAATTTTTAATTTTTCAACTACAAATCTATAAATGAAGATATCATTATATCGTATAATGTAATTTTATAAATTCTTATGCTTCTAGATACAAAGCGTTAGATAGATTAGATCAAGACAGAAAGTTAATGTTATTTCAACATTTGGGATTTGTGCATTGTCCTATAAGGGAGCATTGTCCTGCTTATCCAAATTGCATGGATGCACTTATAGAAAGAATACTCGGAACGAAAGCTCACAGGTAAGACGTCAATATTACGCTAAACAGGATTATATAGCGTGGAATTATTTTATAACACAAATCTGGAAACGTTCTAACAGACCTTCCTCATGGAATCACAGTAGTCAGTGGCAGTTAACATCGGACAACAATCAATTAAATTTAGTTATACTCGGAAGTAACGGGCTAAGTGAAGAATTTGCTCGTGAAATAAGGGCACAAACGGACGACGACGAAGTGGAAATAGATTGTCAACTATACACCCTCGGATATCGCATCATAGACGGCGATGTTGGACTGCCACACAATTCCTTCACTACCTCCGATTTCATGCCGCATGGTAAATATCCTCCCGATTGCAGATCTATATTTTGCAAAAACATCATCTACAATGGATGTATCTTTTTTGTTGTAGGATCCTTTTGTATCTATTCGAATGAAGATTCATTCGAATACGTTCGATCATCTTTAGAGAAAACCTTGTTATCAAATCTAGAGCAAGAGGATAGACTACCATTTCAAGGATTGCCCATTGTAATAATGTTTATACCAGAAGCCAGTATTGATGAAATGGAGGCTATGAAACTCAGAGAAGAGGGACAAAATCTTGCAGATAGGTATATTAATCATATTAATCATACGAATTGAAACTTGCCGAGCGCGTAATAATCTTCTAAATTTTGTAGTTTGCAATGTCCGTTTATTGATGTCTGCATAGACGATCTGGAGCAGGAGAAGCATAAAAGATTTCCGACTTCATTGGTAAAGGACGCTTTGCAGCAACTTATACAGTCCATAAACCACAGAGCTGGTTTTTTAAACATATATCAAAGCGTTATCGAATGTTTGGAGCCTGATATTAGGTAGACTGTCAATCAGAGCTTGCGTTTAATTAGTTAACTCGTAATCGCATATACTTTATCTAGCGCTTGATTTCAGGATAATAATGTGTATGTTCTGCGGCGATCCTTATTCGGTCGAGAACGTTCTCGGTCCTTTACTCAATCATCAATGCTGCTTTCTCAGCGGAGATAGATCTATAGTTTTGGAAACGTTTTTGGGAGAATGTAAACGTCGAGTCGAAGTTATTATCTCGAGTTTCCACGGAGCCAATGCGTTCAGAGACGAATTAGTACATGGTTTTATACTCGTCTATTCCACAAAGAGGAAAGCCTCTCTCGCGACTCTAAAGTATGTGCTAATGATTTACACGCCGTTTGCGCATCTAAGAAAAAATTAATATTTTATTTTGCAAGTATTTTTTTCATCACATGTTTTTTTTGTCTTGCAGTGCCTTTTCCACCAACATACCAAATCTGCCAATACAAATAATGGCTGTGACCGATACTGGCGGTGCGAATGCTTTCTTCAGTAGCGACTTAAGTCATCTACTTATCACAGAGGGAAACGCAATTGCAGATAAACTGGAGGCGCATTTTATGACATCCGCTTCTAGTTGTCAACAAAAAAGTGAGAACCTCGAGTTTTTATTTACGATACTTTGCAAACTCAATTTTCTAACAAATCATTTAATGTTCAGCCGCGTTTTATACGCCTTTCTTCAAAGTGGTGTGGGAAAAGAAACCGGAGATTGAGCAGGCGTTTAACATGGAGGAGCCGGGGAATTTGAATGACAGCGGAGAAGGCACCTTGGAGTATTCGGCTTTACATCCAATGCCGCCACCACGACACGAGAGCTATCACCTTCAAACGCCGGATGACGGGTAACTATTCTAGAAGCGACTCTCTAGCACCCATATGAACAGATCTACTAACGTCCGAATTTGTTTCTGACCCAAAGTCTAATGTGAAGCAGTATGTCTGTAACTTTTAGGAGCGGCTCTGAGTCGTACGAACAGTTGACGCCTGATGGTGATCTGGGTGATACCGGATTGACCGAACAATTCGCCGATCACAGAGCCACACCGAGCGACGACAGTGACATTTACAGCCAGGTCGACTTCTATCGAGAGGAGAGGGAGAGAGATCGAATAAAAAATGAAGATATTTCAAATAAGTTATCTGGTCAGTAATAATTAATAAACGAGATCAATTTTATCGTGCAACGTTAAAATTCGCGATTCTTCAAGACTTGTTGAATTATAAATCCTTTTTTCTTTTTTGCATAGGTTGGGTGAAGGACACGTTCATGCACCAAGACGGAGTTACTAACAGTTACTCGCACAGAGCTTTCACGACAGGTCGACGATATATTTCCCAGGTTAAGCCACGACCGAAAGGCACCAGTCAGACTTTAAAACAGCCCGGAAAAATCAATCTGAAGGACTTTTCCAATGTAACGGACGTGATAGCCAGGATGACGATCGGCGAAAAGGACGAGCACGGCCCGAAACTGACAACAATGGGTCACGCTCCTCTCGCCACTCCGGAACTTGTGGATCTCGGCTCCGAATACGCGCAGGTGAAGGACGTCGTTCCGAACATGTACTCAGCCTACGACGGCGATTATATGTACGCCTTGGTGCAAGATTCTATCGGCAACAACAAGTCCAAGTTACGCCACCGACGCGGAAAGGGACAGCCATGTAAGATCTCTTTTCTTCTTATGTTAAAAATCTTTTGAAACGCCAAGATTATACATAATTATTTACAATATTTATCGTAAACACACAGCATACAGCGATTCGGACTCGGAGTGGAGTTCCTTAGAGAGACAAAGAGCGACGGACGCTTTGAGCAAGGGGAATAAGAAGCTCTCGTCGCACAAACGAATACGCAAGAAACGCACAGCAATACCGGTCGCGACGCCAAAAGTGCCGTCATTGGCCAGCATGGGCAGCGGAGACGGTATAGTCAGCCTGAACTACAACATGAAAGACGAGAAAAATTGGCGCGTTGATCCCACGGAGAGAGGTAAGATTTTGCTTTTTATCTTTTTCTTAAGTATGTACGATTACAAGTTCCTACGTCACTTGTGAAGGGTGATATTTAGAGAAATATCTCCGTCTTTTCAGTATCTAGCGAAACGCCCGATACTTCCGAATCGAGCGATCCGGAACACAACTCGAGGTCCAGATCGAAACAATATAAATACGCCGCAACTAGTTTGCGGAAAAGATTTTCCGGAAATTCTCTGCAACAGCAATACTTACAACACCCGTTTAATATGAAACATATGACGCAGGAGATGTTCAGCGCCTCCTGTAAGTAACGTAGTTGACTTTAATTTGATAAGGACATTTATTGTTATAACTTATAAGACGTTCTACCGTACCGATATAATTTATAATAATTATGATTAGTGCAGAGAATTTTCTAATATGATTTGAATGAATTATTTAACGCAACCTAGTCTAAGTTCAGTAATTTAACGATGATCTGCATACGCATGTATAGAAAATATTACGTTTTGGCTTAAATCGAGGCTTCTTAATTAATAGCAGCTTTGGTTCTCTTTTTTTTTTTTTTTAATGTAGTACATACTAGTGTTTCCATTAAGTTGCAGTGTCTGTGCTTTCGTTAACTTGCATGAAACTTGTTATTTTAGCCAAGCAAAGGGGTGAAAATACGTTTGGCATTCCAGATGATGAATCAAGTCTAGATGTTTCTTCGCCGCGTGAAATTAATTCTCCTAGTGTAAGTTTTTACAGCTCATATAACACAAATTGACATCGCAGAACGCGCATGTTATTAACTTGCTTCCTTTGCTCTTAGTTTGGTATATTGAATAAATCGAAGGACAGCGACAAGTTAACCAGGAAAAAAGACAAGCAAAAGGCAAAGGAGGACGAAAAGTTGGAGAAAAGAAGGCAAAAAGAGGAGAAGCTCAAGAAGATCGCGGAGAAGGAGAAAGAGCGGGAAAAGAAGAAACAGGAGAAGATAAAACAGACCAAAGGCCCGGGGGGAACACCGATCTCGAGTCAGTCGCAGCAACCTTTGATCGAGGATTTTGCACAGAGCGAAACGAATCGGATACCTTTGTTCCTCGAAAAGTGCGTTCGATTTATCGAGGACGAGGGATTAGATTCGGAAGGGATATATCGGGTGCCCGGTAACCGTGCGCACGTGGAATTGCTTTTTCAAAAGTTCGAAGAAGGTATATTATTCGTTAAAGGCTTTCTGATTTTCTAATCTTATATTTTTTTCTTATTTTCTTTTTTAACGCCAAAATAATGCTCTATATAAACTTGAATAACATGGATCTGTTCCTTTTTTTCAATCTATAGACGGTAATGTCGACATACATTCTTTGGATATTCCTGTAAATGCTGTCGCTACAGCCCTGAAAGACTTCTTTTCCAAGAGATTACCACCGCTCATTGACAAGGAACGCATGAGCGAACTGGAAGATATATCAGGTAAGTTGAGTTTTAATCATTGAAATTTAATCAATTTTTATAAAATCTTGATTTAAATTCTTTTGTAAAGTCTTTAGATATTTATTGAATTTATTGAATCATTAAATTCTTATTACAATTACACTAACAAGAAGCAAAATATTTTTAAGAATATATATGTTATGTCTATACATCAGGTGCACGAGGTATTAGCAAACCTATGTCGGCTACTTGCATGAACATGGAAGGTTAGTACTTTTATAGATAATAAGATCGTGTGATTATTCTTTGAATTAAAATTAAATCTCAAAACTTGGAATTGCAGACCGAAGCGGGAGACTGTTAGCCCTGCGTCTGATGCTCAACAAGTTAAATCCAGTAAACTTTGACGTTCTCAAATTTATCTTCCAGCACTTCGTAAAGTAAGTGAAAGCTATATTTTCAATTGCGAAGACAAATCTTTCATAGACACATTCTAATTATTTCTCCCTTTATCCCGTTACTATAATTTAAATTTATATGTTTTCAGAGTTGCAGAGAATTGTAAACTCAACAGTATGGACAGCAAGAACTTAGCGATTTGCTGGTGGCCTACGTTACTACCGATTGAGTTTAACGACCTCGGGAGATTCGAAGCTATGAGGCCGTACCTGGAGGACGTAGTCCAAACGATGATCGATCAGTATCCTTTTCTGTTCTGTGGCGAGGATGCCGTTGTGATGGTGTAGTGACGATTACCTAGCCGTGCAGTGCATAGTTCTCAGCGTTTGTGCGAAGAGGCTGCAGTATTTTTTGTGGACAACGGTGGTGGAAGCGACGCGTCCTGCCGAGACCTCGCAATAGCGCGCCTGCCTCGTGAAGTAATCCGATATGATTTTTTTTATACGTTATCGACAGTTGCGATACAGGCGTAAACAATTGGTCTCAATATATAGTTTATATTAATATTAAACTTCGCTTCAGCGCACTCGTAATACAACTAACACAAGTCCCACGTAGACGTAACGTGGACGAGCAAAGTCTCTATTTAAGTTTAGTCACTCGCATTCGTTCATTTCCGGGATGTGTGACAAGCAAGATTGCGAAATTGATCGATCGATGGTCCTAAGATGATGGTTATTCGCGCACGCGAATCAGAGATAATAACGCAAGAATAATAAGAGTCAATCCATGTGTCATAACAGTATGCATGTATCATGTTGGATGTATCCAGAGCGATGTATTTATTGATATTGTACTAGGGATGTATGACTCGATATTTGATAATAGCGATTAGCTTTATATAGTTATTGAGATCGATGTTGTGCTTTTTTTATTCGCTTTTTTTCGCCTTTTCCGTTTTCTTTCCTCGTGTCTTCTTGTCCATATTGCCAAGAACGAAAGTGTTAAACGCAAAGTGATGATATTAATGTAGTCTCGTTAAAGAGACTGGTTATTAGTATTTAAAGGAGGGCGTGTCCAGCCCACATTTATGAAAGATACGAAACGTATATAAAACGAGATTTATCGTCGAATAATATCTATATTATATATATCTCACATAGCAACGATATCAAAAATGCCAGAATTTTTAACGCGTTTCCTTTTTGGCCAATGCACAAATCGCCTCTTGAGTGTATTTACTTTTGCATTCTATTGGTGTAGATTAGTCGTACAAGAATTTTTTGAATGGTTTTTATCATGTCAGGGCGAACTCAAACGACGATACAATCCGTATATTCATTCCGTCTAAAAAAATAAGTAAAAGCGAAAAAAAGAGAAACACGAAAAGCGTCACATGTAATTGCACAATGTTTTGACAAATAGCGATAATATGCGTATGCGAAGGAAAACGAGGACAGATGAAAAAGCATTTTGACAAGTTTTGCACACGTAACATTTGCAAACGCATAAAAATGGAATCGAAGTAACTTAAGAAATATTTAGAGCTACGAACGATATTAAAGTTTCTTAAAGCGGATATGTATATAGAATTCTAACGATTTAAGATACATACAAGAAGCTCGTAAGACATGAGACACTAAATTCATAGAAACTCTTTCTTTTTTTCTGACAAGTCCGTTTTACGTAAAGAGTTGACGTTTTGTCGTTCTTATCTTTGCAAAAACAGAAAGTATTTATTAACACGTCGCGCATAAGAGATTCAGGATCGACGATTTAGAAGAGAGGGAGACTTGTACCGTCTAACTTTTTACATTTAATCGGAAAGAAACGTATGTTCAGACACGTCAATTTATTTTCTCGCTGTTTGCTTTCGAATTCGCACGAATCCGCGGATCTAGCAGGTCATTTTCATAGGTGTGCCATAACTTAAACTCGATGTTAACGACAAGATGTATGCCTTTCGGCGGCTCAACATTCGAAAGTAAGCGTGTGTTGTTTGGACTGCGAGCACTCGCGGTCGCCGGTGTATTACCGAGAGATACTTAAATATTGCCTTTGAATGTTGGAGCCATTATGAATAAGAGAGAAAAAAAGGAAACGACAACAATACACAACGCGCATACACGCAACACTTTTGTAACCCGAAGATTAATCGCAAACATTCCCATAAGGAACGTCGATGTTACTTTATATACATAGTCTCGCGAGAGACGCGTTTTAATCGAACCGAGTCCGTGATCCCGGAAGAAAAAAAAATCGTAAATGAAATCTCGTGATCGTTTCACGAAAGAAAGAGAGAGAAAAAAAAGGGGGAGATCTTTTTATCAACACGGACCCTCGTGGGAAACGCGCGTCTCGCGAACACAATCGCTCTGTATTTGTAAGGAAATCGTTGTAACGATATTTCTACAATCGACGCGTCGCGAGGACGCGCGCGACGGGAGGAAGAAAGAAGGAACGGATCCGTACATTCCCATTTAGTCGTAAATGAAAAGAGGAAAAAAAAACAAATTTTATACATTCGTACGTACGTAATTGTATAATGTTCTTAAAATAGATAGGGATAGACGTCGATGCTTCACGTGTGGGATCTCGAACGCCGAAAGACGTTGCGCAACGCCGTCAACGACGTGACCGGCTCGCGTCGACGACGATGACGCGAAGTGACGTGTGTCGGAGCAGTTGGGAACGCTCGCTTGGGAGATATTTACTCCCGTTATCTTTGTCTATTTTACATGTTGTCTACTTTACGTGTGTCGAATAGACAATTGATTTAGAGCACTTAGGAAGCTTTCGCGCGAGTTAGATTGTTTGCACGAGCTCTTTCGTTGTTTAAAGGGTTAAATCAGTGTAATCGCCTGAAAAATAGAGGTATTTTCTACAATTTTTTTTCTAAAAAACTGTGATGAGTTAAAGGGAAAATGATAGAAGACTGAACGTTCAAATTTTTCTAGCGCCCTGCGGCATAACCGTTCCTGTACATTTACTCAGAAAGCTTTATGACAAGTTATAAGAATATGAAAAAGAATATGTTTTAATAGAAATATATTTCCATATTTTTATATTGGTAACGAGTAATAAATTATTAATTTTTATTATATTTAGTAAAATTAATAAAATTATATTAAGAATATTCTTTTTTTATGTTCTTTTAACTTGCCTGAATACTTTCGTAAGAAAATGTACTAAAACACCTGTCCAAGAGCAGTAAACAAAATCTGGATCGGCTACATTTACTGCGTTTGGCAATGCAAATCTGTGAGACATCGGAGTGCTCTTTTACCTCGCAAATCGTTCGGCGATGCCTATCTGTTTGCTCTAAATCGGAGAGTATTTTGGGTATAAATTATTGAAAGAAATATAATTATAGCTCTCATTCAATAATTTATTATACAGAAAATAATGGTATATTCCGCCAATAATTGATTAACGAGAAAAATATTTATTAATCTCGACAACGACTGGCCAGCCAAAGGATGTTAATCAAAATTTAGAATTTATTGCGAAAAATATTACCCCAGCCAGGGTTTGAACCAATTCTAAATTTCAATTAACATCCCCCAGCCAGCCAATCGTTGTCGAAATTAATAAATATTTTTCTCGAAATTAAGGTACTTGAAATTAATTGGAACTTGAATCTTCTGCTTCTTCTTCAGGCAGCTTTTTTTTGAATTCCTTTCGTATTTCACGTTCAGATTTCCTAACACCACGGACATCTTCGTTTCCCGTTGATCCCAAAGTGCTTGGTCTTGGTTCATTTTTGTCAACATCGCCTGGTTTACTTTGATTGGAATCTGATATTCGCTTATCTAGCTTCGATCGCTTTGCAGCCTCACTCAACCCTTCATCGTCTGAACTTAAGTAGGGCCTTTTTTCGAATCTAATAATATTCCCTGTATTATCAATTGTTCATCTAAATCCTCAATAAAATCTTCTACAGGTCTCGACATTTCTAGCAGTTGTTGCAATTCTTGAATTTTCTCGAATTCTTGTTGTATTTGTTCTTTTGATGAAACGTCACGATCAACATCCGCAGGTCTGACCGTCGATCGTGAAGAACTTAAATCACTCGGAACATTTCTGTGAGGAAGAGGATATGACACAGGTACTAAGTGTAATAAGGGAAGTGAAGAAAGGGACTCCTGACGTTCGCGTTGTGCAAGGGGTCCCGTAACACCCGTTGATCTTGAAGTGCTTTGTTCATCTTGAGGCCGAGTTATTTTATGTTTTACGTTTAAATGCTTTTGTAACTCCCTGTTGCCACCTATATGTATAAGACAATGCCATATAATATGCATTTTGCCTTATAATTTGGAAACTCCTCACGTCCCTTTTTCGGTGTCATTATAACCGTGTCTAATATAATACTAATAATTTGTTATACCCAAAATACTCTCCGATTTAGAGCAAACAGATATGCATTGCCGAGCGCAGCTAATTTTCCGCGTAGTATGCCCGGGCGCTTCAACACGCTTGTACAAAAGTAATCATAACTTCGTTAATTCTTCGAATTTTGACATGAGCCTTGCGGCAAAATATTCTTAAAAGTATATGCTATTTTTTAAATTAAAAAAGGATCGGTTTTTTAAATCTTCTATACTGGTCTAACCCCTTAAAAAGTTGCTCCTAAAAAATATCTCTGTATCTGCGTCGATAGGATTGTCTCTGCTTATCCGCGATGTTATTAGAACTTTAATTCCTTTACATCGAGATAATAATCTACGAATACTGTAATTTTTATTGTAATCCTGTAATTTTCTAATTGGAATTTTCGTCAATCTGGCTCTGTTAAGCGCAATCGTCAACAAATCTACCGTGCGTGTTTCGTGTAATACTTCTCAACAGCTTGCGATCATTTCTTATATAACTATCGTTTGTTCAGAAATTTAGTGCGTACTAAATGATTATATACTGTGACGATTGAAGAGTGCAACAGTAGCTCAACTCATCTTAAAACGAGATTGAGGAAGGGAGAGAATTAAATTTAAATTAAATTTATTTCTCTCTTTATTTATTTACTCTCATCAATTCAAACAAAAAAGGTATAGGTGCCAGACGAACGGCTCGTCAAGTATGTTTAGTAAAAGGACGCATAATATTTGATAAGTGCATTATTATAGAATTAATTTTTAAAATACTGTTTCGACCTAATATTTGTGCTTTTTTGTCTATTACTAAAATAAGTAAAGCTATTATGCGTTATTATATTACATTATTAATTTCAATGATTAAAAAAAAAGATTTTTTGCCAACGATTTTTTATGGAAAAAACCGTTTGTTAAGGGATTAATAAATTGAAAGTAAGCTGGGCCACTGTTGCACCGAATCTTCCGGTTATGGTCTCGCCCTCGTCGCATCCTCGCATCCACGATGTAACGGTTAAGCAATAGCAAAGAAACGAATGTAGCGATTAAATATCTAAAGAAATACTCGACGACGGCCACGTGTAGTGATCGCAAGATTACCAAGTTCCACGTCCTTCGCACAGTATTAGCGTCATTCATCAACGGCGTCAACATCTGCAACATCAACATCGTCATTTTCATCGTCGTGTTGTCGTCGTCGTTACCGTCATCCTCTGGACACGTACCCATCGGAGCGTCTTCTCTCTCGCGAAGCCTAAGGGAGAGGAGAGAAAACTCACTTTTCTACGATACGTCCGTTAAGATTTCCGCTTGTCCTTTCTCGCTGTCCGAGGACGGCCCATTCGCGACCGGCCTCTCATCCCGTCGAATATAACAGATCCTTAAATTATCGTAGCCTGTGATAAGACGTAGGCGAAAAATGGACCCCTTGTTTGTCCCCATTATTTATAGCATCGGCTTGATGTACGAATGTATTATAGTTGTACAGTTGCATCGGTATGATGCGTGTTGTAAGTCCGCTTGCCCCGCTTTCCTTGCGTTTTTTGCATCGCGCTGCTTTTCCTTCCTTTTTTTCTTCTTTTCACTTTTCTTTCTTTTTCATTCCTTTGTCGCTTGTCACCGTTCTTCGTAAGCTTCGCCCGTCCTCGAAAGTCTCGTTTGTTGCCCGTAGTCGCGAAATACTATGCGAGCACCCCTGAATTCTACGGGTGGTGAATCGTGAAGAAATGTAGGAAAACGCGCGAGGAAAACGCCTTCAATTTATTATAGTACAGTGACCGAGCTTTCGTTTGGCTGATAAAATGAGACGTGAGATCTCAATTTTTTTTTTTCGTGCAGATCCGCGTTCGTGGATCGAAGTATTCACGTGCCGATTTCTTTCAGCACCCTAATCTAGCTATATTTTATACCTTGACCGTTCCGCATAACGAAATAAAACGCTGAACGTATCTATAGCATTATATTTTTGTATTTTCTTTACGAAATAATATATCATTTTATATTTGGATTATTTTATATTCGAGTTTTATAGAGAACCCCTTTTTCCGGCCTTGTCTCTCCCCGCGCGCGATCTACGTTTCTTCATGGGAATGCAAGCCTAATCGGCGTGGTGTGTGAGTACTTGAAGTGTGAGCTGAGAATAATGCTTGAAATTTGATAAGCGATAGCGATAGCCTGTTAACCGCGAGCTAATAATGAGACTCGTCGATGAGAGAAAAAGAGTTGATAAGTAAAAGAATAAGTCAATCCCTTTTCTAATCAGTAGGAGAACGATCGGATCTGCGGTTTTATAAGAATCTTTGATAAATATGGATTGAGAATATAGCTGATAATTTAATAATAATAGTAATAATATTTAATAGCCGTTTGATATCGAAGGTGGCTAACGATTATTGACCAAGATAGGACTGCTAATTTCTACTTCGCTGAAATCTCCTCAAAAAAACGCAGCTTCGCACACTGGGGATTCTGGCACTTCGGGATCTGTCCTTTTCACCCGCGTCTTTTTCCCATACAGCGCAAAATACTTTTAAAATATTTTTAAGATATTTTTTAGGAAGTTTAAAATAATTTAAAATAATTTACTAAAATATTTTTAGAATGTTTCTATGTCCGCCAGATTATGTAAAAAAAAAATATTTTCAAGTGTTTTTAAAAGATTGCATAATACAAATATATTCAATAATATTTGTAAAACCTTTTAGAAATATTGCTTCAAAAAATAAAATGGTTAAAATTTAAAAAATTTTACAAATATTAGATTTAATATATTTGTATGCAATCTTTTAAAAACATTTTGGAAAATATTTTTTTGACATGATCTGGCGGACAGAAACAGTAAAAATATTTTTTTAAACTATTTAAAAACATATTTTGTGCTGTATGGGTCTCCCCCCCCCCCCCCCCCCCCCCGCCTTCGCTTTTCCCTTCCATTCCCACCCTTTTGTCTCTTCGGTATATTAATGAGTATATAGTATATATATATATATATTTATTTTGTTTCTTCTCGCGTGCGCGCAGTTGAAAAGGACAGATTTCCGGTTTCTCGTGGCTCGACGTAAACAGATGCGCGAAGAAATACGTGTGCGAAGCGATGGAGATGAGGAAGGAAGTGCCCTCGCAGTGTGCTGCTCGCAAAGTATCGAGGCCGAAACTTCGCGTTTAAAATGTCTCACCGACGACGCTGAAAAATTTAGCCGATCCCTCGGATTCGGGAAACTTATCGCATAACGTGATGGCCCCCTACCCCCCTCCCTCCAATTCCCACCCACCCGTTCTCGCCTGCCCATCAACCATCAACCCTCGCTCTTTCTCTCACGAATGCGTTTCCACCTTTCCTAAAATTACGCGTTTATAAATGTCGTGTCATTTATATACATGTAACGATTTTTTGTAAATAATCGGTATACATATATAAATATAATTATATATATATAAATATAAATAAATATATATATATATAAATTATATATATATGAAACACGCAACGTGTAAATGAACGGAACCTGTCTTCGTTGTATCGATAGTCTTATATCAGACTTGTATATGAACGGAGGGACTTTTGATTATTAAAAGTTTCCTAGAGTAAAAAAAAAAAAAAGAGACCAGTTTATTTCTCTCTGTAGCGCACCGCCACGGCATTAAATAATTAATAAGTATGTGATGCAATGTCGAGGGGCATGGCATTTGAACATTACTTATATTACTTTTTATTATTCCACCCCTATATATTCTTCAGCGAGTTTGGCAATCTCGTCATGATAATTTGATAATTTATCGCAAAACTTCTCGGCCATCCGAGAAAAACGAAATAGCTGAAGGAACATTAACAAATTTTTTTGATTTTTCAAAGTGCAAGAAGAATTTTAACATATTGTAAGCGCGAAGTCGTTACATCATAAGTTAAGACTTCGTGATAATTATGGGCGTATAATAGTTTACGACATGGTGGAAGGAAAGCAAGGTGTGCTCTTGCGCATCCTTGCGTTGGGCCAAGCAGGAGACGTTGAATTTCAACCCCTCTAACGAGCACACCTTGTTTTCCTTCCACCATAGTTTACGATATGCCATGGTTATTTAAAAATTAAGCGCGACAATTGAGAATTTTATCTGGAAAAAGTTGGAAGTATTCAGTTTTTAATCAAATTATATGATAACGTTGCAGTATTAGCAGTCTTTATATCAGCGAATAAGTCGAATAGCGGAATTTTATTTTTCTCACGAATACCGTGAAGTTACCGTCTCCGTATCTTTACCCTGCATACGTATGTATAATATATAAGAACACGTTATCTTCCGGTCGCCTTGAAGTCGCATCTTGTACGTAAATACCATCTATTAAATCTACTAGGTATACCAAAAACACGTACACGTGTATTGAGCAGCAAAACTTCTTTCTCGAAATGATTTCGCTGTCTTAGATCTTCCGAAAGTATAACTCTCTCATCAAATTTATGTAGACTGTTTTTTTAATTATTCATACTAAATAACATTTCATCAATCTAATTAAAGTACGTAGATATGTGTTCTTTGAGATACGATTTAATTTATCTCGATCCAACCGTAGCTTCTTTTATTTATGCATCAATTTTTTTACTCGTGATCAAAATCAGACATTAATTTGCAAAAACATAGATATAAAGATCATCAACCTTTCGATTTTATCAAACTCTCGCGGGATATAAAAGCGAAATTCTCGTTATCGCGCGGAGGCGGCAGATTTTTTTCGGACGCCGAGTATACCCGCCCGCGCAGGCGGTAAATCGACCAATCGTCGCGCGAGCGGCGCGCCAGCCAATCGGTGCGCGACAGCACCTCGCGGTCCGCGTCGCGTACCACCGCGCCGGCCACGACACTTCGTGGAGGACCGAAGAGCCACGTCTACGACGGACGGACGGAACGGACGGACGAGTATAGACAGACGTTGTCGTTCCTTCCGACCTGCCACTTGCCAGTGATCACATAATCCACTGCCGTGAGAATGTTGCGAAAGTGCCTGATTGTCCTGCCGCTTCTGCTGCTCGGCGCCCTCGCCGACGAGAAGGATGTCCTGGAGCTCACCGACGAGACCTTCGAGAGCGAGCTCGAGCGTCACGAGAACACGCTCGTCATGTTTTACGCACCATGGTGAGAGAGACGTCCTCGTCCTCGTCGGCTTCATCTCTTCTGCATCACGCTTTTCTCTCGCATTTGCAAACTCGCCTCGGAATAAGACGGGATATCCGGGAGGAAGGGTACATAATGAGAAAAAAATTGCAGAAAGCTCAGATTAGAGAGAAACGGAGCACTCCTTAACAGCCGGACGTTTAAGAAGTTTTTTATCTTAATATTATAATTGGTTCGTGTTATAGTACGTGTAATTAATACTTGTTGTAATGTGGAGTTTTCGTTGACGACAAGATTCGTATCATCTGCTGGGGCCAAAAAATGCTTTTTTTTTTTTACGTCTAACTAATGCGTCAAACGCCGGCATACGGTGTTACTCAATCTACTTTTGATGACGTATCCAGACTTCTAATATCTCTATTTCAAAATCTGACGAACAGTTTTCGTGAACAATTATCTTTACTTGGTATCTCGCGATTCGCGATAAGGAGATTTAAAGTGGCTTTATTTTAGATTTTAGCTGTGTGGAACTATGCTTTTTTAAAGTTTCTTTTTATCTATTTTTTTCATTTCCATTCTCTTTCCTTTCTAATAATTACGTAGCTATTTTATTTAAGAGTGTATAAAAACTAAAAAGAGTCTTATTTGCCTTATCAAAATCAGAACTTGTTTTAATGTAGAGATTATTTTTAAAAACGGCAAAAAAAGAAGCAGTTCTATTTATTTTTTTTTTTTTTTAAGATTATAGACTAAAGCTTATATAAAATATAACAGCTAAAGAAATTAAAATAAAAAAAGCTGTTATAAAAATATAATAGCTATTTGTAAATTTATTCAAAGGTAGGATTTATAAATTTGTTTGTTACCATAAGTTTGTTTTCTGTAGTTGAACTGGCCGCACTAGTTCAGAGTTTATCTTTTTTACTCCACATTGGATGGAAAAAGATAAATTCTGAACTAGTACAGCCAGTTCAGCTACAGAGAACAAACCGCATGTGTCATTAGATGTCATTGAGTAATTCGAGGCAGTTGATAGAATATTTACCTTGTTGCCAGGTGCGGGCATTGTAAACGCTTGAAGCCGGAATACGCTAAGGCAGCTGAGCTGCTCATAGGTAGCGAGCCACCTGTCACGCTTGCCAAGGTCGACTGTACGGAGGCCGGAAAGGAAACTTGCAACAAGTTCTCCGTCAACGGTTACCCGACGCTTAAGATCTTCGAGCGTAACGAGCTCAGATCCGACTACAACGGTCCTAGAGAAGCATCTGGCATTGTTAAATATATGAAGGTAACATCTCTCGCGTCTTTTATCTCGTTAAGATCCAATTGTACAATTTTCCTAAAAAACGTGGCTATTATTTCAGTCCCAAGTGGGACCAGCATCTAAGGAATTGACCAGCGAAGAGGCCCATAAAGCGTTCCTGGAAACCGATGAAGTCAGCGTGATAGGTTATTTCGAAAAGGACGATTCTCCATTGGCCGCGGCATATCATACCGTCTCC
Organism: Leptothorax acervorum; assembly: GCA_035220615.1. Taxonomy (NCBI): domain Eukaryota; kingdom Metazoa; phylum Arthropoda; class Insecta; order Hymenoptera; family Formicidae; genus Leptothorax; species Leptothorax acervorum. The sequence continues at coordinate 480,756 of JASTWQ010000019.1, forward strand.
AAGAAGCTCAGAGAGAAGGTCAGATTCGGTCATACGTCGGTAAAGGAAGTTTTGGACAAAGTGTCTCACAAGTATGTGCTGCAAAAATCATAGATATGGTTTTCCCGATCGTACAAAGGAAGCAACTGTTCGATACAATTACCTAATGCACTTTTTATTTCAGGAACACGATTGTTCTTTATCGGCCCAAGATACTCCACAACAAGTTTGAAGATAACAGCCTAGTGTACAAAGGTAGCGACTCCATTAGCGACGTGAACGAATTTGTCACCAAGAACTAGTAAGTATTGTCCTTTTATCGAGGTTTTTGGATCATCTAAGAACCACTTTGTAATTGCCGATTTCGTTACAGCTACGGTATCGCCGGCGTACGCACTCGCGATAACGCGCAAGACTTCAAGAACCCTCTGGTGGTTGCCTACTACAATGTGGACTACGTGAAGAATGCCAAGGGTACGAACTACTGGCGCAATAGGATCATCAAGGTCGCCAAGGACTTCCCCGAGTTCTTCTTCGCCGTAGCTTCTAAGGACGACTTCCAGCATGAGCTGAACGACTTTGGAATCGACTACGTAAAGGGTGACAAACCGGTCATTTTGGCGCGAGATGCCAAGAATCAGAAGTTTGTTCTAAAAGACGAATTCTCCGTGGAGACGTTCGAGACGTTCCTGAAGGATTTGCAGGCCGGTGCTCTGGAGCCGTATCTCAAATCCGAGCCGATCCCGGAGAGCAATACGGGTAATGTGAAGGTCGCGGTGGCCAAGAACTTCGACGAGGTGGTAATCGATAATGGCAAGGACACGCTAATCGAGTTTTACGCGCCCTGGTGCGGCCACTGTAAGAAATTGGCACCGGTGTTTGACGAGTTGGGTGACAAGCTGGCAGACGAGGACGTCGAGATCGTCAAATTCGACGCTGCGGCGAACGACGTGCCGGCACCGTACGAAGTACGCGGTTTCCCAACCCTCTACTGGGCACCCAAGGATGCTAAGGACAGTCCGGTCAAATATGAGGGCGGCCGTGACCTGGACGACTTCATCAAATACATCGCCAAGCACTCCACCGACGAGCTCAAGGGCTACGATCGCAAGGGCAAGGCGCTCAAGCCTAGAACTGACGAGCTGTAAGACATCACTGACGTAAACGATCACAAGTTCGTTCTTGCATTTTCAAATGCGTCAATCGACGAAACAGTCCAGGAGTTTCTCTCACGTAACACGCAAGCAAGTACACTCAAGAACGCGCGATTGTGCATAAACAGAGAAAATAACACTTAGAGTGCAGATATCATGGGTTTTTCGCGAGACGTTTTGCAATAAGTGAAAAAATGAAATATACTCGAATGGGGCAGGGGAGCGGGGGGGAAGGAGTGTCTCTAGCATATAGGATTGTCTACATATATTAATTGTACACTTTGTAACGATTGTATAATAACGCGATAAAGCGCGCAGGACTGATTTGAAACTTTCTCCCGTAACAACATGCTTTCCAAGATGTTTGGCGAATTAAAAAGTTATATACAAAAGCAACACTCCATTCCAATTTTGCGTGTTTCGACTACGCTAAGTTAAGAGATAATGCAGCGATTTTTGTTTATATACGGAAGAGCCAAAATAAATTGTTTTATAGAAAATTGTCGCGATTTTTCTATTCCTTTTCCTCTAAGGGTTAATTATAAATATCACTTATGATGTACGAATGATCCAAACTGGTATCATAATGAAGGAAAAAAAATTACAGCGTAAGTAAAACTTTCGCTTTCGTTAACGGGTATAATCCAGCAGTAGGGCCGTCATAAGATGTGTTTATATATATATCATCATAAGAAATGTTTATTGTTAGTTACAATTTGTTATCATAGCGTTCGTAGGTTAATCATACAGTCTTACATACAAAAGCTAATTAGTAGTTTTGCAGAAAAGGATTTATGTGAGCCGGTAGAAAGATTTCGGAGATCAAGATTGACGATCCCTTTTTCCTGATCGTAAAAATTGATTTATTCACGCACGCACACACACACCATACACACATCAGGAAAAACTGCCGATACTTCTCTTATTTTTCTCGGATAATCTTTTTTCTTCACGTACAAATCAGTCAAACACGAGTCTCAAAATATCTCGGCTACTTATGAAAAAGATAATAGTTTACGGCGATTATAATATATAAGATCGCGTTTATCGATCACTCAAGGTTTACGGAGCCCTTTAGGAAAAAGTACTTCGTCTGTGTGCCTGTGGTATGTGTATGTATGTATTTGTGCGGGTACGAGATGTATCCTCTTTCTTTTTTCTCTTTATTCGGCTCTTCGAAAAGGACAGCTCGTTCACATTGAATGCGCATCGATCAATTCTGATTCCGTGATAACATCAGAAGGCCCATGTCTTCCTAGACACTCAAGCCCGTTCTCGTTAATTTTTGCTTATTGCTCTTTCTCTCTCTGCTTATGCCACGCGACAAAGTATATATTTTGTGTAAATGTGTGTGGGTGTCTGCGCGTGTGTGCTCTCTGGAAAAACGGTACTCTAATCTCGATCAACGCGTGTACGTTTATCGTAATACGCGAGAATGGGTTAAGAGAGTTTATATTATGAATGTATATACAATATCTCGGGTGCGTAATTGATACAATATTGTATAAGTATATATATATATATATAAACACATACATATATATATATATACATATATATATATATATATATATATAACGGCGGTATATATCCACGAAACTCATTATAAAAAGAACACTTTCGAGCTTCGCAGCGACGCGCGACCTGCACAGAAGAGCGGAGCGTGTATTCGACACGTGTTTCCCAAAGCACTCATTAACTCAGGCACACTTAATTGCTTAATATACATCTCCTTTTCTATCGCTACCTATCTCTCTCTCTCTCTCTCCCCCTTCTTTTATCCGTTTTCCTTCCTTTTCTTTTTGCTTTCTACGAATCCGTCGTGCGCGCGTTCGCTCGTGGCAGAAGTATCTTAAGTTGTGTCGCTAAGCTTCTTTTTCCTTCAGGCTTTGAAGAGTTCCGTAAAAGCGTACTGCGTGTAATAACAAAATCTACTATTCGCTAAGAGTTCGAGAAACGAGGAGAGAACTTAGTGAACACAATTCCGCAGTCGAGTCCGTTGAATTAACGACCGAGAGAGGCATCGCGTTACGCGGCCGTTAATTCAACATCACCTTTGTGAGACACAATTTTATTACAAAAATCTTACAGATTAGACGTATCTACAAAAGAAGACGAGTAGCATTATCCTTTCTCTTTTTACCACGGCGTAAAGAATAGCACAAGCAAAACGGGAAGAGCTTATGACGACAAACAAAATAATTTGAAAATTGGTGTAAATTTTGCGAAGCAACTCGGCTCTACAATTGTGGCACACACGGTAAAATCAAAGCGAGATATACGCGTCGCCGTGCGCAAGATATGCACGGCCGATAATCTCCAAGTTTAGTACATCATACGCTAAAGATATCGATGGCGTATGTATGTGTATAAAAAAGCGCAAACCGCAAGTCCAGTCACGGCTTGGTTAGACACAAAAGACGTGTGCTCCGAAATACATAAATATAATTGTAGCCGCTTATAATCTTGTTATAATCTCCGTTATATGTTAGTGTCATCGTAATACAATAATTATAATAAGGTAATAAAATAATAATAATACACACATTTAATCTAAGTGGTATCTTAAAGATCCAAGATCTGCTGGCCTACCTACGCGCGTTTATAATGTAATAAATGTCCGTTAGTTTTCTTTCTTCGTTCAAAAGTCACAGAAGTGCGACGATTTTTAGTTTAAAAAAAGCGAGAGATGCAAGATTCAAAGTTCTCTCAAACTGTTCCTCTGAGTTCTTATATTACTCTTTGACTGCACTTCACACTTGTTTTGCGTATTCAACGTTTCCTGATTGATATTCTCTTCAACTCAATTTTTCTTTAATTTTGTTTATTACCAAAATAAAGAGACACTACGATAAAAAAACAAAAATGTAGAATGCATATAATAATTATAATAATATTAATAATAATATTAATAATAATGAGATAATAATAATAGTAATAATTACTACAATGATAAAGATAATTGGGATGTACCGTAAGATGTAAATAGTTTAAATGACAATTTTTTTGTTTTAATTATTTAAACTCGAAGCATAATTCATTACTGTTAAAAAATACACAATCAAAGTAGGTATACTTATTATTGGCTATTCTTTGTAGCCAGTTCCGCAATTCCACAATCTTGCCCGTGTTACGGGCTCACTTGTCATAACATCTTAAAGAAGCCTACACCTTCCCCTCTTCTTCTTCTTTACCTAAGATTTTAGAATATTCACGTTAATGCATGAATTATAAAAATATAATTATAACAAAATAAGTATTAAGTAATATAGTGTTATTAAAAAAAAATATATATATATATATTTAATATTCAAATTTCAAGAATCAAGAAATATGTTTTTCATATTATTAACTTGCAACTTAAAAATCTAACAGAATTTCTTAGGAATAATTATTAGAAAAAGTAATTGAGACATACTTGTAATGCAGCTCGGGTTGCCGTTTCGAAAACTTCTCTCACACCTTCCTTGCTCTTGGCAGAACACTCAAGGTAGGCGAAAGCGTTGATTTTCTCGGCCATAGCTCTACCCTCCTCAGGCTTGACCGGCTCCTGTTTCATTTTGCTGAGCTCTTTGATAGTGTTAGGATCATTGCGTAAGTCTTTTTTGTTTCCCACAAGGATAATGGGCACGTTCGGGCAGAAGTGCTTCACCTCCGGTGTCCACTTCTCGGGAATGTTCTCCAAGGAATCGGGACTATCAATGGAGAAGCACATTAGGATAACGTCCGTGTCCGGATACGACAACGGACGCAACCTATCGTAATCTTCTTGTCCAGCTGTGTCCCAAAGAGCCAGTTCCACCTGTTCGTAGAAGCGAGAGGTTCGTTGAAAACGAAATTCTTAAGGAATTTCTTGACAGAGGTAATTAAAGAAAAATTTTAAGATAAAACGTACCTGTTTGCCATCAACTTCGATATCGGCAACATAGTTCTCGAATACCGTGGGTACGTACACCTCCGGAAATTGGTCTTTACTAAAGACTATGAGGAGGCAGGTTTTTCCGCAAGCACCGTCGCCCACAATAACCAACTTCTTCCTAATGGCTGCCATGAATCCTAAAATGCAAAAGAGTATACATGGTGTGTATAATGATAGATAAACAGGCAAATCGGCATGTGACAATGTACAGTTTGATATTGCTCATTTAGAACATTTATCGTTTTAAGAATGTATGTGGATATTGATTAATTAATACGAAAAGCGGAACGTGTGGTATATTTGTTACAAGTTAGTGATAAATTTCACAATTGCAATCAAATCGATAATGAAATCATAATGTGCTAAAATCATCTGATCCTCTTTATTGTATCGCATTGTATGGGATATACGTATTTACATCCGAAAACGATCTCGATGAAATATATATATTTATTTTATCTCGAAAAAACTAACTCATGTCATCGGTTTATCAATGTGGTTTTATCTGCACAAAGTAAAGGGGAGATAATACTGTGCCGCAAGGTGAGATCTCGGGCGGCGCTTTGTCTTTTCATAATTGCCAAAAAGTGGGCGGTCCTTCACCAAGAATAACTTACCTACTTTACAGATAGAATGCTTTTTTTACAAATTAATTTCGCAATCATATCGCGATACAGTGTTCAATGCGATAACGTACGCTAGGCTATGCTTTTATCGCGTTTCTCGCTAATCGTGACTCATTTGCACAAAGTACATATACTATATATAAATGGATTTTCAAACTGTTTCCATCCTACGTATGAAGTAATCGGGCAGAATAATCTTTCTTGCTAACATTATCTGTACAGGTAGCCTTATGCTTACAGGTGCAAATGATGAGTTTGCAAATTCTAATCTTTCAGGACGTGTACTTTACGTGTCAGCATATACAATTTGGAATACCTTACGACCTAAGTAGTGACACCAAAATATATTGATATATCGATAAAGAATTTCGATCAACTAATTGCGACATTGTACGGGGAAATACTATATACCAAGTTGTTTGAACTAAAAGCATGCGGTGTGATAGATTTGCGGCATACATGGATCACATTGTGAAAATAGAATATGTCGGTAACGCGCAAGAGAGATAGGCAGATAGCTGAAAAAGAATTGGAGTTAGTGTCGACATCGACATTAAACTTGCTTCCCTCGCAAAGCGTCGGTTATTCATTACAATTGGAGTGGAGCAGAGTAAGTGTTTTTAGTCGAAAGCGTGTGTGCAAGTACGAAAGAATTGACGGATGTGGCTAAGAAGCATTCTTCAGGATAGAGTTAGAAAGAAGAAGTTAGGTAAACCTTCGTGAGACTCGTGTAACTCGCGTTATGTACACCTCTCCTTCTCGGAGCGATAATAAAATAATGTCTCAAACCTCGTAGGCTATAGCTGTTCTTTTCTTTTTTTTTTTGCTTTTTTTCTTTCTTCCCCCAAATTTATCGCAGCCTCTTTACTTCAAGTCAATCTCGTGGACAACGCGTTCTCCATTCGCGGGAATAAAAATACAATACCCCCTTGGCTGCTTCGCTACTTTACAATATGACTCCAATACTACTACTCGTGAAGCAAGTGACAAGATTTGTTCTAAATCCTGTGATCTACTCAATCGCGCTATGAAAAAGCGGGACCTACGAGGACTGAAGTCTTAAAGGATATTGACTGGGTCGTACCTGATCCAGGGTACCTCGTATTGCGTGGACCGAGGCATCGGCCCACGTTGCATCCCATGTTTTTAGTCTTTCTTTCAGCGTCTCTGTTTTAAGTGGACATTTTATATGTTAGATGTAGGTAGAGGAAGCTGCGAGATGAATGCATATATACCACACAACACATATCAATAAATATATATATATATATATATATCTCATATATATATATAAATGTGTATATATATATATATATATGTACGTTCTGTTTCGTTAAAAGTTGCATAAGTTACAATTGAGGTCATCCCTCATACATAGGCTATATAAAACTTGCAATATATTCTGTTTCTTAACTCTTTCCCTTCTGATGTTAAAAAGAAAAAGAATACATGTATATATATACATATTCTACACGATATGTATGTATATACATGTGCTACGAGGTTTTTCAGCAGGACCGTCAGTGACTAACAATAAGTATAATAATTCTTATACCATCGTACTCGACGGGCTTATGTACACACTTAAATCGAGATACATGGAGCATTACATTTGTTGGTGGCTCTCTCTACACACGCACATAAGGTAGGGTCTTCAATATTTTACCATATTCAGAGGGACGGCACGACACACGAAATGTAACATCGATAGTTGTGCCTTATATTGATTGGTCCACACTCAAGTGCCACATTTACAAAGTTCTCGATTCAAAGACTGTACCTTATGCATCGGGGCAAAGTGATAAATCTGTCAAGAGACTACATGCAAACAAAACAAAACAAAAAAAGAGAGAGAAAAGAGATCGGTAGATTATTCGTTGTTAGGCATGCAATATCTAAACATTGTATATGTATCCATTAGAAAAGAACTATCCGACAAAAGCGTGAATCGAATCCGGTGGTGCACTGTACACTCACGCTTATACAAACAATGTGCTGTACGGAGTTACACAGCAATTCAAAGGCAATTTCAACATTGCATCAAGTGCTCAACAACGAATCTGAAATATGATTGCTCGTTCACGGAAAAGAGCTATCAGAGTTTAGGCGCGACACAGAGAGAGAGAGAGAGAGAGAGCAAAAAATAGTTATTAACTCAAGAAGAAGTTACTAAATAGACGGCAACAAAGGGAAAAAAAAGCTTCCGATGCGATGTTTTTAAGTTCATCCCTTTCACGCCGGTGTGACGCCTCGTTATTATCTCATCGCAATAGACCATAATGATACTCAGCCAAGTAACACAGAAGCGGAAGCGCCTATGGAATATTGCCTATGAGGTACAAGAGAGTTGCCACGGAATTTCCTTCCTGCTGACAGAATGGTATCAGATATCGTTCCCTCATTCAGTCCCGAAACGAGGCTGCTCTGGCCGGCGCGTTTGCGCGACGGACGACCGCGTCTCCACGTCGATATCGCGAATATTCCCGACACGCAGGAATGAGTCCTTTGTCTCGTGATTTACAAACGTCGCTCACAACTTATCGGAAAGAGAGAAAGAGAGAGAGAAAGAGAATGGTGTGTATGTGTGAGAAAAACAATACATGCCGCTGACGCGAAACGTGTGTGTCGATAGAATATTTGTACGTCAAAAGCTGGGACCAACCCTTTCGTGTATTTCTCCGAAACATAGAGATCCACGAGGACGACGAGCACGCGGATCGGCGCCAGAAGACATGCAGCAGTCACCTCTGATGACCCCTAAATCCAGTTGCCGAGTGCCTCTCCTACGAGGACGAGAACATTGCTACCTCGGGGTGGGGCAGGGGGGGAGGAGGATGTGTGTTCCTTTCAATCGCGCTTGTCACTCATTACACCCTCTGTGCTTGAAACAAAAGGAAGACGTACTCGCGGTTTTAAAGAAGAAGGTGAAGAAGGTGAAGAAGATGAAGATAAAAAGATAGAGACAGAAAGAGAGAGAAAGCATAGAGTTATAAGGGACAGACCTAAGTAAGTCTCAGCCGTGCTCTTTTCACACTTTTCGCGTTAAAAACATCTCGAGAGGGGCGAGAGGAGAGAATGAGAGAGACGAAGCTTAGAAAGCACGTCTAAAGCGAACGAGACCTGACGAGTGTGCCTCTCCGTTAAAACTAACCTGTACTTTCCACCGCGACGGGGACGAACTGCGCGCAATTGCCAAGGTCGGAGAGTGCGAAGGAGAGAAAAGCACACGCGCGCGCGCGCGCACGCGAGAGAGAGAGAGAGAGAGAGAAAGACGAGATTTTGTGGTGGACACTCAGGACGCCATCGATGACGCGAGTGCTAAGGAGACGCTAATGATGACGCGGATTCTCGGGAGACGCCACCGACGTCGCGGACGTTCGGAGTCGGAGGTCCGCCCGTTCGCTCGATCTGCACTCTCCTGCACTCTCTCGCCGACTCTCGCGACGGGACGGAGGAGGCGGGGTGTAGAAAGTGCGATCGAGGAGTAGCAGAGCCTCGGAGTCGGAGAATCCAGAAGCTCGTTCCTCTCAGCCGTTTCTCTCTTCTTTTTCCTCTTTCTCTCTCTCTCTCTCTTTTCTTTCCCTCTTCTCCGCGATCGCGCCGACACAAAGGGTCGATATCGCCGATCGATCCGGGATGCGAAAATCCTCTCCGGGAACTTTTCCACAACGGGTGGAAAGCGGAGCGCGCGTCGCGAAGAAAAGCGGGACTCCGAAAAGAACGTTGCCCGATGCCCGGGTGCGGAGTCGGTCGGCGCGCGATCGGCTCCCGGACGATCGCGTCACGTCAAAAGCGCGCACATACTTCAGAATTTGTTTACGCGGTTGGGAGGGGGGAGGGAGGAAGTAACGTCGCCGGGCGACATCCGGCACGGATCGAAGGCTGTCAATGAAGGCGAGACGCGAGACGTCGCCGTGCGTAGATCAGCCCCGCGACGCGCGATTGCGATTAAGGGGGCGGGCGGTGAGGGAAGAGGGAGAGATCCGGGGCGAGGCGAAGAAAGCACGAGGTGTCTGTTCCCTTTAACTGCACTCACGCGATCTTTTTTTTTTTCTTCCCTCGGAGGAGTTTGCACTCTCGGGGGGGAACACGGAAAAGAAGAAAGGGGCTACGGAAGCGACGGCGCGCGAGAATGCGTGGTGTGGCGTAACAGGGGGATACGCGGAGCAGTCGTCGCGACAGTAGAAAGAGGGAGAGAGAGAGAAAGAGAGAGAGAGAGAAGGAGAAAGAAAGAGAGAGAGAGCGAAAGAGGCGTTTACTTACTGGACTAAACGGCCACGTAGTGTCAGGTAGAGCCCGAGAGCATTCCAAGAGATCCGTCGCACGGATTGCTGCTCGGCTCCGCGATTCGACAGCAGCGGCGGCAGCGGGCAGCGGCAGCGGCAACGGTGGTGACGGCGGCGACGAAGATAACGATGACGACGTGGACGTAGACTAAGCACGAATCGCGGCGCGCACCGAACGACGCGAGAGTTCGCGAGTACGGTACGACGTGAGCGCCGAGTCGAGTTTTGAGTCGAGACGAGTCGAGCGCTGAGTTGTGCCGCTGTGTTCAGAGCGCGTCTCGCCGCGCGGTGGTACCGAACGCCGGACGAGAATCGCGACGCATGGCACTCCCTCGAGGCCTCCTCGCGCAACTCGTTCTCTCTCTCTCTCTCTCTCTCTCTCTCCCTCCCTCTTTCTCCGTCTACTTGTCTCGCTCTCTCCCTCTCTTTCTCTCTTCCTCACTCTCGATTCACGGAGGCTCCTCTTTTTTTTTTTTTTTCCCTTTTAGCACCGTACCCGGCCCGACGTCCCGGCGGGATCTCGCAACTCGCAACGCGCCCGGTCACGCTCGCGACGCCCGCACGCACGGCGCACCACGCACCCTCGCACCACTCCGGCCGGAGTTAACTTAAAGAGATATTAGCGAATTTGCGTATTTACCTGAAATGTTAAGCGACAGAAAGTCAAGAAAATGGCTGCCCTCGATGGCCACAGTGGCCACACCTCGATCTGTTGAGCGTGCGGCGAATGGCCGCGGTGGTGGGGACTGGGAACGAGCGGCGACGGCGGCTATACTTCACTTTGGTTCGAATTTCAGGGGCGTGCCGAGCGCCGGCGTCGGCGCGAATGTGTCGCGCGCCGGCTTCGCGAAACCGGGTCGACGTCCATAAATTTGTGTTACGCCGAACGGGCATCGATTTCGCGATACGTTATTATTAACGTGCTTCCGACAGCGTGATTCCAATGTGACAGGACTAACGATTAATCGATCGATGGATCGATCAGAATTACAAATGTTCTTACAAAGAAACGATTCTTTATAAGCGTATCTGTGAATAAAAATAAATTATATTCGCAAACGGATATTAAACAAATTAATCTAAATAACTTGCTCCTTCTGTGCTCAAAATTGAAACATCTGCATGAATCAGATATCGCGAGAATTAAGGTAAAATAGAGAAAAAAAAAATATTAAAAAGGCGCGGAAGGTAAGAGCTTTTAACGGCGCATATTTCCACACGGACTCTCTCGCGAGACTCAAGCCGATATCGATCGTAAAAAGCGCGGTGAGACGCGAAACGGCTTTTAACGGGATCGATTCGGAAATTCGCCCGTCGCCCTCGGGGCCGCGCGGCGCCCGCGTCCACTGCGCCTCGTCCCGTCCCTGCTTCCGAACCGGCGAATCGCGCGCCACTGGCGCACCGCACGTCACGGACCTGTGGAACTTGTGGAAGGAACTTTGCGCACACTTCACGCTTCTCCGATTCGTACTGCCGCTGCACGCTGCTTGTAGGTGGATGACAAAAAGGGTTGGAAAATATGTAAATAACGGCCGTCTACCGCCGTTGCGTTTGCAACGCGCGCACAGCGCAAACGTTTTCAGGGCAACAAAAACATGCTCGGTGCGATATTTCTTGCATCTGCATTTCTCCTTGTTTTAAATTTAAAATCGTTCGTCTTTTATTTCAGGGTATTAATTGTAAAGTCAGCGGAAATATTGGAAGAATGTATATTCGCACGGATTTTTGGCGTAAAGACTAAAAATCACTTTGTTTATATAAACAATAATATTGTTTATATTATTATTGTAAAAAAGGTATAGTTCCGCTGTTGTGATTTTATATATGTAAAAATCTAAGTAAACTTTTAAAATTTTCTGCCTGTTGCGGGAGGGAGAGTTTAAAAATTCTATCTAATAATTTATAAATTTATAGCGATTGGAATATTAATATGTATACATATAGGAAATAATTCACGTGTCTGCACTTTTGCGATCGTGCAAGATTTTTTTACGATGAACCAATTTCACGCCATGGTGCGTGCGACGAGTGCGTGCGTGCACGTAGCGTGTCATTAACCGGCTTATCGGCCGGATAAAATAAATGCCGGCGTCAAGAATTTCCCCCCCAATTGCCCGCAAAATGAAATGGTCTCTCGAGCGTTATACTTCTTTTCCCTCTCCTCTCTTTGCAGGAGGCGTTCAAGGACGCGGGGACGGGATTTCCCGGTGACGACGTTCGCAAACGTACATACATACATACGTGCGAGGATCCGCATTGAAATTTTACGAGTAACTCGGAATTGTTCATACACAAACGAGCCTCCGCCGATTTCTCTTCTTATAACTCGCACGCTCCACAGCGTTCTATTAGTGAATGGACTTTGACAGTCAGCTGATCCGAAAGAAACCCACGAACAATCCGCTTCTAATCATTTCTAATCGCGGATAATACTCGAGGTGTGTCACCAATCAACCGATATAACCGGCGTAACACGCCGTCGACACGTGCGTGTACGTAAAAAAATATGTATACGAGCGTGTGTGTGTGTGTAACTGTGTACTACGCGCGCGCGTCGTAGCCAAATAAGATTAATAAGAATGATGTCATCGCGTGACGCACGTGGAATTGGCTGGCGCTCGTCAGTCTCGTCACACCCGGCCGGTCGGTCTTCCCGTGGGATACGAGGAAGGCGGCTCGTTAATGGAATTTTACATATGCGCGCGTCTCCCCCGCGCGGCGAAGAAATCGTATCCGATTGATTATCAACGCCCGGCGAACGCTCGTTCTCGTCTGACGAGAGATACGGCCGATAAGAGCCGCGCTCTTCGCTCGCTCGCGAGCAGCCTCCTTTCTTCTTGCGGGTAGAAAGCGCGCCGTGCGAGTTCACGTGCGTGCGTTCTCGCCTAATCTAGTTCAGTTACATCGAAATCGTTCTCCTGAAAAAAAAAATTAAAGAGGAAACAGCAGATATGTGTAACTTATTTCGATCGGGGATTCTTTGATAATTACGAATTTGATAATTCACAAGTCAGAGACGAGTGTGTTTGTCGGAAGCTTTTTATTGGCTGCCTCGAATTTTTTACTTCTTTGGTTTCCCTTTAATTATCTATTAATATTTCAGAGCGCGTGGAAGAGTTTTCTAATCTTCCAATGATGGAAGAAATACAGCGAAATAATAAAAAATAAATACGAATATTGTCGTCGTTATGCGATTTTTATTACAGTTTTGTTTATTAATATCAGCACGTTGCCTTTGTTCTCAATATGCAATGTGCTATAAGGAACCCGCCTATTCGAGAAATGCGAGACTGTAAACCTGATATGCTAAAGTTCCCGTCTATGATTAGTCAAAGGTTTTTATGATCACGTAGTGATCTCACGTTTACAAAACGTTGACAGAAATGTTCTATTTCTTACAACATACGTGGAACACGACATGAATAAAATATTAAACAACGGTTTGCGACTCGCTCGGTATATATCCATATATATTTCGCGTCAATTGAATGATCAAGTTATTCATCCGAGACATAATAAACAATTGCGTTATACAAATCCGCATTTGTCACTCGTAATATAGCGCACGATAGAAATAATGCCCTGGATGATGCGGTAAATTGGGTGTCGCTCAATTGTTAGTCACTCAATTTAACGTGGCATTTAAAAAACATTTTGTCATATATCAATCTTTGCATGTATGCTATTAAAAATTGTACAATGGCCAAAGAGAAGATGGGGGAGGAGGAAAGAGGCCCGATATTACATCCGTAGTGACTAATCTATGAAATGAATTCTATGGTACGCGCATTATCGCTTTAGATATGACGATAGAATTATCATTGAAGCTGTAAGTCTCGCCTCGTGGCGTTTTAGAAAACGATACAATGTACTGGTCTGTGACTACGAGCGAGAAAGAAAGTCAGCTATGATGTCCATAAAGTTCATGTCCATCTATCACACAACCAGCCGTATTCTTAATTTTGTTGCGGTGGTTCCGGATCGTTCGGATTGCCGCCCATTTGCCGTCTCAGCGACTCGATCAACTCGGGGTTTGTGCTCTGCATTTGCTGCGCCAACTGTTGGCCCCTGAAACATTTACGCACACGTGTATAAACTACACTCTACACGGATCACGTGTTAGCATGATGACGTTAAACGATGTATCAAACTTAACACCGAAATTGATAATTCTGTCAAACTTACGCTTCAATGAGTAAATCCATGCGACCACTTTCTTCCACATTGCCGGACATGAGATTACACATCATGTTCTGCATAGACGGGTCGGATAACATCTGACGCGCCATATTCATTAGAGAGGGATTGCTTAGAAGAGCGCTCAAGTCCATGCCAGGCAAATTGGGCAGAGACTGATTGACACCTAACTGGGCCAACTTCTCTTCCGCCAATTGCAGATTGTTTCGATAACTTTCGTTATCCGGTTCCATCTCCAAGGCCTTCTCATAACTCTCCTTAGCTTCTTTATGCCTCTCCAAACTGGAATACGCTAAACCTAATCGACCGTATGCCTTGCTGTACGAGGGATCGATAGAGAGCGCCGTGTTACAGTCTTTGATGGCTAAGGTGTGGTTACCAAGCTTGCTATGAACGGCGGCTCTATTACAATAATACACCGCATTGCGAGAATCTAATGTTATTGCCCTGCGAGAGAGAACAGACCAGTTTAAGTTAAAAGGGAAACAATATTTATGGGGAAATTAATAGAAAGAAGATGGGCAAGTACTTTGTATAATTTGCAAGGGCTTCGTGATGCTTCTCTTGTTTCATGAGCGCGTTGCCTTCGTTTTTCAATCTTTCCGCTTCAGCCTTTGCCTCCGGCGTAGCTTCCGGACCCAGGACTGGCGCGGCGTTCTCCACCGCATTCTTGTAAATTTGATACAGATTTACATTTGCCGGAGCGTCAGAGGCTTGCACATTATAGGCACTCTCCAGACACTGGATGGCCACCTCCAAACTCTCTCGCGAGTCGGCAGTTATGTCACCATCTTGCAATTGGTCTGTCAGAAACTTGACGATCGACGAGACTAGCCCCTTGACAGCCATCAGTACTTAGTGGAAAAATGTTCCTGCAAGGAAAACATTCAATGTGATATTCTATCATGTCACATATACATATATGTCAAGTGTGCCACATTATCCTGCGATTAGCAAATAAAAATAATAAAGACGGTTGGAAGAAAACCAGCATTGAGACAAGAAAGATCTGTCGAAGTTACATACATTCTTAAACACCAGTGATTAGAAAAACCTAAGGGTGACTTCGACCAAATTCTGATCAACTTAATCAGCGATTAACTTATCAGGTAACACTTGTATTACCTTGCTAACGCAGAATTATAAATTTGTTGTCGTTTAACATATGGAAAAAGATTAGATTAGGGATTAGTGACAGCAAGTTGCATGGTCGACAATTTCTGTCGATTTCTTTCAAGCGTACGTTAATTCTGCCAGTTAAACTAATCACCGATTAAGTTAATAAAGTCGGATTTCTGACCGAGGTCTCCGTGAACGTGGCAGGCGATCAACTGTCGGATTGCGCTAATTCATCCTCGGTTGACATAACCAAAAAAAAACAATGTAACCAAATAGATTCGCCGGACGCGCTCTCGAGGCACGAAAAGGGCCCCGAAGGGCGAAGAGATTTTCGTCAAGGACACGATCTTTGATGCTCCCGGATGATTGCCGAGGTCCGTAAATGTGTCGCACACGGTTCATCTAAAACGCATCGAGCCGCCGAGCATCCTCGTGGACGTCGACGCTCGTGACAGCTGACGCGAACGAACGTACGCAACGACGGCGACGAGGACGACGACGACGCGTCGTGAGGGAAGGCGAGGAAGTCGCAACTCGCACCTTTTGTCTCAATCAACGGCCGACCTGGAGCAGGAACGGAGCACGGAGCACCAAACGGAACACAACACAGGCGGAGGGGAGCCTCCGCTCGCGCGCACGTAGCGGTTCGAGTTGGTTCGAGTTTCGAGTCTATCTGCGAGCTGCGAAGTCGCTTACTTCAGACTTCAGCCTACTTCACTTCGGTGCGGTTCGCGTGCGCGCCCCGCGCACCGGCGGCGAACTTCACTTCACTGGCTTCCGCGCCCAGCGCTGTGCGAACTCACGCACGCGTCCCGGCGTCTCGCACTCGAAGAAGAACGAGATACGAGATCCGAGAAGAATATAGGAATGTTGGGTGTCCAGCAGCCAGCTGCCCCTCTTCGGTGAACAGGAGACACTTGATATGTTTTACTCGATGGGAGGCCGGACTGGCCGGAAGTTGTAAGGCCGATGCAAAGCTGATGTCGCTAATTAGCGTTGCGAGCGATATGAATTTCGTCGATTGCGCCACGCTGTTTTGTCGGAAATATATGTGAAGAAATTCAGCCTAGGCATATGGAAATAGTATCAACAAGTCTTCCGGAAACGTATGTATATGTATATTGCATCGTAATTTGCATCGTTTTTCATAATTTCACGCATACCCGGGAAAAAAATGATTAGATCAAATTAGATCGAATTATATCCGATTAGATCTATTTTTTAATCTAATTAGATCTGACTAGATATGGGATATATCCACAGATCTAATTAGATCTGGTTGGACTTATTGTACGCATATAAATAGATCGCACTAGATTTATTTAGATCTGTTCGGAATATTTATGTACGTAACAATCGCGGTTTAAAATCCAGAGGTCGTTTTATAGTGCGCAAGCGCGCGACGATCCGCTGCACTTGTTTAAACACTTATTGCTTAAACATATTTCAAACATTATATTAGAATTTGTTATAAGATTAATAAACTATTAATATAATTTAATATTGTACAAAAGAAAATATTAAAAGTGCGTAATATAATACTATTAAAGATTATACACATGAAATATTGATAATTCTCAATTATATTTTACAATAATTAGATTTTATCATGCAAACTTTATTCGCAAATAACGCTTTCAACAACATTTGTGGCATAGTAAACAACAAGTACAATTCAGTATCGTACAATTCAATAAATCCATTAATTAATCATTACGTTATTGATTAATTAATTAAATGCAATAATTAGTTAATTGGAAATAATTAACAATATAGAGTAAAAGAGAGCAAGAACAAAGAGTAAGAATATAAATACTATATAGTAATAGCTATCGCCGTGTTATAGTCTTGTTCAGTTAATTAAACCGGCGTGACTTTTTACATCGATTTCTAATAAATACTGTAACATATAAATATTCATCAATATGCGCAAATATATACAAAATTCATTTTTACTCCGATCTTTAATATTTGTCCACAACCTTAATGTGGACCCTGTTTCACAATCTGGAAGATTATGTTGTTGTCGTTTGTACCAGCCAAAATATAATGACGGCCCGTATAGTAGAATGGCACCATCGTTCGTAAGCCGTTTACAGCGTGCTGCATTTTCATCTGGAATTTCTGAAAACATAATTGCGATTATATGTATTTAATTTTAGAATTACTTCGTATCATGGCATTCATAAGAAATTTTTTTCTCATGAGAGAGAGAGAGAGAGAGAGAGGGGGGTGGAAGAGAGAAGGCCGGACGAAAAAAGGGAGAAAAAATGTTATTTATGAATAAGAAAAGATATAATAGAGAAAGATTTAGTAGATTTACCCCGGCAAACATATATTCGTAAATATAAAACCGTCCACTCTGCGTCGTAACAATCACAAATACATCGCTGTCGCCAAAATCTGTAGAAAAAAGTAAGTTTATGCGTTGTCACAAATAAATCATTAATCACGAGTAAAATTTTAATTGTGATAGTAATCGTAAATTTCAAATTGCGATCTTTGCAAGAATATGATATAAATATGCGTGTGTGTCTTTTAATAACGTTAATTTATCATTTCGATTTAATCATACCATCGGTGTAGAAACATTCAATCCCATTAATCTGATGGATATGGAAAATGCTTTGATAACTATGAAAGTTTTGAGATTCGGGGTCGTATTTATAAATGTTCACGGCGTTCGTATCAGGATTGTCCAGCAGAATAAAATAATCCTTTCCCTGCGACAGACTCTTCACATAACGGCTTCTGCTTGCGAACGTCCTCAATTGTTCGAACTGCATTTAAAAAAATTAAAAAATTTTTTCTTTACAAGAAAAGATGAAGTTAACTTTTGCATAAACTTCTAATGCATAATTCTAAAATTAAATACATGTAATTGCAATTATCTATATTTTGTATTGACTTTTATATTTTATGTTATTTTTATATTATATATTTACTTGGTATATTTATATTATATTTACATAAGTTAACTTTTTTTTATATTTTACAAAGGACTATAATCATTCTTGATTATTTAAGTAATTTTTGTACCTTTCGTGTTGATGAGTCAAATCTGTATAATAGAGACTCCGAGGATTCGCCGAAACAGCCGATGAGAAGAAATATATCGTGATGATCGATTTTAAAGATTTGGATGGACCAAGCGCCGTCCGTAGGAATTTCCTGGACCAACGTTGCGTTTCTCGTCGTATAATGCACTCTATAAAGCAAGGAATTTGCGCGATGTGTTGCGCGTGTCTTATCGTAATGTATCGCCAGAACTATATACACATCGCCTGCGAAATTAAAAATTATATTAATCCCCAGAATCTCATTAACTTTCCATTATAATTTTAATAACAGATTCTCCAACGTGCCGCGCATACCATCGTGCTTAAAAATCTCAGCGTCTTTCAAGTATCCTTCTATCCTATGAAAAACGTCTTCGTGATTCTTTTCAAGATCGTTCGACGTCATCAAGGAAAACGTTGTGTACTCTGGCCTGGTTCCCGTCGAGGTACATTCCTTGCTGCTCGAGACGGCGTTTGTTATCACGTTCACGCCGAACATATCGCTCGGATCGTGAAAATTTTTCACGATCTCCCCGGGATTCATTTCCCGCTTTCGCATAGTTTTGTTCCCATTAAATTCAACCACAGACTGATACGTACACCAACAGCTGTCTAGTAGCCC
This sequence comes from Leptothorax acervorum, assembly GCA_035220615.1. Lineage (NCBI taxonomy): Eukaryota > Metazoa > Arthropoda > Insecta > Hymenoptera > Formicidae > Leptothorax > Leptothorax acervorum. The sequence goes on from JASTWQ010000019.1 coordinate 499,717, forward strand.
GCAAAATCTCCCGGGTTGCTCGCTGTACATGTTCAGTCTGATCCTGCTCTCATCGAAATGCACTACGTCGATCTTACTGACATTGGTCCCAGGTATCTCCAGAGTCTCTTCCTCCTCTAAATAGAAAAAGACGTTGCGCAAAGTATCGGACATAAGCGAGCTATATTCGATGTTCTGCTCGATTATTCTCCAACGTTCTTCCAGGGTCTCAAGAGTTTCATTTATCTTTCCTTTGGGGTCACCGACAGAACTCAGGTCCATACCGTTCATCAAACCGGTGGTACTTATGTTTTTGATCCGAACGTCCGCCTTGAAAATCTAGTGAAAGAGACAATTAAAGAAATGCGATCATTATACATAAGTTATAAATGCAATAAAAATATTTAAAGAATAATTGTTTTCGATATATATAAATATTACTTTTTTGAATATAAAAATTAACGCTTTAACATTTAAATATCGAAATTAGCTTGAATATTTTGTAAGTATTTGCGTCAAATTGCAATGATTCGAGTTGATTTTAATCTTGTAATCCTTTGAAATCTTCTAGCCTTGCAGATTCTTTTTCTAATAGAATTTTAGGGAGATCCTTTTAATGTTATACTAACGAGATCACCAAAGATATCGATATCTTCATCAATGTTTTGTACACCGTCGTTGTATTCTTTCATTATATCGACATTGTTAATTCGTGGCGCAACAACGTCTCCATCAATTATCAAATCCTCCTCGAAAGTTTTTGTGCCAGTTATGATTTGCATCTCGTCAACATCGTTCAGAACAAAATCGGATGGGTGAATTCCATTAATTTTTTTTACATCCGCATTGCCTAAAACGCGACGGATAAGAAAATGTTAAGTTCTTCCTTTATGTGTTTAAATAATTCCACGGTCAAAACTGTACATATATCAAGGCTCTCATCTTTTTCTCTTAAAAATTATGAAAACAATTTTATTATAAAATCGTGGAGAGTAATAAATTGTGTGAAAGTTTTTGTCGACATTCCTATTATAAATTACAAATAAGGACACAAATAAATATCGAATTGTAATTGCAAGTGAATTTAATTCATAATTCTTGATCGCCAATCATTTACCTGTTACTGTAACGATACCGTTGAATCTCACGTCGCACGAGATATCGTGATTTCCTTTAAGGGTGACACGATCCTTTACAAACTTGTCGAAGCCTATCCTGTCCAGATTTTGCAAATACACGTCGCCCCGCACCTCGAGCTCCTCGAAGAAAATGTTATCCGGCATAACTTCGTTGGAACGGACCGCGGCATTGACGGACGCGTTCACATCGGCGTCGTTCACGTAGAGCTTTTCGACCGTGACACTCGGAAGGAACGTCAACGGGCCAACAATCGTGTCCTCGCGATTCTGCCTAACGACAGAATCGTTGAACTCGAGAATATTCACGTCGTTGATCTCGACAATACCCAGATCGCCGTTCACCACCAGGTTGTCCACGATGAAGTCTTCCTCGAAGACTTTCGTTCCGCTTATCTCGATGCGTTCCCCATAGTCGATCACGGCGTCCGTTATTACATCTCGAATTTGCTCGATGTCTTTGTAACTACCGTTGACCGCCCACGCGCGAACGTCCTTCTCAAATGTCACCTTTCCTGTGATAATTTGGTCCCTATCTTTGGTCACGGCGTTATTTAACAGATAAGAGACGGAGGCAGGACTGGTCGAGGGCGTGTCCCAGGAAACATTTTCGTACACCTCCAAGAGATCGATATTTTTTGCGGGAATGTATAATAAGCTGTCATATAACTATAATATAAAACGAGAAAGCAAAAAAATTATTATTTAGGAAAAATCTCGAATAAAAAAAATCGATAAGATTGAAAAAGCCAGTGATTGGATCAAAGTTGATTAATCGTAGATTAGCAATTTGAATTCGTGATTCTCCCCTGAGTTTGGCAGTCTTTAAATATACCTACCTAAAACTGTTGAAGCAGAGCGATTAATTCTTGATTAAGTATTTCTAAAAATACAGTTCTAAATATAGTTCTAAACGTTCTCGCGAGACTTTCGCGCGACTTGCTCAATTGGCACCCCATTAATTGTTTCCGCATACAAATTTTTAATAAATGTAAAGACATTTTAGTAAATTTTAAATAATTTTTGTAGTACTTAAAAATAAATTTAGAAATTCTTTAAAAGCATCTTAAGTAATTTTTATATATTTAACAATTGTTTAATTAGATTTTCTGTCCCGTGTTAGGTAGGTATATTTAAAGACTGCAAAACTCAGGAGAGAATCACGAATTGCTAATCTATGATTAATAAACAGTTGATGTACAAGTCACCAAAGTATTAAAATAAAAATCTTTGTTTTACCTCGCTTACGTTGCGTCCGTTCATCTTTGGAGTAATCACGTCGCCCTCGACGAACAGATCGGAGAACGTTACGTTGCCCGTGATCGTTAGAGGCCCGTCCACCCACATCAGCTGCGAAGCGTTCTGACTGTTGATGAAATCCATCGTGATGTTATCGGAGGTGATAACTTGAGCGGAGAAGTGTCCCGTTATCGTTTGTTCCTTCGTTTTCGAGAGAACGCTGGCGATCAGATCGTCAAAGTTCTGTCCATGAAGAGACTCCAGTGTTATGTTCTGAACGACCAAGTACTCGATGCTCCTTTCCGACGTTATCACGATGTCGCTCCGCGACAGTTCCTCCAAGAAGCTCTCGGTCGATTGCCCGTCCACTTGGTCGACCGTCAGGTTCTCCACCGTCAAGTCACCGTCAATGACGATTGTGCTCAGATCGGAACTCGTCAGATTCATCTCGAGCAATCGCGTCAGATTCATCTCGATCCCGTTCAAACTCTCTACTTCCAAGTTTCGTACGTGGAATTCTGGTACCTTTAAAAATGCCAGCTGATGATCGTCGTCGATGCGAAGTCCGTACTCGAAGAAGACCTCGCGACGATTGAGAAGATGAACATCGAGATTATCGACGAACACGCGATCTGCTTGAACAGTGGGAAGTTCCGTGGTTCCTGAGAAATTCGCACGAGTCTCGTTCATGATGTCGTCCACGCTGACGCCGTTGAAAGTCAGAGTAATGATATCCTTCGCACGGAGAGTCTCCACGTGCAACTTTTCTCGGATCGTTAGTGAATTTGGTTCAACTTCGAAGAAACTGTCGTTGGGACCGTTCTCGTGGAGGAACTGCTCGACGTGGAAGTCCTCGAAGCGCAGATTAGTGAAATCGCTCGGTATCTCCTCCATCGTGGTATACAGAAAGTCGCTTTCCGCGAAACCGTTGAGATACTTCGTATTGAGTTTGTCAATAGTGAGGCCAGCTTCCAGAGTGATTTTTTCAGTGATCATCTGATCGGTGGATTTTGTCCAATATCGATCGAACATGTCGCTCACGTTCACCGGGACGTCATCCACGAAGAGCGCCGCGGCGTCGCCGACCTTGATATTCCGAATGTGCAGATCACCAAATATCGTGACATTTCGGTAGATCTGAAGCCACTTGTCGGGCAATGTTATCATAGACTCGGTCATGTGGAAGTTCTCGGTGACGCGAAGATTCGGCAGTTTTAATGTTCCTTCAGTGATACAAGAAATTGAATATTGAGTATAAGTATTACATGGATACCAGTACTTGATCGTGAAAGAAAAATTTTCGAAATAGGAAAAAGTAAATTAATTAATGGTATAACTAACGCATACTTAGATTATTTTACTGAATTAAATCTCTCTTGTATAATATTATTATATTTATAATATATTAATAGTTATATTTATCATTCATTAATTATTAAAATCATAATTAATTGTTCTCTAAATTGTTGCAATTGACAAATTGAATTATTAACGAATTACCTTTAATAACGTTCTCGCGAGACTTTCGCGCAGCTTGCTCCACTGGCACCCCATTAACTGTTTCCGCATACAAATTTTTAATGCTTAACGTTTTTATGTAGAAATCGTCGAAGCTCTGATTTGTTGTCGTTGTCATGAGTTTATCAGCGGGAACGCCGTTCACCGTCTGTGTCGTAAGATTCATAATTTCCAGCGTGTTCTTATACGTGATTGTACCTGCGATAAGATACCATGAAATTGCAACGTATAACTGCTATAAAACCTATCACCAAATGCTTCCGTCGATTTTTGTACAGTTAAGACGATTAAGAACAAATTACTCAACCTTTAATTTTCTGAGTACGATTAATGATGAACAGATCGCCGATCAGCTGATCGATGATTGTCCCGTTCAGACTTTTGATCCTCAACTTCGGTATTGTCAAATTGGAATGCAATATAACGGTGTCGTTTGTATACTCGACGGAGCTGTTTGCAATGGCAGACGCGATTCCCTCGTCGTTTCGTAATGTCCAATCTGCAAAGGCACCATTTGTATAAAAAGATATATCGCATCGCAGAAACTGCCTGAAATTCTTATCAGACTTACATTCGGGCGTTATTCCGCAGAGAGACTCAACCTCGAGATCGTGTACAATGAGACTTTTCGCGCGTAATGGATATGTGAATTGTTGTTCGCCCTCCGGGAGGATCATCTTCTCCAATTTTATGTTCGCATCGTTCACGATATCCACGTGCATTCGGTCGATCTCCAACTCTTCCAGATGCACATCGTTGGCTATAATATTTTCCTTGAACCCTTCCAACATATTCTCAATCGCCCTCGCCTCTTGCTGCGACTTTGACTGTCTTGCCTGGATGACGTCGTGGACATTGTGATTGAGCTCGTCCAGAGCTTTCGCAATCTGATGAGGTGGCAGGATGTCTTCATCGGTCGCAATCTCTATGCTGTCTATCGTGCCGGACTGCAGGGTCAAACTGTCGAAACTCACTGGATCTAAGATCGTCAAGTTCTTTGCAGATGGTAAGAGAAACTTCGAGGAAGCCTCAGCTTCTTTTATGGCCGGCATTCTCGCTTGTAATGTTTCGATCAGGTCCGAGAAGCATCTTCTTGTTGCATCGGTGTCCCCTACGTTGTTTTCTGAAATAGAAATTTTATTCTAAACTTCTCGAATCATCAGGCTTGATGTGTTCATAACAATATGAAGAAAAGAACATTTAAACATATTTTGTTTAACGTATGTATACGGCTTGATAAATGCAAAAGAATTAATAAGATAAAGGTTGAAAATGTCCTGTAGATATTTTACATACTTACCTTTCTATATATTCCATAGAAAATTCATCATTTTTAACAAAAAACTTCATAATAAAAAAGTATAAAAATATAATATGGTTACGAGACAATAATATGCATGTACACTTCTTTTTATAATGATAATTACTCTTTCACGAATGAAAAAATAATCAGTATTAATTTATTTACTTATTGGTATCGAGGTCATCTCAGCCTCCCATTGTTCTACCCAGTACACGTCTTTTTCTATAAGGACCAATGTTACATTCATCGTATGTTCGCTCACTAAGACCGTCATGTCGATTATCTTCTGGTTATCCTTAAAACGTTTAACATTCTCGGTCTTCCAATCGGACGTACTGTGAAATTTGTACAACTTGACGATATTCTGTAAATCATTTGTTGCATTATTACCATTACCAACGCATCAAGGTTTAGTTTATTTTAATATCGAGCGATTTTACACTTACATCGTGCGCCACAACCACGAAAGTATCGCCGTCCATGTGAAAACTACTTATCAGGCTATGCGGTGCGATGTCAGGAAGGCTGAACCAATCCAGCAACTCAATCCCTGGGAACAGTATATACACTCTAGGCAATGTTTCATTTAAAAGAGAAAAAAAAGACAATTCTATTCGAATGCACGAACCGTCCCAGCAGAGCACCTCGCTCGGCCTTAAGTCATTTATCATCAGGACGAAGTAGAAGTCGCCGTGTACGTAGTGATGCACCGAGGTCGGACGCGCGGTGGATAAGAATTGTATCCTCACGATGTTGCTATCCTTGAACTCGTACACCTCGGAACCGATCCACGGATTCTCGGTGTTGCTCTGGGCGAACACGATGATCGTTGATCGCCGGTGCTCGAACGCGGTGACTGATATCGCGCCGGTCATCATCACCTGGGTGACGACGTCCATGTATGTGCCTCTCCATCGGTAGATTCTGCAATTCGACGGAACCGCGAGAGAAATAAAAATTTGAAAAAAAAAAAGAAATATTTATCTCGGTGCACATTTGTTTCTACTGTCTATTTTAAGACAAGACGGAACGACAGATTTATCTAAATTCTAAATTAATCTGCCTCTCTGTTTCTCCTTCTCAGGAATAAGCTTGTGAGACACTCACACGGACGGCACGGAAAATTTGTCGGCGTTATTGGCGATGATCAGATAGAGTTGGTCGTCCTGTGTGAAAAATTTAGCGTCTACGGGAATGCCTCTGTGTCCTATGGTGTGGCGGAATCGTAATGGGTGATTAGGTCTTGCCGTGTGAAGATCGCACAGACCGGGCTCGTAGCACACTAACAGGTAGCTGGTGTTCTTCCACACGATGCTCTGCAGCGATATCGCAATCAAGCGCAACTCGTTTATGATTTGAAATGAAGTTAAACATATTAAAAGTATAATAAAAGCGTTATATATATAAAGGCATTTATAATATAAAAGATATTCATAATTATATTATATAAAAAATTTTGAATTGTTATTTTAGCAAAGATATTCTCGAGGCTCGAGATTGATATTGATGCCGTTAGAGAAGTGATTTGTACCCTGACGAACTTAACGACGGACTCCTCTCTGATCCGATAAACTTCGCGAAACGCGTCATAGATCTCGTTCCAGGGGGTCGCGTTGAGAGAGGGTGCCAACACGCGATTGCCGTCGAGGATGAACACCCCGTCGAGCATATCTATGGTGAACGGCTGATAATCGCCCGCCGTTGCAGGTATCCGCCATGATCTGTTCCATTGTACTCTATACGACTTTTCTTGCACTGTAAATTAAAACGCTTCGCTATCTTATCTCTCGATTAAAAAAAGAATTACTTTTAGTTCCGATTTAGAACATATTGTTATGTATTTAGTCAGCAAAAATGGAAATTGTCGAACTCTCTTAGCACAATTGCCGAGATATTTTCTTGAAAATGAAAAAAGATGATATATTTTCGCCGTTGGAATAAACTCGTTACGCGGACTTACCCGGCGACGTCTCTTGGATGTGAATCTTGATGAATTCTATCTTGGACTGTCGAAGTTTTTCGTTCAGATATTCGTTCACGTCTGTCGCGTGCACGGCAAGTAATAACTGTAGAGAGGCACAACTTGCCAGCTGAAATGGATATAATTGAAACCAAAGGAACGCGTCTTAACGGCAATTTTTTTTGCATGCATTTACATCGGAAAAAAATAACAGTACTCACGAATAGAAAGAGGAGTTTCATGGTTTTGTGATTTTGATTATGGATGCCGCGCGCCGGGCCGTACCGAATCCGTCCACAACGAGGGCCGCGCGAACATTGAGAGATTTTCGGAAACAGTACGCGTGATATTCGGGTGACCTTCTTAATGCCTCGCGCGTACGAGAGACGAGTGTGAATGTGATAAATGTAAATAGATATACAAGTAGAATCAATATTATGAAGCACGGGATATAAATATGAATGTATTCCCATTTTAAACCCAACAACACGCATCGCGAAAGCGAGACAGAAGATAACACACATATACACAAAAAACGTACGATCGTATGTCTTATTGGAGACTGAGATGAATTAACGGATATAATATGAAATAGACGAGCATTCTTCAAAAAATTTGTAAGGATCTGCTTTAAAAAAGGCATAAAATATTTAGAAATAATATCTCTTACGCATATAAAATTAAATTCAAAAATTAAACAATAAAGAGTAGCTCAATTGATTTATTTGAGACGAAGAATATATTAACGGACATACGTTTTATATGCGTGTTCATGCGTGTCTCAGACTGCCAAGATTGACGAGAACGGATTCCGCAAACTTTTGTAATCCGTTTGCAAACTTGTCTGCTACAAGTTTTATTGGCAGAAAGATTATAGATTCGATGTAGGATTTGCATATCAGCGATATTTGATATTATTATATTGATATCATATATATTGCATCGGATTTGATTTGAGAAACCTAGAACAAAGTTGTCGGCGAGACGTAATGCGGAAACAGTTGATGGCACTTAGCAATTTCTAATTGAATTTGCTGGCATATTGCGGCAATTTGCATTACGTACTTAGCTTACTGGATAATATTCCCGAAATAAATATTTTTTTATTTAATTATATATAATTAAAATATATTCATGTGTTTTCTTCTCTTGTATAATCTCTAATCCTATACCTATACCTAATATATGTATAATAGGAAAAATAATAAAAATAATAATTAGAAAATAATTAGAAAATAACTTTTGCGTTATTTTTTTTACAAAAAATAAAATTGCGATTAGATTATATAATATAATATTCTATATATAATCATATTTTATATGTAATTATTACATTTACACCTTACGATACGATTATATATGGGCAATTCTTCTTTATTTCCTCAAACTTTATTTCTTTGTAAAAAACAATGTGAAAATTATCTTTTTAATAATTTTTTAATTTTTTTCTTATTAATTTTCTTGTATATGTGAACAGAAATTATACGAGAAAAATAACATATATAAAAGAAAAAGAATGTATATGGATATATTTTATACATAATTATATATATGAAAAATCTTTCCCCAGATCGGTATCCAGCGCGTGTTCTTAGATTTACTTTTGCATATTGCCAGATATTGTCAGAAAAAAGACAAAAGAATAAAAAGAATAAAGGAAAAGGCAAATTTTACATTTATTTAACACTCGCTTTTGGGCGCGTTCGGGGAGACGCTATTAGCGCTAACAGCGTCATTCTATCTTTATCGCTCACCAGGTGTAAAACAAGGATAGAACAAGCAAATAGCGCTAATAGCGCGCTCTCCGAACGCAGCCTTTGTGTCACGATGTGTTTACAATTTTCGTTACATTAATTCTGCGTTGCATTCGCCTCGAGGGAAATAGACGACAATTTTCGTTACATTAATTCTGCGTTGCATTCGCCTCGAGGGAAATAGACGAAGCAATATATTATTTCAGTCGTCGCGATTGAACGTCGATCCTATCGTGGGAATCGGAAACGTCAGAGCCGAAGTAGATATGTAATGTAATATATAAAATACAAACTTTGTCACATATTTTTCAGAATTGTAAAACGTCGATGGAAGAGGAAATTTGTATTTGTATTTATTTATGGTTTATTTAATATACAAAAGTAGGACAACCTTTATGGTTCGTTTCTTCCACATTTCTTTACACTTTTTGCGCTTAAAACAGATACACACACATTTTTATGTTTCCAATTACAAACTAATAAAAGGAAAGGCAAATCATCTATGTGAGCGTGAATGTTACCTAAGAAATAAATAAATAAATAAGACGGAACAACTCAGCAAGGATCCCATCGGATTGCGTTCAAACTCGTCTTCTATTCGATTGAAACGAAACAACCCAGATAGCATGTTGATGACGTATCATTGACATTAGAGACTAAGTCAAATATTAGTCATTAAGTCAAACATTAGTCATTAAAGTCAAATATTAAAACATCATTTGACGTCACTCTGCTACCTGAGAAATATGAATAATCCGTTCCCTCAAGCTTCTGTGCTTCACGCTTTTAACGTTTAACCAGTCAGAGACACATAGATCCGACGAAAAAGATCCCGTGATGAGTGTCATAAATGATGTCATTTTCAAATTTCAAATCATAATTCAAAAGCAATTCGAATTTCCGCGCTTGCGCGCGCTAGAGAAGAGATGTCGCAGTCGCGGCGCACTTTCGAACGCAGCGCTCGAAGTGGTGCGCGCGCACTGGGACTGGCCCAACGGCGAATAGAATCGCGCGCTCCGATTGGCCGATCGGTCGGCACGACGCGACGAGGCGACGAACGGCGAATCGCGGGCGCGGTCTCGATCGCGACGGTCGCACTACTCGCACTCGCGTCGAGTCTCGACACCTCTCGACTCGGATTACTGTGCCACTGTGCCGCCGTGCGAGTGCGCGCTACTGTGTTCCGTTAGCGAAGCGGAGAACGGAACACCGAACATTCGAGTTTGTTTCTCGAACGCCGGTCTCCATTCTCGGGCCTCTTCCACATCGCCGTCGCCGTCGTCGTTCGCGCAGAGTCGTTCCATTTTCATTTTTGCTTCGTTCGCGACGAAGCGCCGGGGTTCCCGTCGGAGTTCGAGTGCCGGGCGCGCGCTGGGAACAGTGGAAACGCGACGCCGCGAGAACGCGGCCGCGCAGCTGCGTGTGCGCGACCGCGGAGAGCACGCGCGCGAGCGCAGCGCTCGCTCGCTCGCGCGCCTGTGAGAGTGATCAGTAGTTGCAGTAGTGCGACGTGCGTGCCTGCGTGGCGCGCGTATGTGTGTGTGTACCGTGTGCGTGTTCGTGTGCGTCGCGCGCGCGCGAGTGAGTGATCCGAGATCGGCTCGGGTGCTCGCGTCTCCGTGTATGCGAGCGCGACCGCGTGCGGGCGGTTCCCACACGACGTCGTCCGTGCAACAAGTGTCAGGAGGCCGACGGCAGTGTTGGTAGCGGTCGTTGGAACAGTGTGCGGTGTGCTCAGTGCTACACGGGATAACGTGGTGCGCATGGTGTTGCTGGATCGGTGCGCTTGACAGGATTGGCTCGGCCAGAGAGCGGGATCGGCATCGTTAATCGTCAACACATCGTCGTCGTCGTCGTCATCGCCATCACGACGACGCGAAGCTGAGAGGAGACCGTCACCGGCGAGGCCGCGGGGATGGGCTGCGCCGTGAGCACCACCGGCGAGAAGGAGGCCGCCGAGCGGTCCAAGAAGATCGACAAGGACCTCCGCGCTGATGGCGAGCGCGCCGCCAGCGAGGTCAAGCTCCTGCTGCTCGGTAAGTGCCCGGCGCGGGCGCCTCGCGTTAAACGATAATCCGGTGTCCCCGATATTACCGAGTTCCCAATTCCTCGTGTAACCAACCATCCCCGTGAAACTAACTAACAACTAACGCTCGCGCGGAACGCAATATATACTAATATATAGAATATCGGGACGAGGACTTCCGGGCGCGCTTCCACCGATCGTCGTTTCCCGGTCCCGGGATTCCCAAGGGGGGGGGGGGGGCTCCGGTTCTCGGGAGACGACTCGGTAGATTTGCATCCCCTGCTCGACGGCGCGCCTATACGCCGATCTCCTTCTCTCTCATTCTTTCTTTTTTCCTCTCTCCCTTCCTCTTTCTTTCTCCTCGTACGTCGTCTTGCCTCGTATCGCGCGTGTATCGCATATATCGGACACACCACGCACGCACCACCGCCGAACGCTCCCGAAGGCGTCGCGCGTAGCCGCCGATCTGCGGAATCACACGCCTGTTTCTGGCTGGTTATTTCCGCGCCTTCTTCCTTCCCTTTCGTGAATCACGAGCGTGTCACGCCGTTAGAAACGCTATTAGGAAGAGAATTATTAGATCCTATCTAGCGTTTGATCCCGATTTTACCGCAATATACATATATATTCTTTCCGCCTAACGTTCCCAAGAAAGTGGTCGTAACATCGCAATGAGATATGACATCAGATATGTATCCCCATATCAATCCCTTATCGGCCGGTAGCAATCAAGAGGAGCCGCGTGAGATTACATTTCGATCCCACGTAGATCCGCACGGCTCGCCTTCAGTTCCTTTCACGCCTCGATCGTGAGACATTTTCCTCTTTCTCCTTCCAGACCATCCAGACCCTCGGAGTATGGCCTCACCTCGCCCAAGGGTCAAACGTGTGAATCCTGCTTGGAAAGAAGATGCCGAGCTCCGAACTTCCTTAGCGATTTCCTTCCCCGTTTCTCCATGGGAGCCCTATACGAGCCCTACGCGCGCTGTCCTACGAATCGAGAGAAGCAACATTGCCTGCTCGTGGCCAGGGGCAAAGAGAAGGAGCTGGAAGCGCGACGGTTGACGTTGCGCCTAATGCCCTAATCCCAGGCGCCTCTCCTGCCGTTCGGTTCTCGCGAGTCGCGACACGGCGCCTCTCGGTTAACGCTATCACGATCGCGCGAACACAAGGCGGTCCCTCTTTCTCGCGGAACGCTTCCCGCGCGGCGCGGTTCGTGTCGCGTTTCACGTTCCTTCTACGGTAGAGGCGTAGGACACGAAATTGCGGTACGCCCGTAGGTTTTAATCCCGCTCTCTCGCTCTCGTCGTCCCGTCCACTCCGAAAAATCCGCGCGCTCCGCGCGTTTTATTGCCTCGTGAGTCCTAAATGAAGAAATTACATGTGTGCGTTTCACCCCGGGATGGGAACGTCCTTTTAACAATAGAATTCGCGGTCGATTGTACGCACTTGCATATCCTGCTTTTAGGCACACTCAAGGATTAGAAATCAAGCAATTATATCATACTTTGAAGGATTAGAAATCAAGCAATTATATCTGATTGAATGGATTCAAAAAGTTCGACTCATTCAGGGCTGCGTTCCAAAATTCAATCTCTAACTAAAATGCTATAGTGTACGTGATGTAAACTATAGATTTTAGTTACAAAAGTTGAATTTTGGAACGCAGCCCTGATTGAAGCTATAGAATTCGAAAATGCACGCCGAAAATGTGAATCACCCGTGACTCATTTCTGCAAACTTGTTTCTTTGAATTTGAATTTTAGTAAGTTTTCATCTCCACACATTTAATATGCTACAGATATCTTATATGCGTATAATTGTCGAACTTATTGTTTGTCATTATTGCCAAATATTAGTATAATACTGATTCAATATCAATACTAAAAATCCAGTATTGTTCGGAATTGACGTGTGCGAAAAATTTCGAAATTCATGACCGAAATCGCGCAAACGCGGACGTAGAACGCGTGCGGCGTTTATACGGGAAACTTGAATCATCGGCCGCGTGTGTGAATCACGAGATTACGTCTCTCCGAGATCGCGCGGAATTATCTTCGTCTCGCTTGAGGAAATAAAAAATATTTATTCTTCCTAGGAGGGGGAAACCCGGTGGTCTCCGCGACGATTGGCGAGACCGATCGTCAATCAGACGAAACTCGTCAGCGAAAGCGCCGATGATTAATCGGTTAATTGGATTCGTTTGTTACGTATCTGGCGAAGTCTCGAGTGCGAGCGTATTTTGCATAGACTCGCATTGATTCGAAAATAGCCTGCGAGCCGTACGCTAAATGAATTGCTGCGTTAAACAATGCACGGCACGATTGCGATTTTAATTATTGTGTCAAGGAAGACTCGCAAATTTCTCGATCGAATGGCGATCACGATACTGCATTTATATTTGATATTGTTCGGTATAATATTTAATATAATGTGTTCGACGTAATTATACACTGAGAAAAAGAATTAGATCCAAAAAAAATATTTATTAGGTGGCTCCTAACAGCATATTTAATTATTATAATACAATATTTATTTAGAATTAGATAAAATATCTTTAGACATATCTTTAAACATATTATTATTTAGAATTACATATTTTATCTAATTCTAAATAAATATGTGTATTATATTAAGTAAATAAGCTGTTAGGAGCCACCTAATAAATATTTTTTTGGATCCAAATATTTTTGACATATGATCATTGAATGTATTTATTGGGTCCTCGTTATTTCACGTATTATATACACATACATGGCTAAAATTCAAGGTGCTGGGGAGTCCGGCAAGTCCACGATAGTGAAGCAAATGAAAATTATTCACGAGACCGGCTACAGTAAAGAGGAATGCGAGCAATACACCCCAGTGGTATACAGCAATACAATACAAAGTCTAATGACGATAATCAGGGCCATGGGAGACCTTAGAATCGACTTTGCCGAACCTAGTAAAGCGGTAAGTCCCTCGCATCTCTCTGCTGGATCGTTGCAAAAATTTTGTCTTAAAAAAATTGAAAAAAAATTCGACATTTCGAGTTATATCTTTTCTTCTTTTTATCAAAATAGTCATCGTTATTTTCAATACACTTTTTCGTCTAAAAAAAGCTTTTTAGTTTCATTTTTTTTTTTTAAAGTAACTTATCAGAAAGGTATATTCACAAAATTTGTAGTCACTATAGACAAATCTCTTGCGTCAATTTAATATCATGTATTATTAACTGCACTTCGCTAACTTTCTCGTGCCCCACTGGCACATAGATTAATCGGCCTTGTTTTGCGTTGTAGGATATGGCGCGACAATTTTTCACCCTAGCATCGGCGGCGGAGGAGGGCGAGCTGACCGGGGAACTAGTGCTATTAATGAAGCGATTATGGCAGGACCCGGGACTGCAGCTCTGTTTCGCGCGTAGCAGGGAATACCAGCTCAACGACTCGGCAGCGTACTACCTTAACGCACTTGACCGTATAACGCAACACAATTACATCCCGACGCAACAGGATGTTCTGCGAACGCGCGTCAAAACCACCGGAATCGTGGAGACACACTTTTCTTTCAAGGGCCTGCACTTCAAGTACGCTACGTATCTTACATACCATTATATTTAATCTATTTTGATCAAATTATGATACCATTGAACAAATTATTCCTAAATATGTGTGTGCTAAATATAAGAGATTTTTACAAAAGATTCATTTTAATATATACACGTAAGACTATTGTCTATTTAAATAAAGCATATGTCGTCAAGACGCAATGATTTAAAAAAATATATTTTATTATAACCAAAAAGTTCAAGATGAGGTATATTATATTATTTCTTCTGTGCAGAATGTTCGATGTTGGAGGCCAACGGTCTGAGAGAAAGAAGTGGATACACTGTTTCGAGGGCGTCACCGCGATCATCTTTTGCGTCGCTCTGAGTGGCTATGACCTGGTATTGGCGGAGGACGACGAGATGAATCGGATGATAGAGTCAATGAAGTTGTTCGACTCGATTTGCAACAGCAAATGGTTTGTTGATACGTCGATTATACTGTTCCTGAATAAAAAAGACCTGTTCGAGGAGAAGATCACCAGGAGCCCGCTCACTATCTGTTTCCCGGAGTACAAGGGCGCCAACACTTATGAGGAGTGCGCCTCTTACATCCAGATGAAATTCAAGAATCTGAACAAGAGGAAGGATCAGAAGCAGATCTACACGCACTTCACGTGCGCCACAGACACGTCCAATATACAGTTTGTGTTCGACGCCGTGACCGACGTAATAATTGCAAACAACTTGAGTAATTGCGGATTACTGAGTTAAACATTCCAATACTCGATCAGCAAACTATCGAACAAGAAAGGATGTATCTTAACACGTTGATGACTCGTTGATCTTTATGAATTCGGGAGAATGACTGATCGAAAGTTGTAAGAAAGGCGTATCCGTAGACACGAACACATTAATTATGCGAGGATTGTATTCACATACACACACATTAGGCTCTTGGAATATTTTATCGCGGTATCATGTAACTTTGCTCGATCCTATAGTCTTTAATGAAATGTCTTTGTAAAAAAATTCTGCGTAAATTTATCTGGATTTCTAGTACGAATGTGTTACTCCTTAACTTATTAATTTTACGTTCGGCGATTAGACAACGAAGGATTCTCAAATTATGAACAAAGTATTCAAAATATTTGGGAGTCGTATATCAAGCTGAGGCACTTTGCGTTGTCGTCAAGAATACTTTTTTTGCGCACTGTTTATAAATTTGCAGTAATTACTTTTGGAAATTAACATATATTGATTTGATTAAGCAATCATATTTTCAAAAAGATTTATTTCCTTGTTATCTCTTGGTTAACAAGTTTTTATTAGCTTTTTTTCTACGAGGCGAAAGCAATCCTTTCGGATAGTGCGTAGAAGAAAAAAGGAAAAGGAATTCGAGGCGATAACGTTAAATATATAAAACATATTGTTCACTTACTCCCGATTAAGATCAGAAATGTTGCTTTGTTTCTGCTAAATGTATTTAACTATACTAATCAAGAACTAGATAGCTATTAATTTAGTGATATTTCCTTGTATATAATTTATTACGCTAAAAGTGATTACGTACTAAGTGAAGAACACGTCTCTGCTCATATCTTGCATTATGACAAATAGAAATTCCACATCTTGACGGACATCGGACACAGCTCTCTGTGCTTCTTTTTTTTACGATATAATATATTTATCAATTTGAAAGAAAAATTTTTGTACAAGCGGTACAAGCTTCTCTTTTTTTATATATATATATATACGTATTAATAAGTAATGAAATCGAGGGGTGTCGTTGTCATTCCTCGATTCGCCAAACGGACGTAATGACGTTAGTATTAGTAAAAAAAAACAAGACAGGTCGAAATCAAATCTCTTTATACAGTTTAGATCAATAAATAAAATCTCTTCTTTTTTAAGAGCCGACGCTTTCTCATTCCCGACTGATCTCTTTATTAGACCACTCAATACATATATATATACACATGTTCAATGTTTTACATCTTGTACAGGTGAGGATCGATCTAATTGATAAAACGCATCAACTACGCATGCAAGCGTGAAAAAGTACGCGTTACCGAGGTGCAGAACGAAACCCGTATTGTACATGTAATATAAGTGTACGTCGGAAACAATTTCTTCTTACATTTACTACACTATCTTTATATTAATTTACACGTATGTATACGTCCACTTTCCCGCGATTAGAGCCACCTTTACGTAACTGAGCTGGAAGTGATGAAAATTAAGGGTGACAATCAAAGGAATATATATACAATTTATAATGGGTATTTCCCAGCAAGAGCAGCACATCGCATTGCGTCATGTGTGATACTTGTTGAAATAGTTAACTTAGTTTCTGAAGATATCACCACAGTTTACAGATTTTTATTCTTATTAGTCATTTATGTGTTAATTAATATAATAAAAACAGCAGTGTAATAAAACACTTGTTAGTACAACAGGTGTATTTCATCTTGGGTATTTTTATTTTTTAGTAAAAAAGAAACAAAAAGGAAATTAAGGAAAAATTTCAAATTGTAGATTTATATTAAAAACGAGCACAGTGTTATCACATGTTAACCCTAATTAGCCGCACTTCTTTTTGAGTCGTTAATTCGCCATATTCCGGTTCGTGAGATGACCACTCGATTATCGCATTTCATTATGTCATTTTCATTTTAATCAATATTTTTAAGCTTGTAATGTAGGAACTGGAAATAGGTACAGAGTCTGAATAAGATGTTTATGATAATATCAGATCAAGAAAATGATTTGAGTTTAAATTGAACTTATCATAAGAAAACTAAAAAAATTATGCTATGTGAAAACTAGAAACCCGCAAATCGTTTAGCGGTCCACTGGACCGGAATGTGGCGAGCTAGAATTAAACATAAAATTTCTTGAAATGTTGATACGAAATGTTTATACATGTCGAGGACATTTTATACGCTTAGATTTCTGCAATGTAGCGAGCAATGTGATATCTTGCTGGAAAACCTATAAATTAACATTTTGACTGTCATATCATACATATTTTCTTATGAATTATGACGCTTGTATATGAATGACAACTTTATTCTCCATTTAATTCACATTCGTTGTTCACTCCGTAAATAACGTAATCGTTGAAATCACAGAACATCTGTATCACGTACAATAGGAAACGTGATACTGTGTCCCCGGGAGAATAAAAATAGAGGATTTAGGAAAGAAATACAGGTGGGCGTTGGATCCATTAGGACGGACGTTCTAGAAATTTTGATGGAATGTAAAATATAGGAACTTTAAAATAAGAGAAAAGAGAGAGAGATAAAACGTAACATAATTACAGGATGACCTTAAAATTAGTTAAATTAGCCGCCTTGAGTATCGCGTGCAAGAAAGGGGAAATTCAGGGCAATTATAAAAAATATCTTACTTTGCATCCGTGAGAATACTGTTGTGTTTGAGTCTACCCTTTTCCTTTCGCCGCGTCATGCTATACACACGATTAGTCGTAAAATTAAGTTCGCTCCTCGGAGTTATATCGTAGTTGTATTTTTGGTAGTTTTACGCTCTACGAAGATACCGTGAAGACTCTTAAATCTCAAAAGTGATTCTAACATTGAGAGTATCTTAAGTAATTAATATACAATACAAGCAGTGACAACTATAACATTATTACCGCAAGTTTTCGCCGTTTAAACTCTGATGATTACATTAACGTGTTCATGATATATCCAATTTTACAACGATTTCAACGGGTTCTGAATATACATTTTATAAATCTGTGTCACACACCAACAATTATAAATCGATTGGATTTTTGAATCAATAGCCATTTGCGCCATTTTAAACATTCGGGGCGAAAACAATAATTTCTCGCGCGTCATCGCAAGAACAGATCAACATGATTATATTATCACCAACATGGAAACGCAAAATAAGGTTGTCCGACAAGCTCAAGAACGACCTATGAGTATAAATCTACAATTAATTATCGCTCACGCGATCGAAGATCGAAAATAACTTGCGATTACTTCCGACTCGTCATGACTACCGATCATTCTCATATAGTAATCAGAGATCGGGAAATCGAGAATCCTAACTACCCTACGCGGATCTGGAACTCAGTTTGGAAGTGAAGACTCGTCGACTAACTGTCGTCTCGTCGTTTAATCTCATAAATAATTACACGTACTAAGATTAATGCTAAACGTACCGGAAGTCTGGCCTGACAGGATACGCGTCCCATTTATGCGTCCTATCTATTTTGTGTCCCTTAGTGAGGATTTCTGGCCGGAATGGGCGGCCCGCCGGTGGTTCTTGCCGGAACGGGTGGTGGAACGTTTGTCGGAGGTAGGCTCGGCGGTGGATGCTGCGGAGGTGGCGGGGCTTGCCTATGCGGCAACGGAGGAGGTACCGAGCTGGGCGGTGGTCTGCTCAATGGTTCCTGAGCACCGTCCATACGCGGTAACGGCGGCGGCGGTCGATTTGGTACAGGATAGCTGGGCGATCCATCAGGTATCTCCTCGTAGATGGCAGAGTCCGGCGACAGTCTCTCGTCTTGTTGATCATCCTCCACTGCATCCGTAACCGGAGGCGTCACCGGACGCGAAAACTGGTTGGGAATCACGCTGAAGACACCAGCTCGTGGTACCTGCTTTCGCTCATGAGCGGGACTCTTCGGTGGCTGAGAGGGTCGGCCCGGTGGCGCCGGTCTCGGGGGTGGTATCACGCCGTTCGGGCTGCCCCTGCTGGGCGACGGCCGCTCGGCGATTTCCAACTGTTCCAATCGTTGCATGGGACTTCTCAATGGCGAATCCGCTGTGAACTGAGCCACTGTGGTGTTGCTGCAGATATCGATCTCCTTCTCGATCAGCTGTATCCAGTCAGGCGATTTCAGCGACAGTTTCAACGTCTGACCGCATACCTGCGTCATGCCCTTCTTAGCCGCGGCCAGGGCGCACTGGCCATCCCTGAATGTCACCCAGATAGTCTCGCCGACGTAACGTACCAAGATCGCTTCACCGATGTGGGACAGATCCTGTATCAGCGCGAACATGAGATTATTATCGAACACGCTGTCCATATCCTCAACGTCCTCCACCGCCTTGACTATTATCGTGCCGTCAGGTGGGCCCAGATCCTGTATCACTTCCTTGAACACGCGCTCGCGCTTCTCGGGATCGACACAGTGCACGTCTATATCAATCGTCGCGAGTACTGGTCGATGATCGCTCTGCTTCAATTCCGTCCTGCCGTAATAAACGAGCTTTCCTGGATTCCAATCTGTAGGCGAGTCTAAAATGTACATTTTAAATTGATATAGAAATATAAATTTATATTTATACATATATTCTATATGAATGTCCAAGTGGTAGAAAAAGACCAACCAATATCAGGTATTTGCTTTCTACGCTTCCACAAAACTCTGTCCGTCCATGCAGGCGCACGACACTTCTCGCTGGTGTCGTAATCATCCGAGAACAGATCATATTTATAAGTAGGAGCGAAAGTAATGGGTCCTTCATGAAAGTTTTTAAAGACGTTGCCCTGTTCTTGTTGAACCTTAAAATTAAAAGACGCACGAAGTGTATTGTTAGCAACTAAACTTTTCAATATTACAATAAGAAAATTTGTTCGTTTTTTTCTACATAACTCTTTAGTAAACATAAGAAATGTGGAATTTCTGATCAATAATATGACACAGTACCCTCAATTGATCGTATTGCAGTATTTGGTCAAATTCGTTTTGTTTGATCAATTCCTTCATATCGTCCTTGTCCATGTCAACTCTGTAGTTGAAGTCACCGCACCAAAACACGTAATCATGAGTGTTCAGGGTTCTGCCCATAGGAAACGTTATCTTCCTCGTGATCTCAGCATAGTCGGCGTTACGTTCGTTCACCTGGGACTGACCAGCGGCGAAGTGCGCGCACACGAAGCAGAAAGACGTGGAGTACAACACGCATCTGATCGCTGCGGCGCCTTTATTCCCGGTAGCGCCTCCTAATCCCGTTTTCACGCAGTCCACCGCCACATCCCGCAGATACGGCGCGTGCACGGGTCGTATAAACAGGTACAGACAGACACCGACCAGCTGCTGATATGTCACAAGGACGTATTCCGTATCCTTACACAGCACCTTCTGCAGCTCCTCGGCCCAAGCCTTGGCATTGTCCGTGCTGGCGGCCATGATATTACTGGCGTTCAAGTCGACAATCTCCTCGAATCCTATCGCGAATATATCTACAGGAACATTGTCTTGCTGCTGTAGGGATAACAAGGCTGAAAAGATATATTAAAAGATTGAATTATAAAAATAAATATCTTTCATAATATGTATATAAGGTCATTATAAAATTCTCTTCTTTTTTATATACTTTATAACGACCTAGTTAGAAGGATACTTACATGAAGATCTGCCTGGTCCATCGAATAACCAGTCAGATATGGATACATCTTTATAAACTACACTTCTAAAATGCTTGCCTCCGTTAACGTTGTAAGTACCGATGCTCACCCTGAGATTCATCGTATCCACGTATTCGTTATAGCGCTTGCACATCTCCCGCAAGAGATTCGGAGCGGCGTGTAACATGTTTGATGGTAACAATAAACGTGCTCTATCAGCTAGTTCTGTATTTAATGTTGAGCCTAACAATAGAATATCGATCGCCTCCTGCTTGTTGGAGTCCAGTAAATTATTCTGTATCGTTCTAGCTGCCGATCTCGCGCCGTCCATCAGTTTAGAACTGCCTTGGATGGCGCCGGTTCCCGCGTATATCTTGCTGACCTCGTTACCGTTGTTGATCCACATCTGACGAAACACCTCCTCGAATCTCGAAACCATCTGCTGCTTTTCCATCAACTTTAACAGACCCATCTGTTTGCCCAGCATCTCGAGCGCAAAGAACGTTTGTACGCAGTTTGTTCGGTCCAAACAATCCAGACAGTTTGTCCTGATGGTGCCGGACTGCTCGAGAATCACGGTATTGCCAACCGCGTAGAACAGCGAGAACGATTCCAGGTACTTTTCGACCTTTGCCTTTAGCTTCGACAGATTTTTCATGTTTCCACCACGACACTCTTGATGATAATCAAACAGGATGTGCGGCACATCCTTGTGTTCCGACATATTGTGGTGGGTTTGAAACAATTGACTCAACATCGCTTCCCCTTCTTTGCTGCCAATCAGACTGGAGCCAAGAAGGTTGACGATGACTTGCTGGCCGTACCGTTTCTTGATCATATCTAAATGCCTATCAAAGGCGGGCGCAGACGTCTCGAAGCCGCGTGAAATCTTCACTTTGTGGGAACCAACTTGTACACCAGGTTGCTCCCAGAACAGCGGTACCGAACCTCTCGTCTGAACATAAGACGTCACTTCGTTGTCTATGTAGATCACCTGTTCTGTCTCCACGAAATTCGCCACATGTCCGTCATCATTGGTTCCTCTAACATTGAATCTAGACAAAAGGTCATTTTAATACGTTCATAACAGAAGTTTAGTAACGATATATCGTGTTTTAATCAGGCCATATGTTCCAACAGATTTGTTTTATATCGCAACGCATATATACACAATATGGATTAGTCATATATTTACTGCGCGAGATGTACTTTTTATCATATACTGATAATTTCAGATATTACGAATAAAGAAATATGTCGTATCATTGTGTATTTTTCCTTGAAATAGAGGAAAATGATAGTTTATCTTAAGTTCATAACATAAGGCAAATAAGAACAAAATGCCGTTGTTAAACCGAGATATAAGATTAAATATTAAGTTTAAGTTACGATCTTACAAATAAATCGTCAATAACGCATTAAAAAATGATCTTACCTAGTACCAGCACGTTCACAACTTAATCTCGACATAAGCACCGCTCGAGCTTGTCTGTGTCCAACATAGACAGTTCTAATCTCTACGCTGCCGCACATTGCTTTTAATAACCATTGACTTGTGTCTACGCCAAATCTTAATAGATGAATGTGTAACATCCGATTCCTAATTGCAATAAATTGCGAGATTAGATATCATTTTTGTCTGTACAGTGATAATATACATAATTTGCATTTAAATCTTAAAAACTTTCTGTTATAAAAATCCAATGGTATAAAAGAGCGTCTTGTAAGACCATATTTTACTGACCAGAAAAACCTATTATCCGTAGTTGTCGATTTGCATCTTCTCTGAGCGCTTAGGGTGATATCGAGCGACTCCTGTCCAGAAGACCAGGAGAAGTAAAACGTCCCGGAGTTCAGGACCTTCCTGACCTCGGACACACGATCTTCCGTCCCTTGACTGTAGAACAGAGGCACAAAACTCGACTGTGTTATTCGGAAGACCTCCGACTCGCCAATCTTTCCAACAGAGAAGCATCCAGTAACCAGAACGAGGTACAGCAGAGTGTTCTCGCCCGCATTCAGCTGCAGAACACCTAGGCATCCGTACGCGTCCAGCAATTTGGTATACTTCGACTTTAGGAATTCGTGTTCCTCAACGGCTGCAAGTTGACACACATCTATGAGCCTGGTTGTCAAATGGACAATATTTCTATAAATACTATTGTTGCATGCGACTCTTAGGACTGTTAACACGTTCTATAAGAGGCAGTTGAAAATAAAAATCAGAACAGGCTCTTCAATGAATTATACAAAAATATTAAAACAAAGTCTTTGAAGCTGCGGTCCACTTGACGCTACAAATGCTTCAAAGCATTCCTCTTCTCCTTTCTTTCAATGAAGAAAGAAGGAGAAGAAGAATGCTTCAAAGCATTTGTAGTGTCAAGTGGACCGCAGCCTGAGATATAAAGCAATGACGCTAACGCACAGTTAAAGATCCACAATTGTGACTACGTTTACACGGCGGCTTATAAGCCGAAGTTATAACTGCTGTATACTATCCGATCTAAAACTTTTCTTCTTTTTATCAATATGATTACTTCAATATGAGCCTCTTTCATACTCTAAACATTTGAATTAATCTCTTTTGATATATACATACTAGAAAGTGTAGTTTAAAATCAAAAGAAGCTTTTATTTAAATGATCATTATGATCAAAAGAAGAAACGTTTTGGATCGGATAGTATACGGCGGTTATAACTTCGGCTTATAAGCCGCTGTGTAAACGTAGTCCGTGATGCAGGGTCAAAATGTTATAGAGCGGAACGGCGCGGCGGACGCCGAGCTTCGGTTCACATCACCGTGACAGCGTGCGGCTGTCACAACGTTAGTTCGATTGCCCTTGCGACGTCTCACTTACGACTCTCTCTCTTCGCGAGCGAAACGCGCGTCTACTCGATTTCAAGTGTTGGGAGGCGTAGGAGGATCAGCAGTAGGATTCAGGTAGAGCGAACGGAGTCGGCTGTGCGGCGCCGCCTCGTCGGCGTCGCTCCGCTTAGCGGCCTGTTACTTACAAAGGACCGCGATCGCCTGCGATTCGAAGAGTAGCGTCTCCTTGCGGCCCCGCTGCTCCAGTATGACCGAGTGCGGTTTGGGCGAGTCTAGCTTCTCGTAGACGCGAAATCCTTTGCCCATCGTCGCCATTGTTGCACGGCCGTGTTTCTGTTGCGGTGACGATTAACTAAAACCTACGACGACGACGACGACACTCTACGGAGCCGCGACGATCACGTCTGTCACGACACGTCGCACCGCGACAACCAGACCACCAAAACAACGTGTCCTCACCGTAGACTGGCGCGGCGACTGAAAACTGAAAACCACCGCTGTCAATCGTTACCGTCATCGACAATATACCAACGAAGACAACTGATGTTTAACACACAAAATACATAGCGTATTAGGCCTGTTCGTTTTAGCTGACCTTCTTGCACGGTTCATCTTTTCTCTTTTTCTCTCCAACTAGTCCAACATGAAGAGAAAAAAAGAGAAAAGATGAACCGTGCAAGAAGTTCAGCTAAAACGAACAGGCCTATACATAGCGTAGCATAAGCCTAGCGTAAGACCGCTAAACCAATGAGCATCCAGCATAAAGTCGCCATATTAATTTACGTAAGATGCTCATTGGTCTAGGGGTTACTACCGACGGTTAACTTTTCAGAATAGCCAATGGAGATTGGCTGCGTTCCGAAATTCAAACTTCGTAACTAAAATCTAGTGTTTACGTGACGTATGTAGCATTTTTAGCTATCGATGTTCAATTTTGCGTCTTTGTGTGCGTAGGAGAAATACCGCCAGAACCTGTCAGCAACTGCAGCAGCCCTGTGTCCTGTGTCAGTGTGTCAGAGTTCTCTGCTTTGCTCTGCTTCTCTGCCAATAGGCAGTAGTCTGCCTCCTTTGCTTATAGCTTCACTAGACACTATTTTCAACGTTTAACCTCAAACCGATCACGACCAGGATCTTGAATGTGCTTTTATACTGAAGAATCTTTATTCTGTGAGGATCAATTGATGGAGGATCACAATTATATTCAGGTTATATAGCTACATCGTATAATCAGGTATGTCTTCAATCTGTTTAGTCAATTTAAGCTGCGGTCCGGTAAGCGCTACCACATGCTCCGAACACTACGTTCCAATCCAAGTGTTGTCACTGTTGTCAGAGAAGCGTTCCATTAACGCTACAGTCTCTAACAGTCGCTACAGCTAACCTATCTCTGAGGAAGAGCGTTTTAGGGTCAGCACGGGGATTCTCTAATTTTTTAGCGACAATTTTCGTATCGCTAACGGTTAACGCGACACTCAGCTGTGCGGGGATTCTCTAACTTTTTTAACGACAATTTTCGAATAGCTAACGTGACATTCAGCTGGTTTCAACCACTTACGACTCGCAATCAGCGTTGAAAAGAATAATTCTCTAAAGTCTAAACGATACCGAAAATTGTCGTTAGAGAATCCCCGTACTCTGAGCGCAAAGATTGTCGTAATTTTTTCCGACAGAGTCGTAAACGTAAGTCGGTGTCGGAAGTCAAGTATGTACAAGAATTGACGTTAGCCTGTACCGTATCCATTGCGTTGCATCAAGCGGAGTCTAAAATGAGAATTTAAGGCGTAAAATTCAAGGTTTTAAGCCTTAAGCCGTAAGAAATTGACAAATCACAGTCGAATACGAGAAGAATACTCGACTGTGATTTGTCAATTTCTTACGGTTTAAGCAATAAATGCGGCATGCGCTAACGTCAGTCCTACGTACGTTGACTTTTGACACCGACTTACGTTTACGACACTGTCGGAAAAAGTTAAGTTTCAACAAACTTTGTGCTCAGACCTTTTAGGCTGCGGTCCGATTCACGCTCACAGCGTGAACAGTGTTATCGCGCTGATAAGCGCGTTCACGGGTCGGCCCGATTCACTCCCTGAGCTTTTCGTGAGCGAAATGACGACACGGACTTTTGAAGTCGCGTGCTCTCATCTCACTGCTCACGTGCCCACACGTGCCTCAAGCCCTCACGTGGTGATGGAGATGTGTCTGTGGTGTCGGCGTGAGCGCTTACGTCATTTGCGCGGGAAAAAGGAAAGAAGAATTCATTCGTGTACATACACACCAGAAATTATATGTTGGTCAACAATACCTCGTCGAAAATGACAGAATTCACTTGCGTGTTACTGAAATTTATATCGATTATACTTTTTAAAGTGTCAAGCGCAACGCTGTAGCCCTAAATAATCTAAGAAAAATATATTGAAATATATTTGTTTTTACTGAGTTGTGCTTTATGTTACGCTGCTTTGGATTGTAAGAAAATCTACAATATTAGAAAAAAGGAGTTCCCGCATTGATCGTATAAATTATAAAATATGACGTATTTAATATTATTGTCTAGTGAATAATGGATTTAATTTAAATTAATTTTGTGAAATTAATTAATTTCTTTAATTAATCGATTGTAAAACTCGCGACTCTATAAAGAGGAACCGATTCTCAAAATCGATTCTTTTCAACCGTATAGCGCTGCTACAAAGACTCCGCAGTACTTGTAGCGCTTGCTAGACCGCAGTCTTTTCTTTTAGTTAGTTTGTTTATCACAGTTGTTTTATATCTTTTGTTTATATATATTTTTTTTAGTTTAAAATGGAAACGCGTGATACTAAATTAAAGAAAAGATCAAAGCGAAGCTTTTCAGATGTTTGGCTTATCGATGATCGATTTAAAGATTGGATACGCAGAGTGTCCTTTGACGATGGCCTCTTTCACTGTACCGTATGCAATAAGAATTTCTCGTGCTGCTCATTATCACATTTAACAAGACATGCAGAATCTGCGACTCATAAAAATAATATGGAAAGAGATACATCATTATTAGGTGATAATGTACATTCGAAGAAAAAACCACCGTATAAGAAAATATTTAAACAACGGTGGTTAGAGATTGAGCAATTTCAGCCATGGCTACGCGAAGTGCGGGGTGATGCAAGCTCATTTTTTTGTGCTATTTGTGACAAAACTATTTCTGGTGGTTTATCACAAATCTATCGCCACGCACAATCCAAAGTACATAAGGATAAATTTGAAAATTGTAGTGAACAAACGTGCGAATCGAATAAAGACTTAAAAACGCAAGTCGATGAATCGCTTTTGCGATTCGAAGCGCAAAAGAAATCAGCGGAGATTCGGTACGCTGCTCTAATTGCTGACAAAAATATTCCACACGAAACAGCAAAAATGATACTCAATTTTTTTCAAGGAGTAGGGGAGAACCTTAACGTATTGAAAAGCATGAGCATGGGTCGAACAAAGTGCACCAACATCATTTCTAATGTTTTGTGTCCTGTGGAGACGAATCGTGTAGTAGAAAATCTTAAAAATACAAAATTTTCTGTTTTTATTGATGAAATATCAGATATTTCGAATGAAAAATGGGCGTTTCATGTTCGATACGTTAATCCCGAGACATTAGAAGTTCACTCGCAATTAGTAAAACTAATAAATGTTAGTGCGGCAGATTCTAATACAGAGAAATTATTCAATGCATTCCAACAGGAAATGTGGAAACTCCAAATACCTTTTTCAAACGTTATTGCTTTGTCGTGCAACAATACGTCTGTTATAACCGGTAAACATTTATTCTTTAAGACAAAATTGAAAGAGATGTGCAATAATGTTTTAACGTTATCATGCCCGTGTTATTCTGCCGCATTAGCTGCGCATGTTGCATGCGCTAAATTACCTGAGCCTTGCAAGAAATTTGTGGAAGGTTTTGTAAATTATATTAAAAATAGTCCCAAGAAAAAGTATCTTTTCCGTGAATTTTCTGAATGTTTTCAAGAATCAAAAAATTTTTTTATCTTTGGGGGAGAAACAAACTATAAAAGTTTAAGGTTATCTAACACGGGATGGCTTTCTCACTACACGTATATCGAAAAACTTATTCAATCTTGGAGCGCTGTAGAGCATAATTTAAGTGATGTAGTTAGAAGTGAAAATACGAAATCCGGGGAAAATCTGTTGCTTTTAATGCAAAATGTAACAACAAAAGCATATTTGTTATTTTTAAAATACATTTTATATTTTTTCTATAATTTTAATGAATATTTCCAAGTTGTAGATACGAGAATTCATTTGTTACAGCAGAAATCAGTAGATTTACTGGAAGACATTTGTCGAAATTTTTTAAAGGAAGAAGCTTTAAAAGAATTGTCAGATATAACATTTAGCAAACGTGAAAATCATAGGTATCTAAATGATGTTTGTTTAGGAGAAAAATGCGAAGAATACCTTCGTAAATTGATGAGGGATGGATATACGAAAGAAATTGCAACTGTTCGACAGAACTGCTTGAAATTTTATGTTACCGTTGCCGAGGAAGTTTATAAAAACTTACCGATTAATAATGTATTTTTATCGAAATTAAATATTTTTCTACCGGACACAGCTTTATCAGGTTTTAACAGAGAAACATCATACAATGATCTTTTTCTCATAGCCAAAACTATCGGCGGTTTTGATGAAAAAGGTTTAAAGAGAGAATGGTTCACGTTGAATTTGGATTTCACAATAACCGAGAAAGAGAATTTTAAGAGATTAACTTTTGATGATATGTGGACACAAATTTTGCAAAAGCAATATTCAACTAAAGAAATAAAATATCCAAACTTGAAATCTCTTTTAAATTCTATCAGATCACTTCCAAATTCAAACGCCGATCCGGAAAGGATAATGTTCTTTTTAACAGAAATTAAGACAAGAAAACGAAACAAATTATCGGCGTCCGCTGTAAATGCTATATGTGTATTAAAATCAGCGTTAAAAACAAGAGGGGAAACCATTCTAAACATGAAGATTGATGCAAAACATTTATCTCTCATGGCGTCAGACAAATTATATGTTAATTGTCCTAAAAAGAGAAAAGTATGTGCTGAAGAAGAAGAAGATGATGATGATATTGTTGGCCCCTCTTCGTCTAACGATATGTAATAATAATGTAAGAAAAAGTGAATTGTTTCTCCTCTTGTTTTTTTTTCAACGAAGCATTATGTTAGAGATGAGTGGAGCACGTTTGAACACGTAACTTTGAACATAGATCATGTTATCATTTAATGTGGTATGGCAACTTTCTCTGCATATACAATTTGTTACACTTTCATTTTTGTGTGAGATAGTATATAGAAAATACAATAAAGTTACAAACATTTTTTTTGTTTACGAGAAATTACAATGCAAAGTTGGGCTCTATACTTTTCTTAAGCCTATGGTCCGAATGTGCCTTGTGTCCGAACGTGTCTCACTCTCTCCTAGCTATGTAAAAGAAAAATATATAATGTCTACATGAGACATCGTCTGAACAAGACATACTCTTCACAAGTGTATAAAACATTAAATAAAAAAACGTAGAATATTATACATATATATAGATAGTTTAAGCTTTTCTTTCGGACGAACGTTTAAGTATAAGTTATTATTATATTAGTATATTATATTATATATAAGTTTGATCGTTTTGTAATATTATTTTTATAAGCTCAAAATATTAATTAGAATGAAAATGACAATGCGACAAGTTCGAGCGGTCTCAGGTCTCACGGATCGAAGTGTGGCGAATTAGGGATTCGAAAATAAGTGCGGCTAGTTGGACTAGTTAAGAGAGATGTCGAAAGATTAAAGATGAGATAAAAGTGCAGAAGAGTCAGCAATGAGAAATGAGAATTTGATAGGATTCAGATGTAGAACGTTAGAGGATGCCTGTTCAACTATCGACATCAAATCACCATTTAAAGCCGTAGAAGTAGAACATGTATGAATTAAACGGAAGGATTTGAGAAGAATAACATTGTAGGCATACGTACAGAGTTTGGAGGAAAGAAGAATTTAGAAGATAGGTCAGCAATACAAATATTAAACAATAATAGACCAAGTATGGAGTCTTGAGGTACACCAGATGGTACAGTACGAAGAGAGGAAAGAATGGAAAGCGAATTGTAAGAACTTGATGTGAGCGATTTATAAGGAAAGATTATAGGAAGGACAAGGCAGGAAGAAATAAACCATAGCACCTAAGTTTGGCGGGAAGAATATCATCGTTGAACGACTGTATGCTTATATGAGGAGGGGAACGTATGAGTGGAGAGGAAATAATTAAAAATTTGAAGTAGACAATGTTCAAGACAATGAGGAAGGCAGAGCTAACGACCAGAAATATCATGGACTAGCAGAGGTAGGACAAATGTTTGAGAGTGAAGTCCTATAGAGCAGCGTGCGGCGTAGCGGCTGGTTTGTTTTATGCTACAATGATACACACGTACACGCATATGAAATGTTGCTTTACGTATGTGTTTAAAAAAATCATGCTAATTCCTTGAGTAACCATTTTCAAGATAAGCTTTGTAAAACAACACTGTGAATGGCTTATTAATCATTACGTCGCGTAAAATGCGCTTCATGGAACATTCGATGTTTGTGCTAGCGTACGAAAACAAGCGTAAAGCCTGTGATTGGCCAAGTTGTTTTACACCATACACCGGTACGCCATACGCTGTTCCATGGGACTTCTCCCCGAGAACATTATAAAGCTCAGCCAGAGTGATAGAAGTAAAAGAATTAAAATTGAACATTACAGGATGAAGAGACGAAATAATTTATCGGAAGAGCAAGAAAAGGCGGGAAAGGAGTCGATAAAATAGGTCTCTACATTGAGGTTCTTCTTTTGACCACTCTACTCTAGTGGTTCTTGTAAGCTGTGGTGTCACGTGGTATTTTGGCTCAATGAGCCATAAATCCATTGGGTCTTGAAAGAAGAGCAGCAAAGGTTGCGACAAACATTCGATTGTTCATTTGTGAAAAAGAGCTGGCAAAATTCAGTTCGAGATGCAGACTATCGACGCTGAGAGAGACGAAGCCGCGGAATTTCGTTCGAACGGCAGCGACAGAGTCGAAACCGTGCGAACGGAATTAAGGGAGGCCGCCTTGATGAAGAGGAAGAAGAATCGCGTGTCCGCCTGGAATAAGAGTCGCACTAACTTGGGAGAATGTCCAGGAGTTGAATCATTTTCCACTGAGTACATCGACGAGAAAGTAAAGCTTCTCAAGAGGAAAAGAATATCCCTCGTTGATTACAGATATTTGCCCAATGCTCTTATTCAGGTATGTATTTCGCTAGAATAATCTCTACCAAACATCTCACAAAATTGTTTGTATTTAAGAATGATAACACATTAACAAAGACGCAAAGTAATAGCCAAGTAATGATACATCGCTCACTTGCTACAACAATGCGCAATAATATAACTTGAAAAGAAAAAGTCTAGAAAATTCTAGAAAATAAATTTGAATGTTTTGGATCGTTAAAATTTTATAATATTATTTTTAAATGTGATTTTGGTGTTATAACTGATTGTAGAAGAATAAAAGTATATTAGCTCTTCATTCAGTGCACTGAATTCTTAACAATAATCTCTTATACTCATTTCAGTCGGAGGAGAACATAAACGCTTTTTTAAAAGTGGATCAAAGCTTGTCAGGCTTGGTGCGTGATCTATCTGGCAGTGATCCGACTCTTCAATTATACTCAGCCAATTGCTGTTGCAATATTGCCCTGGGAAATACAAAAGCGTGCACGGCATTGGGAAAAGCAGTTGTTCCGTATCTGATTGTCAAGCTAGAAAGCTTAAATTATGCGTTACTGGTAATTTTCTCTAACATTAAGTAAAAGACAACAAAATAATATAAGCTTGTTGGAAACTTGAAGTACAATAATTTATATTTTATTAGGATATTTGCATCTGGACAATCGGTAATTTAGTTGCAGGAAGCGATAAGGCTTTCTCTATTTTGCATGCGCAACATTGTCTGAAATATATAATTTTACTGTTGCACAATTGCGACGACTCTGTTCTTCCTACAGTAATATATGCGGTCTTACATTACGTACATACGGGATTTCATAAGATATCGTAAGCATTCTTTACTTTTATACATTGTAATACAAAGATGTAAAATTTGCAGGAGAAAATTTAATATGTTTTTGATATTTACAGAGAAAGTGAAATGTTGGAGCTCGTTCAAGTTATCGTAAAACGGAATCTCTTATACGAAGATCCGAATTATATTTGGTTGTTAGCTTTGCTGTCTTCTTTGTCGATATGCGCTGAACATTTGCACGCTATTCTGCCACAAATCATCGATTATCTTTACTCAACGTTTTCCAATTCAGATGGAATGACTCAAGCCTCCGAGGTTTGTTTTCTTTTTCCTTCATATAACAAAATATGAAATTTTTTATCACATTTTTAATCTTTTCTGTTTTAGATTACGGCATCCATACGTATACTGGCTAACACACTGCATGATTCTTGCGAAGATAAAGTAGACATTCTTTTGAGGAATCCGAAATACTCAAATGAGAATCTGCATCTTTTATTGAATAAATTGTTATCGCATCCTTATATGCACATTAGAAAAGAAACTCTGTGGTTGATAGGTAACTATGTGATCTTTTTTCGATCTTTTTAAAAAAAAGATAGAATAAGAATGAAGTATGATCTAATTATTTTAATAAATTGTTTTAGGGAATTTGTATAATCACAGATCATCCAGTATTGGTCAAAATATAAGAGACCTTATGCCTTTTTTATCAGCACTGACTCAGGCTTTTTCCTCAGTTGAAAATTCTGTATGAATATGTGTAATGACGAATGTTACAATGCATGTTAAAACGTGTGTTAAAACAACATCTTTAAGGAGAGGTACATGACGCTTATAAAAATAACTAAAATATATGTAATGTAGATATAAAAATATATTTATAGTGTTCTTTGATTGTATATATAATTCTAAGTATTAATTTTATTCATCACTGGACGGAGCATATATATATATATATATATTCAGTTTCTGAATATAAAAGTCTATATATGCTGCTAATTAATATCTTGAAGTTAATATACGCGTTTCACAGGTACAAATCTTCTTAATGGATCCGAGGAAGAAAATCGATTTTTTCCTATGTCTTCTATACACGGCACCTTGACGAAATTGAAATATATCTGCCCCATCAAATTCGCCGTTGGATGGTTGGCAGCTTTTAAACATTGATAAAGCACTTGGTCGCAAGTACAATGTGATCTGTAAAAAGTTAAGACTGATAATTTGAGACTGATTCTCTTACAGAGACAACTTTGAGATGATTAACAGGTAGAGATGATTTTAAAACTTGTTAAACATGACAAAGAAATTTAGTAATTTATATAATGTGATACATTAATTTAAAGAACGCACTAAAACTTTTTGTCAAAAGGAATTGATTGGCTTTTTTTTTACCAATTTCTGATAAGCTCTTACTTAGTGTATATTGAATAATTAGTGAGGTTGTATCGGGTCTGCTGAGCTCGTACTTTTATTGGACAGAGATCGTGGTTGCGACAACATCTGAAAAGTATAGAAATTTGCCTTATCTCCTCGATATTTTCGAAAATTGATAAGTTACGGCTCTATATTTCAAAAGCTACCTGTCAATGTGAGGTAGGTCTCCCAAATCGTGATAATTCTCGGCTATGTCGCCTGTGCCGCACCACTTTGTGCCTGGAATACATATTTATTGTCTTGGTTAACAAATTTTGCAATTCTGTGAAACTGCGGGCGCGTTTGAAAATTATATAAACGATTAACCTGGCAGAATACCGGAGAACAGAGTGATGGAACTCGCGGCTATGCGGGTACCTTTGCTCAATGCGTTTGTCGGCAAGGTGGACGTGGCCTCCACCTGTAGTCCGTCTAAAAATTCGCACTGTTGCATGAGTCTCGTTATCTCCTGGAAGGACACTACTTGCGGACGTAAAGTCATAATAGACAAGTTTCGCAAAACATCGGTAGCCTCGGACGGTTCGCTGAAAGAGTCAATCATGCGTGTCAAAGATTGCCGCAGAATAAATGGGAGTAATGATTAAACACATAACCAGTCAGAACCGGTTTTGATCCAGTTTAATTATACATATAGCGACTTTTATTATTAACGATCACTTACTATACTTCGATTATATTGCAGTCATGTAATTCATTTCTCGGACCAAGATCGACCACTGCCACCGTCTGTTCGTGATAATAAACAGCTCGCTTCTCGTCCTTCGCGAGCGCTACGGCACTTGGTGCGAGACCGCTTAATCCCTTGAATGTGCTTCTGAAGAACGTTGGCTGCTGAGCGGTCAAGTTGCATATCGACACGACGAGGAAAACCGTCAGGCACACCGAATACATCTTTTCCTTCAAACTATCGATCTTCTTTTCGTTTTATTATGCTGTCAGGTCAAGCTTAACCCGGAGTCCGCATAACTCCGTGTAAATAAA
Organism: Leptothorax acervorum; assembly: GCA_035220615.1. Lineage (NCBI taxonomy): Eukaryota > Metazoa > Arthropoda > Insecta > Hymenoptera > Formicidae > Leptothorax > Leptothorax acervorum. Next base: position 533,890 of record JASTWQ010000019.1, read on the forward strand.
CACAACGTGAGAAAAGTTCTGCTTCTAAACTATAATATTGAAACTAACAAATGCAAAAGATATATTCGTGTTTTAGAGAGTGATTCACATCACAAGATTCGCGCGTCATCAATCAGCAATCAACGAGACAAAAAACTGATCTGTTGTGGATCCACATATCCTCTCCATTCCATTTGCTAATTATTTAAAAATAATTCGCGCCGTTATCAAAGCGGTGTGCCACGCACGCGTAAAAACGAACGCGCGCAATCTATCATGTTTGCAATCGCCGCACATTACGTGCTTTTATGCTTCCTTAAATTCTTTATATCGCTATGTTTAAAAATCGCTTTTACGATGCGCAGTCTTTTTGCTTGAAATCCTCGTGCAAACGCGCTAAAGGAAAGAGCATTATCCAATTATTTGCAGGACGTACGCACACCGGCAGGAATGCCTGGACACTTGATACAGAACGTCAGATGTCCAGGCATTCCTGCCGGTGATCTTACAACGATGTTTCGAAGATTCTAAAATAAGAAAACAAACACTCACATGATGAATCGTACCCCTTGAAACCGAACTTACCCCGTCCGCGTCGCGTTAGTCGATAGTCGATACATTATTTGGCACATGATACATGTGTGGATTTTTACGGAAGAGAAATGGCGGAAAATTTAAGCGGAGATACTTCAATTTCTGTACAAAAATTGTCTGTTAAAAAAAATGAAGTTAACACCCTTAACTTAATTGAGACCGCTCGCGTTCGCGAGAACCGATCGACTGGTCGGACTTCTCGCGCACAAACGGTGTGTCTATAATTGCAACACGGCCGTCCATCGGTTGTACATGGACAGACCGGACTAGTAGCCGATCAGAAGAAATGTGTAAGCGATGGTAGGACACCTGCGTGTAACTTCCCTCTCCTGCGATTTCGCGGTATTACCTGGTGGTAGTGACAAGACGCTAGTGGGGAGACCTACATTCGTATAGGACTAGGGCGAAGAAAGTGGGACGAAACGGCGGAATACGTATCCGCGGGTAGTAACTGCAAGTTCGCGGAATCCTTCAAACTTGAGTAGAAGAAAAGAGAAAAGTATAACGCCTTGGATTTTCTCGCGATCGCGGACAGAACTTGGCAATAGGTGCATATTTGACATTTGTAAAAACCATGTATTTTGCATGTAAAAATCTAGAAAAACGTATACAAAAAAACACAATAGTGTCAGAAAAGGCGAACGGCGTCTTAAAAGTGAAAATCTTAAAAAGTTATGTGTTTAATGTAAAATATAAATAATATATGCCATTTGCGATTTTTTTTTTTCATGATCGAAAGAGCGCCTCGATGGAAGAGCGTTTTTTTTTTTGTACGCGGTGACGATGCGGCTAATAACGCGTCTGTACATTTTTTTCTTAGCATGGCAGATCGCGAGATTTCACTCGTGACTCGCGATAATTGATTTTTTTTACGCAATGCGGAGAGATGTTACGCGCTTCCACTGACGTTTCGAAAACCATGCTAACTAGGCCGAGATGCTTCTCTATAATTTTGCTCGGTAAACAACGATGTTTAACAATGGCCTTGTCTCAGAGAGTGGCACGAGGAGTTCGACTTGGTAGCACTCGCTGGATATTGAACTCCCCCCGTGCGAGCCGTGCTCAATGTGATGCTCACGGGAGTCGCGTTAGACAGCTGCAATCTGACTGGGCACTGTCTATATCCTGCAATATAAAATATGAAAAAGCGTTATAGTCATGCCGCGTATATGGGTATAACACAGTACACACCAGTAATTTCAATAATACACATAGGCTTTGATGGATGATAGGATGGAAATGGCAATGATTTGTTATCACGACTTTATTAAGTATAAGGCAGTTTGCGAGACCAAGTAATTTGTTATACAAGTAGGTAGAGGTTTCGACTCGGCTTCTTGGAGTGAATTCTAATCGAGTTCCACATGTTACAACGAGAAATTAGCTCATTCTTTTCGTATTTTTCCGAAATTGCTCAACCATTATACATTTATAATTAATGAACAGGAGTGAATATTTGTTATTGCGACATTCGAGGTAATTTGGCAGTAATTTTTTCTATGTCGCAATTTGATTTCCGGAATGAATCATGGTCGACTTTCACATTTCGCGTATTTTTTTAAACGACGAGAAATCGACTTTTCCGATTAGCTAGTGTCTTTCGCTTTCCAGAGCTGTTGAACACTTTGCATAATTATATATTTGATTAACATATATTTATCGATAAGTGTCAAGGAACAAAGCGATTGCTCATAAATTGCTAGAGATATGCGATTGTATCAAGTACAGGAAATATAATATAAATGTATATTTAAATATATAAGCAAGAAGTGTATGTATATATTATATATACATATACAACGATATATGACACATTTACAATATGATATTGCTTTGTTCGTTAATTTTTATCATAAATGAATTTTTATCATATAGATATACGTAATGGATATTGATGAGAGATTGGTGGGAGACGAGCGATAGAGAGGAGATGCGACGGTCCGCGACAAAGGAAAGGACCTACCGGCGTGGTGGGGCCCGGAGCAATGGCAACATATGGGGTTGTTGCGCGGCCTTGGACAAAACTCAACGCTATGTGGCTCGCCGCAGCGGACGCAGCGCGGCAAATGCCGGCAATTAGCTGCCATGTGCCAGAAACCCTGACATCGGTAACACTGCAACACGCTGTCCGCCGTTTGCGATACATTATCTTGATACGCTTCTGGCACATTATTGCCTCCGTCGTTCCCCGGCGCGTATCGCGAGGGTATACCGGACGAGCATACAGCACCGCCGAAGCCGCCTCCACGCCACCAGCGTTCTGGAACGGCATTGAAACGAGCCACCTCGAAGAAGTCCAGACCTTGACGCAGCAAGGCTTCGTAATGACCCGCGTCAAAAACCTGGGCGACAAAGGATCGATAAATATCCTCCACATTTTATTAAATAGCCATTTATTATATTTATAACATGCTACACATGTTATATTTGTACATATATGTATATATTTTAACTATTATTTCATGTACATACTTATATTACCGACTATATTAATAAAACGAGTTATATATTAACTTATATTAACGATTATATGGAGGGGTTAAAACCATAGTGGTGTAAGTCACTTTTTTTAACTTATCGAGTTGAGTTCATAGATGCAGTCTACACATGCAAATATATTGAAAGAAAAAGAAAAGAAAAGTGGTCAAAAAAATTGACTTACACCACTATGGCTTTAACCCCTCCATATACAGCAGGCTCGTTTCGATCTTTATCTCGATATATTCGTCTTATTGTTAGCTTTTTTATAGTAAATACTATCCGACTGCTGATGAGGTATTTCGAAAGTTACTTTCAAACCGGTTGTGGATATCTTACTCTAGAGAATTTGCATTTCGAGAACCGGTTTAGAATCACATAGAATTATGCATTTCTGTACGAATTTAAATGGCGATGCAGTCTGCGTATTTTAATTGTATATGTTTTATGTAATTTTATGCCCTAATGTCCGACAGAAAATAACTGTTTCGTACGTTGTTTTCCATTAGTTATATTTGCATAATAGAGCTAGGTGATAAAGTGTTATCAGGCTAATTAAAATAGTAAAAATAAGCATATTCTGTTTACCTCTACTCGAACAAATTGTCGCGAACGTTCGACATTTCCAGCAACGATTCCCTGTTTCGCTAGAGCTGAATATATATCTTGCAGTGGTATAGCCCACGGTACGTCTCTCAGAAGCACGGCTTGGCGATATCGAGAATCTCTTGCCGAGAATCGCGCGACCTGGATGGAAATAAAGTATATTAGCAGAGATATTTAGCTTTTACTTATATAAGTATTAGATTTCACTTATATAAGTATTTCAGCAGCTTAGTTGAGAATTGACCTTTTGAACATCCATAATTGGCGATACAGCTTCAAAATAATAAAATATGACCGCTATGATTATGCAATCAATTTAGAGAAAACGCCATTTTCAGTCAGGACTGGATTTTGGTAGTCTACCAATATTATTCGCGTACAATTCTTCATTCAAAATTCTAATTATTCTAAAGATTTTGTTAGTGTGATTAAATTGATTATTAATTTAATTATGTGATTGTACTGTGCTTAGCTTTAGTTGAGACTGCGTTTTAAGACCGTAAGCATAACGACGCGTAGTTTACTAATGTCCGTTTTTACCAATGTAGATTAACTTTAAAAAATCTCGATTTAATTGGTTTTATGTTTTTCTAGTTTTAAAAATTAGAAAAGGATAATAAATAAGTTAAACATAGATTAAATTAAGTTAATCTATACATTGGTATAAATGGAAGGCGAAGAATTGTTACACGAATAATATATTATTACAATAATAATTTATTAGCCTACCAAAATCCTGATCAAAAATGGCGTTTTCTCTAAATTAATTAATAAATAATAAATAAATAAATTAATAATAAAATACTTGACTATGAAATATTTCAATATAACATAAAGAGAATAGATGAAATTTGAGTTATATTTCAGTTTTTTTTTAAATTTCTCGCGTGGTCTGATACGTCAGGTAGAATGTATAGGTAAACTTGTCATACTTGCACGGGTCCTCCGAACACTCGAGCTAAGTCGCCGCGCTGCAAGAGTTTCTCGGCGTCGTTTTCTCGCACAAAAGCGGCTATAAGGCCGCACGGAGTTTCAGACACACGCCACGTCGATAGCGGCTCGGAAGCGGTGATAGCTTCCTCGAGATGAGATCGCAGCAGCTCGCAATCTAATCGAGGAACGAACGATAAAATGTCGATCTAAAACTAAAGCGAGATCAATGAAGTCGTTGACGTTTGCTTATTTACAATTAAATTAATGTTCTTATACTATTCTCTCAGTCAACACATAAATTTCCACGATTAGACATTACATTAATTGCCTCATATTACTATAAATCAAGTGAAATGACATGGAGCATCTACGGATGGACTGTAAACTAGATTATAAAACATTAAAACGCATTTCTCATCTTCAGAAATCGGAATGTGTGACAAATATTGCAATGTGTCACCTGGGGCCGCGTGGTCTTGATCTTGAAGGCCGCCTGCACGCGAAATGTACAAAGAACACGTAAACTGTGTCTGCTGCTGCATAGCGGGAACTTCATTACAGCGCGACGTCGGGTTTAAGTCTCCTTTATCAGTCTGGTTATTGTCTCTGATCTTGTTCTGCGACGACGAGTTTGCCGCGGCCTTCTCCATCGTGCGCGCCACGTACTCGTGACTGTAACTTGAATTTATACGTATACATGCAGCCAGAATCGATTTTGTGTATCCGGTTTCTGTTACAATTAATATATATCGCGTTTTATACTGAGAAAAATAAAATTGTTGATTCAATAATAGGATCTGGATCAACGAAAAATTTTATTGATTCAACTACAACGCTCTTAATACTATTATATATGGGATTGTAATCCAAGAACTATATACATATTTGTTTCAAACAACGCAATGAGAGAGACATATATTGCAATAGCAAATATTATTGCAATAATTGTATCTTTCGTTGGCACCCCGCAATGAGACATTTTGTTGGATCAATGAAATGTCTCATTGCGGGGTGCCAACGAAAGATATATTTATATTGCAATAATATTTGCTATTGCAATGTTTTATTGTCTTGTTTGAAATAAATATGTATAGTTTTTGGATTACACTCTTTATATAATAGTATTAAGAGCGTTGTAGTTAAATCAATGAAATTTTTCGTTGATCCAGATGCTATTGAATCAACTGTTAAATTTTATTGTTCTCACAATCAGAGTGATATAAGAAATGCGATCTGTATTACGAACGTATTGTAAATCTGTACTCAACATCGCGTTCCGCGTGATGTTGCATGCAAATTACGGCCCATGCTGTCTAATAATCGCAAGCAGGTTGCATCTTCACTGTTAAATTGTATTGTAGTGTCAAATTGTACTTAATTTGAGTCATTTTTCAACCATTCCTACATAGGTCGTCGCTGATCCTAACTCGAATCAATATGTCACTAATTTAACTAAAACACAGTATTAATTCAACTAAACCAATACCATCAATGGAATTAAAATAATACTGTTTTGTGTTAAAATACTAAGTAGGTAGTTAAAGATAACAAAATGTTATTTGACTCGAGGTTTAAATTTTATTCTTTTTAATATTTATTAACAGTGTTGATAGAAGAAGAAGGATTTGATCGTTCTTTTTCGACTTAGAACGTTATTGCATAAATATTTTATGCCACTGCGACGACTACGCGTCGATAACGAACGTAATAATGTGGAGCTATTTCAGGTCATTTATGATTGTGTAAGCATAGTGAAACGATTATAAAAACTTCCATTGGCATAAATAATTGTTTCCTACGGTCGTTATCGAGACGATCATTACGGGTATATTTACGCAGCGACAATTGCATTGTAGCTTCAATTCTCCTCTTTCTGTTATCGAGACCTTGTATCGCGAATTACATTTTCCATTTCTTTCTCTCCACGCACAGTCGTTAATTCTTTGTAGCGTTGTAACGTATATAATGTTGACATCTCTATAATTGTCAACTACATTTTAAAAACGCCTGAAGAAGCAGGCACATTTTTTGTACGTCATTTACGATATATATAGCCGTCTCGATAGCGTTTCTTGCGATTATAATATATGGATATTATAAAATAATATTAATATAAAATAAGAGCGCGATCGCGACGAGAGGCATGACCGCGATCGCTCGAGGCTTGGCCGACCGACAGATTTAAATCGAGATGGATGCGACGAGTTGGGTCCGCCCGGGAACGACGTCGACTTACCTCGGACAGCTTTGTCTCCTCGTTAATGCGATAAAACGCAGCTCGGTCATCGGGAGGATCGGGGAAGAATACGCGGCCCATGCTGTCATCAGGCGCCATTCGTCGTCTCGACTAAATCGCCTCGCTTCACGACGATGATCGGCAATGTTTCAGAGTTGGGCGTTAATGCGTAAAAATTACAGTACGCAATGTATGTTGTACGTTCCAGCGTAGGGCGTAAAATTTAGAGGGGAGCAAAGTGTTGATAGTCGCTATAATATTTTTTTAAGTGTGGAAATTGAACGCTCGGTTTGCGATGATTCACCGGTTCCTATATCACCCGGCTCAATGCCGCTCCGTAGATCATATACATATGTATATAAATGCTTCCCATATATGTTACGTTATCTCAATGTAAAACGCATTAAAATCAAAACTTCATAACTAAATTGTTCTGACATAAATTCTATTAAACTATTTGACAAGATAAATCTATATGAAACATTTTCAGATATATCAACAAAACATCAATTGCAACCCCCACATGATATATTTTAAATAAATTAGCTCAAAATGGCTTTCTGGAAATATTTTCCAATTTAACAATAACATTTCGGATATTTATACTTACTATACCAATATCTCTGTAGCCAACTATAAGTGAGACTTTTTCAAAATTAAAATTAATTAAAAATTATCGCAGAGATACAACAATTCACAGTCGCGATTATCCGATTTAGCAATCGTATCAATTAAAAATGATCTAGCCCAACAACCTCGATTACAAAGATATTATAAAAATATTTGCAAAGGCTAAGGCCCGAAAATATAATTTTTAAATTGCCTCAATACCATGAGCATATACTTAAATAAGAGCAGTAGTAAATTAAAAAGATTTTAATTATTAAACCTTTATTTAATTTTTTAATCTTTTTTTATTTTCTTTATATTTTATAAGTGTAAATAATTATGTTATATATATGCATATGTATATACATATAAAACTAAAATTCCACAAAATTCTATATATTGGATTCTATAATATTAAACAAATTATATAATTAATAATTATATTAACAAGTTGGTAATTACATATAATGTAAATATAAGTGATTAAATTAATGAAAGAGATGGTTCTTTTCGGAAAAAAACCAAGAAATCGTGAACATAACATGGAAGAGAACCACAAAATAGTGGACAGTGGACATAGCACAGAAGAGAACCATAAAATCGTGGACATTACCTACGCGGGATTCATGGACATTGGCTACGTAGTTCAAGGTCCATATTTTATAGACATAGAGGCGCTTCGAAATAAAGTAACAAATTACAAATGGCCGTTCTCAGGCTTTCCGTCTGGTCGTTATCGCGAGTGAGGAATTTTATTTATTAATTTTTTTAGTGCTCAGTGTAACGTTTCTTGATACGGCGTCAAGATGATGATGGACTATTTTGTGACGAACAATTCCTTAGCACCCGCACCCATGGGGATACAAAGCACGGCGGGTGCTGTGCCCGTGAAGAATGACAAAGGTTAGTTTACGTTTGCCAAGGTGAGGTAAAGATTTTAATTAACACTTTCACTATCACGTGTATTATTTACGATACACCTAAGACCTAACTACGCAGGCCAGGTGTATTGTAAATACCTTTTTTTTTTTTGGAAGTTTTCCTTCGGCGAGAGGGAGTAAGTGCCTTACCTATTTTTTAGGTTATACGACCCAGGTTTTTTCTTGTAAAATGTAAATGATACACTGAGGCTGCGGTCCATTTGATGCTACAAATGCTTCAAAGCGTTCTTTGTCTGTTTCTTCCTTTATTGAAAGAAAGGAGAAGAAGAATGCTTCGAGGCATTTGTAGTGTTAAGTAGACTGCAGCCTGAGTAATCAGATTAAAAGCTGTAAAAAAAGAAAGGAATTGGAAAAGCAAAGAACTGTAAGAATCGACAATAAAATACAGCAACTGTTTAAAAAACAGCCCTGGCTTGAGGACGTAATTTTTTTAAATCCGTTTGGCAGTGAAAGTGTTAACATATTCGCGTTTAAGGGTATTAAAATTTGTCTGCCTTTACCCGAGAAATTTCAGCGAATTTTACAAACGTTTCACGAATACGAAAATAAAAACGATGCATCGACAACCACATGGTTCATCATAAATGGTCTTCAGAATTGGAGAGACGTTTACAGGGAATAATGTAAATGGATGCATTCAGCACGTGAAAAAAGCAGCAGTGAGCGCTCAGTGATTCTTTAATATGATTAGTTCTTGCCTTTAGTTCCTCGTTGGATCTAAGTGCGTAAACTACAATCATATTAAAGAATCACTGAGCGTTTGCTGAGCTGCTTTTTCCACTAAATGCACCCATTGGTAACTTTGTTTACCACTTCTGATTGGCTTCTATGCTTGTCTTTTATTTTAATTTTTTAATATCTATTATAAAGTTGTACATTTATTAAGAGATTCATAGATTATACACGTTTGCCTAATTAGGTATAACAGACAAGATATTTATACCGAATATTTTGAAATACAAGGCAATTTGTCTGTCAAAAAGGCAGAAGATACTCGCCTTATTTTACAAAGAATGTCTTTTGTTTTTATTTTATTTTAAGAACGTTTGATACATTTTTATTTTATACATAGCGTTTGCGACGTTGTTTAAATTTCCTTCGTATATCAGAATTTCTAAATAACTGTTTTATGTTTGTAGGAGAATTGTCTATGAAGAAGGTGAAGGTACATCGTTACGTTTCCGGTAAGCGGCCAGATTATGCAGCGGTAAGTTCGGATGAGGAATCAGAAGAGGAGGACTTCCTTGAGAGGCGCGTGCAGAAGGGTTACGATGACAACGAGATCGTTGCGGATATCGCCTCACATTTGCAAACGAGGGGTAGGGACGAGGATGATCCGCGTCTGCGAAGGTTGACACGGCAGCAGAAGGAGGCGCAGGCCGAGGTGCGCTCGGAGAGACACAGACACATTCATGAGCCCGAGCTTATCGAGATCGAGCTAGAGAGAACGCGAGAGAGGATCAAGTTAGAGAGTTCTGACTCGTCAGAGGATGAGGAACTGTCGGATGCTGAGATAGAGAAACGACGGGAGGCCCTGAAGCAGCGAGTACTGTCCAAGAAGGACACGGAGGAGGAACTGATACAGGGCGAGGAGGAGGAAAGGTCGGGCGGGACCTCGGAGGAGAGCTCGGAAGAGGAGGAGTACTCGGATTCTGAGGAGGAGACTGGACCGCGATTGAAACCTGTGTACGTGCGCAAGAAGGACAGGATCACGGTGATGGAGAAGGAAAAAGAGGCAATGCGGCAGAAGCAGGCGGAAGTCGAGGCCAAGAAAGCGGTCGAGGAACGAAAGAGGCAAACTTTGAGAATGGTGGAAGAAACGATACGGAAAGAGACACAGATGGGCAATAAAGGTAATACCGAGCAGGAGAGCAAGTTGAACGATGTTTGCACGGACGACGAGAACGATGAAGTGGAATACGAAGCTTGGAAGCTGCGCGAACTTAAAAGGATCAAACGAGATCGTGAGGAGAGGGAGCAGCTCGAGAAGGAACGTCTAGAGATCGAGCGCATTCGTAACATGACCGAGGAAGAACGAAGGCAGGAAGCGCGACTGAATCCTAAGACGATCACCAATAAGGCGGCCAAAGGAAAGTACAAGTTCCTGCAAAAATACTATCATCGTGGCGCGTTCTACTTGGACAAGGACGATACTATATTCAAGCGTGATTTCTCCGGTGCGACTTTAGAAGACCATTTCGACAAGACGATTCTACCAAAAGTCATGCAAGTGAAGAATTTCGGACGCAGCGGCAGAACCAAATACACTCACTTGGTAGATCAGGACACGACGCAGTTCGATTCACCTTGGATATCGGAGACTGCTCAAAATCTCAAATTCCACAATAATCAAGCGGCTGGGATGAAGCAAATCTTTGAACGACCTTTCTTGAAAAAGAGAAAAACTGAAAATTAGGTGGTATAAATAAACACTACACTGTACTTTTTATTTTTTATTTCCCCATTTTTCAAATGTAGCAATTATATAACGTTGTATTGTACATCGAAATATTTATAAATACAAATCTTTCAGCTAAATAAATGTATGACTTGTATGGAAAAGACATACATGAAATTATATTGACACACAATTAGAACCGATTTATATCACATTGTTGGTTTGTTCTACAAAAGTAATCAACATGCATACAAAAATTGTATAAATATAAGCTTTATATATCAGGTATATAACTTCTATTATGGAAGAAATACTATCATCTTGTTTTTATTTCGGAAATACTGGATGTACTGGAACCAATGCGTTTTCACATATTTAATTAAAAAATGTATAAACTAGAAACTAGAGCAACATTGCGATGGACAACTTACAAAATGATATTGATTAAAAATTCAATATATTAAATGTATTCTTATACAGATCTTGTGCATTTATATCGTATCTATCATCGGATTGATGCAGAAAGAAATTTTGGATTGCACCCTATGTGTATAAAAACGGAATTTAACTAGTTGTAAAAACATTAATATCTATAAATTTAACAAAAGCTTAAGATCAATAAGCTAATCATTTTATGTCCAAAAATTTGGACGTAAAAGAGAATGTACACATTTTACAAGTTAGTTTTTATTTATGCTTTTATCAAGACTATGAACTTTTTGCGTCAATCTGATGTATCAATTATAACCCGGACACTTGCACAAACATCGAAATCTTATTGTATTATAAAACTTGCGAAATATGAAGAAATATATATGAAGAATAATAACAGTTTCGATGTTCATTAATCTATAAACATGCACATGAACATTGTCATATAAAACAATCAATCTCTAGAAGAACTTATTTTTCGAGTTGCAGTCTTTTTAATGCTTGTTTTGCGGCTGCGCATTTCGCCTGTTTTTTATTAACTCCGAAACCATGGAAGAGCTTCTCTTTACCAGCGACAGTGATTTTCAAAGGTATCATAACCATGCCAGTGCCTTTAATCAATGTCGCATCTCTGCAATCACAAGTGCGTTTTATGTATATACATATATACATATGAATGAGAGAATGTAGGTGTGTAATCGATGTAATTATACTTACAGGAACTTGGGACGTATATCCGTATTTTCATGTATTACTCGTACTGGCTGTTTAGGAATATTTTTGCTAAATTCGTCTATAAAACAAACGTTAAAATCTTAATAAAAAGCGACAGTACGTAAAATACAGAGTTAAAAGGAATAGACAACTTGTTTTTTTAATCTGTGCTTCATCTAATTATAAGTTCTTAATTTGATCATAAGTTAGATTAGATAAAGCAGATGTGTATATGAAATATATACATATATTATGTACACGTATATATAAAATTTCTTACCGATTTCTTTATGCATAAGAGAATAGATAATTTCCCAGACTTTTGTAAGACTTTTGCCACTGTCAAGATAAATAGCACCGATCAAAGATTCAAATAAATCACCAAGAGTTTTCGGAAAGTCAACATATTCTGTCAGATTACATTCATCTTCTTCAATCAATACGCACAACAGCTGTATTATAAAGGAAAGGAAGATGTATATCATTTATTACACTTGCTCTAAAATTTGTATTGCTCACGTACCTCGTCATTAACCACATAGTCTCGTTCTTCTTGGAACTTTACAAAACGATCAATTATTTCGTGCAACTTTGGAGCGTAGGCCAATAAAGCAGTATGCAAACCATACCGTACCGCCAAGCAGGCGAATGTTACGTTATTGACGAGCGCAGATCTCAGATCGGTAAGGTCACCAGGACTTAAGTTTCCACAATTTTCGTAAATATGACACGTTATCAAAAAATCTGAAATAATCAAGAAGATGCAGTTTGTTAATCGTTGTGATTTATTTTAAAGAAATTAGGAAAGATATTAATATCTTTAATTCTTTATATGCATTATTCGTTTTCGTATGTGTGATAATTATATCATTCATATATAATACTGTATTATAATTTTATTGCGTGTACACTCGCCGATATTTATACTTACCAAGAATAGCATCTCCGAGAAATTCTAATCTTTGGTAACACTCGGTTATTCCATTCGGTGTATAGGATGGATGCGTGAACGCCTGAAACATAATTCAGATAGTTGTAATTTTGTATCATACATTAATTTGTATTATACTGAAAATATATCTGTATATAGGAAGATGTGCATAAGCTAAAGTGTAAGATGGATAATTAAATATATATATATATATACTATATACATATATGTACACACACACAATATATTCTCACGGCAATCACTTTTAATAAATTACCTGTAACAGAAATGCTCGATTCTTAAATCTATAACCAAACTTAGTTTCTATAGTATCAGCCCACGGCATGAGGCGGTTCGGATCGCCACTACCAATTACAGGATCAGGTGGATTATTGTCCAGTAACTTGTCGATTCTGATATCAGGCAGTATACCGAACCATTTGAGCAATTTTGCGGCGCCTTTTATACCGTTACTCTATGCAAAAAGATATTTTTTGGTATTGTAATACACTTAACACAATTAATGCTTACGTTAATGCATTTCCATCCTGACATCTAAAGTCAAGACAGTAATGTTATAATTGCGAACTTACTTTGAGATAAACGCCAATCAACGCTTCCACCGAATCCGCCACGGTTTTGTCGGATAAGATTTGTATACCGAGATAATGTTCAACGCCAGTTTGCTTATCCCCCTTATCCCAGTTTATTACCGTCTGCATCATCAGATTTTTTGTATCTTCGCTTATGTATCCAGTGTACCTCTCCATTTCCGGTATTTGAAATTCGTACAATACATTTGGTGCCACCGATTCATCCAGTAATATCTTTTGCAATGTGTGCAGCACCGTGAACGCGGGCGGGATAAAATTGCTCGTAGGCACAAACGCATCGTTCTTTATACGCCCGGGAATACCCTTTTTACTACCGCAATAATAGAGATTCCGATTGCCAATAATCTTTCCCTTCAACATCGTCAATTGACCCTCGTTGAACATTGGGAATGTGTGATATAAAAATAGCGATACAATGAACTTCAGATAGGAATCCCCTAAAGTTTCCAACCGCTCCAAATTGAACATATCTGAGCCCAGTTTGGTGGTCAGCGCCTAAAATTAAATGAAATCGTGCGATTACTTATATGTAATTATTATTCGTGGCATGCGACACATGAGAAATAAGCTTCCGCTTACATGCATGATTTCTGTTGAATTAGGACCTTGTGAGGGAGACTGGTGTTTATCAGAGGACGCAAGAATATTCAACAATGGTGCTGATATCATTGATCTTTCTATGTAGCGACCGACACTTTTATTCATATTTTTCTAAACATAAATTAAATGATTATTTCAAAAACATATATGACATAATCATGATACATATCGCTATATCCTGCTTACCTCGACGCTCTCATCTTCATTACAGTCTGAGTTACCCATAAACTGATTATAATACTGAATATCGATCATTTGAATTTGGTCTATATCACGATATAAATCGCGAGGTTCTTGGTCTTTCAAGAAGGGATTACAATCTGTTTCTGTAGTCGGAGTTACGAGTTTATGAAAATAAATCTCATTGGAATACATTATAAATAGAAAGAATCACGATGACACTATCAATCTTTTTTTTTCTTAATTTACATAATAAATATAGATATAAATAATATGTATGTATGTGTGTGGAAACACAACGGTACTACGCACCTAATTCGAACACATTTAGATCTGAATACGTTTGATCCAGTTGCGTTTTCTCAATCGAATCATCCGTCATTTCCAATCCATTACTATAATCCTCTTCATTCAATTTATTGACATCTTCCTCTATTTCTAAAGGAGGTAATTTCTTTAATGATATCGTTCCTAATTCAGTCTCTCTTGCAATAGTTATTCTCAAGTCTTCCGCGATTAACAATTGACAAATTCTGTGAAGAATGGAAGGCAACATGGTCGCTTTTAGCCAATATACAGCCGGGAAATTTATCTTCCAACATAGTTCTGGAATTAGATGTTCCTGAAGATCCTCCAGTGTGTCGTCTGTTTTCTTATATTTCACCGGACCTTCCGGCAATTTTCTGCAAATTACATAAATTAGTTAAATTATACAGATACCACAACGTGATTCTGGCGACTGTAATACACCTCACCTCGGTTTTATATAGTTAATTTTGATCGGTATTGGTTTCACCTCCAACATAGATTGCTGCATATTTTCTATAGTCAACCCGTGTTTTTCTTTATAATAATGCGTGAATGTCTCGAAATCTTCATTGGGGAAACATGATTCGGGTGTGAGATCGTCGCATACTTGCGTAACTACATAGACCGCTGATCCTCTATACGTTGGGGCAACCAGTGCTAATTCATAATCGCTAGTCCTAAAATGAAAAGGCTTATCCGGCATAATTCGTTCTATATGTTGATATGTTTCAACAGCATTCCAATTTATCTCCTTCTTGTCATTCACTGAAACAGCAGAAATGTAAAAAAAAATTTTAATAGCTTCTTATTAGGATTGATATACATATTGAACATAGAGCTATAGACAATAAATTTACAAGATATAATAGCGCTAGATTATATTACAAGATAACTGAGCAATCTAAATTACAACATACTTACATGGAACAATTAAGAAGGAATTTTCAAGATTGTCGTTATCGAAAATCATAAAGCTTTTAATCACAGGAATAATATCATTGAACAATAAGAAATGAAATCTCTTAAGCAATTGGATATCATTTTCATTCAATGTTATCATTGTGGGATCGCGTTTTACATCGACATTTAGTTTACCATCCTTCATAAAAATCGGAAACGAGGGTATCTGACAAACATGAGAAGAATTTTGTTAATGTGACTAGAAATTTAAACTAGTTCTGCGAAAAATAAAATGTTAGTAAATTCTTCTACCTTTGGCAAACTCTTTGTGGAAAGAATACCAAAGCCATTCTTGTCATTAAGCAAATTATAAAAAACTATGCGTCTATTGTCATAGCCCGTCACAGGATACGTAGAGGTACAATCAAGAATATGAAGATACAATGACTGCAAAGGCTGTGGATACGCACCATAAAACGCAAGCGGATGCTGCAAAAGCATTTTTATAAGTTAACAGCTGTATATGTATATAAATTTTATTTAACACATATAGTATATGTACTTGCTTCTAGTTTATGTTCTCGCTTTTTTTTATATGTGCCAGATTTATAATTGTCTTCATCTACCCAATTTGGGAATAAGTAATCCAAATTTTTCGTGAGTTCATCATTAGTTGCAGGTAATAGTTTGTCGTTCAATGCACCTAGTTCGTGCAATCTTATGCAACCTTTCATAGCCACGGATCGTTTAGCACTATCTATACTATTCATAAAATCGCCGTAAATTTCACCTTTCAGCGGTGATAAAATTGGTAATTTGAGAGAAATCTGCCGAGTTTATAGAATAGATAAACACTGTTTATGAATTATGAGAATTAAATAGTAAAGAATATGTATAATACCCTGTACAATTTCCCCTTATCATTGTCCTTTTCATACAATTTCCAAACCGGAACCAAACAAATAAATTTAGATTTCAGTAGAGCAGTGCAATACATATTTATCAAGCTAATCGCGGCAATCTCTGTTAGGCAACTTTCTACAACACCATTACGTGTTACTGTATATGGCTCGATCTCAAAATCAGTATACAGATCGTTTACAATATCGTCTTGGGTTGGTAATGTACGCTGCTCGCTTTGTCCCACCAAAATCTAACAATAAAAAGACATAACTTATTGGCTTTTTTCTTGTTTCAATTAGTTTCGCGTATCGTTTTTCAATGTACGTCAATCATATTATGTTTGTCATTGTATTTCAATGTACTTTGTCTTTTTATTTAGACAAACTGTTTATTATACTATTGTATTATATATATGAACCATATATATTTTTTTATTAAATTATCACTGAAATAGATTAAAACTTTGGCAGCATATTCTAATCATCTTGATGATATGAAAAGGATCTTGTGTGATCATAGATGCCAAAACGCATTTTTTTCCTAGTTATGAACATTTTTGCGGTAGTTTCGCAAGCTAAAGTTTTTGCAAGAATATCGCTCTTTTTCTCATTTTAAAACGATTAATGAACATAATTTCTTTGCATATCCATGCACGCGTATCGTGCTTATCATTCTAATGTCAGCTAATAATAGTTGTGACTGGAAAAGAAAGAATTTTTGGTCCTATGATCGTACGATCTTCTTTTCATTATCAATGTATGAGCCTAAGTAGTGATTTACCATATCGGACTGCTTACCCCTTTCAATTGGCTCTCTGTAGTTTTGTACTCATGATATCTCCGAAGAAAACCATAATCCTCTTGCGCCATTAAGATTATATAATTACTCAAATTGTGGCGTGCCCGACCCTTACTTTGAACATATCCTCTAAAATCCATTGGCATATCATATCGTATTATTAATGTGCAAGTTGGTATATCGATACCTTCGTCGACAACATCGGTCGCTACAATGCAATTTGTCGAACCTCTTTTAAATCTGCAAAAATGCATTTTTTATTATTTAATTATACCATGCTGATTAAAGAATATTTTCTTTTCTTTTTTCTTTGCTTATTAATAAAAATCATAATATACATAAAATACTTTTTATGCGTCTGATATGTCCGCAAGATATAAAATAAAGTATAATTTGCATTATTTGACTAAAATGTTCAAATCATAAATGCTCATTCCAGTGAGCATATCTATAATAGAATGAAAATTATAGACACATCAGGAAAACATTCATAATTCATGAATTTTATCAAATTACATCCGTGGAAAAATAAATGTGCAAAAAAAATGAAATATATAATTCATGAATTTATCGACTTACATGCGTGGAAAAACAAATGTGCAAAAGATGAATAAAGATTACCTTTTCAACACATCATTATTCCATTTCGCAATACATGCAACTTCTCTGCTATGTTTGTAAGGATTATTCTGAAATCCAAGTACATAATCGGGCAAAAGAAAACTGTATTTCTTATCGTGTGCAGATAGTGCCTAAAATAATATAGATTTCTAATATTAAAAATTAAATGTATGCTTTTTTCGAGTTTGTTAAATAATTAAATTTATACTAATTTATCACAAAGACGAAAAATGTAGCTTTTTTAAAAGCAATTATTAATTTGTACTATTACTAATCAATTATTGGTAATACAGCACATAAAGAAGAAATTTACTTTTAATATATGATATATCACTTGTGTCATAAATCTTTCCTTGACAAAAATAATGCAGCAAAACTTTTGTTCGCTTAATTTATTATTATCCAACAATATCTCAAGTAATTTAAGGACTTGGTCGGATGAAAATCTGAAATTATATTATTGTAATATTATTCAATATATAAATTATTGTAGTTTACACAATAAACTATCAATTTTTTAATACTTTATACCAACTTGTACAATCGTTCTAATTCTGTGAAATCTTTCATCTCGTTATCGAACAGTTTCCTTATTAGTATTACTTGCGTAATTAGATAATCCAGAACAACATCTGTTGTCTAAAATAGAACCAATAAGTCGATAAAATTAAAAGTAAAGATTGTGGGACACTTTCAAAAAATATTTTAATCATAATTTTAATTAACTCATACTTGGTCGTCGCAATATTTCCTTAAACTCTCTAGCTGGATTAAATGTAACAAAGCGGACTTGTTTCCACCATATATGCCTACAACAAAAGTGATAATATCTTAAGCGTCGTCTACAATAGCCGTAAGCGTATGGAGTAAGATGTAAGCAGTAAACTATTGACTAATGGGATTTTTACAATTAAAAAATAATCGACTGTGGTTGGTCAATAGCTTACTGCTTACATCTTACTACATACGCTTACAGCTATTGTAGACGACGCTTTATATGTTAAATGTTTATTAAAAATTCAATAATAAACATAAAGATCAGAAATATTGGGATTTACTGTAACATTCTAGTACATGCATACAAGTGAATCAATTACCGGCATCTAATGTAGTCGTTTTTATGTCTCTCAAAATAGCTTCTAACTTAGAAGTTTTTGATTTAGGCCGCATTTTTGCGCTGGATTCGCTATATATTTCATCCAAACTAATCTTTACATTTTTTAAAATTTCTGAAGTTGTTTCTATAATACAAGTTATCTTTTTTATTAATGTCATTTCTAAAATCATATGTTTTGTGTATTTGACGATTTTTTCTTTCGGGTTTGTACAATATCCTTGGATACAATCTGTAGATTCAACTGTTGCTATCTTTGCATGGAATGTTATTTCTAAAGACTGTAAAGGAGATGAATGATTTTAAGATGCCTAAAGATCATAATTAAAGATTAAAAAAACGATGATAGACTTGGAGTCTTTACCTTAATTGTAGATTCAATTTTGTCTGCTTTTATATTAGCGTTTAATAATGTTGCCGACATTGCTAAGACTCGTGGATGATTTTCTTTAGAGCAGTCTTCAAATCTTTGCATAATTTGTCTCATTGGATGATTAGCTACAGCTCTATGGCATTCGTCGAATATAATTAAGTTTACTCTATCTAACTTCATGTATCCATGCATGAGCAGATTCAGAAAGATTTGCGATGTCATTACCAAAACCTAGGTCATACAGAATCGTTATAAAATATAACCTATCAATTATTTCAATACAAAATCAGAGTAATACAAATTATTATCGATACTACAAATTACCTCGTGTTCTTCTATCTCGGCCAACCATTGTTGCTCCTCCCAATAGTCCACCTGCATGTCTCCACTGTAACCTTTACAACGTAGACCTGTGTGTCTGCTTATGTATTCCGCCTGTTGTACTACCAATGCTACTGTGTTTACAGTGAATATACTCCGTTTCCCACCTTCCCGATAAGGTCTAAATGTAAAAAAAAAAAAATCTCTTAAAACCAGTGTATACATATCATCAACACAGGTACGCTGTGTTGTTCAATTGTTGTGACAATTGAAAAAAAACATTGTCAGGTCAGATCACACGGAGAAACATTTTCATGAAGAGTTACGTACCTGCGTATATCACCGCTTAGATGTTTCAGGAGCATAACAGCTATGTACGTCTTGCCCGCTCCAGTTGGCAGGTAGAGTATCGTGTTATTTTGCGTTGCCCTTTCATACAGATCTATTTGATATGCTCTCGGTCTAAACACAGTCTCACTTTCCGGCATCACCTCCATTGTTTTGTATGTATCAATCGCTGTTAGGCTGTAGAACAGCTGGAAAGAGACACGTTCAAATGAGCAGCTGATACTTGAAAGATTGATCAATATATTTAATATATTTCACACAAACGATCTGTATGCTTTTTTAACCATCAAATGACGGATCGTCTGATTGATTCATAGCGGGTACCATGTCTATTCGCATAGCACGATATTCGTGTTCCTGTGTAACGGATTTTCGTCCTGTTACATTTTTATAAGTTTTCTTCCCCTCGAAAACGATCAATACGCCATGATAAAAAAAATTAAAGTGCAAATATCTATTCGAACATAAATATCTAAGCGAAAAGTGTACCCGTCGAATACTTTATTTATTCGTTGTCGGTTTGCAGCAGCGTCGCAAACATGTTTTAATTAACTAAACTCCGGAGCAAATAATTCCGCGTTTAGGTAGGAATATATCGGGTACTCATCGAGCGAGAATTGAGCTCGATCGCCAGCAGAGTCGCAGTTAAATCGGACTGTCGAACGATCAAAACTTTTCGCGATCTTTTACAAAATTCTCTCTTTAACCCTTCAGATCCTTACCGACCACTTGTCGCGCAGCGCGGAATCGTTTAGGCAGGAAGATCAATAATTCCGAAATCAGGAAGCAATTAAAAGTCACAACACCTATATTCGCCCTGATCAACGACAACTGTCTACTTCATTATGTGACGAAAGTGCTTCGCTTCGCAGTATTTCACACTGAACGGCGGGAGAACCCCGACGGCCCCCCTCTACCATGACTCAGGGAGAACTCGGAGAAAAAAATAAATTAAATCAACAATAACAATCCACGTGGTGTCATTTCGTGGGCTTTAACTGGACGAAGGCTAGGGAATTACTTTGAGGAAACGCACGGGTTTTTTTCAACTGCCAATCCGCGCGACTGATGTGGCCAAAAACAGTTGGCCACGCACACACGCATGGTTACTTCGACCAAAATCCAATTATAAAAAAAAAAAAAACATTTTTAATATTATGTAGGTCATATATTGCTCTATAATTCTATAATTTCTATAATTCTATATTTCTATAATGCTATAACTCTTATATAATTCTATAACTATAATTCTATAACTATATAATTCTGTAACTCTAGAACTCTATAATTCTATAATTCTATAACTCTAGAACTCTATAATTCTATAATTCTATAATTTTTAAATATAGAAATGAATATATAGACATTTAATATATTGTACGATTGTTTGTAAAATAAGAAATGATTTACTTTTCTTAGGGCAATATCTCTGTGGATGCCATATAGGCCATATATTTGGCTTTCTTCTTCATAACAATTTTTGTAGTTTTATATAATCATTGTAAGATATAGAGAAATTTAGATATAGATAAATTTTCGCTCGTCTAAAGCAGCAGGTAACACAATAAAATACGGCCAATTTTCGAGCAATGTTAGAGTGATAAAGAGAATAACCATGAATTAATTTTCAACGAATTTTATTAAATAAGCTTACGTTTCGACCTAACTACTTGGTCTTCCTCAGAGCAAATTATAAATTTACATTGTAAGATACATTTTAGGTGTTTTACAAATATAATAACCATCATGCTGGGCCAAATCAAAAATAAAGGGCATGGTCCGGCATGGAATTTAAGTTAATAATCTCTACAGATGAAGTTATTCAGCACAGGAGAAAATCATTTAAATTTAGCGGAAAAGACGCCACATTGATTTGCCTCATTTTTATGTCTACCAGAGGCGCTCGTTTCGACGGTCTCGTTAATATCGTGAAAGACTGTCCGCCCTTCGAGCCAGCGTGTCGAAGACTATTTGAGGATTTTGTGATTTTGAGACAGTCGGCAGTCGGCTCGCTCACCGCGTTGACAGTTGTTACATACGTTATTTAGCGAGACGAGCTTGTTAATCGAGTTGCTGTTAACCACTGTGTGTCAAGGGGACGACGCCAGTCGACGCCATGATGGTAGGTGGAACCTGTTATCAATCCGGCGGTCTGCTCGTTTGACACGTTCGATCGGCGCGAATCGCCCGCAAAGTTTTCGCTCCCCCTTCTAACGCGCCTCTCTCTAATACACGAAAAATGTTGCAGGACGGAATATGTGACACCACCGACATTTTAAATAGCGTGCCTCCCAAGAAGGTATTTATAGCGCTTCTCTTTTTCTCCCCATTGTATCCCTTAGAATCTCTTCATCTTCTTCTTCTTCTGTTTTCCGCTTGATAACACGCATTATCGCTATTGTCCTGTGCATCTCCCCCCTTTTGTTGTCGCATTCTTGGTGACAACTCCTGCGCTGCCGTATCTACTGAAGAAACTGCTCTTTCAGACAATCCACGCCGATACCATAGACCTCTCGGATAAGTCCTTGCAGGTGGACATCTCGGACGCTCTCAGCGAGAAGGACAAAGTCAAGTTCACTGTACATACGAAAACCACCCTACCTGAATTCCAAAAGCCGGACAATCTGGTTGTTAGGCAGCACGAAGAGTTCGTGTGGCTCCACGATCGATTCGAGGAAAATGAGGAGTACGCCGGTTACATCGTACGTGTGGAATCTTTATGATATTCTAACGTCATTGTTTCTGCTGGATATTTTCCCGTTTGAGTGCGGAAGATAATTGTAGAAATCTATGTGAATAGTACCAAGCATATGCTGGTGATAGATCAATTATTGACGTATTTTGTTTTCGTGGCAATTGTAAAGATTCTATTAGTTGTTATCAAATCAAGCTATATCCTGAAACGTTAAGTAACAATATTAAATAATTACACAAGAAGGAGGCACTAGTCAACAATTTGTAATGTAAAATAGAGAAATGGCCATTGTGCTCCGTGGCATTTTTCAAAATTGGAAAGGAACAATTGTGCTTCTTGACACTCAAGCAGTTAACTCATATTTTATTTTAAATGTAAATGTTGATACTATTATAATAGATTCCACCATGTCCACCAAGGCCAGACTTCGATGCATCTCGTGAGAAGTTACAAAAACTCGGCGAAGGTGAGGGAAACATGACACGCGAAGAATTTAATAAGATGAAGCAAGAATTAGAAGCGTGAGTGTTTTTTGTATATAAAATTATTAGGTAGTTATTCATTACACGAGTGCTACTTCTAGTTGGAGTCAGTTCCAATAGCCTTGACTTTGACTTATGTTGTTGAGATCATGATTCTAGTTTTATTTCATATACAATTCATTACATTAAAATGGTTCCACATTAAATTTTCTACATGAAGCGAGATTTCAACATTGTCCAGTGCTTGCAGTACAAAATGAGGTCTATCAATGTATGGTTTGCGTGGAAAGTTGGAAACCCATGTGGAACCATTTTATGTTAAGAATAACTGCTGTCTTTTCAAGTAGAAGAAAAAATTGGAAGTGACGTCCGTATAATAAATATATATCGTTTATTATATATTTTAACTGATAGGATCTAATAGAATCTAATTTTGTTATGCTGTTCTTGTGTCTTTGCAGAGAATACTTAGCCACATTCAAAAAAACTGTTGCTATGCACGAAATGTTCTTGACTAGGCTGGCGCATCATCCAGTTTTTCGGAATGACCATAATCTGAGGGTATTTTTAGAATACGATCAAGATCTCTGTGTGCGAGGTAATGCTTTTGTAATCTGCATAATATCAAAATATATAGGATTTAAAATAAATACAGAACATATGTATTGTTTATTCTTGCAGGAAAGAATAAGATGGAAATGTTTGGTGGTTTGGTGAAGTCGTTCTCGAAAACTACCGATGAATATTACCTATCGGCTACAGTAAAAGATGTGAACGACTTCTTCGATCAAGAAATGACATTCCTTCAAACTTATCATCATAATTTAAAAGAAGCAACGAGGTTGGCAGACCGTCAAACAGCTAAACACAAAGACGTAGCAGATTCATATATAAAGATTTCCACCAATCTTTTACAATTAGCTACAACGGATAATGGAAAACTCGAGAGATTTTTAACTAAAATCGCCGAAACCTTCGAGAAGTTACGAGTAAGAATACTTTATCGAATGCTTTTTCAAAATTTTTATTTTTATCAAATTAAATCCATTACAAAAATACTTTTTTTTACAGAAAGTTGAAGGACGAGTAGCGTCAGATGAAGATTTAAAATTATCAGATACCCTTCGTTATTATATGAGAGATACAGCTGCGGCTAAAAGGCTTCTTTTCAGAAGATTGAAAGCTTTACACGAGTACGAGTCTGCGAATCGTGCTCTTGAAAAAGCTCGTGCCAAAAACAAAGACGTTCATGCAGTAAGTGCACATTTTTCTACAATTTGTAATTCATGTTATATAATAATATCCTTAGCTAATTTATCATGAAATAGCATACAGAAATGTATAATAGATTGTGGGAAATAGATACAATGAATATTTACTTAAAATTAATCTCATAACGGCAAAACTGAAACTGCAGTTATTAGATACTATGAATGGTTTATGGTCACGAGAGTAGTATCTAATCAGAACTTTAATTTTTCTTGCTTTTCAAGGCACTGGAGGTTGCTGAGGTGTGTCATATATTGTTTGTGTCCTACATATACTTTCCGTTGTAGTGCTTAAAAAGTATTAGACCTTATTGCCAACTTTTTCATTTAAGTAATGGATAGATTGTCAAAATAAATTTATATTAAAATCAGGATTTAGTTACTACTACATAGATAAAGAGAAATATTTTAGAATTTTATATTTAGAATATTATAAATTTCTTGATATTTTACAAAGTTAAATAATATTAAAAAGATAATTTTATGTTTCTTATATTGGGAAAAAATATAATTTTTTGTATTGTGAGATTTCTACTTTTTTTTTTATATACATAGAGATATTTTTACATAATATGTAAAATATATACATGGAGACATTGCGTTTTTTAAACAAGGAGATTGGCACAAGTTAGTTGCTGCAGCACGGAAGTTATCTGAAGTATTATGCATGAATGACGGTTGCATGTAGTATTGAATATTGCCTTGATAATTTAGATAATTTAGATGATTTATGATCTGATAACACTTTTATGGTAGAAATGATATAAGTTTTGCTGATGAATATGTAAAGATTACGTTGCATAATTGCATCGAAAGTTTTAGATAAAAATATGTGTAACATTCTAATATTTTAAATTTATATTTTTATTAATCAAGGCGGAACAAGCGCAGACCGAAGCATGTGAGAAATTTGAACAGATGTCTGATAAAGGAAAAGAAGGTAAATAAAAATAAGTACACCTATATGTCAGTTGTTTAGAAATCGTATTCAATATCATTTTCTAATAAAGAAAAGAAATAGAATAAAGGAAGATTAATAAAATTATTTTCTATTATACGAGTATATAACTTTTGCCATATAATTTACAGAATGGTATTAATTATTCTCAAAGTATTTAAGACATTGTTACTACAAATACTTGTAACAATTTTGTTTTAGAATTGTTGGATTTCAAAACCAGGCGAGTAGCTGCATTTAAGAAGAATCTCATTGAACTAACAGAGCTCGAAATAAAACATGCTAAAGTGAGTATAATACTGTTTTTTTTTAGTTATGTTCAAACTTTGCAGCATATCAAGAATGTATTTACGTTATGTTCACAGTCGCACGCGGAATTGCTCAAGAAATGTTTATCTGTACTTCGGGAAGAGTGATCTAGCTTTAGCGTTGCCATGGACAAATCTACGTGCATACATCCTGTGTGCAGATAACAGTTTATTTAAGACTAATAATGTAATGTAATTGTACTGTAAAATACTATATATTTTTTGTTATCTAAATTTACTAGATCTATCATGCTTTGGAAATAAAGTATTGTATTAATAGCTGCAAAGCGACTTCGAGAAAACTGATATTTACTATCATTGAGCTGTAAAAAGCTATGTAAGCGCTACTATATTGGTTTTGCTTAATAGATAGTAAGAAACTGTGGTTTTATAAGAGTTTGGATAATACGTGTGTTATGGGAATATAATGCACATTTGTATTATAAAAGTGGATTAGGTGTTATGTATCGAGTCTCTTTGCAGCTTCGAATTAAGAGCCTGTTATACGTATAAAGTAAGGTTCTCTATATTAACAAATATATATATAGAAGAGAGATATATATACATATATGTATAAATAAGAATATATCCATACGAACATGTTATTACTATATTGCTTAAGTTTAGGGCAATTTTGTGAAAGAGGGATTGCTAATATAAAAGCTCAGGATGATTAAAGTTAATATAAACAATTAGATTTTCATGTATAAACTTTCCAAATTTTTATGACGATACGCTAGTCTGACAAATAATTATTCATAAATGCGTTCATTTTAGAATTAGGAAATGAAACAATGCAGCAATGATTAAGGGGACCTTGAAACGATTTATAATAAAGTGCAATTATACTTTTTATCGTAGCGTTGTAAAGCAACATCTATATTTTATGTTCTTTTATATGCGTTTCTTGTCCATTTTGGTTTGTTTAAATCATCCCTTTTCTCGTGGATCAAAGAAAAGGGTAGCCTACCACGACGTATGTTCAAGCAAGAAATCGCTTTCGTCAAGAGGTAAATAATTTGCACACGAGTATTTTCGTAAGTTTTTATTGAATCGAATCATTTTCTTTTCTATAATACATGATTGCAGACATATACTGAGAAATTCATTAAGTTGCAAGAGTTTATCGTTTAATTCTTTAAGAATTAATTCGAAATCCACCGTAATGTACCGTACATTATCGTTCTTATCCTTAATGTCAGTAGATCCTATGAGTATCCTATGAGTGAGTGCAGATAAACGCGCTGCGATGCGGACAACGTCGTATCCCGTTTATCGTACGCCGGTCTTAATTTGGTATCGTTACATCGTAAAGTTAATAATCTTAATAATAACGAACAGTGTTAAAGACGACGCAATAGAAAACACCTTTGGTACACAAGTCATCGCTGAAAAACGTCTCGCTTTTTTCACGCCTCGTTTCTACTTGCCGCCCGTATCGAATCGCATGTATGTACACGATAAATCAGACGTATACTTTCGAAAACAATTATTATTAATACATGCAATTTCAATTTAACATATTGCTTTTTCGTCATTGTCTACTCGTGGGAAAAATTCGTAAATGTGTGTTCTATATATTCGTGAGCACTTCTACCATGTTTTGATAAATTATTAAAATTTAGAAAGCTTATTACGAATGATTAGACAATCGTATAACAGACGTATACGCTCATGATACTTTGATATATAACAAAATTATTCTAAAAAGATTTGTTAGAAGATACGAATGACTCCGCTCTATTTACGGAAACGATGGATCACTCGTTAATCAACTCGCGATCTGTTTACTTAATGACATCACTGTCTTCGGCCATTGACGTTTCGAGATTTTAATTCGAAATTAAAATATTTTGATATCTTCATAACAGAAAATGCATTTTTTTTTTTGGAGATACGCCACAAATATACTTTGCCTGTGTTTTCGAAATTATCCAAAAGTTTTGGTTTTTTTCTCTAACGAGTTACGCGTCTCAAAGTAAAGTTCCAAGAGCAATTTACATACACAGATGCTTTATTCACACGCACAGAACTATTTATATTCTCGTGAATTTATTAAACACAGCGATAGCTGTGTTTCTCACATATAAGCTTCATTGCTTATGTGAGAAACGATGAGTCCGGTTTATATCTTTTTTTTTTTAATTCGAGTTTATTTCGCTTGCTGACATTATGATTAGATCACGTTCCGGCATTAATTTCGGAGCCCGTTCGGAGGCGTTAATTTAAAAGTATTTATTTTATGGTATTCATGCGGTACTCGAAACTCGAAACGTGGCTGATTATCGGGAATGCGCGATTGTTGCTGATCACGCGGCAGGTGATTCTCGATTCTCATTGATCAACGAACTTTGATGTAGGAACGTTTGCCGATCGATTACGCTCATTCATCGCGTATGATGAATTTTTCACAGGTAATATGCGCCGAAATACGCGCGGCAGAAAGGGAGAATAGCTCTTTCATTTTACAATCGTTACTCATGCTCTGCGCTGTGAAAAATGTGTGACAATTAAATTCACAAATCGTGAACGTTTCGCGAACAAAAGCGCGTCGGTGAATGTATCCGGAATTCCAGTGATTTTATTCCATTTATCAATGGTATAAGCGCGGACTCAATTCCGTGTGTATTTATTCGATTATCTTTTTTTTTACACATATCGCGAAAAAAAACCCATTTTGTGATATAAAAATTTATAGAAACTCTTATATTCCTGTCGCTGGAATCGTCCAAAAAAAAAAAAAAAAAAAAGTTTAAAACGTCTCTAAACGTACAAATTAACGATTCGATCTAAAGTATCGTATTTTTGAAGTGTCGGATTTTTCAATGTTTCGAAATGGCTACTCGTTTATTATGAAAAATAATTAATACGATATCTCTCTCGAAATGGAGATTTGATCAAACTTGTGTGCGCGGCGCATCGCTTCAGATTAGCCGCGGCAAATTGCGCTGGAATTTATTAAGTTAGGCGGCTAAATTCGGAATTTAAGACGTCCCAACAAGCGGTGTCGGTCACGTGTCAAGAGACACGAATGCCCGTCAGGTACTCGGATACCTGTCAGGTGGTTCAAGACGCCGCTGGTAAACGTTTGGTTCAAGTCGTTTCAAAGTTTCATTAACCGTCACGCCATGGGAACGCGGCCCCATTTAATATCCAAGTAATCGAGAACGAAATGCAATTTTAGAAATCGTCTAGGTATTTGCATCTGCGCGCGGTATTTATGTTAGCAGGCAAATCTACAAAAAGAAAAAAAATCAATGGGAAATGAGCCCTCGATCGTAATTCGAATCTTTCGAATGCGTTATTCACGTTTTCGTTCGCTTTTACTCCACATCTTCTGCATAATTTAAGATTTGCTTTCTCGAAAACGAATATTCTATTATATACACGTATATTTAACTCTAGCTCGCCACATTCCGGTCCAATGGACCGCTGTATGTTTTTCGGTTTTCTAGTTTTCACATAATAAATTAATAAAATAATTTTCTAGTTTCCGTAGAATAAGTTCAGTTTAAACTCGAATCATTTTCTTGGTTTGATATTATCGTAAACATCTTATTCGCAGACTCTGTATTTCAAATTCCTACATTACAAGCTTAAAAATATTGATTAGAATGAAAATGACAATGCGATAAAGTCGAGCGATCTCACGGACCGGAGTGTGACGAATTAAGGACTCGAAGATAAGTGTGGCTAGCTTAGAGCTAATCACGCCCGAATGCAAATTTATTGTATAATATATCCGACTTCCGAAACGTATGCCGTGTTCGGTCCCCCTATCTCTCGTTGATATTTTAATTAAATTCCAATTTTTTTAAATTAGATATGCGATATTCAAAATCAGTTTCATCACCACGTCAGCTTGAAGCTCTTATCGATTCTCATTATAGCGGGGTAATTTTTCAAGTGGCACGATGTGGTCCCCAACTCGTCGGTCTCAAACACTATAATTATGTCCATTTCTACCAATGTAGATTAACTTTAATCTCGGTTTAACTTACTTTACATCTTTTTCTAATTCTTAGAACTAGAAAAAGATAAGAAGTAAGTTAAACCGAGATTAAAGTTAATCTACATTGGTAGAAATAGACATTATAGAGCCCTTTTCTTCTTCATGTTAAGTTGGCTCCCGTTCCCGATCGGGATCGATTCGATCATTATTCAATTCGGAAAATAGATATACGAAAAATGATGATGCAACATTAACTCACTTTGAATTTATGTACAAAATCAAATATGTGTTTGTGTGTGCGTAGAGTGTAATTGTGTGTGAAAGTATGCGGTGTCGGAAACTCGGGTCCGTAGTTTGAGCCCGAAGAATTGCGCGGATCAATCCTCCCTGCGGGCAAACGCTTACAAGCCGAATTCATTACGCGGCACTAAGCGCTCGACGATACATCAAGTTCCTTTTTTTTTTTTAAATTTATACTCGTCGGAATGCGTAAGGCGACAAGGTCGACCTACTTGCTCCGGTAAAGGCCGGTTTTAGATTTCGCGTTTAAAACGCGAGCCGTGCGTGCCGGCTCGAAACAACGCAACGACGGCCGCGCGTTAATTTATTCCCGCGTCCAGTGCGCGATTTCTCTTCGGCCCGCCGCGAAAATACGGTATGAGGAACGCACGGACTCCAGACGGCCCCGCAGGAGGCGGCGGCGGGCGAGGAAGCGGGCGGCAATGTATATCCGCGCGGTTGCGGGGGATTTCGGACAGATTTATGATAACGGTATGCATCTGGGTCGGCCAATCAGTCTTCCACCCGGCCGGCGCGGGCGGTCCGCAATCCTGGTCTCTCGTTCGCACCTGTACTCTCGTCCGCATCTCGAATCGGGCACGAGATCCGGGCCGGCCGAAAGCTGGGCCGTCCGCGACGTCCGGGGCTGGGGAACTCGAGATAGATCGCAGCGTCGATTTTACGTCGCCCGTCGCTCGAATCCCGAATGGAATTCAATCGCGATCAAGAATTCCCGCTCGAACTGCTCCCGGGCTGCTATTTGCCGCTTTTGTTATTCGCGATCGCGCGGTTGTTTAGACATAATTTGCCTCGTTGAAATTCCCTTTTCGAACTTGAGCGGAAGCGTCGGGGACGTTGCCGCGCGCGTTACGATATTCATCTTTCCGATAATTGGGAAACACAGCGACACACCGGCGTCTATAATGACCGATGATTAATAAGCGCGTGTGTGTATGCATTATAGTACGAGCGCGGTGTCGTCGAGGCTGCGGTTGTTTTCCGACGTTTCGCTCGAAAACCCGCACCGCTGCATTATTGCGGGCGCGCTTACCAATCGCGCATGCATTTGTCATCGAATCGCGCACATAATCATCCGCGATACGAGTCCGGCCTCGATCGCGAATTTATTAGGTATATACGCGATCGGTATCAATAATTCATCGTGCGTTCGCGCTGCGCGAGAGGCGGCCGTCGAGATCGAATTAAACGCCCGCGCCCGGGCAATCGCGACCGATGGTCCACCGCTGCGTCCGCGTCGTCGAGGGAATGCGTTTTGAAATTTCACTCGCGGACGCAACGCGATTGTATGTACCTTAGGCGTGGCGACCGTTGCGAACTTCCTAATGAAGTTTCCCTCCCCGAGTAATTTGCATCCCTGGACCCGTGCCGTGTCGTAAAACACCTTCGGAAGGCAATCGGTCTGACGGTCTCTCCCTTCTCTGCGCATTTTAACGCGACGAGCAATCCCCGAGTGCGCATTCCCAGCGTATAACTCAGCCGTCGCCTTAGACCTTAGACTGTTAAAAGTAACGTTGTTAAAATAGGGTGGTTATAACGTACGCGACCTCGCTTTTATTCCCAACGAGCGTGATATTTCTTCCCGTGGTAAACGCTCTCTCTCTTCCTCCCTCTTTTCCTCCCGTCACTTCCTCTCGCTTTCGCTTTACGCGAATTTTAATAATTCTACGATTCACAAAGCAGAATTCGCCGAATATAATGCCGAACCGAATCAGTTTTCAGGTCAAATACAGGGTGGTTTTTGTGCTCGAATAAATTCCGATATTCAAATCAAACGCATTTGGAATTCTATTAGAAAGAAAGAAAAAATATTGCTGGAAACTGGAGGTCAGGGGTATAACTAAATATCAACTGAAATAATTTTTGGACGAAACTGCTGTAAATTTTGCAAGGCATCTAGATTAGTATTATTTTTTATGTATCGGAAGAATTTAAGCTTATTTTCTGAAAATACACGTTTGCACGTAAAATAACATCAATCTTGTAATAAGTAGGAAATAAGTTCTTTAGAGTTCTTTATCATTTTTTGCATTTAGTCGTTAATTAAGAAATAATATCGCGCACACAAGCGATATTAACAATAATTAATAATAGGCAATAGAGGCTAAACGTCTAACAATATAATTTCCGATTCGCCAGGTCGTTTCTCCGCGGCCAAACGCGGCCGTCGAGAACGATTAAGAGAACAAGCGTTTTCGAGAAGGAGTTACCAAGGGCGATAGAACGACGGTATCGGGGCAAATAAGAAACAAGAGACACGTAGTGTTCCGAGAGTCTGGAGAACGTTCTTCTCGATTTAATTCCACAGGGCTTTTCCGTTTTCTATTGATGTTTTTACAAGACCGCTATTCCGCCGATTTGCGAGGTCGTGGGGAACGGGAGGGGGGGGGGTGGGGGGGGGGGGGGGGGGGATGCATAGAGAGGATCTTTAAGGAGAGAGATCTTGCCGCGTCCGCGCCGGGGGCGAAATGAACCCCCGTGTGTGTCGTGACCCTTTCTTACGGCGGTTTTTTTTTTCCTCCCCGTTGCGCTCTCCTCCACTATCTAGCCAGATAACGACGGATACATAATACACGGGTGACTGCGCGCGATTCCACGAAATCCGCGGAAGCCATCTTCACGCTTCACCGATCAAACGTTACTTTGCGCAGTTTTTTTCCTTTTCTTCTTTCTCTCTCTCTCTCTCTCTCTTTCTCGTTTCTTTCCTTTCCGACCGCCCCCATCAGAACCGCCCGCTGCAAAGGGAAACTCATTAAAGGCCCATTGTACGGAGCGAGAAGCGAGACGCGGATTCTTTCGAAGATTCGCAGGTGAAAGCGCTGCGCGAGAAAAGGAGCGTTGAATTACCGATAATTATTGCGTTTATTGCGCCGCCTTGCGCATCTACGCGGCTGTTTTTATCGCAAATATATTCCCGTAATGAAACCACGAGCCGTGCGACTCACCGCGCAAAATTGTCACGTGGCGAAGATACGCTGGGAACATTTATTTTGAATATCGAAATGTCACGTCAATCCACGGCGTTTCCGCTCTGTCGAAGGCTCTTCCAACGAAAGCATCTTCATGTTACCGTAACGTTCGCGCTCTGCAGTTTTATGCCATCGTTTTGACGTACGTATCGGATCTGTACATTTATGTACACATTACACACAAACAACACACACTCAGCTCCTTCTGTCTAATAATGACAGATCTACCTCGCATGAGATCGATTCGAGTTGATGGAGTCATTACTCATTAGCGCGCTTTAATCCGTCGGTTTTACAGCCTTTACAAGATAATCGTCGACGGGATACGGCAAGATCGATCGTTACACCATTGGCGAGGAGTGCGAGGACGTCTGTATTAGAGTTAACAACCGTGAATCATTTGTTTTATGATCGCTCGCATCCAGCTAAACCAAGCTTGGAAGCGAGTTTAGCGAGATTTTCTGTTTCCTTCTACACATTAAAATTATGCTAATTACAGTAAAACGAAAATTTACTTGAGTAAAACGAGCGAATTTAAAGCAATTAGAAAATTAAAGAATTAGAATTTAGGCTTTACTGTGCTTGAGTAAAGTTCCATGCTCTCTGTAAATAAATAACGGAACAATGTTCAGCTGCTGCTTTAAATAATAATTATTACTGTCGTTTTTATTAATGTTATCAAATATAATATCGTAACTCATTCATAATGAAAAGTGGTAGGTATTTCTGGCCGTTTTGAAAAATATTAACAAACCAATGAGCTGCGTCGCGACGTGATTATTGTATAACGCTCGCGAGATTGCTCTAGCAATTTTATGATCTTATTTTAACATTAACAAACGCGAATATCGCCGTTTCGAAAACGCCAGTCGATAACGGCATGTAACGTCGCGCTTGCGATAATAATTGGTTTAATCCCGATATAATTGCGAGCACGTACGAGCTACGACTTTTACGAGGGCAAACCGGGATTTCGCCGAGCGTGCGCGGCCGCCGCGCGGGCGCGAACGCGGGCGGAGGGGGAAGGAGGGGGAAAGGGGGATTATTTCCATCGGGTATTCATTTTTAATTAAATTAATCGAGGAATCGGCGCGCTAATCCGAGTGGAATTCGCGTAGTAGTCGCTTCAGCGTGACGGCCGTGTGCGCTATTGCAGAATTCCGTGAGGTTGGTAAATATTCGAGGAGCGCCGCATTGTTCTCATTACGGCGTATCGCGCCACGCTATTCCGATAACTTCATCAGCCGGTATTCGACATCGAAATACTCGTAGATAGGAATTTCGATTCGGCGCGTGAATATAAATAAATAAACGCGTGCACGTTATCGGTCCATTAGTCCCGGGACCGCTTGAATCTCTACTGAAAGAGCGCGAGGCATCGTAGATGGGATGCAGACGTTGTTCTCATCTCATCTCATCTCTCTCTCTCTCCCCTCTCTTTCTCTCCGGCTTTTCGACAGAGGTGAAAAAAGTTCAGATAAAAAGTTGTTGTTTTATTAACTAAAACTCTGTGATGAATAATTTATCGCTTAAGAGGTCTGATTTTTCCCCCGCAGCACCAAAAAACTGACCGCATTTTCCTTCGCGTTGAAATTTTCAATTTTACACTGCGTTGAAGTTTGCTAGAATATTGTATTATTAAAATTTTTATTTGTTAATTTTAGTTTAATATGTTCATTATTATTTATTATTAGTTTAATATGGACAGATTTTTTCTGAGAATTTATAGTACAAACAAAAGAGATAAATGCGAACATATTATAGAAAATAGTTCAAACAACACTGCGAAACGGGGATATATTTTGTTCGCAATCAGATATTCTAGGATTAATATTGAATATGTATGTCGACAAAATTGTGTTTATCTATCTGGAGTGGTGGAATATTGATAACTGATCATAATTGGAAAGTCAATTTCTACGATCAACTGTATATCTACGTACAATAGAGGAATAACATAATGATAAATTCATACTGTAATAACAAACTCGAATAAGTGAAAGTCACATGCGAATAAGAAAATTACCTATAATACCGCACAATTTATTCTGAAAATGAAAATAATCGGACATTCTTTTCTGCTATCACGATTTTTTGAAATATTAAAGTTGATATTTGAAAAGGATTATTAATAACAAAATTATGCCACGTATTAGAGTAAATAGGAATATAAATCAACGGAGAATATAAATATACATTCGTGCACGTGTTTTGTACATGTTATAACGCGCGCGAATACGGATACTTGGTTCTAGAAGGACGATTCAGGTACACGTGAAAGAGCTATTAACTTGCAGTAACGAGGTGATCGTGAGGAACGATTCGGGAGCTGTTGGAAGGGGTCGAGAAATTTGTTGGATTCGGTAACCGCTTTGCAGACTGCTTGAATTTCAAATAACGCGAGGCGATAAAGCTGTAACCGTAAATTTATCACGAATAGGCGATCAAAAGTTATCAAAGGAAGCGGGCGACTTGACAACGGTGACAGAGATCCCTCGCAATATCGTTCTGTATAGAGTTCCGGTGGAATTGACATCGCGCGGTTCTGCATATTTCTATTAATAACACATAATAGGATCCGATCAGAGTGAAGGAGAGAAAGAGAGCGTGAGCTATTTGTATTTTCGACGTCAGGATGACAGTTTTACAAATATCGCTGGGAGATTGAGATGTCACGAGGCAGAACAAACATTTAACGATACGCCTGTCTTCGTAGCGCGTACATCGGGGGTAAAAATCCTTCGACAATGTATACTCATGTAATAACGAATAAAATAATGCCGGCACGCAATGCGATGTGGGTCGAGCTTGAATTTCACGACATTCATACGAAGACATATTATTCGAAAAGGGATTTTTTTTTCTTCTTTTTTTTTTTTTTTTACTTTTATATCTAGAGAGTAACTTCATTAAAATTTTAGATTTGCCGGATGTAGATAGGAATTCCACGAATTCTACGCACGGCTCGCGTACGGACTTTCATGCATACGAATCTATGTAATGTGTTTAACGTTACGCCGACTGGCTTGCTAAAATTACTGCGGTATATGCACGTTATATTTATTTGCGCGGTTATTATTATTAAACGCAGATAAATTTAGAACGAATTGTTGAACGCGAGCCCGTGAAATATTACGCTATTGTTTCTATCGTGGGAATTATACGAGCCATTAGAGTATGATCAATTGCCCCGTAAAACTATTAACCGCTTTCGAGGTAAGGGATTTAGACAGTTCCAAAGAAAAGTGATGATTTTATTGTATAAATAAGCACCTTAATAACGGCAAGGAAATCTGATTAGAAGTTTCATGAACAATGACAATTAAAACGCTGTTTTTGCTCGTCAATTTGCCGAATCAGCTACTTCATATTTCTATATATATAAATATCCTACAAGAGGACAATAACTATATTAAAATTCTAGAAATAAAATATACGTACCTCTCCTAACTTTCGTGTTCCGAATTAGTGTCGGATACCCGATGCCGACGTCGATTTAATCTTAGACGTTACACAGATTTGCGGATTGAAAACGCGGTATACACATGCGACTTATCCGATGGACGTTTTCGTCGATGCTGGCGGCAGCAGATCCCGCCGCACCGTCGTGTTTCGGAGAATGGAAGTCTAGCTGCGCAGGAATGTTTTTTTTTCTTCTTCTTTTTTATCGCATATATCGTGTAATTTGCTACAATAAATCGCTATATCGTGATACAGATTGCGTCGCATACACAGACCGCGCTCGAAGACGTAATATCGGTGATGCGACATAGGTATACGTGACTTCCAACGCCGGGTGGAACGCGCGGTTCTCGAGTGTCAAATCCGTGGAGATTTCCATTAGACGTGATTTCGCGCCTAGGAAGAATCTCAAGGAGAGACTTCGGGCTCGCTCTCCGCGCTCCCAGTCGCACGCGTCATCCTCGTATACCCTTTTCATATACGCTTTTTTCTTTTACTCGTTCAGTTTCCGACACGCCGCCGAGATTCCATCGCGGCTGAACATGAATCTCCACGTATACACCTACTGTATCCCTCAAGGATTAAACGGCACGAACGTCGCGGGTCGCGCATATTTTCCTGAAATTTTCACCTGCTAGCTCCCCTTGACGTATCCGTCTTCCGCGCGTGGAAGGAGCGAGACGTTTTTCAGGAAATATATTTCCCGAGACATGTCTGAATAACGCATAAGTATACAAACGAAGATGGAGCAAGGATTCGATTCCCGACAAAATACCGCTTATCCTACTTTCCCTACGTTTTCTTTTTTCTGTTTATTTGTTTTTTTTTTTTGTGTGTGTCTTTTCTTCTGGTATCTCCGCGCGCGCGTGTGTGTCTCACCTTAAATTAGGATATACAGAAAGAGAACCGTTGAATTGCCTTAATTGCTACGCGTATCCGATGTGTACAGTGTTTCGGGCGAGAGAAAACGATGCTACGTGGTGGTTTCGTGGGCCCCTCGAAAGTAACGCCGGGGGATGGGGGGGGGGGGGGGGGGGGGACTCCGTACGACACGTTTCCACCACCGTTGCTCGATGAGCCCACGTATTAGGCCTGTCCAACTGGTGGGCTCTTAATTTATGCCCAATAACAATACCGCATTCGGTGACTGATTCAATAAGCATGCCTCAATGATGCATAGTGGAGAACGGGAACAATATGCGCTAATCTTGTGAAATCGAGATCGTTTAGAATAAGAGATCAGCTCATTTATTCATCATACACGGAATTTAATCGTGACGATTTTACACACAGCTGTTATCTTGATCATACCGAGATATTTGTGTGCAATAATGTCAATTATTTTTATGTAGGTCAGAACTCTAATAATGAATGAGTCAAAGAATAAACGTAAAAAAGCGAGCAGACCGAGAGGAACTTAGTGTGTTCAATGATAAGAAAGACGATGGCTCGATCGTTGCAACATACATAATGTCGGTTGTTCAATATTTAACTGATACCTCTGCTGATTTTTTTATTCATTTTATGTAGGATGTACAAACGTTCGACGCGCATGTTTCACAAAAATGAAAAAATTTGCGATCATATGTAAAATAATATTCGGCAACGGATGGTGACGCTCTTTCAATACCCCAATGTGATTCCGCTTTTGATTTTCTGTAAAAGCAAATAATTTTTTCTGTCATATAGCGAGGTTTACAATGTTTTATAATACAGACAATTATCTTCATTATCAATTGTTGCAAAATGAAGACAATTATCTTCATTGTAAAATATTATTATAAAATAATTTCGCTATATATAATAAAAATT
This sequence comes from Leptothorax acervorum, assembly GCA_035220615.1. NCBI lineage: Eukaryota > Metazoa > Arthropoda > Insecta > Hymenoptera > Formicidae > Leptothorax > Leptothorax acervorum. The sequence goes on from JASTWQ010000019.1 coordinate 572,025, forward strand.
ATTTACTTTTATTTCCTGACCTAAAAGACGCTATTTGTTTCAAAAAATAGTTTTTTTGTAATGCCATATTGTATAGGAATAATCATGAATTGTTAAAAATAAAGGATATAACTTAAAAAAAAAAAGAAATAACGATTTCTTTCGTTCTTTCTTTTTTTCACATGTAGCACACTCAAGACTGACTTCAATGGCGTCTAATTGTCTACTAAACGGTGTTAGATGGGGTTGCGTAGCATAAAGAGTCATAGAGAGGAAACAGTAGTTTTTTACTTTACAATTCCGACTCCCTATCTTTCACTATATAGAAACGGCGGGCATTTTAATAACAAGCACGGCTGTGTTACACGCAGTGTGGTATTCTAGGGTTAATGGAAAGAAATTCTTAGTCACTCCATCGATAGTACTTAAGGAGCTTAATAACTTTTGTATAATAAAGTTATAAGTCAGAATGAAAATTCTGACTTATCTGAAACCTAACTTTTATACGGATGTTGAAAGTAAGCTAGCTCCTTCACTCTTCATAAGAGATAATACGGAGTCACTTTTACTGATCCATTTGTTTGAAAACATTCTCTCCGTTCAGTTCTTGTCTCGTATTGATTTCGAAATGAGGTAATATTCACATTCCAGTTGTAATTGTATAATCGACAAATACACAAATCACGTCACGAACAAAGATTTTTGTTGTTGCAAGTAATTCAATTTTTTTAAATGTTATATTCTAATCAAGATTCGCTTTCTTATTAAACATTTTCAAAATTTAGTGAAAGATATTCCGCTAATTGTGAGAGCTAGAGCTTGAATGCGGCTTCAGCTGCGCCATCTCACTTTGGAATAAATACGAGACAAGAGCTCAACAGAATGTTTCTAACTAATTAGATCGGTAGAGATGGTTCTATATTATTTCCTATAAGATCACTTGATTTAACATGTTTGGATTTTTATCCCTGGGGAAGAGTAAAAGAGCTAGCTTACCAAAGTATGTACTCCTACTTGTCCTACAATTTTGATAAAGAATGTCTTCCCATATTTCTAACCGGTTTCGAAAAACGTGGTAAACTTTTTCATCAGACTCACCCAGTATATCGATATTCAGGTAGAAAATATTCGTGAAGCTACGGTTTTTTTTAAATAATAAAAAAAGAATATTTTGCAATAAATTACAACGCAAAAGAACAATTCTCAATCGTATTCCCGATGCCTTCTCGAATGCAGCGACGAATCCATTCAGTAGTAGAATCTGTAACAACGCAGCCGCGAGACACCTTAATGATGGCCTTTAATGACGGTACCGCGGGAGCGACGCCCGATTCACCACTCGGGAATTGCAGCCGCGTACGTACCGCGCTTTGTTCGCGTTTGTGCCGCGTGCAATAAACTCTTGCGACGCTGTGTCGTGCAATAAACGCGTTTTCGTGCGACGCGAACGTGCGATCTCCATCTCGCGCGACGCCGCGCCGTCACAACGTCGCAAGAACGGGCGACTTCTGCGAGAACCCCTTGCGCTCTCGCTTGTAAAGCGAGCAATTTTTCATAACAATTTTTATAGAAACGAAAAACGTAAGATTGTGGCGTGAGCAGAGATGCACGCTTTGCATTCGCGTTCAAGCGTCGAGACGTTGAATTTTCCCGTTTTGACTTGGTACTTCCAAGTGTATACGCCCTTTTTATTCTTCTTTGCTTGTGTATCTCAAGAGAAATTTTCCAGACTTCGCGTTATTCAAGCAGATTCAAGCAGAAACAGAAAGAGATCGTATCGGTATTCGGATTGATTCCGAAATATCCGCGAAGTTATTGCTCTTAACGAGACGAGCAAATGCCTTTTTCATCGCAACTTAAAAAATTGTATAAGGAATCGATGCAAAATTGATTTGACTTTAATACGTAATTCCGAATTAACTTGTAGCATCAATTCGCCAAGATGCGTCTGATCAATGCTGTCGCATTAATCTATTATTATTAAATGTATTAATTAATCATGATATAAAATATATTGTATTGAAAGTAGCTGGAAGTCATCCATTCAATTTACAATAACCTACATACTGACCAGTTTCATGCTTATTATGAATTTTATAATTGCAATATGCGCGATTTATCCGAAGAGAGTCAAAATCCTTGAGCCGAATGTTATTTATTCTAAATAAACCAGAAACCCAATCAATTACTCGTTTTCTTAAATAATGCAAATAATTTTCAAATATCTAGATTTTATTATTGTAACTGTTCTGACCCTGTACTAAATAGCGATCCCTGTTTAAAATCACTTGAGCGACACAATCCCCGATTCATATATGCTATTTGGCAGAGTTCGGAAGTATAACGCGTTACTTGTAATGCCGTTACCATTACTTTTTTCGGTAACGTCGTTACATTTTGACAGTAACGAATTCAACGTCGTTACTTTTATCGTTACTTTAGTTATCCCTATTTGATAGATCGCGCGTTGGTCGCGCACTGATAGCGCGTATTAGGTATTCTTGATTGGATAGAAATATTCTTTTCTTGCATCATTACGCAGTTAATGAATCAGTTGGGCCCAGTGTATACGTAACTTGAACTATAGATTTTTAGTATTGGCAGTGAATATTGAAATGTACGACATTAATAATGATATGACAACACACATAATGTCAAAGCAATAAAAACTTTTGATAAAATTTGCGTTTTTGAATGACAATCTAGATTTCTATAAATATAAATATCTAACGAACCAGTTTTCGTATCAGACCTAAAATTAATAGGACTTATATTTATTGCATCCAATTCGAATAATGAGATACTATTACTTTCTTGCACATTAGCGTTATTAAATTGTTTTCTATTAATATAAAGTATTAGAAAAATTATTAGATATGATTACGTTCTTAGTAACAATAACAATAGCGTGTTACTTTTTAAAATTAGTAACGGTAACGGTAACGCGTTACTTTTATGAAGTAACGTAAATTTCCCAACTCTGCTATTTGGTCATCTTTTTGAATCGATCGTTTCAAAAGCAATATAAGTCCAAGAATTAAAATTGTGAGGATGAAAACTGAGCTATTTGTAAATAGTATAAAATATTCTTAAAGTAAACGCGGTGTCTACAGTAGGTATACACAGGACTTGTATCGTTCTCGCACATGCATGCAATAGAGGTCTGTACTCTTTTCGAACCCGTTCATCAATTATTTCCGATTTCCGAGAAATATATAGCCTTACCTTGTTAGCAACACGATCGATTCGTTTGCATTGACCGCGTGAATTTTCCATCTGACCGGCCTGAAATCTGGCCTGGTCGAGAACGGACGATCAAGTGCGGTGCCCGGAAGTTGGACAGGCCTGGCCTAACGTAATCCGCCTCGTCGTGGCGTATTCGACCCGGGCAGTATTTACATAATTCGAGTCGCATGCGCGTCGCGCGTAATGACTTGGAGCAGGCAATCGCGCAATCTTCCACGAAAATCTCGCATATCTAAGTAGTCCAGCCGGCGGCAACCTCGACTAAAGTAAATAAGGAATAGGAGGGACGAGCGAAGGGTTGAAGGTAGGGATAGTTGGGAGATGGAACGGAAGACGGGAATGTGGTTTAGGGGAGGAAAGAAGACCCCGCGAGGGATGGATTGGAGAGAGAGAGAGAGAGAGGATGTGAGCCTGGGGGATGAGTGGGGAGGTGAAAAAGGAGCGAGGAAGGGCGGGCGGGCGGACCGTAAAGTCCCGGAGGAGGAGGGGGGGGGGGGGGGGAAGGGGGAGGGTAATATCCTATCTATCACAAACGGAAGTAATGACGTAATAGTTATGGACATTTCGAAGTGAAACGCTTATCGCGCTAAAACGACGCTCGCTACGACGAGTAACGCCGGTACCAGCACCCCCGCCAGATTCCTCTTCGCTGCCGACGTCTTGCGGCGCTGTATCGCTGCCATCTTGTCACCTGAAACGGCAAGAGAGAGACAGGTTGGATCCGTTAGTAAATCGGTCGCCGAAATCGATCGCCGTTATTCGTCGCGAGGTGCCCCCGTTATCGAGGTAATCGAGTACAACATCGACGAGGAGGTCGCGCGACGGCCGCGGCGGGACGCGCCCCCGGTTGGAAAGCCGGTTGGCGTGTCTCTTGTAAGTTAAGTCGAGCGTTATTTCCGCCGTAGCGCACCGTGTTCGTTGTTGCTGCTGCAACCATGTTAAAGCCGAGGGAGTACAACCGGCGATAAAGCGATTGCTCTCTCCCTCTCTCTAATCTTTCTCCTCTCGTTTTCTCCTCCCCTCCTCTCTCTCTCTCTCCCTCTCTCTCTTTTTCACTCTCTCCTGTTGCCATTTTGCCTCTGTTATTCAATAATTGCATCTTCCGTCACGCGCGCGCTTTCAGCCGCGCGCACGAGAGAGCGATCGGAAGGCGACTTACACAAATTACGCAGATTAAATCCGCATATGCAAACAGACGCGAATCCGCGGCACACGCTTTCACGCTAAACGGCTGGTTTGATTTGAATCCATTATTCATATTGAACGTGCCACGCTACGCGCGTGTATATATGAATGTGTGTGTATATTGGGCGAGCGAAAGTCAAGACGGACGGGATCAATGCAAGTTTCAGTACCCCGCGCTTCGTGAGGCGTGTAGGTATACACGCGTCTTATTGCTTGAATATTCGGAGTTTGAATACTCGATGGGGTACTTTTAAATAGCAGCGCATTTAGCGCGCTTAACACGAATTTCAATAGACCTCTGTCAAGTTAGCACCCTGCATAATAAAAAATCGGAATAAGATATGTACTACCAACATTTTTTATAGCTTGTATCTTTTAAAACAGATAACTCAATTCTGTCAATTACTCCTGAAAGCATTTAAAGAGCACTTAATTTTATATGGTATTTACTTTTTTATAATCATGAATCGGGCACCCCCACTTTCAAACGCAAATTTCTGCTAAATGACTTGAGCACTAAAGCAGGAATGCAGCATTAAATTAGCATCTAAATAGCACTTAATTTTGGTACATATCTTATTCTGATTTTTTACGGTGGGAGTACTTAATTGACAGAAATTTTCAATAGACCCTACAGAAATAAGGCTAAAAATTGTATCGGGCATGTAGTTATATAAGCCTTTCAGAAATCAAACTGATCGATTCCGCTTTTTATAAATTTTTTAATTTTAATATCAAAACACATAATTAATTTATAGCCTCGTCGATTTTCTCTTTTATATTTGGTGGAATTGGTTTGGCTTCTGAGAGGCTTGTACGATAATTAGTAAAAACGTGAATCTTTATAAATGTGCCCGAGACTTTACTTTCTGATTCGCTTTATGTTTGTAACATAGTATTTTATACAGGGCGTTTCTTAAGTATTGTCCAATATTTTAAAAGTTCTTGATTTTTGAGGTTCTTTTACGAAGAAAACTTTATGTGAACATATGGTCTTAAAGACTTCAGAGATGTAGTGTTGAAAATTCTACAAAATTATCGTTTTTTCTTAATAGTTCGTAAATAAAAAAGGCTTTTAAAAATTTAATTTTTTAAAAGTTTTCTAATTTCTTTCAAAGTGTTGACATCAAATTTGGTACAAGTTAAATTAACTATCCTATGTTAGTTGTACTTCTTCCCTTCAAAAGCAATTAGGCAAGATTCAGATACATGTTTTATAAGTAAAAAATATAAGTAATATCCTATCTATTTATTGGTCTAAGTTTGAAAAAGAAAGCTTTTTTTATTTAGGAGCTATAAAAAAACGACTAAAATTTTATGGAATTTTTAACACCTTGTGTCTCTGAAACGAGACCTTTGAAATATGCTCATATTTTCTTTCATAAAATTATCCCAAAAATCAACTAAAATATTGAATAATACTTAACAAACATTCTGTATATGGACGGTTGCGTTTTATGTATGTATCAGTGCCACATATTTATTTGTATTGTAGGTATATAATGCTGGTTTATGCCGATCGTTACGACATCAAACGTACCTACTAAAGAATTGAGGAATAAAGAGGAGAAATTACGTTTTTTTCTCTACAGCTCGTTTCGAATCTCGACTCGAAATGATGTCGAATTTTCGATCGTTAGAGATCTTCCTTTTTTCTCGCGTGACGTAAACACCGTTTGCGTTGTGGATCGTCGTCGTAACGCGGATTTCTTTCACTCGGATTAGCGACCCGCGGAGGATCCGAAATAAATTCCGGGCGTAGATTTCCATTATAATTTCCAATTGAAATTGTGGACTCCCGCGGACTCGGCCGGCGCGTCTCCCGTTGCATACAAAATTACTTCCCAACGCTCCGACGCATCGCGGCGTTGTGTTCCGTGGAACTGCACAGAATGCGCCGTGGATTACTGAGCTAATTACTGTCGTAGTTACTCACACCATGCGTCGTAGCTACCCCGCGGAATAATTAATGTTGATAATAGATATATGCCGCGTATTATAAATTGCGTTATACAATATCGCGTGCGTCACGGCGTGCCGATATTAATTCGTCATTACGGGGATTGGAGATAATCAAGGGGTGACAAGTATATAATTAGTATTGATATGAGGAAACTATTTTCAATCAGCAGCGTCGCGTCGCCTTATTAATCTCGTTCTTAATATATGCGATGTGATGAATTACTTATTCGAGATATTTATGAGTGATAGTATAATAATCATGAGAAGCAAAATTATATATATATTATGATTTAATGCCATTTTTATAGAGGGAAACTTCTGTGAAAAATGACTTAACCAAGTTAAAAGATCTTTAACAGGAGTTCTGAATAAAGCATTGTATATAGGTAACTTAATTATAATTGGGTCAATTAAATCTAAATTAAACAAGTGTTAGGTACTTAAGATTTAAAATAAGTGGCTGCTAATAAAAATTGGAACTACTAAAATGTTAATCTATTCTTATTCAGTTTATTCTTATTCAGTTACGTCCCCTCTCTCTCTCTCTCTCTCTCTCTTCGAGTAAATAAAAATCTGAAATGTAGAACGTTTAATAATAAATAGTAATAAATAGGGTAGAAAGAATGCTCGAAATACAAGAATTCGTTGATAATTGAAGGAAAAGCGACTTATTGCACTTAATCTACATTGTTTCTCGTAAATCTCTCGATGAGGAAATATTTACTTTATCAAAAGCTATTATCTGAGTGAATTGAAATTGGTATGTACATAATTATAATCGGAAAATGTGAGAATTGTTGAATGAATTATGTACACACACACACACACACACATATACATAACTACGATGTGAAAATATAGTAGACATTCTTTCTAATATTTATTGTGTTAAAATAATGCATTAATAATATGATAATAACATATTATAGTTAGAGCTGTGCCTGTATATAAGTACATAAATATTTTTCAAAATAAATATATTATATTAACTGACCAATTTTTCATATTGCTAATGGAACAAAGTATACATTATTGGCGAGGGTAGTTCAGAGTACGTTAAAGTAGGTTACAATACGTAAAACACACTAATTGTTGGTCACTATATAAAAGTATGTCACGGCATGTTTTAAAGTACACTAGAATAAAACTTTTGTTGACATACATTCAAGTAGCCTTCAGTAGCCAACTAGCTGTCCCAGAATTTTAATTCAAGGCAAAAGATTTAGTTGGCAAAATATGTTCTAATCCAATGTTGCATATTTAAAAATGGCAAGAAACGAGAATATTCTATTGAAAAGAAACCGTTTTGAATTATTCGAAAACTCTCTGTCACTAAGAACAAGATTCCGGTAAAATTACTCCGGCTAATAAATTATTATCGTACGAAAATTCTTTAATTTTTAGAACATTTTGATAATTGTATTTTCCCCAAAAATACTTGAAATATACTTGAAACATCGATTTCTTTTCGCGCGCGTGTCTAATATAAAAATTTCTTCGGTTTAGCCGATTTTCTTGTGTCATCGATCCGGGGCACGGGCGGCACGGCGTACGTGCACGTATTACCCCATTGTGCGATTTGCTTGCGGGTATTTATAACGCGCGCTTATAACTCGTTCGCGGCTAATTAACGGTCAATGTTTTGTTTTGTCGGGCTTGCACCTCTGAACTGAAAGACCATCGCAATTTCTCTTTTCACGCGAAATAAAGGCGCCTATTGTGAACGGCGTGCTTTCACCTATTCGCCGGCTTACAAAAGACGCTTGGTCCTTGCGTTTGTTTCCGAAAATGTATTTTATGCCGTTATTATCCGGGGCGCCTGCGTATTTTGGGTATACGCGTCGCGGCTATTGATAAAAAAGAAACGAATGTCACGCGAAGTCACGCTTCGCAAAAGTTTCTTCATCTTTTGCATGTATGAGAGTCATATTTTGTATCAGTTACTTACGTGAAATTAATTTTTACCAAAGTGCATTTTCTCTCAACATGATTAATTTCCTACAGGCGCAGAATGTGGAACACAACGGAGATAGTTAGAAAATCTTTCTGTTAATGACTGCAAAAGTGAAATTTGTCTTCTCATAAATCATTGCTTATAATATATATCTAAAGCACAGATACAAAGACGTTATATTTATTGTTTTGAGATATAAAGAAGAACAGATATCTAATAGAGGAAACGTAAAGCAAAATTATCAGTGGTGAATTCATTATTTATAGAAAAATATATGAAGTAATTAACAATTGCAAATTTGCATTAATTAATTTTATTAATTAATCGCAAATTAATTAATGCAAATTTACGATTGTTAATAAAAATTACTTTATATCTTTCTATAATAAATTCACTAGTGATAATTTTGCTTTATACTTTCTCTAATATTTGTTTTTAATCAATCAAAAATTAATTAATTAATTTAGATTTAAAAAGTCGTTTCGCAAACGGTGCAATATTCAAATTTAATATTTAATCTAAGAACGGCGAGACAAATTGTATTTTGAAAGATCAAAAATGGTATTTCGCTGAGAACAGCATCATATTTCTCTCGCGCCGGTCTTTATAACTTTGGAATAGATTTATTTCCCGCTATTGATCGTGTATGATATCTTTTATTTCGTATATCTGGAGTTATAGGGTCACTCTCGCTGATTAAACTTCCGCGGTTAATTAACCACAGGCTGATATTTGCTCCGGTTTTGCGCCAATCCTAGGAAGACCTTGATGATGTTTCCTCTCAAATAGAAGCACAGTGACCCGCCGTTAAACGGAGTTATTCCCCATACTCGTCAAACCGCAAATACGAGCCACTCAGCTAGGATGGTTAACGCCGTAAACATCGTCATGTCTCGCTTGCGGCCGACCGACGTGCTTTTTGCCCTTTTATATTTTCGCCCCTATACCCTTCCCTAACAAATTTATCTTGGCAGCGAGAAAAAAAATTGCCGCACGATATTAACACGCCATAATATCAGGGCATCTTTTATCGCTAAACTGTCTCTCCAGTCTCCTAGAAGATATTCGAAATCTCCAAATACACAGTCTTACGAGAAAGAATCTTACGATTTCTTTTATACGCGTCGTTTGTTTGCAAAAAAAGACTGAAACTGTTCTAGTCAGTATAGTATTGTGATTTGAATTTTCTGAACATTTTCTGGAGAGGATTCACCGTGGAAGGTTTTATTTATAATGTAGCTGTGGTTTATTGGTTATTTTTGTGTGAGTCGTAACTTCGCGACCGAACTGACTGCGTTCTTGACTAACAATGACGGAGAGCTTAACTTATCCACCGAAGCCAATAGTATTGATTGCGGAAACTGAATAGCTCTTGGGTCTGTGAATAAGATTCTGCACAAACTTTGTCAATTAAATCGAAGTGCATTCAAACATTTACAGAATTATACGTGCATTGATTGCGGAATTTAATGACTCCCGGCTTGTATATTTATAAGAAGCTTTTAATGCCTCAACTTGTTCCAGAACATTCGCAAATTCTATAACGCAAGGTTATAATATATTTATGTAATTAATTCGACGTGCATTTATGTAATTAATTCCGTACACATTTATTATTTACCGCGGAACTGAAAGGATTTATTTACAAACGGTATATATATACAAACTTTGTGTGTATATTTTATTATATCATTTTAATTTCTGTAAAAAATTCTCGAGTTACACATTAACAAACCTGAGGAAAGAAACGATGATCAGAGTGTATCGAAACAATTTGGGATATTTACCGAGTCGCGTAGCCGCGTGTTCATAAAAATAACACGATGCTTCGGATGCATGATCCAGAATCTACGTGGGAATCGTGATTTGGGTCAGAGAGTGCATTTCAGCATTTACGGCCTACGTGCATCGGTTGTAAAGACGCTCTCAAAACCTAATGACAAACAGCTGGCACAACCCGGCGAGGATTTAATGTTCCGATCCCCTCGTAGCGAGAACCATTTAATAAGAATTCTCACTGGCTCATACATTTTTCATGATGAAACGAAACGGCTCTATCAACTAAAAGGATGAAGATGGATAAATATTATTCATCTAATGCGGATCATTATCTCCCTCTTTACTTTATAAATTGTGCCGCGAGAAAAACACTCTATTTTGCATCTTGCAAGAAACTAGATTTATCTTCCCCGTTGCGCCCGCACGGAATTTTTGGTCCCTCGCATTCATCAAGAATGTTTCTGCAAAATTATGTAGTTTACATTTTTGCGGAGACATTCGTGGATCGAGAAGAAACACGCTCGAGCATCGGCAGAGAATAGGTGCGCATTGCTGGTAAAAATGGCTTTAAAAATTCAGGGCAAGCGAACGACACAAAGTTAATTTTATGTTCGCCGCTGTTATGTATAAAATGAAGCCGCTTCAGACCGAGCAGCTTTCTACAAATTTATTTTGCCGATATCTATTTTTCACCGTTTCTCTTTACTATTATAACATTGCGCGAATATTCTTTTACAACACTCTAAATTTTCTTCTTTTGATAATATTACGCTGCTTTCTTTCTCGTGTATTTCAATCCGTTTTGTTTCAATTATTTCTCTTAGGTTTTAACTGAGCCTTTTGAATAAATTACTAGATTATTTGCATAAACTTGCAATATATATACAATATATATAAAATATATTCCAAAAAAGATCAGTTAAAAATGTAATAGAGAAAATTAAAATAAAAAGATATTACATACATACGTATATAAAACTTAATTGGAATCCGAGATAGTCGTGTTTATATACAAAAATTGGGCGAACTACTCGCTATGTTTTATATACGGCACTTTTATTGTCCACTGAACAACCGTCGTCGTCGTCGTCGAAATCCTGGCGACAACGTGAACCATTTGTACGCGCTATAATTGGTGGAAAAGCGTAAATAAGAGTTTACGAGCGATCCTTGCGGTTAGCCGAGAGAAGACAAAGGCCGCAATATATACGCGCGTTAGATGCAAACACCGGTTTACGAGCTGATGACAACTGGTCGGATGGGAGGGCCGGGGAATCGCCGCGGGGCTTCGTCGACGTCGAGTTTGGAAGTTTGGTTCAACGCCGCCGTCTTCCGCGACGCAGGAAAGGTGTGTCCGCCCCGTCTTGTAACAAGATTGCGATCTAGTAGGTATCGTTGCGCTAAGCCAATTTACCCCCGCTGCTGCGCGGCGTTTAGATAATTTATCGCGACACCAGTCTTCTATACCCTTTCCTTTCTACCCCTCCGCGGCCCCGGCCCTAGCGTCACGCGCGGAGCTCGCGGAATTTCCCGGATAGAGCGGCTGTCTCAAGTTCTGCAATATTCATTAAGGATTTTACGATGTTTCCCCGTACGAGCGGATCAAAATAACCCGAGAGCAGATGGAAGCGCGCGCTAACCGACCCAAATAACTTACCAGTAGTTATCTATCATTACAGCCGTACGTACGTCGTAACGTCGGGCAACGCAATAATCTCGCGGGCAATATTTACAAATGTAATTCTACCTTACAGTTTATAGTCCGAGTGCCGGGTATAACCGAATAATTACAGGTACTTCGGGAGCTGTACTATTATTAATTCGCTAACACGAGCCGTAGACGTTCGTCAAGACCCCCTCGCTGCGTTTCTTCAGCAACGGGGTCAAAAATCTCGGTCAAAAGGCGACGCGCGCAGCTGGCGGAGATTTCATTTCATTATCACGCGTTTCTATAATAATTAATCTCTATCTCGCGACGCGAGCGAGAGCGAAATGGATATGTGTCGCGACCAAGCTATAACGAAACAGACGTCGAGCGCGTGCAAATAACTCAACGAGGTTTCTGTGTCAAATATGGAAAGAATTTTGTAATTCGCATGGAAGTTACTAGCGTATGAGAATTAAAAAGCCCACGCAACGTTGAGCGAGGAGAATAATTTTATACTTTTATTACATCCAACAAAAGTAAAATTATTGCCGTCTCTCGAGCTCACTACGTTGCAACCCTTTAACGCGTTTCCCTGTGAAGGGGTATGCGCCGCTCGCTGAACTTTCCATTCAGGCCATACACATTCAATATTTTCGCTATTATATTATGTAACAATATTATAAAATATTTCATAAAATCATGTATTAAATATTATGTGTAATGCAATTATATGGTCACTGGACACTGTTATATTTTTTCTTAATAATAATAATGAATTCATATAAGCAAAACTGTTAGCTTGAACAAAGTGGGGCGCATGCGACTTACGCGACCTGAAGGAAAAGTTACCTAAAAATTAATCTGGCAACGTATTAACTTTTCAAGTCGTATAACCCTTTGCAGTCCTATATCAAGCTAAACATGATGCTTTACGGTAGCCTTTCTCATAGTTCTCAAAGCATTCCAAAAGACGATTGTAATCAACTGTATTTTTGCAATATCCATAAATTCCTCCAAGTTATAATAAAAGTTCTTTGATTTATATTAGACTCGCAGTTTAGATGAAATTGAGAAGAAAATATTAATTTGCAAAAATTTAAATTTGGACAGAAAAGGAATAAATGGCTCTGAGGTCGAACAGAGCTTATTTTACAATCACTACGGCAAGGAAAAGAATTATTTCGTAATAACTCGTACAAGAATAGGCCGTACAAAAAAAAAATGCATGGTAAATAAGTAAGTACCTATACGGGACGGGGGCATCGCACACGACCTCACCGCGAGCAGACTCGACGACGTCGCGTCGCGGCGCCTACGTTGACGACCGCATTTGTCCCGGGCCGGGCGTTATGTCACCCGTCATTAATAATATCGCGGACCGCCTTGACCCGGCCTATCGATATATCATCGCGTCCGGAGAATACCCGGCGTGATATAATCCCGTCGTAAATTTGCCAAACAAGGTGAACAAAAAAAAAAAAAAAAAAAAAAAAAAGAGCAGCGGCGGCTCGCGCGCGGGGATCCTTCTTCCTGTCTCCCGAATATCAAAATTCATGGGTAGGGTACGCGCCGTTGCGCGCCGCGAACCGCCAGATTTGCAACATTCATCGGCGATACGTGTCTCCTCTGAAACGCGGCGCATGCACACTTTTACCGTAATTTACGGCGCGCGGCGTCGGCCCATATGTTCCCGGGGGCCGTGAATTACGGGGCCGCGCGCGCGGCCCGCTACGTACAACGCGCGGCACACTCGCGTCGGCGCCTCGGTGCCACGGTGTGCGGCGTCGGTGCCGCGCGGTAATGGAGTCCATATCTTCAAAATTTAACCTGAAAGCTTAGTACTTCGCGGAACAGACGGGACCGCTCGTATAGCGGTTTATCACGCACACGCCGCGATGGACTCGCCGCGCCCGCGCCGGGCCGCGGCCGCTCCTCGCGTGTCAGTTCCATCCTCCGTCGCGCGCGCGAGCTATCCGGCCGGCCAAGAGGCCGGAGCTGTACCGATTTCTCGTCTCGATCGTCTCAACGGAAACCGCTCCATTCTGTCGCGCAAAGCGTCACGTAGGATCCATTTCACGGCATATCACTTGTCAGTTTAAAGCCGAATGCATTATACGACGATTGTTCCTCCATTTACTCCTGTCTCTCTTCCTCCCTCCCTCCCTCCCTCCCTCCCCCCTCTCACTCTTTCTCTCGTCGTGTCAGGAACAAACTGTCTTCAAATAGATATACAAGATGCGCTCTATTCAAAGAGATCCCGCTAAATTCGACGTATATACGTTTCGCGGATTAAGTATAATCATCCGCTGTCTATCTAACGTAATTAGAACGTAATATTCCATGTTTAATCACAGCTGCGATCGCGTGAGATTACAATTTCTTCGCATCCGGCGACATGCATATATCAAAAGTCCGCGAAAACGCGCGGTTTATCCCGAGTTGAGACGCCTCCCACCCCCCCCCCCCTTTCTCACTCTTTCTCTCTCTGTATATCCGCATAATAAATCTTCCGGCCGACCGAGTTTCTCGTAATCCAATTAAGATTTTCGCGACTGTGTGTCCTCATCCTTTCACATCAATTACCGCGACGATCCACAGGCGGACCTAAAATTGCGGGCGCAGCTAAAATCATCGTGCAGCGCGTGGATTTTCCGACGACAACACGGAGCCGATGAGGACCGTTTTTTGCCATAAGAGCCTTGGGCTTCTTCTCCAGCACCCGCCCTTGTTAGAAAGGGGTTAAATCGCGCTCTATATATATATATATATATATACACATCGGAGGGTGGCCGGCGGCGGCGAATGATCGATCGTTGAAGGACCGAGGAGACTCGTCGTTCTCTTTCACGCACATCGTCGTGAATACACACACGCATGTACATATATACACGGCGCCGCGTATACTCGTCTACGCACAACCCGTGTATAATAAAACGTGGAAATAGAAACATATACAGGAAAAAAAAAGGAACCGTGTCCTGTGAAGCGGAATTTGGGATGTCGCCGTCAAATAAACGTACCTACTTTTATTTTATTGGGAGGAGAATGTTAGGCAATTTTGGAAAATGTTTTGTTTCCATGTTCCCGCGTGGACAGTGCAATTTTCATTATTATAAATCTCTGCACTCTGATTTAAAAATGTCTATTGTTATTTGAATATTTCTCGCGTGCGTTTGTTCGATTAAAATCACCAGATCTGACAAGCTCTCTTTTTCTATTTGAATGATTCTCTTTCTTTATTCTACATATATATATATATTTATGTGCGACGTTATATAATCGTAGATATAGGAGAAATGTTGGATAGCGCGCGCGCGCGCGCGCGAGGAGAATAAATACTTTCAATCAGAACGGCGACATTTCTAATTTGGGAATGGATTTTCTTTTCTTCGCGTGACTTAGAGAAATTCTGCCAGAAATCACGTATCTTCCCTCAAGCCAGGCTTTCTGACGATTTTAGAGCCGATGTATTCTTGATGAAATCATGATTGATGTACCTAATCTTTCTTCGCAGTGTCAGAGCAATTTCAATATTAAATATCTCGATGTAGCATAGGCATTCAATGAAAAATCTTTCAAAAATTGGCTTAAAGGAAGATATAACTAAGGAAAAGATAGTCTGAATATACGAGTATATAGGGCGCGTTCGGGAAGACGCTATTAGCGCTAACAGCGTCATTCTATCTTTATCGCTTACTAGATGTAAAACAAGGATAGAACAAGCAAATAGCGCTAATAACGTGCTTCCCGAACGCAGCCATAGTCGTATCTCGTTGAATGTCTGTAAAATATCTGTCCAGATTGAGGCAAGTTTTTCAGTTTCGTTCGTCCGAGGATCATTAATGGGTGTCCGTTTGGAGAAGGTAGTTAAGAGACTGCCGGGACAACCGCGACGGGGTTTATATTAATTAAGGAAGTTCGCTCTTTGTACGAAACACGTTGCTTATACTTGCCTTCGGTGACGAAGACGAAGATCGATGCCGGCTTGGTGTTGGAGGCGCTGCACGTGTAATTGCCCGTGTCCGACTCCACTGCCTGGCGAATCGTCAGCCGGCTCTGAGTTGGTCCTGGATCGGTTTGTACGGTCACGCTGCCGCGCGTGGTGTCGTAGTTTATCATCCGGTTATTGTGATACCAGAACACGTATTGCGGCGGCGTCGGGCTCTAGAGCAGATAGAAGAAGAATGGCGACGGTTGACAAGCATGAGATTTAACGCGCGGATTTTTCCCAGCACAAAGGCGACTACCGGAGAATCGTCGGGCCTGCGGCCCGTGACATTCGTTATGAAGAATTCTTTCCGCGGAATAACGCGTCTTTGTGCTGGGCATCATGAGCGCCGACAGGATTTCGCTTTGCGGTCTTGATGCTTTTGTTCGCTTATTTTAGGCAACTACATGTTAAAAGTCTTAGCTTCATTTTGATACATTCAATGTTCGTTATAACGTTAACGCTTTAATAACACAATTATAATATTCATATTATAATCGCGAAATATTTTTTTGCACATCTTGTGTGTTCCTATTTGTTTTATTTGGAAATAATGTGAAAATACACAGAAGGATGCGAATCCCTTCGGCGTCCATTAAAAAGTTTTAGCGGTCTAAATTCGAAGAATAAACATAGAAAAAACTTGGTGTACTTTAATTAATATTACATGATGTACAAAACTTAATATTGATTAAGAGGTAACAACAATCTGTCCAATCAAATCTTAACAAGCGTCGACATCCTAAATAATTTAAAAGGAGCAATTTTACGTTATCGTAACGGTGATATTGAGATTCTTATGCAGTATGTTAGATATATCTTCACAAGTAATTAAACGTCAACTTGCGAGAGTTTAATACTTGCTTTTGCGTGCTCTGGCTAAACGTGCGAGGAAATTTGGTTGCAAAAACGCGAGTTTATATAATAGGTGGGGTTTTCGTTGAATGAGCGCGCGGAATTCAGCTGTAGCTGCGAGCGATGAGGCCCATCAGCCGTTTATTATAACGCCGGATACACGTTTACAGCAGCCCTGTCGTGCCATAGAATACAGGAAGGATAAGTGCGTGAAACGGTGTGTTGTTAAGGTCGAATACACGCGAACTTCCAGCTACAGCGTCGTCAGGAAATTTGCAATATACTGAGCGATGACAAAACCGTGTAAAAGCCGTGGAGAATAAGAGCAGCCTCCAAGTAGGTACTTTCTTCAACATGTCTTATTTGTTTGCCGACATCGTTTTCTCTTACTGAGACGTTACCTCAAAAATATTTCGTATGCAACCATTTGAAGAAGTTTATGAACATATATTATTAAAGAATATCATAATTATATCATTTTTTTTTAATAAGAACTTAAATAAATAAAAATATCGTGTCGCGACATGTTAATATCGGAAAAAGCATGATTTTTCGTCTAATATTAACGTTTACAACGTCAGTTTTTAAAACGATACGTACAAATTTATTTAACGCAACTTGTTAGCGGCAAGCACGTATTGTCTCGTTGCGAGTTGGATGTATGGCGCGCCGCCACCAGGTTCGGTGTATGCATCTTATAGCGTATAAATTTCCGTCTAATGTAGCCGCGTAGGGATCAGACACGCGGGATGCTGCTCGTCATCCGTTTATTGTAACGTCGGGATGCGCGCATATTGTGGCGGCGGCGTCGAGCCGCAAAGCGGGCGAAGAATAGACGCGCGAAACCGTAGCGTATACGCAGCGAGGGTGCGGGATACCCGAGGATTTTCGGCTTCGTGGGTTCTGTCCGGCAAAGCGAGTGCAAGCCAGCGAGTCAGAGGCCACGCATTCCTCTATGCTAAATGCTCGTCCTTTTGTTCCGTTTAATGTTCCTCAAGCCGCTATGCAGCAATGCCCGCCGCGCCGCCGCGCGATACGCATCGATGCCTGTATATGAAGGTGTGTCCATCAGAGAACGATGTTACCTCTCTCATTATTGTACGCCGTTGCGGCGTCATCGACAAACTTGGTGCACAAAGTAGAAACAAAATATATAGTTTCGAAAAAGCGGTCCAGAAATATGTCATGAATATGTGTTGTATAGATGTAGTTTCAAATCCACGTTCGCGTTATTAAATTGATATTAAATTTGTAACAAGTAGAACAGTGTATAAATGTATAATTGTCATTATTCTTTCTGCTTAGTTAAAAACATAACTTTAATGACATAAATTATTTGAATAAATTGTTTTCTCAATATTTATTCAATATTTTCTTCATGGTTCGTAGAGTCATAGATTTCCGCTGTTTTTTTTTCAGTTGGAAAGCACTGCATTTTAAATCTCTCTTTCTTCGCGTAAGGAATTTCAGCGAGTTATTGTGTAATTAACTCGGTAATGCTGCATGTTGCGAGCTTTTTGAAATATTATCGTCGATTTTATGCCGCTAGAGGCAAATAAATCCCTCCAGAGACGCTGGCTGTATGCAATTCACTTTGTGCTTTTAGGGATTCATATAAATTACACCATTGTTCTCGCGAGACGACAAAGTGGAGTTTCAACGAGGCAATGCGAGTTACACGGCAGAAGAAAGCGAATTGTATCAAACAAGTATAGTACAAACTATTAACACCACGCTAATTACGCCACTACTTATCCCGGCAGCGGTATGCATAAAATGCATGCATAATGTAAGACAAGCGATAGTCCCTGCCATATGAATGAGAATTACAATGTCAATAAAACGAACGCAAACATCTGAGATTGAGCGAGTCCGCTTTTGCATAAATTTGCATTATACCGCAATATTATTATAAGTATAATTTTGTAAACGGTACATAATGATTTATTAATGCCCATAGTGGTTATGAATAAGCGTACATGTGAAATTGCGCGTGATCGGTGAGATTAATATATGCGTGTAGATAAATCAATAGATTTCACAGTCCAGTTTTGTTGGATTTATGCGATATTGTACACAAATTCAACAATTTCAGTTTAATCAATATGGCTTTATCTTCGTGGCCGGAAACAGATGTTGATTATTATTTTTGGACATCGAATAGACTTATCACGTATCATATTGCAAATGCAATAATCGTACTATACGCTTCTGGCAATTAGCGAAATATGTATCGTCGAATATTTCAATTCGTCAAGCTTGATGACATTTGTGAGATTTTTCGCAACGTTTTTACAATGTTCCAAAAAGGGGATTTGCGTTTTTTATGTGATTAATTATGTTTGTTTCCGCTAATAATATATTGCCAGAATTTTATGCTCCCTTGAAAAGTTTGACTGTACGTAAAAAGCGCGCGATGTAAAGTAAAAACGGACGAATTGTGGTAAACCAGTAAAATCTCTCAGTAGTTATACCTGGATCAAGCCGACTAATGTTCTAAAAAATTTTCATCCTTCTTTTTTGCGAGTTTTCGCGTTTACGCCGTTCAGCAAACTAACAATAAGCCGACAACGTTGCGTGAATCACGTCGCTTGCAATGCTATAGGAGAAAAAACTTGAACGCGCGCGACGGCGAAGTAGAAACGGACGAATCGCGACAGACAAGTAGAACGAAGCGCGACAAGCGCGCCGCGGTTCCTCTATATCTTCTGCCGAGAAAACGAAGTATGCTTTTGTCACTTTGTATAAAGATGCGACAGTTTCTAAAGATGCGAAATACATCGGTACAGAAAGAATAGACAATGATTCAACCGATGCAAATCTAAGCGAGCAGTCGCAGTTTTCGCTTTAATTTCGGGTTAATTACAACAGATTTAATTTTACGCGCTGTCGCGAGAAATTCTTCAACTTGCGAAAGAAATTTCTATAAAATTCGTTGTCCGTTGTGAGTCATTTCAATTTCATACATAAATCGTACTAAAAAAAGAGAGATTAGCGTGTCATTCCGCTCTACTGAAAAAAATCTCGCAATTTCGTTCCACGTCGGAGCTTTCATATCATAAAATTTCGTACTGTTAGTTTAGTGCCTCGAAGGATCAATTGCCGCAGCGGAGCTGACGTCTTTAAGAGAAATACCTTCGAGAATGTCGGATTCCACAATTCCAGCAGTTCTTATATCGAAAATGAAGGTAAAACGTCTTCCTGCGATATAACTATCGAGGAAATTCTTAAGGAAAGATACGCGTGTTTCGGATCTTACGGCATTCAGAAAGAAATAATGCAATCTGCAGGTTGTAAACCTCATACTGAACAAATGAAAATATTACTTTTTGAAGCCATTGCAGAATTATTTTATAAAATAGGCACTTTTGAGGAAATTCTCTGTTCTCTCGTTGAAGTAATGGGTTAGTGCGTGCTCCACATATGATGCTATTTGACATGATGGAGTATTCAAGAGAGGAATCTCTAATAGCATATCTTATAGGTATGGTCTTCGCGATATACTGGATCTATCTCTCGACGCTGAAAATGTGGTAGAATTCGTGTGCGATCAATCACAATAATTGCGACACTGGGATGAACATGACGTCATAATATTTTTCAATGATATAAACTTTGTAATTCGTAGTCGTCGCTTCTTAATAAATTCATTACATTGATTAAATAAATAGTTACGTTTCAAAAAATTGTATTACGATTTTTTTTTGTTGGAAAATATTCGAGTGTTTTATTTAAATGTCTTTCCATTTGCAATCTCCTCGATCGACTTTGTATAAGCATTCGCACTGTTATGAACCAACTTGGACAAAAATACAAATTTTAAGTAAACCGGCGAAATGTAAATTGTTCGTTTAACTTCATGGAATAACTGCGCTATGCGCTATAGTTTTGAATATCCAATTATATTTAAGGATGTTGAGACACCTGGGAAACTCGTTGATGAGCCGATACGTAATTTTAATCAGAGAAATATCTCAAAGGATTCAATTAATGGGATTAAATTAATTCGGTTTAACGGCACTCAGAACTTATTGCTTTCCCGTCAGATGTTAAATCGCTATTAATCCGACCGATCGAATTAGTAGTAAAATATTTTAAGAATTTCTCCCTTTTACGACATATAAGCAGTTTTCATAAATACGAAAGCCAGTAACGAACGTCTCACGTTAATGGCCGCTTAAAGTACACAGTTTCGAATTTCCAAGTACATGGATTCTAAGCAGTTCGCGTGAGTCGGTGCCGGGTTAATTGCCAGGTTGCATGACGTGCATGTCGGCGATGCAATTGACACTAGTGTGTCACGTTGTTACGAGCGGACAGCAACGGACTCTGTTTTCGAGATAAATAGAGTAACACGACACACGCACAAGCTTTATTAATGAAATAGTCAGTCTCTGTCGGTTGAAATTGTCTATCTCTCGCTGCTCAATTAGCAATACGCTTTTGGCCATGCATTTATAGCACTTGAATTTCGACGTTCCTGACTTTGAACAATTTCTCATCTAACTTTGGAAAGCTGTCTTTTGCATAAAATATGTGAATGTGTCGTCGATTCGAGGAGTACATTATAAAACAGTATTAATGTAATTATGTCAATGTGTCAATGTGTCTATTAAATTCGAGATCTTAGAAGAAATGTGAGATCTTATCTCGTTTTACCTTCCGTTATATACCATTTTTTGCGCCCGCACGTGAAGGAGACAAAAACCGTCATTAGCAGGTGCTCTTCAGTGTCCTGACAGTATTATTATTTATGACCCGTTATAGCGTTCATTCCGAGATAATTCACGCCTGGCGTCATTTGGGTGTCAAGTGTATTCGCTCGTGGTGTAATTGTCATTACTGCATCTCGTCTCACGGTTGAATCGAGTTCGTTCGTCGCGACCGTTTGCAGGGGAAACACTGCGACATAACGCGGCATTTGGCATTCATTAGGAAAATAATACGGCGACGCCGGTTTTCAGCATGGAAATGCAAATACGTTTATACCGTAATATCCGCCTCAACATCTTTATGTATACCGAAAGATATAGTATAATCCTTTGGGCATTAATCGCCTCTTTATTCTATCAAATTTTGGCAACAAACGTCATTTAATTGAATGGATTGCAACGAAATGCTGCTTTTCATCGCTGCATTCGTGTTAACCAAGGAGCAAATGCTATTTGATTATATCATATACCTATTAACGAGTGAAAACTTTCAATATCCTTTTTACAGTTTGCTCAGTTATATGCCTTAATAATGTTATCGACAACATTGACGTAAAATCAATGCCACACTTTCAGCATCAGTACGTTGTTTTCATCATAAATAGCCGTTTCAATGTGAAAGAATTTCATTATGAAACGTTACGCATCTTCCTATCCGTTCTACAAACTCTCGCATATTATTCTCTTTTAATTTAATAAAATTTATTTCAATAACGTTTATTATAATTTTATTTTATTTTATTTTATTATGCAAGTACTGCAAGAGGAAATTCCTTGCCAATATATATAGTATAATAGTTGCAATAATAACTGCATCTGTCCGAGAATGTAAGTCTTGCACATTTTTACTGGGATCTTTTCTGCATTTATTACGATTTATTGCAAATAGTGTAAGAGGAAATTTCTTGTAGTATAATAGTTACAAATACCGCAAAAATAACTGCGTACGTGTCGATCTGTTCGAATGTAAGCCTTGCACATTTTTACTGGGATCTTCTCTGCATTATGGTTCATTGGAAGTAGCGTGAGACGAAAATTTCTTGCAAATAACGCAAAAAAGTAACTGCGCATTGTTTCATCCAAAATGTAGTTCTCGCAAATTTTCATTGGAGCCTCTTCTATACCGCGTTATCCAACGACTCTCTGACTGCGAACGTAAACGCATCCAACGTGCACTCTACTCTCGCGGTAGGTATAAGGATCGTAATTTTTTCCGCGCGACGCAAATTGGCACACTCCGCGTTGCCTCTCGTTTCCCGTAAGTCCCTTCCGAGAAAGTGAAAAGAGATGTTTGCCCGAGAATGCGGCGCGCGGTCTCTCGGCGCGGCCGTAAAACTCGTCAGCGGACGGTGATCCCGGCTAAAGATAAACCGAGTTACTTACCTTGGCCTATGTGCGCAGACAGTATCCTACTCGCGATACCGCCGCACCCGCTATGTATGTAGCATCTCTACCGTATGCACATAGGGACGCCATGGCCGGGGCTTATATACACACATTGCACGTCACTACGAACGGCCCCCCTATGTGCTCCGCCGCGCATGCACATCGACGTAAGTTTGTCAAGCTGCACGTGGTTGTTTTGCAAGCTCGAGGGGCTTCCGGATTGAATCCGTGTACGTAGGAGAGAGAGAGAGGTGGCTTTTAACTCCTGGCACCACGAAGAACGACCTCGAGCGACGCGCGGAATTAATATACGGTTCAGCTGCCTCCGATATCTCCTCGAGCGAGCTCGATAATTTCTGCGACGGTTCTTCGTTGTCCGCAGCGCGCGTTTCCGGGAGTAATGCGATTATTATTTGTTCAGAGAAAAGCTGAAAGGATCGTCAACTTTCTCCTGATGACGTCGTCGCGCGTTACGGTACACGCTTCTCGATACGTTTCCCTCGAATTGCTAATGTTTCAGGTCTCCCTTCCCAAAAGGAGATAATATTAAGCAGCAGGCGATATTCTTCTACGTTTTATATCTATTGGCGACGTATATCATGAAATCGACACGGTAATCAAGAGACACGGTAGTGTCTCGCGCCAAGTACGCGCGGAGCGAGACCGCCGCGCGCCGTGGCTCTATTAACGCGACGCAACGAGTTGCGAGTACCCGAGATTTTGAGATCTCGATAACTAGCGAACGGATTAAGTTCCAACTAGGCTTAATAGATAGCTTGGACCAAATTTATATAATAAAAATGTTTTTATTTTTCCGCTACGTGCCCTACGAGCGGAGATATTACGATGCAAATTCCGATCCTGAAAATTTTAATTTAAGATACGTCGACGTCGTTCTCCGTTTGTTGTGTTCGCCACGGCGCGGCGGCGGCGCTAGAGTTGTCTGATTTTCTCCAGTTCATATCCTTGCCGTTATTTATTATATCCTCGCGCTTGAGAATTCATCTCGATATATACGTCTTAAAGTTAAGAATTTGATTAAGCTGTTTTGAATTTGAGCGAGTATCAGCTCGTAAACAAGTCAGAAAGTTATCATTAAATGTTTCTGAATTCATAATAACAATTCACGTTACTTATATTACATTTGCATATTATCTCGGCCATATGGTAATTTCATCGAGATTCGTTTTTATCAGCAGCTGAGAATAATTCAATGCTCTTTGTTGGCATACATTCGCGCTTGTGCATCCGGCGCTGTTATTTTCGCGAACAAGGAAGAGCAGTTGACATTTCAACTGCTGCATTCACGTATTCGCAGACGCGATGCAATTTCGAAACACACGCGAAGTACACGCGGGTTTCCCCCGACAAGTCTATAATTTATGCGTCTCTTACGAAGAGCGTAAAAATTGTTACATTTTCTCGCGATTTGATATTTAAATATACAGCTGGATAATGCAGACGAATATCAAATATTCCAACGACAGAGTCGGAATATCAAATGAACGCAGAAAAATCTCACGCTTCAATTAACTTCAAGCCATTTTTACTTTAGTGTAGAATCTTAATTTAATTTTATATTATCAAGGCGCGCGGTTAAATGTTAAGTTCCATTTCTACGCGATATTCAAATGTCAAGAGAGATATTACCACGAGAGATGCTTTAAGAATCTCCCCCTTCTCTTTATGTAAATCTACCATCTCTTTCTTCTCGCACGGAAATTATGTGGAACAAGAGGGAAGGTTTGCGCATTAAAAATTAAATATGACAACACACGTATAACAAATGCTGAGAATATAGAAACGCTCGCGGGGAGACAGAATCTGCACCGCTCTATCATTCGCCGCGCGTTGCGAAATGTAGCGAAATACCAAGCATAGTAGCAATGAAGCGCCGAGCGGCGGAATGGAGTAATCGTCCATACCGCTTCTGCACCCCAGCTAGCTCCATAGTCGGACGTGCTGTGCGCACATTTCTTTTTTCCCTTCCTTCTTTTACTCCTCGAAACGCTGTAAACTCTGGCAGCGATGTCGCCTGTGTAGCGATTCGAGGGTAAATCGCCGCGCAATTGCGGGGTAATGTCCTCGCTAATTACCGAAACAGCGCCGGCGGTGCCGCTGTCGCTGCCGCCGCCGCCGCCGCGGGGTGTTTTCGTCTCTTTGGTTTCGCGAGACGGGGCGAAAGCGCCACGACGCTACACGGTGACGGTAGTTTGCTAATTTACCGTTACAAATGGAACGCCAGCGGAATTATTCCAACGGTTATTTACGACGCGCCGCCCGCGCCGTGCCATTGTGGGGCGGGCACAAGGAGAGACGGCGCGAAGTTAAGCCCCCTTCGCGCTATCGCCTCCGGTGGCGCGGAGCGATAATAAAAAGCGCAGCTTCCGCGCGGGATCGATACGATGGGACTGCGGGATCGCGTTTGTCTAAACCCCCGGGGAATTACCGCCACTTCAAAGGGATACGGATCCTCTTTCGCCTTATTTAACCCTTTGCGCGAAGGTGCGGTCTTGCCTCGAAGCTTTTCTCGCGTTTCGAACTCGAGAGAGAGAACCCGGTCGTTCTTTTAACTCGCGAGGTTGCCCTCTCATGCGTCTTCACAACGAGGATATCACTTGAACTTCGTGCTAAAGGGTCCAATCCAATCCTCATCCGAAAGGGGATTAAAGCGGTACAATAAGTGGTTTAGTTTACATCGACGAGATTCGAGACGAGATCTACAGAGTGACTTATACCTATCGGGAAGTTGATGAAAACTATAAGCTTTCATTTTGTATATATGAGTGAGTGGACGAAGATATTCCTTCTCTTTATTAGCATATACATATAATGTAAAAGGAATATACATATACGATCCTGTAAAAACAAATAATAAATGAGAAAGAGCCGACAATTCGGATGATTATACGTTATATATTATATAGCTTAGTATGTTTTTTCAAATAATGACCATCTAAACTTACATGATACACTCGAGGCGCTCTTAAAAGTTATTAAATACATTTTTTAACGTTAATAATTGTACCTTTGAAAAATTCCAGATAAATTCCTTTCATGGAAATAGCCGAGCTCCATGCCGAGAGTTTCTGAATATATATTATTGATTTGGCCAAATTATCGGCTTTTCCATAATATTTATTTTTACGAGTTCATAAATGTGTATTTCTTGCACTATGTGTTAATAAAAATGATGGAGTTCTTCTGACTCGTGTTTAATTAACTTTATTCTGACCATTCATTACAAAATATAAAAGCTATTCAATTTCGTAGTTTTCCGATTGTCATTCTGTAGGAATTATCGAATGGAATTACTTCATTACTAAAACAGCGTCCGTAATCATTAAATGCCGTTTTATATTTGAATAAGGATTGGACGAAGCCGTTCGGATGCTCGTTTCTTATTCTCGCTATGGGACAATAGTGTATGTACGAACAACTGCGGAAGCCGTAGTCGAGAGCAGTACGCTTTCTCAAAGCGACCGGCAGGCGACGCTATTTGGAAACTCCGAGGAAGCCACCCTGCGCACTTTATTAAACACTCCTTTGGCAACAGCAGAAAACTAGGGCGATGCTCTGCTAAAGCGCAGTTCGAGAGCGATCGTTGGATATTTCGTACTCTCAATAAACTTTCCATTTTCGGTCTATTGTGAAGTGGCTCGCGTGAACTTTTTTTTTTTTCTAGTCGAATACTCACTGTACCATGGAATCAATTTCACGAGCATGTTCCTCCTGTACATGGCATATTGTTCTCGTCATTGTCTTCGCAACAAATATGCCTGGCATATGCCTTTTGAGCGACGTATTTGCAGTTTGCACTAAAACTTTTTCCAATAAAACACATACAGCATAATAAATATACATTGTTCCTAAATTCTAATCGTCGGATATATCAAGGAAAATATATATAAAAAAAGACAATGGAAGGTATAGACGCCTTTTTAGAAGTTTCTTTAGCATTCAATAATATAAATTGTTGAGTATGCCTGCAAGCTTTTTACATTCGAATGAAGTTTACAACGCTATTATCCTTAGTGTATAAAGTACGGTACGCCTTTGCAAATTTCTATTGCGAGATAAAAACGTATTTACGTAATGCAGCACGAAGAAATGCGGTGGAATAGTTTCGCATAATAGCGTGTTCCAAGCCATTTCTCTGTTATGCTACGAAGGATGCCGTGCTTTTTATATGTCTGCTTTTATTCAATCTATCTGATATTCACGCGACAGTAATGTATTTTCGACTAAATAATTTCCATTTGTATTCATATAATTCGTAAGTTTCGGCTCTCTCTTTGAGCAACAGGTAAACTTCGAATATCATATCCGAAAACTTTCCTTAATAATACTACGCGAAACTTCACAGATTTCATTTAAATTAAATTTCATGTTATGGTTTTACAGAAATAAAATTATTTCATAAATGCACAGGGTGTTTCAAGAACACGATCGACCATTATTTATCTCTCTCTCTCAATTATTTAATATATAAATACAATAAAATTTATGATACGTGCGCTAATGTCATGATGTCATGATCCTGGAACGGTAAGCCAGTATGATGTTTGTTAAATATCTCTATATATTGTAGAATGTAACCAATAAACGTGTGATGTATTTACCGACTGAAAAATCAATGGTTAACAATGGATTTCAGATTTGATGGAGATATTTACTTTTCGCCGCTAAGAGATCGAATCCAAATGTCTTCAGTTTTCTGCTATTTACCTTTTGAAACACAGACACTACAGACAGTATCACAGCTGTTTAACTTCAGAATATTCTCAGTTCTGTTATGACCTGCCGCGAATATCTTCACGTTTGATATTAAATGTTCTTCTTCCGAGACGACGTTGTTATTTTAGAAAATTACACAATATTACGACGGCGTCAGTTATTTCTTCTCTCAATCTTTTGGCCACCTAATGGAATGTTGATTTTTCAAGATAAAATTGATAACGTATTTCAGCTTTTCCTTGCCTTGTGGGATTATACGCGAGCAAAAAATTGTTAAGAGATATTTTGCTTTTCTATTCTATAATAAATAATTTTGAAAAAAAGAATACTTTCATAAAAATTGTAATTTTCGAAGAAGAATTTTAAACAGAGCGACACATTTTTCTGAATATAAGATTCACAATTTTACCGGCAACTTTTCGCGGCACGACTGAATCTACTTGTCGCTCAACAAAGCTCGGCGTAATTGGTAGGAGATCGCAGATGGGGATGCAAATTTGAGAAAAAAGGCTGGCTGACTGGCTGGCTGCTGCGCGGCACGAACGGTACGATCAGTATGAACAGAGGCAATCTTTCGGATGATTGGCGTTTATTAGCTGTCCCGTGGACATGCGAACAGTGGACACGCTCGAAACAAGGGACGCCGCTGCGCTCGTCGTTGCAACGTTGCAACTTGATGCAGCAGCGGCAGCAGCAGCAGCAGCGGCAGCAACAGACAAGAGGATGGGTGTGACGGCATCGGTACACCCCGGGGGCGGTTGTTAAGCGGCTTGAAAAACGGCCTGGTTTTCCGTCTCCCTCTCTCCCTCCTCTCTCTCACTCTTTTCCTCTACCCTTCCATCTCCCGTTTTGCGCCACTTCTCCATTTCTCTTGCATCCAACGCCTGCCAACAATTCGTGAGATAGAAAAAGCCCTAGTTAGGGAGCGGGTGAAATCGGTCGTGCACCGGTCGACATACCGTGTCTGCTGGATTCATTTCTACAGTAGCTTGTCGAATATATTGTGAAACGAAACTCTGCGTCACGAGGGGATGACTACGAATATGTGCGCGTGTGCATATTTGTGTGTATTTCGGTTATTTTGTAATTGATATTGAAGCGGACAAATGTATCTTTTGATTCATGCACGGGTACATTTACATCGAGTTAAACATTATTATGAAACGTTCATTCTTATTTACTTACGAGCAATAGCATTTGTGAAATCTTCCATATAGGTATAGTATACAAAACAATCGTAAGGGATTATATAACGTATACGCGCGGAAGAATATTACGGGATTAGTGTCCGATAATTCTGGGATTAATAAAAACGAAACAAGATTTAGATTGCTCATCACGGATTAAGCGGCCCCCTTGAGCGAGTTAAGGGTGGAGAAGGGTTAAGCTCCCATGTATACGTTCAGTAAACTGGGTAGGTAGAGCGGGACGTGGAAGACGGGGAAGGGGGGGGGGGGGTCGCTCGGTTCCTCGCGCCGAGACATATCGGCGGCCCTAAGGGGTCGACGGGGGTGGCAGGAGGACAGCGGGATTATCGTAGGTAGGAAGGTGGGTATCGGGTGCCAAACTGTCCCCCAAGTTTTGCCGCGTCCGAAAGGAAATTCGATCTCTCCGTGTATGCCGCCCCCGTCGCCGGTCGCGACACCCACTTAACTGGATTTCCGTTCGCTGAGTTTAGCGAAGATTAGCAATTCGACGCCCCGATAAGAGAGGGTCGTCGTCATCTGCCGGAACGGGACAGAGCCGTCCCCGGTACACGATTACTCGCGCAGACTTCCCTGAGATTACGACGGCGCGGTGCACGGCGGCGTGCACGGCGAGGTGCGCCTATAGGGAGCTTCTGATCACCGAGGGTGACCTGAGATCAATGTACCTATCAGATCCCCCTTGTATGTCTGCCCGGCAAGTATTATTTATCGGACATGCCATCAACCTGACAGATTTATGCGCCGATGCATCAGAGATATAATACAGTTTCAATATTCCTCACCGATCGTTATATATATAGATATAGGAATTCTATTTTGACCCTTTCAGTGCTGAATATTTTTAACAAATAGTGCATGCGCGAAAAACTCTAGCACCTATATTTCAGTTTTTTTTAAATGCTTTTGTTTAAAAATAAAAAAGTATTTAAAAAATTAACACCATCAGAAGTGTAAAACAGTTGAGTTAAAGTGTCACGCGGGATACTTAAGAATGAAAAAAAAAAAATGTATATTTTTATATAATCTGATTTTTGAAAGCGTGACGTTAGATATGTTGATAAAATTAAGTAAATTAAATTTTTATCTTGTAACTGATCTGTAAATGTTATAGATATCGTTATATAATATAACTTTTCTTATCATTTTATTACACGTCTTTTTTAACGTGAGCATCGAGGTTTCATGGTGACTGTGTTATTCGCGATTTTGTCACTTCGCTGACGCATACGGAACTTAACGTGATCCTTGAATTGCGATTTCATAGAGTCATCTAATATTATCGTCACGTAAGAAAGCAGAGTGGCTCTGCTGCTAGTGGCAATCCTAGTAATCCACGCATTCGGAATCAATGAAGCAAATGGAGATTTAAAGGCGTTCCCCGAGGGGGAGAACACTTCTCAGAAAGTATCGCAAAAACTATAAAATTTCCTCGATCGCGCGTGATTGATCGTATCATATCGATCGACATCGTTCGACGCGAAGGTCCCTCCGATCCCTTAATCGCGTGTCGTCGACGACCTTTCTTCTTCGACATTGCGGTTACGTACACTCGAGGAAGTGCGCTGATAAATCGAGTTACCGTAGGATATTGAATTTTCACGTCGAATTTACCGATACCGATCATAATAACAAAGAAGCACGTTCAAAAAACGGGCTCATCACGCGAAATTCGATTTAATCGATGCTCTGGCCATTTGAGAACCACTGATGATAATTTCTAACTGATTCTCAGCACGCGCGTTTCGCAGATTTCGATGTTGATAGTGCGTAAAATATCGTAGCCACAGCGATTCAGCAGGCAAACAAGAACAGTCGCTTTCGCGAACATTGAGCTTGTACAACACTTCACGTTGCGTGTTTATCTAGAATCACGTTTCTTATTCAATTATCTCAATAACGTGGAGCGTTGTACAAACTGAAATAAAGCTCATCGTCGTTGCTCTTTCATGTATTTTTTATAAAAAAATAAATGCGTGTTATTATTGAGTTACATAACACGCTGCAATCGTAATTCGCTACGCACGTCTGCCAGTCTATCTACTAAATCCATAAATCTTGTTCATCTTACTGCATGAAACCGTATTGCTTTATACACATTTAATATCGTAAATCCTATTTCACGAAGAAAAAATGTTGAGATATTCGATCTACAATACGTGGTTTCCATTAGTGCGATACAAATATAAACATTACAGTTACGAGCTAAGACGGATTCGCTCGGGGCTATGTATTTTTCATTACGTTTGATTCATCCTGTAAATACGCTATTCCCGCAGAATTTTGTAATTGGAATGTAAACGAAAACTGACGGCAAATAGCGGGTTTTGCGTGCAGTCCGCATATTTGTATATTATCGCACAAACGATCGCCTAATGAATTCCATGTGATTGCGAAGGAGAGAGTCTGATACTGGCATTAACACGTCCATTAATGAAATGTTTATAACAATTCCGGCTCACTGCTATATTTAACACGAAAAATTGTTAGATCGCAATGACAAAAAATTTTTTTATAGCAAATAAAGAATAATGTATTTTAAGATAAGCGCAGATTCACGAACAATGATTACTAAACGAGAAACAAGCAAGTTTACTTTAGCGCCATTTGTATGGTAATAAATTTATAGGGTATTGGGCTTTACGCGTATTTTTTTTCATATTTACGTATCAAATTTAGATACGCTAAACAGAGCGTGAAATGGAGATTTTTCAAAATTTTTAAAAAAATGCTATTTACACATAGATTTCACACTATGAGAGACACCATATTTATTGAACGCATATTTCTCTGAGCTCGCCCGCTGTACATAAAGTATTGCGGGAATGATGGTATCACACACGTACTCTTGAAATTTGATTGGGACCTCCGAATAGTATTTACGACGGCTTTAAAGCCGAACAACAGCTGAAGTAAGCCAGTTTATTCCTGTCGTTCGGTGTGGCGGGCTGAACTCACGTATAAGAGTCGTTCCGCAGAAATTACAAATTATGTCAGGAATGTTTCCCGAAATGTGTGTGAATAGTTTCAGCAATGCGCGTATGCGCAACACGCAAAGTTATACGCGTGTGCAAACACAGGTGCTCAGGCGTAACGAATTTTATATGACGCACAATGTATCACAATTTGCCCAATCTAGCGGGACAAAAGTTGCATCCTAATATTCTCCATTATTTATCATTTATAATGTCTAAATAGTAGTTTTATTTTGATTTTCTATATTTATGAATTCTCTTTAACGCTAGAACAGCCAAGCCTGTAAAAATGACAGATTTCAAATTTCTTGTTTTAAATTACAGAAACTATATTAAGCTGCTTTTGTTGGAATTTATGTTGATTTTTGTCGAGATGGAAAATAACACATGCCAATTTATTTTCCATTAACCATTCTCTGATTTCGAAGTTCTGTATATAGGATATCTGTATATACCAAAATAACGATGGTTGTTTCAGTGTAAAAAACTATAAAAGAGGTAAAACAGATTTTAAAAAAAGATAAACAAAAATTGAAGGTAATATATTGAGAGTTATCTGAGAACAGTGAGAATTGCGCTAAATAAAGGAAAATCGTCTTCGCGTTTACCGAAATTTTAGCCTGGGGACAATTCTATGTCACCGATTCAGGTTCGCAGCATCACGGCTATTTTCTCCTTCCATCGCTTCTGTTTCGGATCGAGCGTCGAAGTGATAATTGCCGTTTGCCGTCGACCCACTTTTAGTTGTAGGTCGAAGAGTTGCGAGAGTCGGTCGTCTCGAGGGAGGCCGTGAAGCTCGAAGAACGGAGGCGGGAAGACACCGAACGACGGTATGCACCGTCCTGTTTACCGTTAAACAGGGAGGCACCGTAATTAGCCCCGGTGTCATACGATGAACGTCAGGCGCAACCGGCGCGCCTGGCGTCGCGCGACGTGCAGAAATGTACGTCGCGAACAGCCACGGAAATCGCGCGACGCTTCTGCATGCTCTATTATCATCAAGAAGTCGTTCTCAAGACAGGGCAGGATGCCGTTGAACTAGAAATCCTCCAGTGACGCTCGCTAAATAGCATCCTCTGGTCTAATCGATCCTGTCAGATTTCGGCGAATCTGTCATGCTGCACGAAATTGTAATTCTATAAAAGGAGAGATTACCTTTTAGCACGTCCAACATATCAATTTTGTCATGAATAATGTCACTTGATTTAGCGCTTCGTATTGATCAATATGTGGAAAAAATTGTCATCTCAATTTACCTATCTTTAACGTTATAGTAAAGTATGATTAGATAATCGATGGTCGTTTCAATTTGTGGTATTTGCAAGTTCTATTTCTATATAAAACAAATAGAAGATTGTTAATGGTGAAGGATTACTTCATTAATTAAAGTTGCTTCGATATTATGTAGTATCTATATCAGAAATTCTATTTTATATATATTTATAGAAAAGTAATTGACGTGAAACAATAAACGCGAATATCTTCGCCGCATTATTTTTGTTTCAATTGCAATAGAAAACTCATACTTTTAAATAAATATGGATTTCTCAATTGGTATCGCAATGTTTATATAAATTTGGGTCAAATTTTATTATATTCTGATTGGAATCCATGCTGCGTCTGGGAAGATTTTAGGAAATTTTGATGTGGGTTAAAGATGGGTAAAGATTCTAACGGAAAGATAATCGCGCGCGAAACGCGATGAAATTGAGCATTGATAGTTTACTGAGTTTCGTCACTGTTTTAATTTGACTTGCGCCAAAAAGGAACAGCGGTCATGTAAACGCCGGTTGACTAGATGCCTCGCACCAAAACGGATGCTGGCAAGTTTCTTAAGTGCTAGTTGCGCATGTTATCGACGTCAAACGGGCCTCGAGATTAATTAATTAAGTATGTAGTTAATTAACGTGAGGTTTATTAATGGAGCACGTAATCGCGCAGTAGAAATTTGGCGGTGCGCTTATTGGGGCGTGCAACTCGGTTAGCAAATTAATGGCAAAACGCTGACGAATTACAAGGCATGTTAGATGCCGCCTGACGTAAACTTACCGAGACCATGCGTCGTGTCGTTAAAACGTCTTTAGCGAGATGTTGTGAAAGATCACTTATACAACTAAATAAAATAGTTACTTATACACAAAAAACTATCACGAATAATAAATAAGTATAAGAAATAAATTTTATTGTTTATTCTCAAGATTGTCCATATAAGCATCACAAGTAATAAATGAGGGTCAGAATTAAATTGAAGTCAGTATAAAAAAAAATTGCGTTATTATTAATTATTTATTGCTAATCATTAATTATTTATTTTACTTAAAATATGTTTTATGTCACACAACCGGGCGTCCTAATAAATTATATATTTCTTTGAACAATTATAAAATAAAACCGCTTAAAAACGTTTATCTTTTTTTATAACAGTTTGTTTCTTTCTAATATATATTCTATATTTCTTCAGCTATAAATAGATACATATCTTTTTCAATTTGTCTGAATTGTTTAGTGATTCTGATCGTGGTGCCAAAAGCACTTTTTGGAGGCTTAGCGCGATATAAAATCCTTTTATTCTCATCTTGCATTGTAGAAATCGAAAACACGACAGCATTCTTTGAGATGAGTGCAGATTAACAGTCGGTCTTCTTCTTTATGGGATTTCTTTATGGAATTTTTGCTTGCGCGCGGGATTATTAGGAAAGAAAGAATATATCCTCTGCCACCTATGTGTGCTTGGTCATCTATCGTGTCCGGAGTGCAGCTTATACGTCCGACAAAGAGCTTATATCAGAGGCTTTCTCTTGCCCGGGCTGACTCCGAAAGTTCAAGTGCTATCTCGAGATTTAAGGCTAGTACTCGTAGACGGATCAGCCTCTGAAAAACTGACGCGTGCGTTCGTACGTCTCTGTTTATGAAAAGCGGACGACGATTCCGTCGGAAGGACGACAGGCTCTTGCCGCGTGATATTTTAACTTGCTCTACACAGGGCGACAGATATTGGTCGCCGAAAATATTCCTATAACCTTCACAAAAGCCGTTTCGCGAAATCGTCGTTAAAAACATCACGCGGAAGATATTTCCGACTGTTGTCTGAAAAATTTTAAGGAAAATTTTTGTCCCATTAAATTTCGATAGAAAACGTGCAAAAAGCTTCGTGCAAAAATAGCGAAAGATATTTTCGAGGCTAAATACTTTTGATGTGATTAAATTTCGTGGGATGTATCTGGGATGATTAAATATAATCATAATTTACTGTTGCTGAAGAATTACACGTCAAGATTACAGAGGGCCGACGTTGATCCTCTTGGAGAGACGACAAGGGCGCTTATTGCACAAAACGTTTTACCTCCTCGTTAAAAGTACTGACGCAACGTAAAATTCAATTTGAAACTTACTTCCCCGTCTTGCTATGGCGGTCGTACCAAAGGAATTTTAAGGAAAATTCGTTAAGCGATGTTTTCAAGTTACTGGCTACAATAATAATTTAGCATAATTGTTGCACGCAGCATGGGAAATCGATACTTTTATCGTTTAACGTTATCCGTTAAAAATTTGCAATTATTATACAACCAGAAAAGAATTATGTTCTTCGAAAAATTATGCGTCAAGTGCATCCAGTTGTAAAAGAAAATGGTGATCCGCTTGGAAGAACAACAAGAGTTTAACGTCCAATAACTTACCTAATCAGTTAGAACACGTGTCGTTAAACAGAATTTATATAAGTTGCATTTAATATAAAATATACCTTTATAGTCTCTTTAATTGCATACAATTAATTATTATGGAAATAAAGAAAAAAAATTGTAATCTAGCCAATGATATCTTGATATTATCTCGTATTCAAATAAAATATGCTGCTATTTCAAGCATTATATCGCAAAAATGACCAACGCACTAATCAACATATCGAGACAAAATTGTCAGTAATATAACTTTTTAAATTTCGAAATATTGTTTATTATGCAAAGAGTAAATTTTACGAATGTAAATTACAAGACTGCTTTGTGGGCGTTCGGTAGTCATATTTCGTTGCTGAATTTGTCCAAGGTGTGCATGTAAATTAATGCTGTAAATTGCGACTATACGCGGACGTATGTACATAATGTTTACGGTCGGGGGATTATAATTACGGAGTAGCTAGAGCGAGTATAAAAGACGGGGATAGACCCACCCTTTTTCCTTGAGCTTTTGAAGTGCTTCCACTAGAAACTGTGAAAATTAATGCCCGGTTTTACCGCCCTTTCACATGTTCTCTCAATTATTACATGTACAATAGCACGGTATCGTGTACACGTTACGATTGCCGCAAACTACTGTACTCCACCGTCTGCAATCCTAATAGCCTGTGATGAAAGACCACGCATGCAACTAACGATAGAAGTCTGTCCTTTGTCCCAAAAGGGGCGGGTCGTTAATTTTAAAGAACGCCAGTCCCCGGACCCCTTTCTGCATTAACAAAGAAAATTCCTTGTTATCTCATCCTATCTTTTAACAGCGTTACGAACATTTCGCGCGGGACAGAATTATCAGCCCCTCAGCTGTGATATTTGTTACCCCTTGCTTATAGACACTCGTGATATAGTAGTAAGTATAGTATATACAAATCTGAAATCTGAATAATAATACGCAACAATAATATGCAATCCATTTCCGTGTAGTCCGTAAATTCTATCCGACTTACAGAGTATCTTGATAATGAAGTGTAACACTAAAAATTCACTTCATCATTTCCTGCCCTTTATATAGGACCAGGATATATAGGAATTTTACGAGGGGTTGTCGTTTGCATCCAGTATAAAACGTTGAATAACGGCGCTATCAAAGGACTATGTATATCGTAGCTGTCATGTTATTCGGCGATTGCATACACTGCTACGTCACATCATATATTTCCATCTTTCGTCGGTATTGTAAGTGAGCGCTTTATTTAAGCATTTCACTTGAGCCCCATTTTTACGTATGTATCCGCCTTCCGCGCGCCGTATCGCACGCGAATCTATGAAACGTCACCGCACGAATACGGCGAGTCTTCGATAGCTTCGCGTGATTTTTATTACCGTATTATAGCTCCGCGAGGGAGAGAGAGAGAGAAATTCGTTTCGTAGACGATACTTCTTCGGCAGAAACTAGGCCGAGGGAGGGATCGATATTTTTAACGAGAAAACCGGCGCGGGCGGGTTTCCGCGAAATGCAATGATTTCAGCCGCTTCTGGCTTCCGCATGGCCGCTAATGAGAATTTTGCCGAAAGTTTAATTGGCTCTATCATAATTTTGTACGGCGCGCTATCAAGTCGCGGTTTAATCAAGTCGCGCTTCATTACCGCAAGATTCATGCCTGTATTCGTCTTTCTGAATTTACTCTCTCGCCTTTCTGATTCATTATCTATAAGGTGACGACGAGACGGCGCTGTTGCCACCGCCAATTATCCAGTTTAATTTTGTCGGAAACATTTATCTCGTGCTGATTACAACTGTCACCTGTAAAATTTATTTTTGTTCTATTTTCGTTCTGTTATTACATTTTTCTACTATTCTACAAATGTATTGTTAAAAAGTTCTATAAATATTCTCTTTAGTGAAATAATAATCTACATGAAAATTTATAATGTTTAATATTTGGATGTCGAGACATCAGCGCTTTGTTTTTAGCCCGTTATTATTTATATAATATTAATTCCACAATTGTCAATAATTTTAGAAAGAACTTATGTACTTGTGATTTCCTTCGCCTTTGTGATTCGGTTTTAATATAGTTAAGTAAGTGTAAAAGGTCCATTCATATGAATGTCGGCATAACATAATGCGCCACGAATCGCCACGAATTGATGCAATCGGCTTGCATCACTGCAATACCTGGCACTCGCGACGATTAAAAAATTCTACCTATTGGCTTATGGCGGGGCATATTGATTTTCGTGCAATCGGCAAATGGAAGTATCGTGTAGGTGCTTATCTGTAAGCGGCTTTCGCGCGATTCTAAAAACACACAGCGTGGTGGTGGACCAAAATAAGATAAACTGATATCTTTATTATGCTTCCGTTGTACGTGAGAAGGCATTGTTCCTACGGTTCCTCTATCGGAAAGTAATTGTGAGAATGGTCCGATTATCGTTTACGTGTTACATACACCGCGCATGTATTCTAACGGCTTTCCATTTACGAGAAACGGAAATACGACGCGCATTTATTGATCGCACCCAAGTGACTCGAATAATTTCGAGTCGACATAAAATGTAGGTAGCAGAATATTATTTCGCTCTCTATAATACTATTATACTATAACACTATACTATGATACATATACGATGTATTCACATTGTGTTAGTCTTATTATAAATACGTTTTACATATATTTATAATAAAATAACAAAATAATTTTAAAAAATTTTTAAATTTTCTTACAGAATATAAATAATATAGGATAATAATACGAAAATTTACAAAAAAAGTAAAAAAAGTCACAATTAAAAAAAAATTGTTAGTAGATATCTAATATGTCGATTCTTACCTACTGTATTTGGTATTCTATCAAAGAAATATGTAAAATTAATTAAAGCATAAAACTGAATTATATTGCGTAATTAGTCACTTTATATGGCCGAGATTATTTAAATAAAATTACATCAAGTAAAATGCAAGTTTTTATAAAAAGTTAGATATACCTCATTATATCTTTCTTTTATTTTCAAATCTGTGTATTAGATTAAAATCTATTAAAATAAATATTATACATACAAGAGGTGGTTGCAAAATTTTATAAGCATACACATTATAGATTAAAAAATTGCACAATTGAAAAATATTTCGTGCATTCTGCAGCATATTTCAAAAAGTGTTTTCTTCGTTGAAAATACTAACACAGTATCTTCTTAAAATATTTTCCTGAAAAGGATTTTAACATCCAAATTGAAATTGAAGAGATGTTTTAGTCCTAGACAAAATTATTCCAGGAAAAAACGCGCGGAATGTTGCTTGCAAACTAGTGACTGTAACTTTTAATTTTTCGGTTTCCTTTTTAGAATGAGGAGATTATAAGTTCAAAAAGTTGAAAATTTTTACGGTAATTAACATTCCTTCCTAATTAAATATTTTACATTCTATTAGATATTATTTCTGTCAAAGCCACATTTCAAAAATATGCAGAATATAACTTTTTTAAGGTATACTTTTTTTTACATATTTTTGTAATATATGTTAGTTTTTGGAAACTTTATGTAGCTTTAACGCGAAATTTTTGTTAATATTTATGAAAAAACCAAAGCTATAATTGAAATAAAAATCCAGTACCATATTATTTGTTGTACGCACAGGAAATTATATAACATTACATTATAATTTGAACATTAATGATACGGAAGTCCCATACGTGCGCTTGTCTCTCAATTAAGGGTTGCGTCGATAATCAAGAAACTTTGTTATGACGTAGCGCGATTCGACGAGAGAAAGGGAGACGAATATTCGTATAATAATTATCTGCATCTGACAATACCGGAAGATTGAAATGATGGGCCGATGAACCCCGATAGCTTTTTGTTAATTTCATCGATTTTCCGGTTGAAGAAATGCTGCGAAGAAAATAAGTAAGTTCGTTTCTCGCGCCAGATATTGTATAATGCATATTTGTCGCAATTATATTTTCTCGTAAAAATGAGAAAAAGTGTAGAATGTTTTTGAAGTATCTTACATCTCTATCGCGAAAGTCTCCTCTAATATTCGAATTATATTTTGGAGTAGGTATATTACTATTAAATTTATATTTATTAATTAGGTATATATATGTTAAAATTTAAATATCGCAATAACACACACACACACGAGACAAAAAGAATGTTACTAAATAATAAAATTTGGAGTTTCAACAAATATATTAGCACATTATAGACTGAAGACGTATCAGTTTGTCTTTTATTGTCCAAAACAAGTTATTTGTTATTGATGAGTTCACTCATTTAAATTGTATGTCACTTTAAATATGAGTTTATTCATATTTGAAGCGACATACAATTTAAATAATTGTGCGATTGTTACAGCTTAAAGTTGATAAGGTTTTCATCATAAGATTTTTAGTTGTACTTATCCTTTACTTCTTATCGTGGTTTATTTGTGTCTGATCTTTTGTTTAACATAAACAAAATTTTGTTTCCGTTGAATTTTTTGTAATAAAAAATGGCTGATCACAGGCAGTTTTTGTATAAAATGTTCGGTCAACAATGTATCAATACGTTGCGATCACAATCATGTAATTCAAAATTGGAATCACATATCTCTGCTTATAGAATATCTAATAAATTTCATATCTGCTAATAAATCTCACCATCGCTTATTTATCTTTTCGTCGTCAAACAAACAAACGCCATTTTAGTTCCAAGATAGCGACGATAAATTTGTTATAACTGGGATATTCTTGTGGGGTGACGAGCAGCATGGGGAACATTAAATTTTCCAAGATTTATACGTTATTCGCGCGAGTAAAAGAATACTCATTACGCATTAAAGAGAGTTTAGGGCGAGATGCTTGTCTCCCATTCGGGAGCGCCAACTTTTATCTACGCTATACTCGAGTGGCCCAATGAAATCTTTTCCCTAATACGGGGATGAGGGAGAGCTTTATCTCTTGCTTTAAAGTTCAAAACTTCATCTGCGGTGGCAATTCCAAAATTTCCTCTTTAAGCTCGGATGGAGCGAACGTAAGCGTGCCCGTATCGATCGATAGTCTCTCTCGTGCTTCTTCTTTCTCTGTCGCTTCCTCTCTCCTATGCTCCTCTCTTCTCCACTCCCCCCCCCCCCTCACTCTCTCTCTCTCTCTCTCTCTCTCTCTCTCTCTCTCTCTAGGATGCGGCAATTGTGTACAACGTAACCAATGACGCAAAGCTATAACATGCACGCATGAAATTAAACGACGACGTGCGACGAATGTAATGTTAGTTTCTCGTGGGAATATCTAATTTTTATGAGCCCAGTAACATGTCATTGGGACAGCTTGTCTCACTGTGATACATGATACCAAAATAATATACTATTTTTGTCATCTCCACTTTAATTTCTCTTTCCTCTCTCTCTCTCTTTTTTTTTTTTTGATAAATAAACCCTGTATTCTACGTGTCGTCGATTTCTTGCTATAAAAATGCATCACTTCGCAGTCGCGTGATGTTTCGCTATATATTTCATAGTAATCTTATTTCATTAAAATATATATACGCCGAGATATTGCAGTAATTTGTATTCTTAAAAATGCAAACGACGTCCGCAAGATCAGCGAGATCCGAAATCCGTGGAAAAAAATCCCAATTCGCAGAGAGAACAAGCGTGGAGAGAGGGAGAGAGAGTATTATTTCACTTCCTTTTTTCTCATGCGGTTCCCGTCGCGTCAGCAGATTCACTGCGGATTTAACGATGAAATTGTTTACCGATCGTGACGCAATTAGTTCGGGCCCGGTGTTACTTTTATAATTCGAGATACATTGCGTCCGATATACATATCAATTGTACTAGCCAATGAAGCGTAAATTTATATTGGCGAACGAAATATTATTAATTGTTCGGTGCTTGTCTGAATGTATATATCGCTGTTTTCGAGCTTATTTAGCAAAAATAGCTACGAAAAGCGAGAAGAGGGCAGGAGAGGGAGAGGGAGAGGAGGGAGGCTGGGGGTGTATCACCACTATCGCCGCGGTGCGCAACGTCACGCACTTTTCTTCCGAATGCGGTTCACCGACCGTTCGGTCTCGCCGAACGATAACCGGACTCGGCGGAAAGGAGAGAGTTAACTGCTGCGGTCGCGTGACCAGGTAAGATTAGAGGCGCGGTTGCGTTTCGAAGTTAAGCCGACCCGGTTGCACTTGCCGCCGGAGTTAAACCGCCCGCATTTCGCTCGCCCTTATTTAGCGGTCGCTCCGCGTTCCGGTGCACTCTACCTTTTTACCTCGGGGGTGTATTTTTGCAAACTCGCTTTTCGCAAGACCCGGCGGCTGCGGCGGCGCATTTCGACACGTTCGCGTGAAGAGTAAAGAGCGGTTGCATGCGAGCATACATTTACATATATATATATCCGCGACACACGTGCCGTGCGCGCGGATCTGCGTGCGATCAATTTTCAGGTACCCTGTACCGTGACACTTTTAATTTATCAGTTTAATTAACGGTATTTATGGCCGCACTCGCGTCTATTTACTATGGAATCGGCGTCGCGGCGCTGCGCGTTTTCTTCGCATGCACTGCGTCTGTCTCTCCGAAAATCGTAAAACTGATAACATTATAATTTATGTATGTATAGGAAAACCGATAATAAAGATGGCTCTATGCAATGAATGGAAGTCGCAAATGAATTCCGATTTAAATGTTTTCTAGTATTAAATGGGTTTTCTCGCAGGTCAATGGAATAGCTGAACGATTCTTATATACTGCGATTTGGTATTTGTTATTTTAGAACAGTTATCCCCTTAATTTGACTATATTGAGCTAATTCATTTCTTTTTTAATTCGTTTATAAGCGATTTTCGTGCAATAAATGGGTGAAGAGAGAGCACGAAAAGAATGTTTAAATTTACATAAAAATAGTGCGAAGTAGGTACTGTGGAATTATATGCAACGAGAGTAAGAAACATAAACAAGACTTGTATTTCAGCGCCGCGCCATTCCGTTTTGTTTGCATCTCGAATTTTTCTAATGAATTCAGAATAACAATGACTTACAAACTACACTCGCGGAATTAATGATGTTTATCTCGTCGGTTGTATCATAAGTAGACCACGAATTAAGCGAAGAAATAACGTTACGCTCTTCTAGACGATACCAGAACTTTTGTACTTTTGCACTACATACACACACATGTTTTACGAAACAGTATAAAAGAATAAAGTGACTCGGCGGCGCCCTGTTAAATTGGGAATGGAGGATGGTCTGCACCACGCAGCCGAAAGGTCGAGCGGAACACGAATTTAATCAATTTCCGGCCGCACCGCAGCGACGCGACGCGGCCACGAGCGCAGCGATTTTAATTTATCAGTTTAATTAATGGGCATCTGGCGTACACAAAGTTGCCAATTAAAACAGTATCAATGTCATCGGGTCCCGCAAGTTCTTCTTTCGCATCGCCCGCGCCGTCGCCGCGCCGCGAATATAGAGTAGAAGCGGAAGCGTGGCGCCGCGCCGCGCTGCGCCGCGCTTGCATATTGCGGAATCCGCAGACAAGCGGCAGGATCCGATAAAGTGACTGAAATATCGCGGGTATGTGTGTATACTGCCTCGCAAACGTCGAACATCGGCGTCTGCTGCGCCTTGGACGGGAAATGCGCCGATATTCGGGAGGGCGAAAACGCGTACACGGCGGCAACACACATTCGTGTGCATGAATTTCTGGAAACGTTAATAATCTATAGGGATATAGGTCAAAAGTTACGAGGACGATGAAACGACGGGTGCGGGATTGCGAGCGCGATATACGACCACGCGCGAATTACTCTTGTTAACGTCGTACCGCGCCACGTATATGCGCGCACGTATGAGAACGAGTTGAAGCTGGTTTGCTATTAACGCATCTGATGATAATTAATCCCGCGCGCACGCCAACGTCCCGAGAGATACACCTTGCGTATCGCAATTTGTTTATGAAATGGAAAAGTTACATTGTGATGCAATCTTCGCTCAGCATATCGCCACGGCTTTCGCTAATTCCACATTAAAAATTCATGTAACCGATTTAATATTAAGTGGACATAATGCAACGTAATTGCTACAATCGGGAAATATTAAAGCTTGAAATTTGAAGATAATCTTTTTGAGAGAGATGTGAAGAGAGTAATGTTTTTGTATGAGATTTGTACTTTTTTCAGATATTGCGTTGATTTTTTAAGAAAATGTCGACTCTGAATTGATCAGAATTGAAGAATTTCTAAAAATCCTATATAAAAGAAAATACAGAGAAAATTTGGGGGATATCTTGTATATTAATGTAGATATTTGAAATGTTCTATTTTTCGGTATTACGCGCATGCTTTTTTGAGATGCACAGACGACAAAACAAGAATGCCAATAAAGATAAAAGTCATGTCAAACTGACCTTTCTATTTATTTCGTGAAAAGAAAAAGAATTTCGATATATTCGTAAAACGAAATTTCGCGTTGCATACGACATCAATCAATTCATGTAAACATATTAAAAATGTAAATGATTTTAAACGCCGGCATGATCAAACAGCTGGTAAAAAACGATCAATATTTGTTAATATCCGTGCAACGCATGGGTGTACTGTAACAAAAGCTCTCGTATTATAAGTTATAAGCGCGTAGAGACGAAAAGGAGATCGGTTTATTAAAAGGAACGCTGCTCTATCGTAAGAGAAATTTCTGTTATTTACATTTATTAGCAGACTTGCTCGTGCCAGCATCAAGTAAGCATCTCACTAATGCGGTATGCAGTGTGTCTTACCTTCTCTATTATGCACACGAGATTTATGATAGATCCTACGTCGACGTGATGCTCGTCGCTTCCTAATATAAACGCCTCTGGTATCACTATATTTAGATTGACGAAGTGTGACAGTATCCCTGCACTTCTCGAGACCTGGAAAATAAAAAATACAGCAACTGTGAATCATTTTGCAGAAAAAAAAAGAAATATAACGATTAACATAATGCGAAAAAAATTTTAACGTAAATATTGTTTTTTATAATTTTATAATGGTAAAGATGGCAAAATTCAATGACTTGTCCAACAAGATATATAAGAAATATTATATAGGATCCAAAATAAAATTTGAGAACAGAAAAAGAAGCGCAATATTCGCGCGAGTTCTTCAATATTTCTTTAATTTATTTTATTTTAACTTTGTGGAAAATGATAATATATATACCTACGGTAGTATACATATAGTTGGACCAAAACGAATTACATAAGACAAAAAAAAAAACGAAAATATTTCCACTGAAATATCGGACAGTCTCAGCATAGTAGCTACAAAGCTTCTACAATAAATATACAAGAGATTATTCGTTTAAAAATATTATTGACTGAAATATTTTTGATATTTTTCAGCAAATTGTAATAAACAGATTAATTAGTGCTTATTAATTGTAGAATCAAAAGCT
Source organism: Leptothorax acervorum (assembly GCA_035220615.1). NCBI lineage: Eukaryota > Metazoa > Arthropoda > Insecta > Hymenoptera > Formicidae > Leptothorax > Leptothorax acervorum. The sequence goes on from JASTWQ010000019.1 coordinate 616,719, forward strand.
TTGTTAACAGTCATATTCATGTATTTATTATAAATCAATGTAAAAAATTTATTGTTTTAATTTTTGAATAGCGAGAGCACTTTAGATAACTTGTCACGATTTAAAGATATTTTATATACTTTTGGTCATAGAATATATGCTTCAGAATATGCAAACGCACAATACGAAAGCTGTGAGTGAGCATTAATTCAACGGGTTTCGAGTGCATGGAAATCGGCTTATCGAAACTTTGTCCGAAAATGTGTTGTAACTCAAAATACCGGGTTTTTCAGTGCAGTCCTTTAAATATTTCAACGTAAAACTGAGTGCTTTCCTAGTAGTTTCAACCTTTTTTCAGCAAAAAATCTTAAAAAAAATGGATGAATATAGCATACATATATAAATTATACCTATATAAATTTATATTTTTATAAGAATTTAATATGTTTATTAATAATTAAAAAATTATCAGTTTCCAGCAATTTTTCTCGTTACGCTGATCTACATTTAATGACATTTAATTGCACAAAGATGTATACGAACAGTATAAGTATTGCATTTATTTAATGAAACAGAGAAGTCGTTATCTTAATGAAGAAAGACGTACATATATATTGTATAAATATTATAAAATTTTATTTTAGCACTGTTACTTTATGCTTTGATAAGAATGCTTTGAAGAGAAAAACAAAGAACCAAATAATTTACTTGTGTTTTCTATATTTTTGGAGGTGATGCAATACTTTTGTTCGGGGTATTGTATCATCTCAATATTACAACCAATGTGAGAAAAAAAAGATTAAAAGGAAAAAGAATATCGTATCGATCTTTCCAAAAATCTTCTCAACATCTATAGGAAAGACAGAAAAGAATTATCTCACGAAACGTGACTGAAATCATAATTTAAAACGTTAATGTCGCTTTGCGAAGAATCCATTCTCAAATTTTATACTTCTTCCTTATACAATTTCGCTAAAACAACGCGAGCAGAATATTATCGCTGCACCGTTTTCTTTCCACTTCATCTTTCGGTGATATTCGGGAAACAACGCGGTTCTTTTTTTCAAGCGCATTCGCTTGAAAAACCATTCCTCTATCCCGAGTACCGTAGGATGTCGCCGGATATACGTATGTCGTTTTAGTGCGCCGGGATGCTGCGGAAAGAGGGAGAGAGAGGGAGAAAGAGAGCGTGCAGATGCAGCGAACTCCGCGAGTCTCCGGGAAAGTTTTGCCGCAGGACAATGGTCTCCGTAGGTAGGTAGGTACACGTAGGTAGGTACGCCGCGCTCATAAAAAAGCATTATGCGAGTTTGAGAAGTGTATCGTTCCGCTGCCAACTTGGACGAGTGCCGGTCGCCTCCGACGCGACGCGCGAAACTTTCTTCTTCTTCTTCCTCTTCGCGTTTCGCTACGAGCGGCGCGGCCGCGGCGGCGCGCCGGACTGTGCATCCCCGAAACACATCTCTGCGCATCGTGCGCCTGTACGGGCGTCGGCGGTAAAAATGTCACCGCGAATAAATATACAGTTGGATGCTGGCTGATGGTATTTTTTTCTTTTTCTCTTCTTCTTTTTTTTCAAACGCTATACGCGCGCGCCTTCTGGCCGCGTATACATTGCGGTTATGAAACGTCATGAAACGCCTGGCTGCTCTCGCCGTTCTCCGCTGCTTCTTCTTTCTTCATTTTTTTCATTTTTAGAGGAATATGCGACGGAGAGAGAGGGAGAGAGAAAATCTCGACTCGTTGTACACGCGTTGTAGATCCACCATTGTCGCGCGCGGGTGTATAATCGCATTAATAAAACGGTATATTCTATGGGCGACGCGTTATAATAGCGGCGCAAAGTCTTGTGTGCTTTTGCATGACAAAGGAGAAAATTGACAAGCGCTGATGCTCTTGTTGTCACGCCAGCGGTGGATGGGTCACTCCCGCGGTACAAAAGAACCGTGGATAGGAGACGAGAGCCCAGTTAATTAAATCCCTGTACGTTTAACTGTCTTGAAAAATCTGTTATCCGGTAAAACGGTGTATCTGTCGGCTATGAACCCAGACGACAAGCAATAACGAGTAATCGTTATTCCCCACGGCTATAAGGTATGGCAGCATTTTTTAATCGACTGATATTTCTATTATCGCATTTTTATCATTTGTTTTCAATCCAAGTGCATTTCGATTAAAAATAATTCGTGCCTTTTCTCGCCGGTTGAAAAATTCTTCTCGATCCTGCTAGCGATTTTAAGATTAATTCTATAAAAATATAATTATATATAACAATGTTTCCGTTTTTAAATGATAATTCATTAATCTCTCGTTTCGGTCGCGTTGGAAGTCTAAAGATTCTAGATAAAGATTGGTTAAACACGCGCGCATGTCAGCTGTTTACGTGTATGATTGTCGAGTCAGTGATATCTATTGTCTGTATGTTTATTGTCTACGTGTCTTTCTTTATTTATTAATATCAAATCATAACGATCGCGGAAAAGTTAGTCGTCCTCGTGCGGTGAAAGAGAAAGCAAAGCTGAAACCGACGTTCACTGTGAGAATTAATTGTGCGAATTTTGTCAAATCCAAGACTAATTTGTTATATTATAACAATTATAAATATTTTAACACAATACGCGATTATTTAATTATTGCCGTGACATATTCGTGAACAAGAAGGCCGACTTCAGAATGATCGAGGGTTTGCGCCGCATGAAGTACAGAGCGCGAATTTGCGGCTACCCAATGCAATACTATATTTACAGTGATACACTCGCTCACTTGGCCGGCGGACTCCATAAATACGATGCAGTTGCGCGTATCTTGCTCTCGCTACCTCTCGGCGTAAAATAAACGGTGGCGCGGTCAACATGCATGCAAAATCGTGCGAATTAAAAGTATGTGCGTTCTGATTAATCGGTCGGCACGCGACGCGTGCTTACCCTCCCACGATCTCGATCGGAGAGTGCGCCGCATATTGCGCCGCATCGACCGCGCCCGAGCGTCGCGAGTGACGTTTATTTTCATCGCGCTTGAATAACGGCAGATAAATTTGCGAAGGAAATATTACCGCGCGCGCGTGCTTTTCTCACGAAATTTTATCTTGCCGCGGCTGAGCGTCGCTATAAATGTTGCGCCATGAATTTTGTCCGCGGCGGACGACGGAGCTTTTTTGCCGGCTTTTCAAGATAAAATCGCGGACCATCTGGCGCGGATATGCGTTTACAATTACCGCCGCGTTGCGAATTGCCTATGTAAATGTCGTTCGTCGCGTTCTCGCGTTTCGAACTGAACCGCGAGGTGTTTTTTTTTTTTTCGTTCGCGATTAATACACGAGCCGCGTCGTGCTGGCTCGGAATAACCCTCCAGCGAGGATTATCGACCTCGTGTATCGTTCGTTTCCTCTCTCTTTCATCCCTTTTTTCCCCCGCTGCCTCCGAAAAACGCTGCACGGATACTCTTATTTGACGCGAAGTGGGGATAAAAAAAATTACGTCTGTCACGGATCGGGCCGTTCGAAAATCTCCCAATTGTACGGAGGAGAGTCGAGCGTCCCGGATTTTCAGTGGTAAGGCTCGGGCATATATCAGCCGGGGCCTCGTTTCCCCCTTCGAAACGTTTCACGGAAATACGCTCTTTGCGTCGGCCATTTCACCTCAGCACAAATATATCAGAGAGGTTCCTTATATGGGCATACGGCTCGATGTGTTCGTGGCAGATGCGATTATCACAGATTGACCTTTCCACAATAATGCGTTTTGCCATCCATTTCTCTTATTCCATTTATGTGAATTTTGCAAAAAATTTCATCTACGACAGACAAATTTATTTAATACGCTTTCATATAACAATTCCACTTCATCTCGCTGTTTTGTTTAACTCACGTATTAAGATTTGTTATCTACCAGATATACTATATTCTATTTTTTAATTCCCATGTAAATTGTACACGTTTCTTAGAGAATATATATATATATATATATTTGGAATGTGAGATGGAATATAAAAATATATGATAAATTATAATCAATATTGCAGAAATACAAATATGTATGGAACTCAAAAATATGAAATTCAAGAAATTTATCATAATATAATATATCGATAGAGTAGATATCTCTCTGTATTTACATTATTTTTGTCACACGTGCTTCCTGTATAGTGGCAAGTATTATATAAATTTATTTTTTCCCTTTTTAAATATTTTATAAATTTGTTCTATAAAAATTTGTAAAATAAAAAATATAAATTTTACTCATTTATTTATTGCTTTTGGTCTCATTTCATTTGATCCTTTTTCTCGTATTTATTAGTTATAGCCGCGTAATAATTAAAAATATCTCCCGTTACGGGAAAATATTTTTCATGTAACCGGTTTCACAGCTGCTAGAGGTTTCGTAATCATGAAAATCCATAGGTATGACTTTCTCATTCGTCCCCGATCGTTCTCTCCTCCCATGCGTTGATTAAAAATTTCCATGTCTACAGCACCAGTAATTCATATGCTTGCTCGCGTGCTTGAAAGTAGTAGCGAACCGCAAGTTTTTCATTGCAATATTCTTACTTAATGCTGTATATAAAACTTACCGTACCGCGCTAATACACAACGGACACGCGCAAATTAGATTAATGAAATTCGGTTTAATCAGTCGGATTATTACCTTTACAGTACATTAGCTATTTATTTGTTATTCTGAACGCGAGGATATCAATAAATAATTCAGTATTTATTAACGACTATACTCTCATATATTTAATTGGAGCCGCATGTGTTTCGAAAATTCTTCGTTTTCTTTTTAATCCGATTAAGTGTGGCGTGATAGTGGCGTGACGTAAATTATATACTGAAAATTGGAAATGTTTCTGGGGCAACAAATCACGTTCAACGCATTTATTTGTTTTCCTGAATTACCGCAATTTTTATTTTTTATTTCCGAATGCACCGAGAGCATCGTGCGTCAATTTCTTTTTTTTTTTTAACAAAAGAAGTCATTCCTCTCTCATATAAAAAACATGTATATTTCTATTATCTTCAAAATAAACCACCGATGTTTCTCTGTTCTCATAGTTGAAGCTACGGAAATAATAATTTGTGGAAACATATCCTTGTTGCTCATAACCTTTATGGTTTCGCCGGACGTGGTGTACAGCGTATATTTTCACAATAAAACTTGTTCTATCTTACGCTTTTTCGCGCTCGTTTTCGTGCATTTAACGCGGCTAACGTCACGGGCAAGTACCTCCAGTACCAAGAGAATGCCTTTCTGTTGCGGAGTAAAAGCCAGAGAGTACAATTTAACAATCTCTTCGTTAAAGAAAAAGAGGAAGTAATCGAAACTCATGATCATCCCTGTCTTTGACTGTCGGTTACAATATCCCTTTGTCTTATCTAAGACGCCAACAATTCGCGTGCAATTTGTGTCTTTATTTCTTAGTTAACTTTATTTTCAAATTGTTCGTAAAAGAACAGTAACGATGCTATTGGAACAAATGTAATTTCCTCGTCCGGTTACTGTTCTTATTCTTTGCAATACGACTTCGTTCTACAATCACGTTCACATGTCAGTTCCTATATCAGAAAGCGTCCAATGAAAAACGTCAGTTTCTTCCAGAAAGCGACGTAAAATATTCAATGCATAAATACAACGTCCAACGTCCTCATACGTCGACTTGTGCGGGACGGCTGACCGCAAAGAAAAGGAACATGGAAAAAGCGCGGGTACGTTGGAAATCGGCGACGTCATCGTCGCCGTCTCCTGTCGTAATCCAAAGTTCTTTTCTTCACCGGCTTGTCAAACACACGGGCCGAAAGTGTCACCTGTTTGCCGTGGGGCGCGATGTATACGCGTTTCGTACTGAAATGCTATTTGCACGAGCCGCTTTAGCCCGTGCTTATCGCGTAAACAAGCGCGCGTCAATCCCGCTTAAGGGGCTACGCATTTTGACTCTTCAGCCAAGAATTTCTCCGGTGAACTGCAAACGTAATTCTGACAATTTCGTAACAATGTTAATTTGTCGACAAATCATGATTTGCTAATTAAACACCGACAAACAAGAACTTCAGCAGAAATATTTAATGTAATAATAATTAATCCCGAACGTATAGCATGTTTATTTTTAAAAATATGTGTCAGTTTTGAGCAAAATGTGCCCGATATGTAGATAAGTTACGGCATATGCGTCTCTCTTACCATAATGCCAGATCATCCTCTTATGTATGTTTTATGCCGTACCGCTAAGCACCTGTCTCGATCGTGCTTACGTTGGAGCTTTCCGCAGAGCGCGAGGGGGTCATAACTCGCGCCACGGCGTACCGTGGCACGTTCGTGTCCGATGATATACGTAATGACGTTCGACGACGTGTCAAACGGCGCGTGGACGATAGCTTCGCGGACGTAAAGCCGTTTCGGGGAGTCGAGTCGAGCTGGCGTGAATAGCGACAGCCAACACGCACGCATACAACAGAGCTGTAATTTGTATGAGTCTCACGCAAGAGGTTTCGGGTGACCGTGATACGCGAGGGTAAACTTTCGCATGCCATTGCTTCTAATTTCGATACAGGCGCTAAATCGTCCTTTCCGTAAACTCGCTTTCTGTTCGTGAATCCATATATGTTAACGTAACAACGATTGGACGGGATAAAGCGGGAAAAGGGTCCTGAGAGGAGCAAAAACTGCTTTGGTGAAAGAACAAAAGAATCATTGTTTGTGTTAGCATGTCTTACAATACTTAAGCATCGTTTCTTTCTGTGACCTAATAATATTGATATATCATGTATATTAACGTATTAGTTCTATTTTTCTTCTCGATGTGACATGATGACAATCGGGAAGTTGCTGAAATTAAATAGCTATTTTTATGTAATAAAAATGCACAAGACAAAATGAATTAAACATATTTTGTAGAAGAAATCTCTCATTTTTATTAGCATAGTGCAAAAAATATATGTATTCACGAAATTGTAAAAATAAACATCATAAAAAGCCAAAAATTTGGTTGCACAGCTTCAGTGATACACGTTCGGAAAATCTCGACATGGATGGCTATTTCTATGAAACAAATTTGCCTGGAATTTTTTGAAGGTACAGTTATTAATATTAGCAAATATAATCAATTGTTTCCAAAAGTGTCTTGAGTCATTATTTATCATTTAGAATTTAGATTCAGTCATCATTTCAAAGACACTGAATCGTATAACCAGTCGAATTGTTGGCCCTTGCTAATAATATTTATTTTTACATAATATGTAAATTTTTTTTGCACTAATAAAAATGTCAAATTTCTTCTACAATGTACTGTTTATTCATTCAGTTCACTCTGTCCACTCGTTTGTCCATAACAATCATTTGGTTTCAACAATTTCCCGATTGTTATCCTATATCTAATTCTATTGGATTGTTATATTTATTAAATTGATAAAATCATTTATTCTTTTCTATCATTTTTACATTAACGTGTAGCTATACACAGGTTTTACACTAGCCAACAAAATTATCGCAACACTCAGTTTATATCAAAATTTTGCATAATTTCAAATAAGCGTATCTCCGCGAAAAATGGTCGTAGTTGAAAATTTTTTTTCATTTTAAAGGGTAAAGTCTCTACTTTAAGAAACCACCGTTAGATTTTGATTTCATTCTCTCCCCCTTCCGTCATCTCTTTAAAAGTAAGGACGTGTTTTTTCTCCAAAAAATTGCACAGTTTGACGCACTCTACGGGGTGAAATAAATTGTTTTCGCAAATGTCATGATAACTATCGTAAAATATGGACTTTTACCTGCAAATTAAAAAACAATTGAGGTCTGTACAATTTTTTTTCGCGGAGTTACGGCGTCTCAAAGGAAGGTGGGCAAAAAAGGCCGATTTTTGCCTAAAAAGTGCAACGTGTAATCTTATGTTTTTTAAGTCACTGAATACGATGCTGGCATTTTTATCCGTCTAAACCCGTGGAAAAATGATCAAAATTTGCTTTAAAGGGGTCGAAATAAGTCACTTTTAATTTAACTTAAATCACTTTTAGCTTAAAAGTGACTTATTTTGACTCTTTTAAATAAAATTTTGATCACTTTCTCACGGGCTTAGACGGACAAAAATGCTACCATCGTATTCAGCGATCCAAAAAACGTAAGATTACGTACGTTACACATTTTAAGCAAAATCGGCCTATTTTATCCACCTTCCTTTGAGATGCCGTAAGTCCGCGAAAAAAAATCGTACAAACCTCAATTTTTTTTAAATTTGCAGGTAAAAGTCCATATTTTACAATGGTTGTCATGTCATTTGCAAAAAAAATTTATTCCACCCCGTAGAGTGCGTCAAACTGTGCAATTTTTTGGAGAAAAAACACGTAATTACTTTTAAAGAGATGGCGGAAGGGGGAGAGAATGAAATAAAAATCTAACGGTGGTTTCTTAAAGTAGAAACTTTACCCTTTAAAATGAAAAAAAAATTTTTTAACTACGACCATTTCTAGCGGAGATACGCTTATTTGAAATTATGCAAAATTTTGATATAAACTGAGTGTTGCGATAATTTTGTTGGCTAGTGTATATGCAAAAATTAACGCTTGTGGCCGGCTATTTTTCGTACAAGCCAATTCAACGTGAACAAAATTTCGTTTATAATATACAAAAGATGAGAAAAGCAACAACCACGACAAGAAGTGAAGGATAAGCACAATTATATAAATCCTGTAGTAAAAACTTTATCAATTTTAAGTTTTAACAACTTGGCATAATGATTTAAGGAGGGTGGTTGCTCAAATCAAATGATAAGAATTAGTTCAAATTTGTGGAGGATATTCGTCCATGGGAATCTGTCGTCCATACCAAAATGGAAGACAATTGTCTACATGGTTGTCGAGTAATTAATTATTGAATTATTGCGCTTTTAACACTTTTGCGTGTATAAGAGTATATCAAAATGATAAGAATTAGTTCAAATTTATAGAGGATATTCGTCTATGGGAATCAGTCGTCCATGCCAAAGTTGAAGACAATTGTCCGCATGGTTGTCGAATTATTAATAATTAAAGTTGTAAATTTCAATAATTAATAACTCGACAACCATGCAGACAATTGTCTTTAACTTTGGCATGGACGACTGATTCCCATAGACGAATATCCTCTATAAATTTGAACTAATTCTTATCATTTTTTTTTTAGCGGATTTGAGCAACCACTTGAAGACAATTGTCTGCATGGTTGTCAAGTAATCAATTATTGAAATTATACTCTTATACATCGGGCAAAACATTATACATAGCAAAAATATTAAAAGTGTAAGCAACGCGTAAGTGCGAGCAATGCGAACACATCTATAAACTTTCCCCTCTTGCCGTGCCGCCTACCTGCCGCTCAGCGGGACCCCAACCAACCTCCTTAAATTTAAATTACATGATGCTTTTCCAAACACGAATGAATCCGTTATTGGTTAATAACGTTCGGACAAGAAAAGACGATCTGATACGTCTCTAAATAATAATGTTTCAATAAACGGAAAAAATACGGATAAATTTTTTGATCTATTTAATACTTCCGAAGGTCTATCTATGGAATCGGATAAAAGCAGTAGATATTATATGTTATTTTATATTTTACGTCTCGTAAATGTTTGACGCATATACGTGGAATAAATGTTATAAAACTAAACAAAATGTTTATTCATATAAATTATATATAAACACACTTTTTCAGAGAAAAATAAACGAGGATCTAACGAAGCTATGGTGGATGCGAGGTCAACGCGATGTCGTTGGCCGGGTTAATAATTTATTCTGGCCGCTTCGCTGATATAAGTATTTATATAAAAAAAGTTAGGTCGATGTCGATCGATGTTATCGCAAGTTCCTTCGGAGAGTGAAAAGCTCAACCAGGATATATCTGAAGCTATTAATTACAGAAACGTCAAGCCCAGGAGGGTCAAGTTGTCTCGAGATAGAGGTCAGACGCGAAAGATCCGCGTAAATGCCGCGCACACAGTGACCGGTTTAATCTTTTTATCTTTAGAACTGTGCAGCAGTAGTCCCCCGCGCTATTTATAATCCATAGGTACTTCAGGGAATTGGTCCGGGCACCTGTTTCGAGGTGTGACACGTGAAGTCCTAGAAAAAGGCCGCGCCACGCCGCACACGGCAGGGCGTTTCATCTAACGTACCATCTGTATTACTTGACGTCGTACTTTCTTCCTGTGAAACGGGATGCAATACTCCGGGCGTCCAAACGCGGACGTGACAGACGACAGATTGGCCGGGATACTTACGTCGATAAGAGGACGGGTCCACGGGCTGTATGAGAAGCGCGGAACGTTCCGCAAATACGCGCTGCTACTGCGAGAAAATGGGAAAAAATTGTATACCTTCGAGCAGAGAGACGTATATTTTCTTGTTTTTCGCCATAACGTCGCGCCCATCATGCACGTAATGACATGTCATTTGTAAACCGAATATAGTCGGGCGTTATCGTGGAAGTCACACGAAACTTCAGGGTTGCGAAACTGGTAATTAAGAAATTAAGAAATCATAAATCAATTTTGATTGGTGAATTAAACAATTTTTAATTCACAAATCAAATTTGATTCGTGAATTACACAGGCTTTAATTCATAATTCATATTTGATTTGTGAATTACACAACTTTCAATTCGCAAATCAATTTTAATTTTTGAATTACACAGGCTTTAATTCACAAATAAATTTTGATTCGTGAATTACAAAAGTTTTAAATCAGAAATCAATTTTGATTTGTGAATTACACAGGCTTCAAATTACAAATAAATTTTTATTTGTGAATTACACAGGCTTCAAATCACAAATAAATTTTGATTCGTGAATTACAAAAGCTTTAAATCATAAATCAATTTTAATTTGTGAATTGCACCGGCTTTAATTCATAATTAAAATTTGATTTGTGAATTACGCAGGCTTTAAATCACAAATCAATTTTTATTTGTGAATTACGCAGGCTTTAATTTATAATTAAAATTTGATTTCTGAATTACACAGGCTTTAATTCACAAATAACTTTTGATTTGTGAATTGCATTGGTTTTAATTTATAATTAAAATTTGGTTTGTTAATTACACCGGCTGTAATTCATGATTCGTGTTTTAAAGCTGGTATAATTCACAAATCAATATTGAATTCTGATTTACAGGTCTTTAGGTTACAAATTATTTAATATTTACTTGTAAGCTAAGACTAAAATAAACCATAATTACATATTAAATTATTGTGTACATATTACCTCTAATTAACAATTCAGATTTGAATATTATTAATTAAAAGGTTTCACTAATTTAAAACTTACAATTAAAGTAAAAAATATATAATTTTTCTGTCTACGTGGCCTAGGTCGCCGATGACAGCACCCATGCAGACAGTGCGCTTTGTAGTTTTCGGTATCTAGGTGTTCCAAATCCTCGAATTTGATGTCTACGTTTCCCAAGTCGCCAATGATCTTTTTTTCGAAATTAATACAACCATTTATTTCATATCACAAATTTACTATCGTAGTCATGTAATAAAAAAAAACGGAGAGGAAGAGGACATTTAAAGAAATAACTAACATCCAAATTTCTCTATAAATTTGTATTTTCTTATATTGAAAAATATGCACATGGTCTCACGACTTATATAACATTATGTAAAATAAATTAAAGATAATATTGCAATTAAATATGTATATATATATATAATATTACAAATATTTACATATAGAAACGCATTATTTAATATTGTGTATTGTTGTAATTATTAATTATGTTGTCTTTTTATATTTGCTTGTATAATTTTTATATTGATTTAAAAAATGTATTGTTTCTTTACACCTAAGTGATACGAATTGCAAAATTCCAAACAATGTTTCATCAAAAATATATTTTCGAAGGTTCTATCCAAAACCTGAAACGTGGGAATTTACAAGTTACGAATGGTTTAGTATTCCAGAGTTATTTTTTTTTTAAGTAATAAGACATACAAGTTTTGATTTATAGTATCTTCGTCCTTCTAAATTAATAAAAATAAAAAAATTATTATGAAAAAAGGGATTGTAAAATAGTTATTATTTTTTTATGCAAGGAAAATGGCGAATACTCTGCCAAGGAAGGTAAAAAATTTATTTTACATAATTTTTATTTTGGAAAACGGATTAAAATTAAAAATTATTATAAAAAAAGGGATTAAAGAATAGTTATACATTACATTTTTTATATGCAAGGAAATGGCGAATACTCTGCCAAGGAAAGTAAAAAAATTTTCATCAATATAAATTTTAAATCAATATAAAAAGTATACAAGCAAATATAAAAAGACAACATAATTAACAATTACAACAATACACAATATTAAATAATGCGTTTCTATATGTAAATATTTGTAATATTATATATATATATATATACATATTTAATTGCAATATTATCTTTAATTTATTTTACATAATGTTATATAAGTCGTGAGACCATGTGCATATTTTTCAATATAAGAAAATACAAATTTATAGAGAAATTTGGATGTTAGTTATTTCTTTAAATGTCCTCTTCCTCTCCGTTTTTTTTATTACATGACTACGATAGTAAATTTGTGATATGAAATAAATGGTTGTATTAACTTCAAAAAAAAGATCATTGGCGACTTGGGAAACGTAGACATCAAATTCGAGGATTTGGAACACCTAGATACCGAAAACTACAAAGCGCACTGCCTGCATGGGTGCTGTCATCGGCGACCTAGGCCACGTAGACAGAAAAATTATATATTTTTTACTTTAATTGTAAGTTTTAAATTAGTGAAACCTTTTAATTAATAATATTTAAATCTGAATTGTTAATTAGAGGTAATATGTAATACACAATAATTTAATATGTAATTATGGTTTATTTTAGTCTTAGCTTACAAGTAAATATTAAATAATTTGTAACCTAAAGTCCTGTAAATCAGAATTCAATATTGATTTGTGAATTATACCAGCTTTAAAACACGAATCATGAATTAAAGCCGGTGTAATTAACAAACCAAATTTTAATTATAAATTAAAACCAATGCAATTCACAAATCAAAAGTTATTTGTGAATTAAAGCCTGTGTAATTCAGAAATCAAATTTTAATTATAAATTAAAGCCTGCGTAATTCACAAATAAAAATTGATTTGTGATTTAAAGCCTGCGTAATTCACAAATCAAATTTTAATTATAAATTAAAGCCGGTGCAATTCACAAATCAAAATTGATTTATGATTTAAAGCTTTTGTAATTCACGAATCAAAATTTATTTGTGATTTAAAGCCTGTGTAATTCACAATAAAAATTTATTTGTGATTTGAAGCCTGTGTAATTCACAAATCAAAATTGATTTCTGATTTAAAGCTTTTGTAATTCACAAATTAAAATTTATTTGTGAATTAAAGCCTGTGTAATTCAAAATTAAAATTGATTTGCGAATTAAAAGTTGTGTAATTCACAAATCAAATATGAATTATGAATAAAGCCTGTGTAATTCACAAATCAAATTTTAATTATAATCTAAAATTTAGAGTAATTATAATTCAAAATTGATTTATGAATTATTTTTGAATTAAATCGGAAATTGATTTAATTATTTGCAACCCTGCACGAACTTCAAACCGTATAATCAATGTACTCGGTTATATACCTTGCTGCCTGCCTTTTCATTTGCATAGCGGGAAGAAACTAGAGTCTAGACATGCTACGAGCACGAGTTTATTCCTCAGGCATCTTTTGGATATATACGTCTTGATATATGGCTAATGGTACTTCTTACGTGTACCTACGAATTTTTACACGTACCATTGAGAAATAAGAGAAAATTGTCAGCCGCTCGTGGGAAAACGACGGGTACCGGGCTAGAAAATATAACGGCCAACGGCACGTTAATCAATTATGTCGTAACGTTAATAAATCCCGCGCAACATGATTATAACAACAACGAGCGTTTTAAAGAAACCCACGAGAAAATCCATTATAAAAATCTCTCTTAGCCATTCAAGACGCCGGCTGGTGCTACGGCCATTAATTACAGACGTCCTATTAACACGTATTTCAGCCCCAGAAGCAGCGGCGATGGCCACAATATCCTGCTTTTTGCGCGTCGTGCTATCGTCATTCCACGGTCTCGCGAGGGATGCGGGGAGAGGAGGATGGACCAGCCTGGTCTGGCTCGCGAACCGCGCGTCCCTCGAATTTCGGGACTGTTTAGAATGGTACGACTCGCTCGGGGAATGAGAGCCCTGGCATAAAAGCTCCGGTCATAATGAGTTCTTTCCGCCGCCTCCGTGCTTTCGCCTCGCGAAAAAGGGAGGAGAGAAAGGGGAAAAAAGAGAGGCGATTTCCGCGCGCATAAGCCTCGAAGTAAGCCGCGTCGACGTGGAAACACACAGCGGAGTGCCGGTGGGTAGAGAGAATAGCGAGAGAAACGCGAATACGACGGAGCCTGACGGTTTGCCTGGCTCAACTTATTCGTCATTTTCGTCGCGCGGGGCCAACAACCATCGCCGGAGCCTCTTTATTGTGCACCGCAACGACGGCCGGGAATTGCTGCTGCTGTGACCTCATGTCGACGACGCGTCGCACACCACGTGTCGACGGGACGTTCGATTATATCGCGCCGCCAACGCAAATCCGGGGCCCCTATTTATTTTTAATCGAGGCAGGACAAGCGTGGGAGAGCGCGCGCCGCTCTTGTGATTAACGCGCTCCAGATTCGCCGATCAGAGGAATCGCGCTCGATAGGTGTGTGCGGTATACACTTGATCGAAACGAAAAGTGGAATGGGTCAACAGTGTCTTCTGTTACGGGCAAAAGCGCTCACATATGCTTTAAACCCCGAGAATTAAACGTGAAATCCTATCGCAAAAGATGTTTTATTTGTTCCTATTATCAAGGTAAAATTGGAATTTACGAAATTAACCAATTGAAATCGCATAACGAATCTGATTCGTGATGTATACTTATGTCCAAATAGAAAAATAACGAGTTATGACTTTCTACGATGCAATGGATAGTTTTACAAAATTTAGGGCCGGTTGTTCCAACCTGTTGGTAAACTAACTAATAGTTAAATCATATGTATATCTTTGTCTAATTCGAAGGAAAAACAAAGACATATATATGATTTAACTATTAGTTAGTTTACCAACGGGTTGGAACAACTAGCCCTTAATTTAAAAAATTGATATTTTTTGAAAGTTATATTAAGTTGCAACATTCTTGAAAAAACATTACATTGTATGGAAAGTTATACACAAGGTATATACATATTTTGAATTTAACCCATTAATATCGTTTTTATTTCCCGAAGCCAGAGAGCAGCATTTATTGATTACAAGCGTACAATTGGGTACATTTCTTAAGACATTTCGTCTATTGTCAAGAATCCAACTAAATTATGTAAAGTCTACTCAAAATATAACAAAAGATTTGAAATGACATGAAAATGCAGACTTAATAGCCTTACATGTCCCGGAATATTTCAAAAGCGACATTGAGCTCGATACGATATCGTATAATTTTTTTAATGACATAATAAAAAAATCTTCTCATGCTTTTTAGTAATTTTATATTTTACTTTATATAGTAAAAAAATGATTATCAGTGTGAATGCTTTTGCAATCAATGTCCCATCGCGTTTATTTTCTCTTTTTTTAAATAAATCTTGGAAAGCATTCTTGCTCTTTTCACGAGTTTTAACGAGATTCGTGTAACGATTATTACTTTCCTTGCATGATAAATTATTCGAATTAGTTATTCTCGATAAAATTGTTCGGGCAGCTTTGAAGAGTAATACGTCCCATCAACGAATCTGATCGGTTATTGAATGTTTGACTCGGTCGAGACACGGACAATGATCGATAGAACATCACGTTACACGTTATTAAAATACTTTAGCGATGGCTGTACAGCGATTTATCTTGGCCATCGTTTTTCAGGGGGGAGAAAGGGGGAACACGGGATAAAAAAAACGTCTCCGGCTCTTCTCTCGTCACTTGCCGCGAAAGTCACCGGTATTGCATGGGTCACTGGTATATAGGGCGCGTGTCGATCGTTACAAAGTCACAGCCGGTACTCACAGGACGTACCAATGACGAGTTAACGGGAAAGAGGATTGGACTTCCTGCAGTTCGTCGTGGTGATTCGAAGGTGAAACGAGCAGCGAAACATTTTCATTTCCCCGCAGGGTTCAGAATAACGACGCGCCAACGTCCTGAACTCCGCCACTCTCTTGTTAGCCCAGTTAAATCCGAGGTAGAGTTAATTCGGTTTGTTCCACGGTCAGGAATCTGGGGAACCTATTGGACTTTGCTTTACGTGACTGACCGTTCTGACAGTAGCAATTTCTTGGCAGACGCACGGCGAGAAAGTCATCGTGAGAGCTTTGACGAAATCCCATGTTACGCGCGGGATTAATCCGCGAAATTAACTTGATTATCATTTCAGCAGCCATTTTTCGTTTTGATCGGATTAAGACTTTAATAAGAGAAATGCCCATTGTCGTAGAAAAATTAATTTATTCCTACGTTTACTAAATGTATATCAAATTTTTCAATAATTGATGAAAAGCAACGTTATCTAATGCATATTGAATTAACAACCAAAAGAAAATCTTCAAATTAACATGTTCGTTATCGTTGTATTATTTTTAAAACCGATTCGGTAGTTTTGATCAATTTAATACATATCTCTTAGATTATGTAAGAAAACTCTCTTTTTATTGACACGCATACGTGATGTTAATCTGATGAAAATCGTGTATGTGACATGTTAAATCAACTTACTACTGATATTGATCGTCACATTGCATGTAGCACATTATTTCTGCAAGA
Organism: Leptothorax acervorum; assembly: GCA_035220615.1. Taxonomy (NCBI): domain Eukaryota; kingdom Metazoa; phylum Arthropoda; class Insecta; order Hymenoptera; family Formicidae; genus Leptothorax; species Leptothorax acervorum. The sequence continues at coordinate 633,514 of JASTWQ010000019.1, forward strand.
ATGTAAAATTTAACTACGACATTCGACACTCATGAAAGTAATTCGAAATGGCTCGAAAGTGTTTTGCCGTGCCTAAGCACATAGACTAATATAACAATGTCGTTATTTAATATCCGAATCGACGGGATGGTATTACGAATTACGTAAACTTAACAACACGATCGAATAACGCAGAGGCAAAGACGAGTATTCAGTTCCGACCTTTGGGATCGCGGACTGTAAGGCGATTTCTGGACTGTTGAGAAGTTAAACAGGTATAGGTAAATCCTGTCTGTCAACTTTACGCTCATTAGTAAGCCGACAAGGGGCCTGTGATGTCGTGAAACGCACCGTTGGAAACGCGAAGGGATTGCGGTATCTACGAGAATACACACAACCACACTGTCACGCATGTGAATTGTCGTCAGTCTCAGGCTTTTCGCTAGGAAACGGTGCACGGACGAAGTCATCTGCTTTAAACGGTCAGTGTATCGACGTGGCAGGTGCAACCCTAGCGATATTTAAAGCGCACTTAGTTGTTTATCGCGACGTGTAATTGTGACAGCTACTTCTTCCGAATGCCGTTCGAGAACAATGTATTTTTGTACACGGACGACGATGCGCATGTACTTTTAGTCCGCCCTGGTTATAAATAGACGATCCTTTTCCATTCGCGATAGAAAATTCCGGTGCAAACTCAAATAAACTTAACCCTTAAGTGCGCAACTTTGCATATATGCAAAGTGACTTTTCAATGCTCCGTGTACTCTCTCTTATGAAGTTCGAACTGAAAACGCGCAGCTTTGCGCATCTGTAAAAGGCCTTCTCTGGCCTTTCTGGCTCTTTTTTCTCTTCTTGGCTTTCCCATCTGTATATAAAAGGGCTCAAATTAATAAAGAAGTTTTTTTAAAATATTTTTTTGGGGATTCCTTAAGTAGTCATTAGATATTTAAAAATACTCAGAATGCTACGAAAAATTGCGTATTTAAGGATTAATATAGAGATTAATTAAATGTTAATTGGAACTGATTAAATCATTTATTGTGTGTGTGTGTGTGTGGAAAAATTTAGAACAAGGAAATAAATAAGAAAATAAATAGTTTATAGATAGATAATGTCATACATTCTTCACCTAACATCTCCAAATTAAGCTTTTTTAAATAAAAGCTCCTCTTTATTTAAAGTTAATTATTATTTCAGTATAAGACCGCGATTTCTCTCGCAGTATAATCCTCGAAATTTGTGTATGCAAACGTTCCATTTAAATACACACATGCACTGCAATGAAACTGCGCCATGCAATGGAAATCTTATTTTCATTCGTTAAAGCTAGTTGAAAAAATTCATCGGTGTTGCACCGATTATAGTCATATCAAATGTAAATGGCACACATCCCATTCATCATGTCTCTCTCATTGTCAGTGTTCAGTTTTAACAAATGGATGTATTAAGCAGAATGGTTATAGTCGCCAATTTTCTCCAGATTAAAATATACGTTCCAAAAAACGTAGAAAATATTCGCATATCGACAAAAATTGTTCACAAAATTGTTCATATGCAAAAAATGTCCTGTGATGGTCGAAAAGTGTGACGTTGCATTTAAATATTATGCGATACATACGTACAATAAATTTGTTTGATAATTACTGAGATATATAATAACGCATTTTCGGGAAATTATGGCATATTCATATAAAAGTCCATTGACAATCTTTATGTTCTTTCACCTGTTAGTCGCAATTTCCTCTAACCATTGAGAGCGATGGTAAATGGTTTCTCTCTGTGAGAGGAAAGCTATTTGTTCGCCGGTCAGAAAATACCAATACCGACGACCTAGCGCGTGATCTACCGCAGGAAGGAGGGACTTTCTTGCGAGAGACGAGGATTTCTTTTCACGTGTATATATATATATATATATAAAATAATTTCTATTTGCGAGTGCGCGCGCGCGCACTTTCGAGGGGACGCGGATATTATATGTGACATACATTTCTTATGGAGCGGTGGCAAGAGACTCCGTGTGAAAAGTGAAGTCCCTTCGAGAATGCGCACCGGCGATCCTATCACGACTGCTCACGGCGATGTGTGTGCGGCGACGGCGACGGTCGGTCCAGTATAGACGGATAAGACGAAAATTCGATTTGAGCCGTCGTCAGCCTGTATCACATATCGGCGGAAATGTTCGTTTTTACTCGAAATAAATTTCGCCGACGTGAAGACGAGCGGCGAACAGGATACGTAGGTATCTCTCGGCAACACGCGACCGCAGTCGCAAGGGATGGGGTTTCTATGCGAGGGTTCTATGCGAGGGTGCACGTGGCACTTCTCCACCCACGTCTCTACGGTATCGTCGAGCTTCCCCTTTCTTTGATTCCTGTGGGAGACTTTAAAGATTTCAAGTTATAACCGCGCGGACAAGAGAGAGAGAGAGAGAGAAAGAGAGAGAAATCCCTATTCTGAAAATTGCATTCCCATGACTGGAACGTTTCACCGCCACAATGTATCACTCTTGCTTCTTCTCAACTAGACCTGGAAGATTCTATCTTTGCTTCTATCTAATGTCCGTTCTCGCAGGGTGTTCAAGACTGAAAGGCGTGTAGTTATCGTTGGATGTAGTTAAATGATTATAGAAAATCCTCGACTAAAGGAAAGGACCTAGTTTTTGTTTACTTATATAGTTATTATTTACATATAAGTTATACAATATATATTGTATATGTTATGTATTTATTATAATAATCTTAAAGCATTATTCGCAAATTCGCACAATATTCGATGTAAATGTTAATTAATGCGCTTCAAGCATTAAAGATAGTCAATTAAGTAGGCATTAAGAATAGATATTAAGTGGTTTTCTGCTCAATTCCGCCTCTTTACATATTTACGCATGAAAATGAAGGGTTGATATTTAGTATTTATAAAGACAGAGTGGGTATTGCTTTATATAAAAGCTTTAAATTATTAGTTGCTCTACTGACATTACCTTTTTCTTTAGAATGTTATAAATACTCGTACTATTAAAATAATGGTATGTCCGTTAAAATATCACACTATGTTCGGTCTCGTTTATTCATAACAACTTGAGCGTGATTTCATTCAATAAAAATTATACGTCTCCTTGTCGGAGCTTCTTACATTTAGTGTGATGAATGAATCATTCAAGAAAAAGAAGCAAAAAAACATAGAGATTAACATTCAATTTATTTAAAACAGATTCGTTCATCATAATAAATTAATTTAAATTTATTCGATTGAGAAACGCCAACGAATTATGTAGGTATTTCTTTCTTAATTAACTATCAAATATTTTTGATGACTGCATTTTATTTCCATTAATCAAGTAAATTCCAATAACAATGTTCGTGTCTTCAGAATATAGGGAGATTTAGTTAAAATGAAATCACATGCCTTCCCACTTTTTGTGATATCCAATATTTGATCACGTTATATATACTCCAAAAATCTGTAGAAATATAAGGAATCGAAATAACATTCCATTCAGGTTTTCATATTGCGCGATAGAAAATGCTATAATCTTTTTATGACGCCGCCGATTCCGCTGGTGCTTTGAACGGGAAACCGCAATTTCCACTCGCGTACCTGATATTCCCAGTCTCGCATCTGCGTGCGCAGATCCACACGCTGACCTTATTCCATACACATGGTACGCAATATCCAATTCCAGTCTTACACTGATCAGCCGTCAGACCGTATCTATTCGCAAGAGAGCCCTTACATTTATGAAAATAGATTGATTTTCCTGTAGTCTCGATCTTATATAAAATATTTTAAGACGTCTCGTGTTTCGTGAAATTTTCCCCGACGACGATGTTATCGATACTTTCGGCTTCTGGGTCGCGTATACATATTCTGACGTGGGAGTGAATAATATAGCGATTTCCGTCGCACAATCAGTTGTGCACTTGTTGATCGAAAAATCGCAATTTGCATTTGCATCCGATGAAATATACACAACCGCGGGGCTTGTTATTGCCAAACAATCCTATTAACATCCGGAATACGAAGAAATGAAGAATCGTTTTCACATAAAATTTAATCACATTTCTGTATTAGTGTATTAGTGTATTAGGAATAAATCCACGTAAATTCGCAAAAATCTTTATTGCTTTATTATATTTGTTTATTTCCCCGTAATCTTTGTTCTTACTCGCGTATACATCTGTTTGTCGGATTATTCGTGTAGAAATTACTGCGACCATGTAAAATTCTAAAAGTTCCGCGCAGTGGTCAAAAAGATTGTCCGGTTGAGTTTCGGAACGCATGTCCTATTTATATTTAATATCCTGCTACCATGTCAGCAATTACCAATTTTTTTAACATTTCAATATATTTGACATCTTGTTTGTTTGCTCTTATACTGAATCACTGCGTAAGCCGTGTGCATTAGTACTCAAATGGGATGCGTTCCGAAACTTAACCGGACAACCTTTTTGACCACGACCGTACATTGCGTATTCGCCGAAAATCCCCGTCTAATCCTAACAAACAAAATGCCACGTTTCGAAATCCTCTTTTCGTCATGCCGCAACAGCTGCAAACGCAGTAATCATTCCGCAGAGCGTGACGGGTTTCCAGCGGCTCTTTGAACTGGGAAACCGCAATTTCCATTCGCGCGTAGGCGCCCGTGGGTTGCAACCGCGGCAAGTGCGCGTGCAGCACGCACTTATGCATTTACGAGTCCGGGCGTCCGCGAGGGAACAAAAGAGCGGCGGTTGCGAGCTGGCATGGCAGAGAAACGCGGAAAACTGATTTCCTCTTTTCCGCCGTTTGGTGCAATTGCCCTTCCGCCTGCGACCCAGACTGTCTGAAATTGCACGTTGACTTGACTATCTCGACATAAGCTCTCCTGAGCGATTCTTTCCACCTTTCTGTCGCGTTCCATCTGTCTCATGCACATCTACGCGCGCGCGTGTTATCTCTCTCTCTCTCTCTCTTATCTTCTTTCTCGCGAAGCTTCGTGGACAGCTCGCCGTAAATTGGACGCCTATTATTTCACACGTTGCCGGAGTTTCCGTCTCTCGGCCCTCTCGGGCATTTTCTCCTCTTTTCTTCTCTTTGGCGCGCGAACCCGCCGTGTATTCGTTTCTCGCTCTCGTCTGCGCATTATTTCGCGCACTCGTTTACACGCACTTTTCAACCTCCCATTCCTACCCCATCCGTTTTCATTACCTTTTATCGCCGTCGGATTAGTCGTCTGTTTTATTTAGTCTGACAATGAGTAGAATCCTTTTGATCGCGTTCCAAGCAGCATTGCTGTTTAATTTCCTTATAGACATCGCTGCTTTCTCTCCTTGTTGCGTTTATAGCGTCCTTAACCATTTACACGTCGTCCTTTCTATTGTTATTGTGTCCCGCTATTATCATCGAATTGTTGTTTGCCACGGTTTCTGCTATCCGTTAGTTTGTTTCTTGGCGACGAAGGGTCGGAGACTTCTTAACAAAAGCACCCAGCACACCGGCTCTAAAGCTTCTGCACAAATTCCATTAATGAATCCTCCGCCGTTAATGTATGTTTTCTAACGTTTTCTATAATTCTATTTTACTTATTTGAAGAAATCCCAGGCGCGTGACTTAAAAATATACAATGCGCTTTTCTTGGGCTTTAAGTTTCTCTAGGATTTCTCGAGCGTCATCAAAGGGTTTCTCCTTTGCTCGTAGTGTCTGTCTTTTCGCTCCGTTTCCGTCTATCTATTTTTCTTTCAAGTTCCGTGCTTGCTTTTCTTCACTTCTCGTCCTCCTCCCCCTCCCACTCCCCCTGCTGTCCTATCATTCTTTGTATGTCGTTGAACTTTCTTCTTCGTTACGTCTCTATGTCGCGGCTTCTTCTTCCGACTTACTTTCCCGTTTCTTTGTTTAGTTTCGTGCACACATATATTCACGCTCAAAGAGAGCCATCTGTAAAATAGTCATTTTATACTTGGTTACTTGTTCGAATGAGTTAGTCATTCTATTTCCAATAGTAGCTACATAAATGATAAAGTGCCCCGGCTACTCGTCTTCTGCAATTGACTCAGATTCTTTTTCCTTGATGTATCTTTTTCGTTTCATCCCTTTTCGTGGGAACTATTTTTTGTTACTTCTCTCTTTTATGTTCTCTTATATTTGTCTTTCGATAGAAAAAGAGAAATATCCGTCCCCTTATCCCTTTTGATCTCTTCTTTTCTTTAAGATACAGAAATACATTCTTCGCATATCTTGACGATTGTATCAACGGTTTGGTCGTTGTAGATATTGTAGAAAAAGCATCACGTGTCATTAAAAAAGATTTATAGTAATAAAAAAAGATTCCTATAGCTGTTTAGTAGCTGAGTTTGTGTTCTACTTTAAATAAAATACAGCTCTCATTTATTACTTAACATATTCCGATATAAAAGAAATAAAAATTCTGTCGTTTATATATGTCAGCTAATATCCTTTCTACAATCCTTTCTGCTTCTACGAAGTACACACGTTCTCGAAGTTCTTCGCGCTCGACGGATTTTTCCGTGCATATAGTTATCGTTTGATACGACTACTTCATCCGATCTGTACAGACTCGTGTATATGCTCTTCTACATTATTCTATGTCGAGCCGTTTAAGGGGATACAGTCCCGGAGCGCCTAATATAAACGTGCCTCTTCCTCCAGTTTCCCTCACTTCTCTGGGAGGGAGGAGGAGGGTCGGTCTCGTTTTCTCCGTCCCTTTTTCAATTTCAACCCCGTCCACCAGTTTTGTCTCCTCTCTCGCGTACACGCGCGTATTGCGTTTTCCGCCATTTCGCCTCTCACGGGGACTTTTCTTTCTGTCTACAGCGGACGTGTCCGCGTATATAGTCGAGCGGAGACGCATTAACTCGCAAGTGCTCTCGGATACTATCCGAGGATAACGGCCTCCTGTGTTTCTTTCCTGGCGGCGCGGCCCAAGTGGGAGAGCGCGGCTCCGCGCCGTTTCGAGGAGACTTAAAGAACGGGAAAGGGGAGAAGGATGGCGGGCAGGACGAGGCTGTTTTGCGCCCGAGTCTCGCAGTTTAACGACTATCCACTTGAATCGAGCCAGTAATATCGCGGGCGCGCGCGCGCGTGCGATGTACTATCCACCGACGGAATAAGGAAGCGCTTCTACAGGGAAACTTATGCAACATTCAAGCGCTTCTTTCCGCCTTTTGGAGAGTGCTCCCGCTGAATTTCTATTCGTCGAGGCCGTCGCAAATTAACGCGTTCAATGGTATATATTATACTTAACGTTCGAAGAAAGCTTCTTTCTCGAGGAAGATACGTTAAAAAACTTATGCTTTTTCACAATTATTATATACTTTACTTCTTATTAATGACTGATGCAACATGCGATTATAACACAAGATGAAATTTAGATATCTTCTTCTTTAGAATTATATATTTAGAAATATAATAATTATAATATGCTTCTATATGGTACCTATTATTCTTTTTAATAACACTAAATCTTTTGCAACTTTAATCTCAATGATATGGATTAAAATTTTGAAAAAAAATAATTTCTGGTTATGTACAGGATTTATTAACTTTTCGAAGTTGAAGTCGGAATAAGTAATTTAAAATATGTGAGAAACTAAGAAGGCGATTTTTAGAATACCTATTGTACTCATGTTTTCATTGGATGTTCTATTTACTCCCTGATTAGCATCGTTACTAGCAATAATCTTTAATTAAATTGTTTTGCCATAGTTTGATAGTGTATCTCATCTACACGGATTTCAATTATAAATTATGTCTTCCGAGCGCTCTGCAATTGCGGCTGGCAACAATCACATTGATCTGCGACGGCTGTAATGGCGCTAATGCATCGGTTGTCATCGTGGACAAAGACACACGTCGACATCCGAATGGCAAAGGACGTCGCGTGACAGTATCGTTTCGAGAACCTTCCACGAGGCTGGTGGTTCTACTCATCAAAGGGTATCTATATTAATGAGATAGCGTGCAGCGCCAGGCTGCCGCGCCGACCGCCCTTATTACGCGCGAGTGGATGATTTTCGGCGCGCCATGCGGGAGTGGTTGACAAGATGCAGTACGCGAGTATATTATCAAAATTCATGAAGCCTTTACGAGTATCAGCTAGACGACTATGGTACATGGACAGCGAGTTTAATCTGCAATGCATGTCACTCTTGTCACTTTTGCAACAGATTCCTACGATTCAAACGTTCGTAATTTTCAAATATCTCGTTTAAATGTTCATAAGTTTTAACACATTGTTGACCAGTTTTATGCAGAACTAACGTATTTACCTTTTTTTTCGTACAATATTGAAATGCATGCAGGGGAGTAAATATCAATAACTTGTTTGATACATATTTACATGAAACGTCTTACTTAAGTATATTCTAATAGAATATAGATAGTATATAGTATTCTTTAGCACCACGAGTGTCATTTTCATTTTCACTATCAGAGTCGCGATTACTAAGATTTTCTGTCTTTTTGCTAGCCTAATTAAATCGTCGGAATCAAACTATATTCTGAAGAAACTATTGTCTTTTGAATCACTATTATATGTCACTCGGACGATCAGACAAAGTATCTGTATTTATTAATGGAGAAAAATATAAAAGATCTTAATGTTTATTTGCATTTTATCTTAGTAAACGTTTACGGGTTCACGAGATAATTTTCGATGTATACGAAACAAGCACAAGATATTATTATCGACGTTCTATAATTAGGTGCGAAGGGTTCGTTTAACAAATTAATCGCGTAAATACGTTGCGAGACAAGTTCGCCAGATGCACCTCGTTCAGCACTCGGACCACGTAGTGCGCAGCAAGCATCTCTCGCCGGTCGACTGTCTATAAAACGTGTCCTCACCTCGACAGTTCTGAATATAATCCACAGTGCTGCAAGTACCTATTTCGCAAAACAAAGCTTTCTCCTCCGGTTGCCGCCCACGGACGGCCGCTCGGTATGTCCTACGAGACCCTTGCTGCTCATTTTATTTGGAATCCGCTTGATAGCTCCGATTGCTCCCTCAAGGCTGCGTCGATTTTCGAAGCTCGTTGCGCATTGCACGGGGCGTTGAGTTGTACAACAACGAAGGAGGATGAAGGTGAGGGGAAGATGGAAGGAAGAGAGTGTGGCAATCGATGCACTATGCAGGAGTAAGAGCCGGCGAGCTCGTCTGTGTAGAAATTCTCAATTTGAATCGCAAGCGAAGCTCAGTTAATTTTTGCAAATCTGGCAGATATGCGATGCACAATTTTTGCAGCTGTTTTGGAGCCTCTTCCTCACCCATCTTTTTATGAGCAATACTTAAGGTGTGAACGGTATCGCTATAGTTCTCTACGTGTTTATTTTCATACGCTCATCCGTGTTTATTTTCACATTCAGTCGATGGCACTGCGCTAAACTTGCACAATACGTTTAATAACTCGAATTATAATGCTCGTACGAAGAAAACCAGGTCGATGTGACTTCCAAGATAACACCGGTTAAATATTCTGAAGATAATTCTGTTTATAAGACAGCTCATATAAGTAAGTTCCAAACAGGTTTAAAGCTACATTAAATTTACTTATTCTTGTCGTGAATTGATATATTAATAAATTTCAATGTGTACCTACATATATGTATTTATAATAAAGAAAAAAATTAATTAGAGAGAAAGACACCATTTACGGTTCGGATTAGATCTTACAATTATCCTAATAATAATATTGTGTGAATTTTATATACTTTTTCCAAACTAAGTAAACTGCGCGACGATTTTTTGTCTTTGAAAGACAGCTCTTTGTTGGAACAGTAAATCCACATGCTTAAATCGATAATCGATTTTAAATTTTGATTTAATAAGCATCTTTATTGAATCACTATAAAGAATTTATTGCGAAAAATATCACCCCAGCCACAGTTCGAACTTGGACCTCCCTACATTCCGTGTATCATTAAATGTAGATTTACTGTTCCAACAAAGAGTTGTGTTTCAAAAATCGGCGCAATATTTACTGAATTTGGAAAAAGTATACAAAATTGACACAATATGCTTTTCATTTAAATAAAACTGCTAATCGTTATTGGTGTCATTTCTATTGTTTTTATTATTACGGTTTAAAATCGAGTGGTGTGTATGTGTATGTGAGAGAGACTAACTTTATATGTTATAATTCGACAAGCGGGACCGGTTAATTTTACATTTTTAAACTTTTACAGCTGATAAAATTTCAATATGATTCTTTAGATATAGTTTATTGGCATCATCGCCAGAATAATTCGATTAAAAAAATAATTAAACAGTCTAAACACAACTAGGAATATAAATCTTTGTTTCGATACCTGTTAAAATTGCATTGTGCGGCTAGCTGCATATGCACGTAACGTTATACACAGGTATATTTTTATTATGCTTTACTTTGTTGAAACCATACGTATCCACAAAAAATATTTTTTTGTTTATTTTATTATATTAAAAAAAGCGCGAGAGAGAGAGAGAGAGAGCGCAGACTTTTTCTTTTTCAAATATTGGAGACGCGAGACGAACTGTTTGAAATCAGATCTTCCAAACTTAATTTTCTTTCAACAATTTCGAGAATATGTTTCTCCGAAAATGTGTAACAAGCTGCCAAGACTCGTTATTTCGTTAAGTACCTATTTGGCAGCGCATAAGTAACCGAGTTACTTTCGTATCTCAATCTTCCTCGCGTCCATACAAAGGCACTCTCAGCAGGAGGAGCTCAAGTGAAGAAGGAGCAGAGCCATATCCAAGTAACGTCTCCATTTTCTCGCGGCTGAAAATATCCGCGCGAGGCGCAAAGTGTCGGACCGCGGTTTTAAGGCAAGCCGTCGCCTATTTCTTGCCAAAAAAGAAACGGGAGAAGCAAAAAAGGCTGAGGAAGGCGGAAGCGTCGAGGCGGAGCTCCGCAAGTACTTTACCCTATCGTCCTCTTCGTCGACGCCGCTGCCGCCGTCGTTGTCGTCGTCTTCGTCGATGTCGTCGCTGTCGTTGCAGGCGACGTCGACGTCGTACCGCGAGAGAGAAATCGATTTTATCAGCGCCCCGGAGAGACATCGCCGACGTCGCGCGCAGAAAAACAGAAACAACTGTTGAAGCCGTTCTTCGTAGCCGAGAAACGGCGGAAGAAGCGGCGCGTCGAGACGAGGGATAAAGAATCGACGCGGGATAAAACCCAGATTGCACGCGATTGTACGAATCGCTCGTGTCGGGAGTGATTCTTATAAGGCGAGAAGACTGATGCGATTTTCCGCGGGATCGCGTTGCGGAATGTTGCGCGCAGCAAACAACGGTTATTTCGCGCGGCGAAATAATGTTACTCGCGTAATAACGATGCCGATCGATGATTCTTTTTAGATGAATTGCCGGGCCCGGTAATCCCTCTCTTTTCCGCGATAGAGTGAATTTTGCTTGCGGTGGCAACTTTAGAATCGTGATTATCGGAGCGCGCACAGACTGCACGGTAACTGGTGAGCTTTTACAATTTACGCGAACGGGTATTGATAATTTTCTTTTTCCTTGGCGCTGTAAGTTTTTACCTCTTTCAGATGTTTTATAAAGCGCGCAGAGTTGCTCGACACGATAAAACGTAATGCTCTTGTTCTGTGATCGAAAATCAAAGTGACGCAAATACAAATTCAATTTTCTGAGAAAAAAAGATGAGACAGTTTTTGATGAAAGTTGTTTCGGTTCAGCGATATCGATGTACAACAAGAGGATTTTTAGAAGAAAGCGTTCTCTCTCGAGAGTATCTTTCTTTCGGATGTAAAATATTTATCGCTTCTTATTCCGGCCTGCTAAATTAATCTCGTGTACATCCCCGCTACGCTGCAAGATTATCGGTGAGAACATATCGCTTCTCATAGCGTTCCGAAGGCGACCGGGTGCGCGGTGATTTACGATAAAGAATATGTCGCGCCAGGCGTAACATGAAATATCGTTCCACGTGGCGCAATAAGATCGCTATAACGAGTACCTCCTTTCTCGACGTTACAACTGAGATCAAGAATCCCGCCTGTTTGAAAAGTTTCTGTTCGCTTAAAATCTCGGTGGGAGGTATATAAAATTGATCTCGTGACAAGGGGGAGGAGAGAGAGCTCCCGGGACGGATAAAAGAAAGATCTGTGAGAACTTGTCGATACTAAAGCACGGCGAAGCCGGAGAAGCTTGCAAGCGAGCAAGCTCCCCTGTGTTGTCCCGGGATAAAATCCCCGATTGCACGCAACTGTGGACCGAGATGTATCGCGCCCGTCGACCGTATACGGATATAGGACAAATGTAGTCTAAAAGTAACCCTTAAGATACGTATCACGCTGTTGAATCGTGCCAGGAAATAGAGTGTCTCTCAAGTGGCATCCTCTTTGATATTCTCGCTAACACAACGTTTGCTTTACGTTTTCCCCTCACACGCATGCACACACAATAATGAGGCGGGTCATTTCTCTTTAATACGCAACGATGAAGCGTAAATCGTACATAAATTATGTACATTTGCTCACGGAGCTGCTCTTAACATTATTTTTTTCTCTCTCTCATCGAGAATTCTGTCATCTTCAGCGTTTAATCCGATTCAGCGCTTTGATAGAGAAGCGAGACATTTCAAATTATTTCGCGACTGCAATATCGCAGCAACGCTGCAGGCTACGCCCGACTGAGACGAGAGAGTCGTGTTCAGGAATTCGCTGATAGGAGCAAAAGAAGCGCGCGGCGGAAAATGTTACAGAAGGAAGAAGCGTTGGCCCGGGATATAACGCGGATTGCAAAGGATGCGTAGTCCGTATTTGAAAGTGCATTATATGTAGGTTGGTATGTAGGTAGATGGATAGGTAGGCAGGTAGATAAGTATACGTGAGATGGCGAACGAAAAGAGCACATGTTGCTGAATTGTACCTATTGTGAAAGGAATTGTCTTCTGTTTTTAAGTCTTAGTAGAGACCCTTTTGTGTGTCGTACTTTTCTGCATGTGTTGCTTCAAGTCATTCCTCTTCTGACAAACAACTCGCAGATATTTCGCGCTTTACTTACTGAGGAAAAATACTACAAGTTGACATGACATACGAAAATCTATTTTTGAAATATATAATTTTATTAGATTAAAGTTGTATAACTATTTTATTAAATTAAAGTTGTATAACTATTAAGATAGTTGCGAATAGTATATATTTACTATAATTATATATTTTTAATTGTAATATATTTTTTAATTGTATATATTTACGATTAATAAAGTTCTAATATTCAAACGTATAAACGCGAAAAAGAAGGATAAAACAAGGCTAGTGTCAAATTTATACTCCTGATTTTAACTTTATCGCTACAAATGTATTATAATATCTACATTTTATTTTATCTTTAAAAAATATATAATTTATTAAATGTAGAGCAGAATATGTAATTAATTAGTGCAAATAATAATGTTTAAGCTTACTATTATAAAAAACCACGGAATATTAGTTAAGGAAAGCTTCAAGTTAGCGTTATTGTTTTGCAGATAGATTAAGATCAATGCAGATCTTATTGTTAGATTAAGATCAACTTTTGTTAAATGCGTTATTAAATAAATGTTGCTCGTAAACAGTGTTACACCACAAGACAATGTCGCATAACGTGTAATCAACGTGCGCAGATTGTGCCATACACTATTCCACGTGCATCCAAACTCGGGGGAAGTTCCCTCAAAGATTGCTGATGGCAAGTCCGCGGTTGCACCCGGATTTACGGTCGACTAACTTGCTCTGCAGCTTGTGGATCTCACACTGCCTGAATTTCCTACCGTAGTTCCGTCTTAACTCAGCCATATTACATTCAAATGACCGGATTGCTACATTTAATGACAAGACATTATCATTCCGAATGTCTCACGAAGAAATTTAACGGAACGAGATTGGCCACGTTTATCAAGTGTTTGTGCGATTTCGGCCGTAATGTAAACGCGGCGCGGCGGATTCAAGACGCGATGAGCCTGTACTCGTGAATTAGATATATTTCGCCGGAAACAAGTAGTAAATTGGGTTGAATTTCGTTATTGATGAGCCAAGAAACTTTGCCAATTAGTATTGCACAGTGAATTTCAACTTTTTCCGCTCGTTGAACAATGCGTATCCATTATTTATTGATCCAACACTGTTAAATTCTAAATGCGGCAACAAACATTATGCATATTCTTTAATCGAATCAGTAAAAAAAGAATCTAATACAAAAAAATTTTATTTTATGACAATGGAGAATTTTTAATGTTGAAAATTGGTATGTTACATATCTTTACTTTTACATATTGTCGACAAAGTATGTGTTATATAATCTTGTATGTATAATCTAACGTTATAAAATAATAATTATAAAATATGTTTATATATTATCTTAAATTTGTTTTATATATATATATATATATATTGGTATATGAAAGATATATTTAGAAATTAATGTATTATCTTCTATTTATACCGCCTTTTAATGTAACAGCGTTCCTTTATATACGCCCTTGTATTTCGTATAAAACCATATACGCGCGCGTCATGAAATATTTTATTTTATTATATAATCGCGTTGCAATCTCTACCATATTTTTATCTCCCATTGCTGGACGATACGCCAAGTTTTATAATACGATAAAAGGCTAAAATGATATTCTCAAGATACTTTGCTTCGAAGAAACCGGCTCAACAATTCAGTCAGTTCGTTGACTTCATCACCAACAATGGTTTCTTCCTTTGTCGACGAAGGTGCATTATTCTCTTGTGCTACTCTACCATGTTATACAATCTATGCAATTTAAGTCGTGGAATAATGTAATGGGGACTCTCTCTCTCGTGTATACTTCATGCGCCCGCTCCGTAACGAGGTGTAAAGGCCGCGCCAGCGGATGAAACTTCCATCATCAGGATGGTGTTACTCGCTGCCGACGAAACGAAGGCGGAAGCTGCGGGCAGGTGGAAAGACGGAATGGAGTGGAGAGAAGTCGGTCGGAGAGAGACTTGCATTTGAGCGTCAGATACAGAGGCGCTTCGAACCTTTGAAGTCCCGGAAGTTTCCCCGGAGGCGTCGCGAATACATACGTGGTGCATGCACACGTATCCATCCGCCGTACGTATTATCATCGACGTCGCGGTCGTGCGGCAGATGGGTCAGAAGAAGCGACGAAGGAAGGACGCAACTTTGTGTCCTGGTAATCAAAGAAATTTCGCCTCAAGCGGGCTTCCCCTCCCCCCTTTGGTTTCCAAGCGACGCCGAAAGTGCCCTCGTAACGGTCGATTTATTGAAAAGCTTGACGTCGACCCCGTTTCATTCCGAGGATCGATATTATCAATTTTGCGCTGCAGAGGTGAACGACGACCAATGGCGTAGCTATCAGCGATTTTCACCGATTCAAAATCAGACATTCATTCCCGTTTTATCGTTGCACTAACGAAATAACGGCGAGTTTTAATAATTACGGTGATGTCAACGATACGAATCTTCGATGAAGATTACGAGATCGCTCGGACGAGCAAACAAAGTTATAAATTTCATTAGATAACGTAATCAAATAGCGAATTCATCAATTGTTGCGTATACAGATCGAGCAAGATCCAGCGAGCGACACGCGCGATTCTCCCGTTGATTGCATTTTTGTTCTTCCGAAAAAAGGATGAAAACGAGAATAACGATATTCGTTACATCGCGAAGACAGAGCCCAGCCTTTACCGGGGTAGACTTTGCCCGTCGCCTGAGTTACCGTCTTAAAAAGTGAGCCGGAGTAAAACGCAGCGACATCGCGGGATATTGCATCACCGGTTCAGGGCCTTTACGGCGGTCCCAAGCGAGCCAAGAACAGAACATGAAACGATTAAGGACATTTCGCTAGCTTGGAAGATTCTCTCCCGAGACGCAGCAAAATCTCTCGTCGGAGACTTGTTAAGGTTAATTTCACCGTGCAATTCGTGATGGTGTGCTTTTGTAAAATTGGATCGTTCAATATCTTTTAACATCTTAAGTTTTCTCTTCACGCTTTATTAATTGTCTTTTAATGCGCCTCCTTACATTTCTTCTTATATCCCGATAATTAAAGCTCGCGGGGCGGCGCAAAGCGGAGGTGCAAAGTCGCGATAGAAGAAAGCTACGGATGACATTGAATTAATTTCGTCAACGGGTTTAAATGTTAAACGATTCTCCGCCTTCTGTTTCCTGTAGCGGATGAGATACGTCCTGTCGACTCATTACTCTTTCATCGCGTTGCTTCCGACACGCCAACGCCAACCGTCATGTACTCACGGAAATTAAAGAAATCTCCCTCGGATCACATACATGCACGCTATTACCAGCGCCAAACTAATCCTATTATTATAATAGGATTTATGAAGCGTAAGTTCCGCCGTGATAAAATTTCGTTGTCAGATGATGTTATTGGATTAAATTTGTGTCGGAAAACGTCCGTACCAACGGAATGAAATTACACGGTGTCTTACGCCGTGTATTTTAATTGTCACGCATCAATCGCTATTAACGTAATGACTTTCTCTAGGACCGAATTGGTCATTTCAAAGAGAGGTAACATGTCTCCATTGGCCAATTTTATAAGAGATAACAATTTGTTTTCCGAATGTGATTCTCCAAAGCAATTGTTGAATACTGTGCAAAATAAAAGTTTAGGAAGATAAAAATGTATTCGTATGATATCAAACGTACCGCGTTTAATGTCCTAAAAAAATTCCACAGAAATTAAAAATAAACTTCAAAAAGTATAAATAAAGGAAATTACATGAATATTTTTACGTTTGCTTTTTATGCCGCTCCGATAAAAATACATAAAATGAATAATTTTTAATGAGTTTAAATTATTTCAAATCTACCAAAGTAGATTGTTAGCATACTGAATCGCGGTTTGCTGATCGGAATAGACGACAGGTGAAAGTTTTATAGGGAATTAAAGCAACGACGCACGCGATCGACATAGTCTGCGCGGTAGGCCTTTCATTATCATCCGACGTTTCGGAAACTCGAATAATGTTACGCGCACTATTATTAGACCATCCTGCCCAGTTATTCGCATCTCCTCTTTTTTACACGCCGTTAATCGATCGTGCAACGTGTATTTTTCCTGCGACCTAAAGCGACTCAATTCGCTAAGGAAAGCGGAACTACGACGTACAAGATCCAAACCGACGGCGTTAATTAATTTCAGAAAATCATAATTTCTCATCTGCCACGCATCAGCAACCTACAGTGCCTATAGCTGTTATCGTTGTACAGTGATAGCATTATATGCAGGCTCAAGAGCGCGCAACTGTTAATTCTGTTACGAGGCAGAGGAAAATGTTCGGGACTGCTTATGGCCTAACGAGGCTCTTCCTTCCCCCCGAAGACTCCGCATTGCAGCTTGATGGAGCATTATAAAATTCAAATGATGTAGTAACTACCATAATTCCACCTCAATATTGCCTGCCTTTAATGCGCGCTAATATCATATTAAACAACCGGAGAAGATCAGACCATTACCGTCAAAGAGCGAAATAAGTAAGAATTAGTTATTCATTATTCATTACGATGTTAAAACTCGATGAACTCTGCTGCTTTCTCGCGATGATAAGTCGCATGGAAAATTGATTATTTCTTTTCGCGTGCAAAAGCTAGTGCATGCGTGATGATTATGGTGCCTTATGAGTTTTCATTGTTCGCGTTATTTGTAGAAGCAATAAACGTGTCTGCCCCTAAATGTTTGCTCTATAAATTATTACGCTGTACTTGATGAGTAAAAATTTACAGAAATAATAACTGTCAGCCACAAAACGGACGGTTATCATTATGAATAATACTCATCGTATATAACCATAGAAGATAAAAACTTTACATTTGTGTTATGTAATCTAAGCAATTCCCAGTGAATGACGTAAATTTATTAGATTTATATAAATTCAGAATAAAATTTTGTAGTTGATTTTTACAAATTAATAATATTACCTACATTTTGTAAGCACAAAATAATTTTGTGAACAAAGATTAAGCTCTATAAAATAATCTAAAAAATTTAAATACAACACCGTATCATAAAAGATAAAATATGTTTTAGAAAATTTGTAAAAAAGTCTCTTATCAAAAGAGGCAAATATTAATACGATTTGCCAGCATGAGAGATACGCTATCGTTTTCGTTGGATTAATTATTCCACGAATTGCTTGTTAAAGATGTCGAAATTGTCGTGGCACGTAACAAGGCAGTCCAATTGAAAAGTTTAAATTAGCGGTGAGCATGAAAGATTGACGTGCGGCCACCCTGTAATTTCAAATTCGTTCACCCTTTCTGGTTCGTGTTCCCTTTATCACTTTTATCGCACGCGTCTCGCAATTGAATCAAAGGCGGATTTAATCAGTAACCTTCCACGCTTTCGCTTTCCGTCATTAGAGTACAATGAATTTGTGAGCGGTCCTATAATTTCGTTAATTTTCGTTAAATTACTACGCTGGAACGATATGAATGTAATTGCGTTGTTTTTAATTCCATTATGTCAAAGGCACAACTGTTGCGGATAAAATTTCTTCAAAGCCTAATTTTAATTGTATAAGAGTAAAGAAGTTTATATAAGTTTAATGGAAAATGTAAATCTTTTATAAATATAAAATATATTATCTGTTTTTAATCTCTGTACTTACAAAACCTGTATATTTGAAATAATTCATAAACGTTATTTTTACATACACTGTAGGTACATTCAAGTTTTTCATGATTCATTCAAAAGTACTGTCTTTCAGAGAAAGAGCGATATCCAATTTTGAGTTAACGATTCGATATAAAATTATTATAATTAAGTAAGTCTAACCAAAATTTGATGTAATGCTTTTCTCTAATTCCTTGCATTAATTTCGTTATAATATCTCAAATTCCAGGATGACATTTGTTAGTAATTAAGCTTTAACTTTTGATGCAATTACCTACATTTTGCATTTTAATAGAATACGTGAGCATTCCACGCTTCGCTAATAAGATAAGATTCTATGTCATTTATCGACTTCGAAACGTTATGTTGTGTAGCGGTTCCGAATTGCACTGTTTGCTCGATCATGAATCTTTCTTTAAATAGACAATGACGACGATATCGTTATTATATTCTGCAAAACCGATAACACTCACGTGCTTGAAATTATTAGCTCGCGCCACGGTATAATACGGACCTAGGATGCATCGACGAAAGGGTGTCGAAGTACGAAGCCAATGGTGCGTCGACGCTCGGGGGTGTCGGGTTTTCACAAAAGGTCCGCAAACTCAGAGGAAATTGCTTTCTCTCCTCGCTTAACTCAATTATTCGTTACTTTCGCCCCGTTAAAGCGCGTATCGCGAAAGTTATCCTTTCTTCTCGTCCAAAATTGGCGCGCGCAACTGAAATGCGTTATCGTGAGTTTAATCCTTAATTCCAATCGAGGAAACTCGACCTCAACCACGTAGACCCTCTTACCTAGCGCGTTTTCGAGAAGCTATCCGCGTAAACTCTCATTCCCTTGTCGTATTTCGTAATGTGTTTGCGTTACTTAACTAAGTTACGTTAGCGGTTGCTTGCGCGGATTAATGAAACAAATGATAAGCGGGTTACATTAAAAGAAGTTCTTGTTCTTTATGCTAACTCGTTACAATTATGCTGGCGTATAAATGGCAGCACAATGAATAAATAACGTTTTGCAAAGCGCAACGTAATTACGAAAGTTTTAATAACGATATGCAATATTTACGTTGCTGTCACATGACTTTAATGTGAAATATTGCGCAGACGTCAATGCTAAATTTCATCAATTAGCATAATAATTATGATGTAAGCTTTATGTTCTTATTTACCACAGTTTAAAATTTTATCTCAAATATATGTAGGGTATATTTAGAGCTACCAGTAGAAGTCGGCAATTAGGTACCATTTTAATTGCGATTCGTGAGAGAACATCATAAAATCATAACGCAATTTTACTAAATTGAAATTGATGTGTGATTATCTGTTCTGTAACTATATTTATCTTCGATTCGAATACAAATTAATGTACCCATAGCATGTCGTATTGCTTACCTATTACAAACCATTATCGTCTTATTTTCGAAGAGCTGCTTCGCAATGGTGCAAGCTTATCCGTTTTCGTATTACCGTATTATTTAGGTTACTCGCGCGCTAAGTTGTTTACTGGCAGATGTAATGAAGATTGAAGTTAAGACTAGGAAAGTTAGACGCTCGTTCGTTATTTACGTTAATTCGCTTAGTTTGTATATTATCTTGTTTTTCTGCCGTTCCTTCGATGGGTATTTTTCGATAAATATTCGTTGAATATTTTTAATAAATAAAGTTTCACATTCTTTATTATAAAAAAACAAGGTTTTACGTTTTTTTTCCTTTTAAGTTACGTTAAAAAGATAACACCAAATGAAGTTTATAAACTGAAATTATTGTTAAACTGTAGAGGGATTGAAATTCAAGTTAGCCGCGCTTTTATTTTATTTAGGTATTTCCTCTCATATTTTTGGCAGATATATTTGTTACAAATATAATCCGATTGCATAAAGTTTTTTTTTTCGACAGTATTTTTAGCATAATTATTTTCATTTATAATACGCATATATATTAGAAGAACTGACAATGAGCCAAATTTAGTGAGAGTAAATTCTTAAGATATATGTCTCGCGCAATTTCCAATAATTCGAATAAAATATTAATCATCTCGTATCTATTACACTGTTTAATAAAAAATTACCTTTTTTCGAGCACAAGAACGAGAATAATCTTTTCCCATAGTTTTTTTGAACGCTGAATACGATCCCGTTTGTCAAATTGCTCTATCACGTCATAATTTTGAGGCAGTTAAAATGGCAAAAATGGACTATTTTATTGTATTTTGGCATATTATAACATATCTACGATATATGTGACGTGTTGAAGAAGTTTTATTGAAATCAAAATTATGTATGTTGTTAGGACTTTTAGGCCTTAAAAGGAATTTGTTGTGTCGATTACGGTTAAAAAGATATAATGATAAACTTACAATTAGAGTCTATTGCGTCAAAGTTGCGATTTATATAGACCATTAACAATCCATGAAATAGTTTTGAATTATGTTATTCAAACTTAAGGATTTTTCAGGTCGCTGAATATTAATCTAATGTCAAAGTTGATAAATTTAAAACGACGGAACCAATATGGCGGATATCAAAAGTAAAAATTCGACCTTTTGAATTTATCAATTTTAACATCAGATTAGTATTTCAGCGACCTGAAAAACTCTTAAGTTTGAATTACATAATTAAAAATATTTCATAATGTAAGTTGCAGTCTTTGACGTAATAGACTCTACGTTAATCATCAATATTTTTTAAACCATAATCGACACAACAAATTCCTTTTAAGGTCTAAAAGTCCTAACAATATACTTAATTTTGATTGCAATAAAACTTCTCCTACATGTCACATATCGTAGTTATAATATGTCAAAATACAATGTACATGAAATACTGTTCAACAAAAAATCTTTTTTGTTGAACAGTGTTATCAGTTTTACATTTTACAAACATTATTTACGTATTAAAGATATCAGAGAATAAAATTCGCGAAATTCTCCATGTCGTTTTGTACCAATATTGTCTCTTCGTCAACGTAATAGACGGCGAATCATGTTTGCGAGCAGATGATACCCATGCGTTAATTTCTATCCGACGTACCATATTTCCCAGCTGACTTGCCGCCCCGTCGTACACGAATTTCGTAACGCCCGTTCCGATTCCGGCAGAATCGCGACTCGCGTAACATACTGCACGTAGTTATGTTATTTGTGCTCCAGCTGGCGCGTAGGGGGTGCACGAAAATTCTCCATCTCGGCGAACTGTAAAAATTGGCGTCGTGCTTTGACGGTAATCTCGGAAACCCTCTCGATCGAAGGTGCGATCAGGTTGGAACTTTTTTTTTCTGCCTCTCGTCGACGACACGGTCCACCGGCCGTTACACGCCATACGGAGAGATATATAGATTTATTTCGTCCGCCGCTCTGTTACACGCCTCGAATGCTGATGGGATCTACAAAACGTCCCAGTTTTACAACCGGTCGTGGGTTAGTGTCGCTTTGCCGTAAATAAGTAACGCCAGCTGCGGACGCGGTATTCGCATTACCTATTTGATTGAGTGCCGTCGTATAAAACGATACAGAAAGTTGTATGAAGGACCGTCTAATTGTAAGAAAGCCTAAACTAATTATAGAATGTCTAACCCGTTGCAATATTTTTTTCAATGTATTTAAATATTTGTAATATGCGGCATAAACTCTTATAGAAGATAAGTTTCAAGTAAGACATCATTTTAAGTTTATTTATTATTAAAAAATTTTGAATTAACTGAATTAAGACTGTTCAAATAATTAAGAGAAAGGGATATCCTACAAACGTAAAACAAAATTGATGTACTAACTTGATGCGTATTAACAAGTCAGAAAAATTGACATGTTGATATGTCACGTATAAACAAATCGCGACTAATGATTTATTCATAAAAATGAGTTATGTAACTCGATAAATTGTTTCACAAGTCAGAATTCGACAATGCTTTTTTGTCTATATATTTTGTCTATAAATTGTAAAATAAATCGAGCAAACCATTTCTCTCGAAAAAACCAATAGAGGGAGAAGGGAGAAAGGAGAAAAAGGGGAAGGGTGGGACAACGTTCAATTTTTAAATTTTCTGTCGTCATGCTTTTTTTACCTATCCACCGAAACGCATGCATTTCGATTATTCTTTTGCAACTCGCATATGGACGGAATTTATAAGCGTGCTCGGTTTGATTGCTCACTTCTATTGACACAGAGATCAGTATTCGAACCTTGTTAAATATCACGTCGATTGACGGTGTTGTGTTTTTAATATCCTTTGTAACAGTCAATTTGAAATTCTGTTAAGACAAAATTCACTTAAAGTTACATGATGAATAAAGTCGTGCAATTTATATGCAATTTAAATATGTAATTTGCAAAAACTCCTAAAAATCCCGTAAACCTCAGTATAGTTTACACCTTTAAACATATTGAAAAATATTAGAAAATGCAATGAAGAAATGCATGACAATTAGTGATGTAAGAAAATGTTAAATTATTATTTTGTGCACAAATTGGATAATAAAAATTGAGCTACAATTAATCAGTTTACGCAAAATTTTCGCGAAATACCGGTCATTTTTCTTTCTTTCAACCCTTTTTGAATACATAGAGCTTCTTTATGTTCCGCTCCTACTTTATTAGTCAAATTATGCGTGCACTCGCTCGCTTGAACACGAGAGAGCCCTGCAGCTATACTCTTCGTATTGTAAATTTCTAGCACGTAGCGGTCCGCACATGTGCCCACACGTGTGTTGTCCGTGCGCGCCGAAAGTTCCGGCTACGAAAATATGCAACAGTGGTTCGAGCTCAATTAAACTCGGCACGTTAGTCGAAGCGTTAATTTTCGTTTAACACAAGAAGCACTCGTATCATGCACTAGACTCACCGTCATCAGACCGGAGGTAAAACTAATGGATTAGTTCTTATACAGATTATAGATATTGGATACAAGTCTCATCGAACGAACTATGGCAAATTGCATTGAAAGCTTAATAATGAGCCTTTTTAGAGATTAACGATCCTGCTGAGCTACTTTCGCAATCCTCGCCCCCCAAGAGATTTCCACCACTATAAGAAGTCACGATTATAATGGCTTTGCATTAGCGCACGTTGAAATGGCATAAAATTAAGGATGCGTAGATAGCCGGAGATTGAATGGCCTGATATGACTTCGAAATAGTAGATACATTAACTGAATTATGCGATTACTGTAATTACAATATACCTACTATACATAAGTGAATCTGACTGATATGTGGATAACACAAGTAGATATTATAGAAATAAGCCTTATACGGTCGGGCTGGATCTTTTGTGCTTAATAATATTATTCGCGTGAATTAATTAACATTTCTTTGCCTTAGCAACCCACGGACCGCTATTTTGAAACGCAGTCTCAAACTAAAGCTATAGGATAATACAATCACATAAATAAGTTGATAATTTAATATTAATCGATATAATTAATGTAAATCTTCAAAATACAGGAATATAGGAAAATATGGGATATATATATAGGATACGGAATATATATTGGATATGTTGCTAAAAATAACACCCTAGCCAGGGTTTGAACCTGGACCTCTCGATTAACCGAGACGGGCATTTTTACCAATTTGACCACTGAAACGTGTGGTGATAATTATCGCAACAGTAAATGATAAGAAGGAGTTAACACCAGTTAACAAGGTGATGTCTAAAGACGTCTTAATGACGTATTATTAACGTTAAAGACGTCATTAAGACATATTCACGCGAATAATATTATTAAGCACAAAAGATCCAGCCCGACCGTATAAGAATTATTTCTATCTATTGTAATTGGTGTAATTACATTTCAAAAAAAACGCACCCCTATGGTATTTTTACTATATATATCTAATTTATAGATTTTATTATTAATGTAGATAAATATTTCGAGATAACTATTATTTCAACTTGATTAACATTATTTTTTAATATTGCAAAAATAATATATTCTAAAGTGGCTCGTATAAATAATAATTAAAATAAAAAAAGATCTAATTAATGTTCATTAAAGGAGCTTACGGAATATCTAAAATTATTACGTAAGTAATTAACGATTGATGTAGTTTCGCGGATTAATGGAACGTCGCGCGAGCGCTCGTATTTTAATCCCGATCAAAGTAAGATATCGCGCAGCGCGTATCGTCGGACATAAATCCCCGGCTTCGCCCGAGATTAACTGCCAAATTTGACCTCCATCAAGGAATATCAGAATCTCGGTTTAGCCCAGCTTTTCGCAGCGCGGGCAGAAACTTGGTCCAAAAGCTTAACGAGCCCCACGATCGCGACTGCGTTTGCTTCGACACGAGCCAAGGTGAGAAAGTACTTATCTTCAGTGCCGAAGGGACTTCTCGTGCTGTGTGTCTCACAAGCGACCCACTTTCTGTGTAAGTGTACAACCAATCCCAGCCGTAGCCAGCTGCGGCTACGACGGAGCTTGCGATAAGCACGAAACGAGCTTTCCATTACTCCTTCGAAGACGCGTAAAAAGTTAAGTACCTTGAATTACGTACTACGTAACAACTCAAGGTTTGCCTTAATTAATTTCTTTTTGTAGCTGTCGTAGGGCCAGACGTGTAATTAAATCCGGCATTCAATACCGCCGCTACTTTCGGCTTGCATGGTTCATGTAATTGCAATGGCGACGCTTGGAGCGTTGCACAATTATCTCGTATTTTTCAACAGCTCTCTCCAGCGATAAGCAAAATAGCTCTGCGTTTTACTCAATTATTGAACATAAAATACATATACTCAATTATTGAACTGCTGTTGATTTCAAGTTAAAATATCTCGGCGCGTCTTTAATTACGGAAATTTCCGTTTTTTTTTAATTTAAGGACGCGCGCGCTTTAATTACATTTTAAATATTATATGAGATCCATTACGTGAGAATAATATAGCAGCATAAATTACGGGTAAAAAATGAATAAAATTAAAATATTTATGTATATTGCATTTTTTCGTGTATAATTATTGTGCGTGTACGTAATATGTGATAAAATTTTAATTATATTTCCACAATCTGTCTTATTTTACAAATTATAGATAAAACATAATTTATACCACGTTTTTTATATGTCGAACAATTTGTCCATAAAAAAGATAGACGTTTTAAATCCCAATTAAATATAATTGTATAGAAAAAAATGGAAGAAATCTTCATATTCACCCATTGTACAAATCTTATATATGAGTAATAAAATACGAAAATGTTTCTTAAAATAAAATTAATTATTGCAGTTTTTATTTCAAGAAAGTTTTTGTAAAGATACTTCATATACTCCCTTCCCCCCCCCCCCACACATTTATTTACTTGTATATACGTATGAGAGACGTTATTCGTTCTTTCATTTTTACCGTTCAGACACTACTGTAGCGAGGTTTCGATTACTTCCAAAGCGTTCCATCGTTCCATCTTCAATTACACTTAATCGCCACGACGCTCGCAATAAAACGGTCACCGCACTATATTTGTCGTTTGCGATAGCTACGCTTGCTGCTTTTTCACGCTAAAATGTTTGCTGCGGCAATAGCAAACATAGGAGAACTCGCAAGAGACTTTCTATCTGTGATGCTTTCTTTGCGTAGCGTCATCTTAATTTATCCGATGTTGGAAGAATTATTCGAGAGTGGATTACTATAAAAAAAGAACGAAATTTATAAGAACTGGAGAAGTAGCAATATATTTAATCATGTATTCCTGTGAATCTGGCAAACTCACTATTAAAAAAAAAGTATACAATTAAGTGTTAATTTAATGCTAATTTATTGCTCTGGACCCGAATTTATTGCTCCTATATTCATTCGCAGAAAATAAATATAAAAAAATGGGAGTGCTGCCTTCACGTTACGCTAACACTCCCTTTCCTGAAAAACACGTATAAAATACCGTAAACAAAAAATCGATATACCTGAATATTTTGCTCTAAAATACTGCAAAAAATATGAAAAATATTGAATAGTTATAAATACACCGATACCAGTTACCGCATAAGACCGAAACGGTTAACAACAGAAAGTTAATCATATAAGTTTAACATTAAATTGTTTCTCCACAATCAAATACTCGTAAAATACATTATTTTGGAATTTATTACTCACAAAAACAACTTTCAAAATTATCGAAATTGCACAAAGATATACAAGAGTAAAGTATATTAAACAAATTAGTTGCTGTGCCAATTTTGGTATTATTGGTATCAAAATGATTCTAGAATTAATTGCTTTTAAAATATCCTGATCCCGAATTCATTGCTCACAATTTAACAAAGTCGATCGACATTGTGGCGGTGCCAGAGTCACGTACAAGAGTAAAGTATGTTAAATAAATTAGTTGCTGTGCCGATTTTGGTATTAAAATGATTCTAGAATTAATTGCTCTTATAATATCATGGTTTCAAATTTATTTTAGAGCAAGAAATTAGCAAAAAGTTCTGGTGTTATCGATTATTTTGTTTACGGTATTTTTAGAGTCCTAAATAATCAGAGAAGCGCAACCGTTACCCCCTCCATGGTTCCCATTGAGCCCGCAGCTGACCGTTTGTAAACATGTGTATCTGTACTTTGCACACGGACACCACACGGACACCACACGGAATCAGCTGCGGGCCCAACACTCTCGGTTTTGAATTTTGATTATTGCCGCGGTCAGCCAATCAGCAAGCGAGCCCTCAGTTGCGCTTCTCTGATTATTTAGGACTCTAGGTATTTTATACCGTAACGGTGTTTTTCAGTAATAGAAGTGCTAGCGTAACGTGAAGGCAGCATCCTCACTTTTGACGTTAATTTCCTGCAAATCTCGATAGGAGCAATAAATTAGCACTTAATTATGCCCTATACTCGAACTCTTTTTTAACGATAGAGGTGCTAGGTTCAAAGAGGTCGATCATGTTCGTAATGAATCAAGGATCTCTTCTAAAAGTGCACGTTCCACTAAGGGCATGATTGCCAGTAGCCAAACTATCAAAGTTCTGTAACCGCGATAAACTTCATATTCAAGCACGAACTTCAAAAAGCAATTATCTTAATCCGGTATAATTTGCATTCCCCGTATCGCGCGCACACACGATTTTATTTTATTCGCGTGCATAATTTAAATTCCAATATACCTACTCGCGTAAAATTTTGAACATTTATGGCAATCTATAATGTAGGATTATCTACCTATAATAAATTTTTACGTTTTACTTTAAATAATTATTTTTATCTTTAACAACCAATCTGACTACGCGGTATTGAGAAATGAGGAACTCTGTATCTAATTCAGTGTATAGCTGATACATCGTTTGGAACGCTGTTGCACGCCAAGATTAACGGATAATCCGTTATCCGACGATGCGGTTCGTCATTGCGGGACAAGCGATCACTTCGAACGTTTAATCGTATCCCCCCATGACTTTTAATTAGAAGCCGCAATGACGGACTGCAGTTCAGGTATTGCGCGGGCGATACTCATCTCGAGCGCTACAATATGCACGTTGGTCGGGAAGACACCTACGTATTATCGACTTTGTAATAGAGTGATCCTCCACGCTCAATGACCTCGCTGCATAATGAGGTGTTGAGAGTTGCATTGCGGCTATATAACCGCATCCGCCTCTTCACTCTTTCTGCGGTTAAATAGATGGAACGCCGCGATGCGCCATTCAGCAATAGTCGGTAAACACGGTCAATCATTTATTTTCAAGATTACTTCTTCGCGCGTCCGATTAATCGCTGAAATGGCTATATCATTCGGGTTATAATTTCGAGTCATAATTTAAAATAGACTAATGTAAAATTGTTTGTTTGGGCTGATTTCGAGATATATGGCTGCAAAATAAAAAAAAATTTAAGTCATTTTCATAAAGTACTTTGAATAAAAATGAAAGTGCCACAGACAATAACCTAAATTACTTGATATTTCTTTTATTAACTCATTACGAACAAATTGTAAGTATAACTAGCACCGATCTATTGTCCAACAACCATTGCCTATATAGTTTCGTTATAATTATTATATTATTGTCTAAAGGTACAATCTAAATTTCAATGATATAATCGGCTTTTAATATTACGTTGTACATTGAATACTTATTAATTTCCATTATTGTATGTCGTTTAATTACAACGTATTCGTTATTTCGTAATAAATGGATTTTATCGTTAATCATTTTACGTATTATTTCTTCCAATGTATTAAACACAATACCTGTATCTATTATTACAGATATTTTATTCTGTTTTATATGTTTAAACGAATTCCGATTTTAAGGCCCTTGTGATTGGGAATTCGATGATTGATATCGCAACTCTTTTAGCTGCTATTGCACATTTTCGCAAAAAAAATGCAGAGCTCAAAGCTGTCCTGCCTCGACTATATTTGCCGATGATTAAAGTCCCATAAAGCTCGTTAGCTACGACAATCAGCTGAAGATCCTTCAAAGCGAGATAGGGAAAGCGAGCAGCGCGGAAACGGATGTTCTCTAAGTTCATCGGAAAAAGTTTCGCGGCTACACTATATTCGCACCCCGAAATTAACATAAGAGACCGCCTTTGCCAACCCAAACTTGAGCCTTCACTCGGAGAAACTTCGGAAAGGTCAGAGTCTGCTGCAGGTTTTCAGAGTTCACTCGACGGCGAACGTAAGCGGGCATCGTGTCTCGTTATTCACGCTGTCCGATTTCTTTCGCGCTCGCACGCGTACTTGCCGCGGGCTTGTGTTTGCCGTTCCATTAGCCGGAAAAATGTATGAATATGCAGCAAAAACGGCTTATCCGCACTGTACGTCCACGTCATACATTTACGTGTAAGTGTCCCCGACATCATACTTAATTATATTTCTTAGCGAGCGACGCGACGAAAAAGTTCTCTCTAAGCTTCGGATTTGTTCTCTAAATACGGAGCTATTAACCGGACATCGAAATCATTTTCTATCCACGTTTAAGTGATTTTTATGGCACCTTTCTGGTCCGATACATTTTCAATTTAAGTCAGATACTTTTATATCTCGTATATTAACAAAATTTTACAATTTGCAAACATCTGTTCTCACCTGTCCTTTAATTACTAATTAAAGTTTACTAATATTAAATACCATTTACCTATTAAAAAAAGAGTTACATAAAAAGAGGATAATGTTTTGCAATAAATGTTTTATAATATTAGGTATCGAGTGTACATCGACGCTCAATGCCAAATTGATGACGCATATGTTGCGGTGTGCATAATTAGCGATGTTTGGAATTATTAATAGAAGGATTTATTACTCCCGCTGTATATACCTGGCATATATCACTTGATGATATGCATTCGTACTTTCATGGAGCATGTTATTGAAATATACATTCGATTTGAAGATAGAAATATACATTCAAAGATAGTAATTTGTATTATATGTTATATTAAGGAGAGTGTCTCGATCGCGGGACCAACAGAGAATATTATTAAATAATAATAAACCGCAAAAAATAATGCATAATTAGCGTAAATGCGATTCGTCAGTTTCTTTCTCAAAGGAAAGAAAAAAGAGAAACAGCGGGTACATCACGCGGTGATATATAAAAAATTGAGAAACATTTGTTAAACTACATTAAATTAATTAACTCGTAACAAAGTTGCTCGTGTAAGTGGGTTACGTTACCTGACACTCGTACGTCCCATTGTCTCTTTCTTGGACGTATTTTATTTGAAGGGTCCAATCGTCCGAGCCCTCGGGATGCAGTACTTGAAATCGCTCGTCGTTCGTGTATGTGAACATGGAGCTTGTTAAAACGTGAAAGTCACGTCGCCGGATCCACGATATCTGAAACATGAATATTAATTGATAGTCAGTGATAATATTAATGAATATTCAGAAAACCATTTAATTAGTTTTACAACAAGAAGTCAAAAATATGAAATATATAGTAAAAAACATGAGAAATTTCACATCTCTCATGTAAATGAATTTTGTCTTAATACGGAAAATACTTTAATTTAGCAAATTAAAATGTTGAAATTTTAAAATAATCTATTTAATTTGACAGACATATTCATAACGGAATATAAAAGACATATATTGAATTTTAATTGAAATAAATATTGTTAAAAAAATGTAGAGCTGTACCAGCACGTATATTTGCGTTCATGTAAATTGAATTAACATAACCGATCGGATTAAAACTGACAATAATACGTCAGGCGTTTTTAATGGCTCTTGACGGGCATGCAAAATAATAATTTCTATATACAGATATAAAAAAAAGTCATAATGAAATGGTAGTGGTACAAAAACGTTACTCTTATGTAAATAATATCAATCTGTATATTGCGTAAAACAGGAAAGAGATTCGGTACAGTCATGAATATGTCATGTTAAAATAATCCTGTTTGATACATTGGCGTTTTGTGTAAATAAAGCGAAAAAGATGAACGACCGTTATATTATACCACGTGAAATGGAAACGTGTTTAACTTTATGTAACAACTGCGAAAAATTTTGAAATAAAATGTTTTGTTACATCAACTCTACACATATATACATTAATTTGATTATAAAACCTATTTTAATTAAACGTTAACTATTATAAAAATGTAATCAGGTATATGTAAACATTTGACGAAATTTGATTATAATCTGACTGCAACGGATGCGACACTCTTGCTGTATCTTGTTTTTAATATGACGTCAAACGAAGATAGAAAATTATCTTTTTTAGATAACTAGTTGTGCTTTCTTCTACACCAACTACACTATAATTTTAATATAAACAAATTTTATTAGAGAACTTTTATTGTTAAATCCTCAGCGTGTTATAACACTTTTTCTATACGCAAAACAAAGAACACATAAATGGAAAGAAATAATAAACCGGTTTGTCTCTGGTCTTGTCTCTCTTGGAGATATAAATATTAAAATAATAATTATTTTCATAAAATGCACAATTTTACAGATATAAATACGCAAAAAGCAAATGGAAAAAAAAACGTTTATATCGTCCCGCAAGCCATTTTCGTGTTTCTCGCAATTACAATCGCCATTGTTTATCAAACGAGAGAGTTTGCGAAACGGAGTCTGTGGAGAACTGGTTTTAGCGGTACTTAGTAACTTCGCTCCTGCTCAAACGCTACGACCTATCGTGCGACCCGGTGGGACCGAGCACGATATTGCATAAATAGTAAAATTGTGAGAGCCGGAAATACGATCCCGCGACCTCCGGGGGATTGCGGCAGACCTACCCGCATTCTCCTCAGACGGGCTGCCTGCTTCCTTCCTCTGTTTGTGCTTTAAGATCATTGTAGAAAGAGAATGCATAAAATATAAGGTATATATAAACCTCGCGGCCAATCACGGCATCTCTATCAAATTGCCACGTATGAAGCATATAAATGCCGCGCGATATCAGATTACGTGCAACAAAATAAATTTACACGTTTTTATTTCAATGACAAGCAAATTGATAAATATATATGTAGATAAAAACTATTAGATTTTAACCAAATTTTCTTAATCGACGAAACTGGCAATCACTCCTGACGGTCACAAACGTCAGGACTCTTTAAACCGAGAATCCGGTCCTTCTATCAAAACGCTTAAAATTAAGCACCTTAAATTAAGATGGAAAAATTCCCTCTCCCTTCCCTAATTAAATCGATATCGAGTTAATATTAAAATCACTGTAAAAACTTATTGCAAAAAATATTACCCCAGCCAGGGTTCGAACCTGGAATCTCCCGCATTCCGTTCGGGTGTCTTAACCAATTCGACTACCAGGGCATGTGGTAATATTTATCGCAATAGTACATCTAAACAATCATAAGATGGAACACCGATATTTTACGTCGACGGTGTATATTCAACGATGAGATACATTTACTTCGCCAGTGTATAAATAACCAAATTTTCTTAATCGACGAAACTGGCAATCACTCCTGACGGTCACAAACGTCAGGACTCTTTAAACCGAGAATCCGGTCCTTCTATCAAAATGCTTAAAATTAAGCACCTTAAATTAAGATGGAAAAATTCCCTCTCCCTTCCCTAATTAAATCGATATCGATTTAATATTAAAATCACATGTGATTTTAATATTAAATCGATATCGATTTAAAATCACATGTGATTTTAATATGAAATCGATATCGATTTAAAATCACATGTGATTTTAATATTAAATCGATATCGATTTAATTAGGGAAGGGAGAGGGAATTTTTCCATCTTAATTTAAGGTGCTTAATTTTAAGCGTTTTGATAGAAGGACCGGATTCTCGGTTTAAAGAGTCCTGACGTTTGTGACCGTCAGGAGTGATTGCCAGTTTCGTCGATTAAGAAAATTTGGTTATTTATACACTGGCGAAGTAAATGTATCTCATCGTTGAATATACACCGTCGACGTAAAATATCGGTGTTCCATCTTATGATTGTTTAGATGTACTATTGCGATAAATATTACCACATGCCCTGGTAGTCGAATTGGTTAAGACACCCGAACGGAATGCGGGAGATTCCAGGTTCGAACCCTGGCTGGGGTAATATTTTTCGCAATAAGTTTTTACAGTAATTTTAATATTAAATCGATATCGATTTAATTAGGGAAGAGAGAAGGAATTTTTCCATCTTAATTTAAGGTGCTTAATTTTAAGCGTTTTGATAGAAGGACCGGATTCTCGGTTTAAAGAGTCCTGACGTTTGTGACCGTCAGGAGTGATTGCCAGTTTCGTCGATTAAGAAAATTTGGTTATTTATACACTGGCGAAGTAAATGTATCTCATCTATTAGATTTTAATTTAATTTAATTAATTATTCCTTTTCTCTTAATTCATTGTGCGATTAAATATCTTTTTTAATTTGCGTTATGAATTTATTAAAATTGTAGAAAGTAGCACTTTTCAATTATTAATTTCTATACCGCGGAATATAAGAATAATACTTTTTCTTTACAACAGTATTACTTTGAAAAATATAAAATATTTCAAAAACTTCATCAAATATGTTTAATCAGATTTGGAACAACACATTAAATATTTCGTAGCAATAATATTAAGTTTTTACAGTACTTGCCGTTTTATGCAAATAGATGAGAGAAATGTGTTAACCCAATTGTTTGCCAACTGTAACATTTTGCATAATATATACGATTCGTCTTGGAAATATATATATGCCATGTGCTTCTTTCTATTTTAACCCTTAGAGTACAAATCTACCTATAAAAGCAATTTTTAGATGCGGTTTATTCGGAAACCAGGTTATAACCTACTACGAGGCCTGCGTAGCCTTGTAGGTACGTCGGTTAAGGTTTTTCCCGCCAAGTGGAGCGAAGTCAATAGTCTCTTGTTACGAGTGTACAGCGCAAAAACGATAAAGGAATGGGGGGTATAGAAATACCCCATTGTACTGTAAGAGTTAAATAAGATAAATAGCAAGAGAAATTGCAAAGTCGCGTTTACGTTGATGTAAAATATGCTAATTTCTGGTATGGCATTATGTTTACGTAATAATATTAATTTGCAGACTTTTCGCGAGCGCTGGCAAGCTGGACAAGATGCTCGGAAATTTCAAGTGGCAAAACTTCGCTGCAGTATGATTGCCAGCTCTGGGCTGCAATCAAGTGCTCAAATGTTTCCAGGCATTCGGAAGAGATCGCTTCTTCCGAAAGCATTAAACCACTTGAGGTACTCCGATCGGCTTCAAACTTTAGATTGATGTGAAATTTCTCGGTAAACCAATTATTATGGACTTGCTTTTCTTCTTCTGTGATTTGTATAAAACTGATAGAGTACGTTTTCGAAGAAACGATCACGAGAAAGGCATAGAAGGATGAAGCAATGATCCAACACGATGATTGCCAGCTTGGCGTATTTTTCCTTAAATGGATGTGTATTGGAATTTTTATTTTGGTTGTACAAGGACCATTTCGATGGACTTTAGATTCTCGAGTCAAACACGTACTTCTGTCATACCTCGATGATGGTTATTTCTCTGGATTTGCGTATATCTGTCGCCTATATATTTACGCATTCCTTTTGGTCGCTTTGCAAGCACGCTTTATAAGATTAAACGTAAAGCCGTATACTAAAAAGGATCTTATTTCTTTTTCCTGGTTAAAACCGAAAACGATCTCATCCAATAGTGATTCAGGGAGAAGAGTTTGTTCCGACGACTCTTGAGACTCGATGAGAGCTCCGGACGAAAGGCATACCCGACGTGGAAAGTTTACGTCGTCGAAATTTCGACAGAACAACCGGCGAGGTCGATTCTATTGCCGTGTAGAGTGCAGCAGTCTGTATGATGTATGTAGGTCAGCGTTTCTCTCATCCTTTTACGTGCAGTGGACCATCGGTGCATCAATTGAAAGAAGTATGTCGCTATGTTGCGGTACGTCAGTGTATATTCGTGCGATACTTGAAGACATGTTTGAAAAAGTACCAGACGAACGGGCGAAAACATGTTGGCTTCTGTATATCGCGTGATACATACCTACACGAAAACTTTCCAAAGATGTATTTCTCTTTGTTCTTTACTGTTTTCTATCATTTATCCGGTACGAGATTCAACATGTTAATCCAATGCTACGTAATATAATTTTAAAAAAGATCACTTTTTTATTATTTTTATTGATACATTTCAAATATTTAAATATATTAGTTATTTTATTATCTAATAAATATACAAAGGTAAAAGTATTAGATATTTCATTATCGATTTGCTTGAGTTAAGAGCAAAATTAATAAAATTGAATATCTAATTCTTAATTATTAATTTGCTTCACTGTTTTATACTGTATAAATCTATTCAATGAAGAGAGCAAGAGAATATATTCCGGAAGCAGATTGGCGATGGATACAATGAGTAACATTAGGTTCATGTAACCTCCATGGGTGACTGACCACAGCCAGTGCTTGGTTATCTCGCTAAAGGGTTAGGTCAGGTATATCCTGTCTGGCTTTTCAGTTTCTGTTTCACGCTACTCGAACATCATGAAACATTATGGTTGCGGTATTTGCCGTCTAAAGTTCCGCGTGTAGCCGCAAATGTTATTATTTTCGAACATCGCGCTACTTTATCACAATACTATATCTACGTTTTGATTTTGGTCAAAATATTTGCGGGCCAAATTAATTTGCAGTTAGACAGAGAATAATAAAGTTATATCATGTTGAGTTTCGTATACGCACGATAGATATTGCATTTAGTTCGATAAGTGCAATGTGAATGCTAGCATTTTGACTTGTATTGACGAAGCAGATGAAACGACTAGATTTATCCTTATTACGTTTCAATAAATCTAACGCGAGATGACAATTATGACCCTTATACGACCTGACACATTTCTAGATTGGAGTAATTAATCACAAACGCATTACAGACTCAATGTTGCGAGTCCACGTAGTCATTTTAAACAAAGATATTAAATGTTATCAATCCAAAAATTTGTTCATATTTATTGTACAAGAATGTTTGCGATAAATAATATCTAACGTACACATAAAATAGGAAGCTGTCAGTAAAAAATTGATAACAAGTTGTTGAATGTTGAGTATAAAAAAAGCTTCTATTTATTTTATTACAAAACTTTTCTAAAAAATAGAAGTAATTTGATAGTTATAGTCAAATTACTTCAAAACAAGATAAAAATAATTTTTCTGCAATCTGTTGATTTTATATTTAATTCAAGAATAATTAGATATTCATAATATAAACGATATAGGATTTTCAATCTTTCGATTGGATACTCGATTTCAAAAGCCTTAAATGCCTTATTTTATATATGTATAGACCTAATTTCATATTATATGTACATTTCATATTGCCAATTCTCACGCACCATTGTAAAGCGCTTTGGATCTTGGTAATAAAAAATACATCATCCCTTTCCTGCAGAGTTTACAGAAAAGAAATAATCCGTTTAAGATTATGCGCGTCAAGAACCGCGTTATTCGGATTATGGCGTGGAATCTTGATGCGCGCGTGATCGGAAAGATCGCGCATGCAACGTGATGTCAGACAGAGCGGGAACGACCGGAAGCTCGGTCGCGCGACAAAATCGTTTCGGCTATCGGGTCGAAGCGATCGCGCGAGATCGTCAATGGTGAGGAAAAAAATTGGAGAGAGAAACCGAAAAAAAAAACACGTTATTGAGAGTAGGTATCGAGCGATAACGGGGAGAGTCTCCGCGTTGCGTGCCGGCTCGTTTCGTATCACCGCTCGAACGGAACGAAGCGTGATTGCTGGCGCTATCTCGGGACACGCGAGATCGCTCGGTTATACGAGCGCGCGATCCGGCGATAACCCGTGCCGGTCCCGCCACCGATTGTTAACGCGTTAATGGAGTTACTAAATGCGAACGCGCGCGCAGTCCCTCAACACAACGCGCTGCGGCTTCAGTACATCTCACGTTCTCTCTTCCTCTCCCTCCTTCCCTCTCCCTCCCACCCTCTCTCTTTCTCTCTCTCTCTCTCTCTCTCTCTCACCTAGTTAATAAACAACCAAACGAAATTAACGTGCCTAAGCGGATTAACGCGCCGCGGGCGAAACGTCGCAGTTACGCTATCGCATGCTGCGACAATGGACCTGTCGCATAATATCGATCCGTACACTTCCAATACACTTTGGGAGTTAAATTGCGAGAGAAGGAGAGAGGATTAAATTTATTTTGATGAAACGCGGTGCATGTAATTTTCTTAGATCGCACGGGAAATTTGAGAAAAATTAAAGGAAGGAAATATTCTTACTATTTAGATCTTATATTAAATCTGATCATCTTAAATCTGATCTTAAATAGTCTTAAGATTCAGTCGTATTTAGAACGACTTATGTAAATATGGAAATGAATTTCTTTTATGAATACTACTACCCTAGTTGGATTTTATTTTATACTTTTAAATATTTAAATTTATTTTAATATATAAAATCTTAATCTAAAATCCTAATTTTATTTCTATCTATGCTCGTGGGGTAATGATTTGCGAGTCTGTTAGTAACAGTTAAGATGTTAAGAGTTATATAAAAAATGTAATATATATATATGTATATTCAGTATTACTAAAACTTTAAGATAATTGTCTGTCTTTTGGCAATATCCGAATATCCCAAGCGTCTCTATGCGCGCCCTTCGAGACATCATAAACAGTTCAATAAAATGAACGGCGGATTAGCCCGCGTGCGGCAGGCGACGGGTTTGCTTAGCCTACTACAACTAGGGGACAATGGACCTGACCTGTCGGATAACCCAAATCTGTCGGCCGACTCCGGCAGTTACCGCTGCTCGTTGCCAAGATGAGTGGTCGGCACGAGTCCATCGGCGGGAATTCTGAGGTCGGGACGTGCAGTTTCGGTGCAATAAATGATCGCGTCC
The DNA here is from genome assembly GCA_035220615.1 of Leptothorax acervorum. Taxonomy (NCBI): domain Eukaryota; kingdom Metazoa; phylum Arthropoda; class Insecta; order Hymenoptera; family Formicidae; genus Leptothorax; species Leptothorax acervorum. The sequence goes on from JASTWQ010000019.1 coordinate 671,396, forward strand.
ACCCTGCTTTCCGCATACAATTGTAATGAGAAATGTTTCCCCGGAGGGACTACAAATCAGTACCTTGGAATCGACGCCAGTTCGCATTTTGTACAGAAGGGAGATATCCTGGATACCTGCGAGAGTGTGCTTCCTTCTTCCGCACCGTAGAATCATACTGAATCTCTCAATTCCGCAACATCTCCGTAATTCTAAATCCGAATGGATGATTTATCGGAATCTGCGATACACTCTTTGCATATTTAGATGCCACTCTTGGTAATTATTAGATCATACTTCGGCAGCTGCTGTTTTAATAGCTGCTATGATCTTCTCGTGCAGTCCGTCATAAATCATCATACACATATTTTCATTCATCTGCTTTCGCTGGTTATAGGAAGATAAGTGACTTGCGCGTCCTTTAAAGTCATGTCACATGATTTAAAAAACGGCCAGCGGTCGACTTTATGAAAGCATCGATATCCGGTATGCTATTTTTAATCCCGTGATATATCGACTGCATGCAACCCGGCTGATGGTTCAGCCAGGTTAATCGTAAAATATTATTATGCCACGGAAAACGCACATAGGTACGTCGTTAAATAACGTTAAATATAAAAAAGTCATAAAGCAGCGAAAAACTTGGATTGTACATATCATGCCGCGGCTATTAACGAAGAGAACCTTCGAAAAATTGTTGATTGTCCGGTAGAATTGGGAGATATCATTAAGGCATTAATCTTTCACAAGATCCCTCTCTTATTGTGGTTATCGATTTATCGAATGACGCACACACAAGCGAGGGGTTGAAATTAATGTCTGAAGGCGGAAGTGGACCATTACGACGACCAAATCCATGGCTTCAATTCAACCGCGACGATCGTCAAGACAAAGGACCCTTGTCCCTCAAAGACGCCAAGTCAGATATCCCGCTGGGTTTCCTGCTTCCCGCATCTGCGTTCGATGTTAAACCACATTTCATACTAATTACGCTAGTTTACAAAACCACATATTTCATCCTTCTCTTATACGAGTATGTACTCTCATTGTGCGCTTCGGGAAAATTACAGTGGTAATGTAAGGAATTATGTTTGCGACTCTAAGAGACCTTAAGACAAATCCAAGAAATATAATCTAGAAAATAAATCGTTTACAGCTAGAATATTTTGCATACATTCTATTAATGCAAATACAAATATAACATTGTTTATTTAAAATATTTCAAAGAAAACAAAGATTGCCGTAATATTTTAAGAATCTAATTGAGCCTATGTACCTCATATTTATTTATTTTTCTTTCTATTATCTTGTTTTATACATTTCTTCAATCTTTAAAATAAATCTCTGAAATAATTATTGTATGCTTATATATAATTTTTCATAGATTATATACATCTATATTCATCTTTGAAATTTTGTAAAATCTGACTTGAATAGCACATTAGCTTTATTCAAATGCAAATCTGATCGTTTATTTTAAAGATTGATCAACTAAAGTAACTGCACACAAATAAATTAAATAATAATCATTTTAACCAAATTAACCATTCTTTGGTCAATATCAAAATAGGTTCTTCATGCACTTCTTCATGCACATCTCGGTGAATTTATTTAGTCTTCTTCCCAATTCAAGTTTTATCTCGGCACGAAGTGGCTTTCCCGATCCAATAAAGTGCGCAGCGCGTTAATTATCGGAATTTCGAAGGGTAATTCATTAATATCGCTCTCTAGCGATGCTGCACGAATCGATACCGCTGCCGCAAGAAAGTGAGTGAGTGAGTGAGTGAGTGAGCAAGTGCGCGCGCGCGCGCAAAAGAGAGAGAGAGCTTTTTCTTCAATAAAAAATCAACAAGATGTTGATAATCAATTTTCGTGTTTATCTTGGCACTTTCTGCTTTCGTGCATTCCCAATGTCACTGTTACGCGCATTGACCACGGACAGGAGAAAAAAAATCCTCTCAGACGATACTAATAGCGCGGTGGAGAGCGCCGGCACTCGTTCGGCCGCTCCATCAAAATTACTTCGCGGTGTTCGACTTTTCGTCGCCATCAATCTTTCCTGGTTTGACTGCTAACGCGATAAAGCAGTTACGCCGCGCGCCAGGATCGGGCGGACCGGCCAGCTCGTCGAATTCGTCATAAATAATTGAATTAAAAGCAACGACGTCGTAAGTGAATTTGCGGATCACCCAACTGGCGAGATTTCTGAGTGATTTCACCTAGCCGATTCGCGACTGCTTCGTTCGCGGCATTTGAGATTTCACAGAAAATAACATTTTATAATCATTTCGGAGCCCCGAGGATAATCGCTCTTTTGAGAATGTTGCGTTTGATTAGAAATAAACATGCTAACTTTTTAATGACCATTTATATTATACTCACAATAAACTGTTATAAACTGTTATATCGCATTCTTTCTATTATGTCTAAAATATATAACAGAGGACTAGCTCTTATAAATTGTCACAAAATTTAAAAAATATAAATAAAATTTCTTAACATATTTCTAAAAATATCTGCACAGGATTCTCCAATAATTAGTAAAAATCGAGGTAAAAAAATATATGGAGGGGTTAAAGCCATAGTGGTGTAAGTAACTTTTTTTAACTTATCGAGTTGAGTTCATAGATGCAGTCTACACATGCAAATATGTTGAAAAAAAAGAAAAAAAAGTGATCAAAAAAATTGACTTACACCACTATGGCTTTAACCCCTCCATATATACATAAAAACAAAATAAAAATGTAAGAAACGATTTTCCTTTGGCATCATAAATCCTTCAGTTTGTTTATTATCATTTGATTACTAATTACTGTTAACATGTAACATATTTTAATATATTAAAATAAACAATAAATTAAAAATTTATGAATTAACTATCTCTCACTAATGCTATAAACAGTATAAACACATTTCTTTTTATTTTATTTTTATTTTAGTTTTATTTTATTTCATATAGGTAATCCAAGTTTCAACTATTTCTATGAAAAAACCACTAATTTTTTGTTTCAATAAACCTTTCGTAAAACGGCATTACGACATAACGATTGTAACGTTTATTTTATCAGTCTTACGAAAAAGTATTGTTTTGAAAATCTTGCAGTTTTTGAATCATAAAATATTATTTTTCTCCATTCCATAAGCTGTTGAAGTCAAATTAGGTGAGTCATAAAGCTTCATAAGCCGATATTTTCTCATTTGAAATTATCTGCATAGTTTGTAAATTACTTAACGATCAAATAACCTTCGTTAATAATATAATTTAATTATTTCAACTTGTGGTTTATCAGTTAAATTTCATTAAAATTGAGTATCTCGACGTTTTACAAACACAAGTGAGTCGTTGTTTTGCAGCGAAACACATGAAATTTCGTGACGTTAGCGCGATACCTATCTTATGTTACAATTTAGGAATTGTAATTAAACGAAATGATGGTTGAATTAAATAAAACAATAGCAAACAAATTAATTAATCGCTCGATAAACATTTCCGAAATTGGAAATCCAAATAAACTTCGTAAACGCAAACACGTCATTACCACAGTGTAGTATAGAAGAAAGCAATAATGTGTTCTTAATGGAAGTTAAATTTCATTTAAATCATTGCGTTGCGGATTCAAGGTATCGATCATATGTCATCAAAATCGGTCGGACGTCGAGACGAAGGTTTAAAATAGAAAGTTCGGAAGCACTAATATTGTTCGACAACACTGAGCAATGGTCGACTTTCGGTCATTGATATCCGATCCTATAAATTCCACATTGACGAAGAAGACTATGATGGCTGATACTGTGTGAGCTTAGTTCGCTGCTTTTACGTGAAAGTTCCTAAGTTCCCGCACCGAATCGCCGTCGTTGTAAGGATGTCCTTTCGAATTGGGGCGGATTTGTCGTGGTCATCGGCTTTTTGCTGGCATCAATCTTGCACGCTCCTGCGAGCGATTTAGCGTATCGATGCCGGGCCATCGAATACACGATGATGCAATAGTGACGCGTAGAAGAGATGGCTCTAGCACCGCTTTTATTCTTCCATCTTATTATGAAATATTGATGATCGAAATGGGGACGATGAGGGGTACAATCGATCTCTCAGAAGAAAGTCGCAGGCTTGATAAAGACATCTCCAGTAGGCGCCATTATTGCGTCTATCTGTATCCAATACGAGCTCGTCGTTTCCGTGGAATCGCATACCGATTGCCGTGCTCTCAGCAGGGTTCAATGCGTCGCGATCATCGATCGCCTTACCACTCCGAAGCGTCAGAGTGGATGTGAGGAAAGGAGGCCATTACGTTCGTGTACATGAATAAATTTGTATGGAGTTGTTCTATGGTTACACGGACAAGATTAACCATGTACTACGTTCGTGTTACTATTGCGCAGGCATTAGCATAACTTTTCATACGTAGGCATTATCTCTACGTAAATTATGTACGATAAAAGGTCATAAAATAAAAGCATATCCTGAATCTAAAAAAATAAAAAAAAATAAAAATATGTTACGTTACTGTATTGCTGTAAGTATTTTGCTGAAATCCTAAAATTTTCCAGGAAGTGTTCCTGGTAAAAATTAGGAGAAAATTTATTGTGTGATTATGACAATTTGATACTTCTGCCGAATTTTCTCTTTCTTTCTTGCCGAAATACTCTACCGTTACTTTTCCGATAGGTAAGTACACCAAGAAACAATATGAATGATATACTTGATACGCTTAGTTAGATGTCTTGCTTCAGGAAGAAGCAAAAAGAGAAAGCGTATATGCTCATTCAATCGATATATATAAATTAATTATGTATAATTAAACATATAATTAAACATCCGCATCGATGGGCAATTATTTTAAATAAAATTTATTGCATTTCGGAATACGTAAATGTATCATCAAGTTATTTCACCTCTCGTAACTGATACATAATCATGATAGCTCCACATACAAACATAAATTTTCTGAATTCTGTCACGCCTTTCTTTATGAAATGAACACAAAAGCACGATAAGAACCTCGAGAAGAGAATCACATCGACCAAAAGAGGCACGATAATCATTCGAGAGAAATCTGTTCGTCGTACTTGAAAGCTCCGATTGCGACTCGATTCGCCCATTCGTTGAAAATCGGTCGGTTCTTTTAAGAGTTTCTCGCGACGACGCAAAGGGTTACATAGTTGCTTTCTTACCTCGGCATCGGAAACGGTTCTCTCTGCCAAATTGCGAACTTTGCAGTGCAGAAAGGCGGTGCCGCCCAATTGCACCGTGACGTTAGAAACGGTGTTGTTGTCGTTCGCCTCGTTCACTCTCTGCAGCTCGTCGAGATTGCTGAACCAAAGGGCCTTCCAATCCGACGGGATGTTGTAGGGCACGCGTCGATCTGAGGGAAGAAAGATGACCAGCGGGTATAATCACGGTAATTTAATTAAGTCGATTGTCTTAGCGGGAGGGGGGGGGGAAGGGGTGGAGAAACTCGACAAACGACGCCGCAATTACCGGGCGAAGGGGCTATCGCCGACCTGGCCGCCGCCGGCAGCAAACTTTTTTTATCAAGGCAAAGAAAAATAGAAGTTATAAAGGCGGGTGGAACGCCGGGAGAAAACAAACGCGGAACCGAGCCTGAATTCCGCTTGTTTTACCCCGACCCTCGTGAATTAGAAACTACTTTCCGCGCTCGGGCCCTTTCTGAATTACCTTGTTATTACATTTTTTAGGAAGACGACCTGCGCGCCCCCGCGCCTACGCTCGTTTCTTTCGATGTAAATCACCGGGGAAATGCGCTGTACGAGTTATGGGGCAGTTTGCACATCGCCATAACGATGTCTTGCGGCATTATTTGAACAGTGTGTACGAAGCCGTATATACGTATATCCCAACAAGTTTACGGCAAAACAGGAAAAATATTGTTATCAAGTATGGTATTGTGTATTGCTTGTAATTTAATATGCGGTCTGAAACGGTTGGCGACAGCATTAAATTGGATTTTTACGTTAGTTCTGATTCTCGCGGGGTCACTGCTTTTCACGTTATTTTATTAAAAAAAAAAAATTGCGTAGCGTGGTTTTATTTACTTGATCGCGGTACATGGCGCACATATCCGCGATATCGAAAGTGGTAATATTTTGACTGCGATCTTCCACATCGTTTGAATAATTTGAGCGCACGCTTCGCCACACTGCTTCAAACAAATGGAATTCCCAGTATTTGTGATGCGGTCGAAAGAGCGAAAGACGCGAAAGAATTTTTTTCCTTCATGTATATGCGCGCGCGCGCGCGCGCTTTGTTAAAATTTTCACGGATACGACCTATTTCCGGGTAGCGCAGGTGATTTAGAATGTTTGCCCTCGACAGCAGATTACGATTCAAGGAGACTGCGCTGCTGGTGTGGCAAGCTCGAATGTGCCTGCTTCTCGTCCTGACCTCATTTGAATAATCCATGGATACGTAACGGACGTACATGCCTTTTACGCCGTGCGAACGCGTTCGCATAAAAAAAAGGAAGAAAAGGAAAAAAAGATGCGCGTGGCGGGGCGCATACGCGATACGCTCACGAAAACGCGACCGTCCGCGTCGCATTCGCAATACCTTATTCATGTTACCCTCGGAATTACTATGGACCAAATCTTTCAACACTTATGGCTTTTACGCGCTCGTATATATATATAAAAAAAGAAAGTTTATGAATCGAGCTTCCACTGGAAAGAAGAGAGATTTTATCGAATATAAAATGTGTATCTATTTTTTTCATTATTTTAAAAGAGAAGAAAAACATGAGATAGATATTACATCTTTTAAAAGACATACATATATATAGGTATACATTCAAATAACGCACATCAAATCCTACTTTATCATTATTTTTATCTCACACATTTATTCGGATATCGTATATTTAATTTTGACCCAAATTTGATTAAATCCTATTCACTTTAAAGATCTAAAAAAATCGCATTTGTTTCTTAAATAGAAAAAATTTGAAAGTTTTATGGGTCAACTTGACCGAGTAGTTCAGATATCGACATTTTCGACAAGTGCTATTAAGTTAGAAATTAGATTTGTGACAAGCCATAAAAGAAATCAAATAATTACATAAATGAGTAATTATTCAGATTTCCAAAAACGTATAACGCCAAGAAATAACAGATTTATTGACAGAAGGAACTTTTTATATACTACATATATTATTGAACTTCAGCACGGCTGTCTTTATTTAAGTATTATAATAACCTTTACAGTTAAGCTTTTCTTTTTAGTTTGACAATGTGTACAAAACATGTACTTAATCTAACAATAAATGTTTGATTACTATAAGATCAAGGAATAGAAACAAAGCCAACTGACTTAACTATTAGAAAGATTTAAACAATATATCAATATTTATGTTTAGTAAACGTTTGCATGTGTCTCTTAGACCTTCCCAAAAGCAGTTTCTCTAAACATCTTTCTTGGTAGTCGATATGCTATTTATACATATATAGTAATACACGCTCTGTGATACTGTGAAAATATAATGTCGCAAGATACGATGTGGAATTATTTTAAAATATTAAACACTCAAATAAAGTGCAATCATTGTGGTAACATTTATAAATATAAATTTGCCAATGCAAAAGCACACTCAATCAGAGCTCATAGAATATATGAAGAAGAAGACCTCTTAAAATAGAAAAACGACACCTACTTACTTTGGCAACATTTCTCAAGAGAAGACGCGTTTGAAGCACGTTGCAACCTTTGTGGCAAATCACTTAAGAATGCATTTAGAAGAGATATAGGGAGTCATTTGAATTATCGTCATAAAAGAGCACTAACTGCAATACAAAAACAAATTACTGGTACCTGGCTGTCGCAACATTTCAAATTTGAAGACTCTTACGCAACCTGCAACTTGCAAGGGTGCAAGTACTCTGTTAAAATATTTAACGGAATAGATGTCTTAAAATCTCACTTGGCTTAACGTCATAATATAAATGAATATTCAGGATGTGAAGAAAGAACTGGAGATAATAACGCAGATGGAGTAATACAACAATTTGTAGAAGAAAAAAATTATGCCGGTCCAAGTTCTCATCATAATAATATACAATTAATAAGCAAATTTAAAGTACGACCGTATAAGATAATAATCAAGAATTAAAGGCACGCCTTAATCGGTCGGGACTGGATCTTGGTTGTCCAATAAAATTATTTGTGAATTTAATGTACAATTCATCACTCTAGCAAACCACGCGCCGTTACTTACGGACTTAAACGTAGCTACAACTAAAGCTCGAAAGAGTACTCTCACATAATTAAATTAAAAATCAATTTAATCGTCCACTAACACTCGTTAGCATATTAGAAAAAGGACGGGATATGTATAGAAGGATATAGGGTAATAAAGAAAATGTTGCGAACAATAACACCCCAGCCAGGATTCGAACCCGGACCTCCCTGCTTTCCGGGCGGGCGTCTCACCTATTCGACCACTGAGGCATGTGGTGATATTTATCGCAAAAAACTATTAATACTGAGGAAGAACGTCTTTTACACCGGCGATGTATATAACAATAAGCAAATTTAAAGTACGACCGTATAAGATAATAATCAAGAATTAAAGGAACGCCATAATCGGTCGGGACTGGATCTTGGTTGTCCAATAAAATTATTTGTGAATTTAATGTACAATTCATCACTCTAGCAAGGGAGGAAACCTGCAAGGTAGTATATTGCGCTCGTAGATTTAAAATATTTGAAGGAATGGATTTCTTAAAATCTCACTTTGATAAATGGCATAAATCGTACAATATAATACAAATAAATACTCAAGACGTGAAGAAAGAACTGGAGATAATAACGCAGGTGAAATAATACCACAATATATGAATAAAGAAAATTATGCCGGTCCAAGTTCTCATCATGAAAATACACATCCTCAATCTCTTGGAAATCAAGAAAGTCAACAGGGGTAAGCATCTCAGATATTAGTCTTTTATTAATCCTGAGTTATTAATATATTTCGTTATTTACAACTAACATACAGAAAACTTAATATCTAGTATTTAAAAATATAGAGACTATATAAATTTCAGTCTAATATTTAACGTATGTCTTTTATAAATGTTATAATTATTCGAATTAGACAATATTATTTAAGCAAGGTTATATCAAGTTTTGTTAAAATTCAAATATTCTGTCATTTATTTATTATCTAATATATTCAGTGAGTGGTAGATAGATATTCTTATACGCAGATAACTGCGCAAGTATTAGAAAATTTAAATAGTAATTGTGTTTAAATATTCCATTTTAAGAAATGTGAATAATAAGAGTCATGATTTAATGATCAAATAACATACATGACTGCAATATAATTTTGTAATCCTGATTACATTAATAGGTTTCCGATTTTTTAATCACACTGTATACATGCAGATCCAATTACAGTGGACAACAAGGATATAAATCCTACGCTACACTTTCGGACTTTATTGATGATTTACCAGATGACATTTTTATGGAATACCAGGAATAACAATAGTTTTGACGAAGATATTCGAATATATCAATAAATAGACGCACTTGACGAGGAATTATTTATCGCATTGTTTACATAACGCAACACGGTCTTATAATTCATACATCAATCTTCTTAGAAATATAATTTGCTAATTGTTATATAAATTTTTACTATTTGCTATAATTATAATTAATATTGTATCACTAGTTATATGATTTTTCTTTATACCAATAGAAGAATTGTGCCTAATATAGAGAATGTATCACTAAAAATTTTTAAATATAGAACATAATTATGAAAATAGACCATTTAAATTTTCAAATCCTATTTTCTCATTTTATAACATTTTAACAAATTTAGTTAAACTCAATTGTCATATTATATAATGCTTATTGTTAGCAGTAGGTGTTAGCATAAGCTTATATACATTAAAATTGTTTTTTGCCTTTTCGTCTGTACGATTATTACAATATTTATTATAATAATTATTATAGTAAAAAGTGATGCTTACACTTTTAATTTGTGTTGAAACTATTGAATTGATAACACATAAGCGGTTACGTTGGTACGTATATGAGTCCCTGCGCGCGAAGCTTACTCAATGTCAATGTTTAGCTTTAACATTTAATCAAACTGCATGTAGGATAAAATGTGAGTTGTTGTATTTATCTGTCACTGCCAAATGTAGTAAAAATAATAGAAATATTTTTTTTATTTCTGTTCCTTTTATCTTGTGTTATGCTCATTCTTTCGTTGTTGTTGATATAAAACCGAAAAACTATTATAGTGAAACAATAACAATGCGACGTAAAATCGCTGCTTTGTTAAATGCGCGGGAAATAAGATTGTGGCACTATGGCAAATAACATATCCGTGCAAATATCTTTAATTCACGAAAACACAGGTATGTTGCACGAAGGAAAGTTCAGCTCGCGTGATCCGCGCGAGGAAGGCATCTACGTTACCACCCTCACGTGGGTCTTCCTTTCACCGTGAATTCGATTCCGCGGCCGTAGAAAAGTTCGGCATTCTAAACGCCTCCACATCTCGATTCTATCTTGTATATAGGTGTGGCGGCAAATCGAGTTCTGGAAGCCTGAAAGTAGCGAGCGCATGTTTGGCTGCTACTCGTATTCATCAAAGTATCCAAGCGAGACTGAAATACGGGGGATTTCCATGGACGCCAAATTCCGAAAAGTCCTTTAACCGCCCGTAAAAAGAAATGGCAAATAAACGCGAAATTTAATCTCGGAACGTAAAGTTAGGCGAAGTTAAACGGAAACTTCGTTAAACGCGTTATTTAATGAGAGGTGGGAAAAATTTATTTCCGCGGGAAAAATATATGGGCCCACGTCGCCAGTAATTTAAAGTCCGAAACTGCATGTTATTTCTTTTGTAAACACACACTGCACGCGCACACGTGTATATATAGTCGCGGCAATCTGACGCTAATCTCATTCTAAACAACATACGGTGTTTATTTACGGACTTCCACGTTGTTCTGCATATCGTGTCAGTTACTCAATTTCGCGTATACATTGAATGTTGCACCTGTTTCACGATAACGAAGTTTCAACACTTTATTTAAACCAGAAGCGAATTATTTAGATCGAAGCATCAGGTACTCGCTGCTGCGAGTTTCCGCCGATGCAACGTTCCGTTGTCTAATTTAATGCTAGCAAACATCATTGTGTGCGGCATAATGAATGAAAATAATTAATTACAACGCTACGCTAATGCAGAGTGCACGATTGTTGCAGACTCCGTGTTCTACATCCATCATGTAATAATCCCCGCGGTAAATTATCAGGTGAATTATGGAATACAGATCTATGTGTATGTGTATGTGTGTCAGGCATTGGGGGAATTCACTTTTAGTTTGAGCACTTCAAAGATTTCAAGCGATGAAAACTGGCTCCATTGCTATGTTATCAATCCTCGCTGGATAGAAATCTTTCCATTAACTAGCACGAATCTAGCGTACGAAGGTTTTATACGGTTTACCGTTTAATTGGATGCTGCACCCCGTAATGGACATTTCTAAAAAACAAATCTCTAAAATCGTATCTAAAAACAATAGAATATCCTATACACAAAAAAAGTGTTTTTCAACGTTTGCAATAGAAAGTGATTTAGATGTTTCCGACATGTTCGTCGATTGCTAGACTATTTTGATATTTTACCTCAGTATAGTATAGACTATAGAAATTAAATTAATGGGTCAATTTAGTTACTCAACTGAGAGTATTTACGTAGTTTACTGTAAGAGGTATTTTACTTCAAACATTTCAAATATTCTGTTTCGTTGTTCTAGTATATCATTTAATGAATTAAATAATAAAATTATTAAGTAAAATTTAATTAATTATGGCAAGTTCGAATATTTTGTGAATTTTAAAAATAGCGGACCACGCCGAAAATACTACAATAGAATAACTAATAATGGTCAGACAAGCAAGTAGACAAATGCCTCTACACTTACGATGACATAAAAAATTGATTTAAAAAAAAAAGAGTGAAAGATCGGCAGTAGATTTATTCCTATTTTATTTGTGCCCATTGTACGATATTGCGCGCGATTTGACTTGTCAGTCGGTTATCCATGTTTGAAAGCATAATGGAGGCCTCTAGAAAACAAAGGGATGCGCGTTCTGCTATGGTAAAAGGGGTAAGTGGGCCGCGCGCGCGGATGCATATACGCAGACAGAAGCAATCGGTGCGCCCAAATGCGCGAATTCCTGAAAAACACGTTCGCTCGGCTGCGGACAAAGGATACGCGCGCGTGCGGCTGAGCGCTTCACGGGCACGCTTTGTGTGCCCTCGCGCTTATTTTATCGAACGTGTAATTTAGCCCTGCTGACTCCGTGCACGCACATCTCTCTTTCTCTCTCGCTCTCTCTAGGCGCGAAAGCCAAACTCGGCTTGTTAGTGTTTGGTCGATTTTGGCAGTGTCGCCCCAACAAAAATGGTGCACGGAATATCGTCCAAAGCTTTATCAAATTTTCAAATTCGAAAAAAGCCTTATATATATTCCAAAAATAAGATAGCAAAAGAATGAGAAATAAAGACAGAGATATTGGCTCAATCTCGGAAAAGTCTGCGCTTGGTTTTTCCATCATCATCAAGATTACATCCCGAGGGCTGGAATTCAAAATATCGGAGTCCGCTTCGTGATAGCCTCCCTGCTCGTTAGGAAATCAATAAACGGTTTCATGCATCTGACAGTACTGTTTTTTTTTTTACTTCCGTTTTATGTCGTTCGATCGGCTACGTTCCATCGATGTCAACGAAGTAAGACGACGAGCGAAGCGAGGAAGTTGTAGGTACGACAAAAAGAAAAGAAAACGGAGAGAAAGAAAGAGAGAAAGAGAAAGATTGAGCGCGAAGGTGCAACAAAAGTAAAAACAGCAAACTGGGAAACGAGCGGGAGGGAGAAAGATAAGGCGAAGGGTTAGTCTCGTCAATCGAGTAAGTGCACGAAAAGGACGTGCAGGTAGAGGCGAGGACGTGAAAGGGTTGCGAACGGAAGTGAGAGAGATGAGGCAACGGCACTTTAGAGACGGCAAGGAGGAGCCGTATGTATAACAGCAACCAAAATGCTAGCCTGCATCAGGGCATTACGTCTGCCTATCCGCCGCCTTAAACGTGTAGCCTGGCGCCACCACCTGCATACATACATGTAGTTTGCATAGAAATGGCACACGTCATCCCGCAACGCGGGTGGGTCTTTGCTTTATAAGGCAGGCGCGCTCCGCGCAGATTACTATTCACCAGCTCTCTCGGCAGTCTCGACCCCCATCCTGGCTATGACTGGCTATGAGGTGACCGTCGAGTATCCGATAGACAGTGTATTCTTCGAGGCCGCTCTCTCGACCCGACCTTTACGTTTCGGTCGTCCGCGACGGGTGATTTTCGGAGCGAGCGACGTGTTCCGCGTCGCATTCCCGTCACGCGACGTCGCTCAGGTGTTTCGATTTTTCATTCGGCTTGCGCGATTGCAATACGATTGAACTTCTGGATGGATGGCTAGAAATTAGGACGCGTCGATTCCGATCTCGAGATGATAACGAGTAGATATTTGTCTGACAACTTAATGAGGAATTGATTGGATTGGAACAATAAGTTCGTCAGCGTCAACATGATCAAGTTGATTTTTTTGAATTAGCGATAAAATCGTTGTTTTTTTTTGCCAACGGAAAATGTTCGAGAGATAATGCATTATATTGTATGTCTGCGTAAATTACAAATTTCTTCATTGCTCAAATCAGTATATATAAAATAATTTTAATAATTTTGGAAAAATAATTCCAATAAAAATAATTAATTTTAATAAGATAAATAACAAAAAAGTCAACTATACTTCTGAAGTTTGAAATATAATCCCGATCGTCGATATTACGTTTTCTTTCTCCTTTAACTCCATTCAATATTAAATGTGAAATATCAAGATAATAGGAATCTTTGAAGAACTATATTTGCTTCAGTTGTAATCCGATACATTCCGCGACGTGTAAAATATGTAGACGTGACAACGCACTTTAGAAGGATATTTTCTCAGTTCTTCTCTTCTTCAGTCCAAAGGTGCGACGAACAAGATAGCGAAGAAAAATGCGACGTTCTTGAAGCATACGGCGTATGAAAAAGACCCGTCTCTGTAGAAGACGCGGTGTATACATGTCTGTGTTTTTCATTCGCCCACGCGATTGCGTTGGAGGATGAATGAGGCATATAAAACACACAGTAGATACGGGCTGTTCTGGTCAGACTAAGTGGAAGTGATTTACCACCGTCGCAAACCGATAAATTAGACATTTTTTGAAATTGTGAATGACGATAACGGTTCTTCCGGGTAATTTTAGAATATCAAAGCCGTTATTTTAAGACCCATATTACTTTCCCTCTTCAAAGCTGGCTATAGCTTTGCGTGTTATGCAAGCTTTTAGCTCAGAATTTTGCAATAGTTTGCGTCTGACGACTTTTAAGATTTTTACATATTATCGTTCGAATATATGATATCCAGCAATACCATACGGAGTTGTTTGAAAATAGATATAAATGTTTATGAGAAAAGTTGACTTGTTGACTAATACTTAAAAAATCCTAAGTAAAGAACGAGGATTCGCGTAGAATATATACGGACTTTAGAAAAGTACTTTTTGACAACGTTTTCTACTTATAGGAGAAAAGTATTTATCTTTGAACGGAAATTTTAAACAAAGACTAGCGGTGACTCTCGCGTTCAAGTTTCAACGACCCGGTAGTTTGCTCGAGTGTAAATGCACATCACAAATCGATGATTGTCCTATATAATGTACCTTCTTATGTGACAAATTCATTGTCTGGTGGAACAATGGTGTTTTCGACAATGTGCATATAACATTTTGGTGAACTAAACGTAACGTAATATATGCGAATGAAAACCTTTGGCCATTGAATTGGTAATAAATGCTAATGAATTTTCTTCGACCTGCACTTCGCTCGAGTAAAAATCACCAATTGAGGTAAATTGTTTCGTCGTTCCATGAGCGCGAGATTTTTTCCCCGTTACCGGCGTTACCACAATCGACGTGGAAACTTGGTGATTAAGACATGTCGCCGTTGTCCGCTGGCACAATTATTTCGCTTGTCAATGTACAGTGTACACAACAGAAAAAGAAAGAAAAGAATTTACTACGAAACTGGACAATGTCCGTTTCGCTTGTAAATTCGATGAATTCAAATATGCCGCATTTGTATGACGAATTTTATCGCATTGTCACGTACAATTACAATATTGTAATGCCGTTGTATAATACGATATATTTCCTCAATCATACAATACGACTCCATAAACATTTATCGAGTATATTCCTTGGAACTTCCTCTTTTTTTTAATCTCTTATCTTTCTTATTAGAGAATAAATCATCAACCGTTATCCTATAATATACTTTGTCATATTTCGCTCTTAAAATCATTTCTCTAAAGATTAATATACAGATAGGACACTACTGTAAACTGTGCCATGCACGTAAAAAAAATTTTCTTGACCTTAGTACATAAATACATTTTCTTGAATTATAATTTCTAAATTAAAAGAAATATATACTTCCAATAATAACATTTTTTTTTGTTTCAATGAAATATTATCTCCAAAACAAATAATTTTTCAACGAAGAGAATGTTTTATTGAAACAAAAACACAATTACTTGTCAGTAGAAAATCATTTTATCAAAACTAATAAATGTAATTACTTGAACATAACAATTGTTAATAAGTAAAAATTTTTTTTGAATTTATGGTAAATTTTTTTTCATAAAATACAATTTCTTTTTCAAGAGATAATTCTTTCATTCTAAAAAATGTTTGCTAGTAACAAGAAAGTTGTTCTATGAATTAAGTAAATGCCTGCTAAAAACTATTTGGAGAAATTTATTTTTTTGAAACAAAGAAATTTTACTTGAGACAAGTAAATTTTTTTTTCGTGTAAGCATATAATGAGATCTTAATTTAAACAATTGAGTGTAAAAATGTTATTTAATTAGACAATACATTTTTGCATTATCACCAGAATGCGCCCTTCCGCCTTCACAAATGATGAAGCGTAAAAACACTCACCAGCCGATGTCTGTTCCTTCGACGCCGACGGGAATCACTCACACTATCGGATCCGAAAAACATGACTAATTACCGCGCGCGTTAATTAGCCGCCACTCGGCACTTTATTCGCGATGCACTTCGAGCGAGTAGGTAAATAACGCGAGCCACGCGAGAGTACGCGATACTCCGACCGACACTCCCGATCCTCCCGAAGCTCGTTGCACGTCCGCGTCGTGACGTATTTCGCGTAACTGAAAAAAACCGAAAAGACATCGCGGCCATCGCGCAAGATTGCGGCGCAACCACTGACCTACGTACCGCGAACGGCTATTATAAATGCGAAATTGATATCTCGCCAACGTTCGTCACTCTACTCGATATCGTTGACACCCGGTTACGTTTACGGTGCTGTTTCCACGTGTAATTAGCGCGAGACGAACACTCCGGCGAAACGGAGTTTTTCTGATCGCTTTCGATCCGTACGAGGGAAAAGTCGGCTCGACTCGACGCGACGATTACTGCAATAGCGTGAATAGCGGACGCGATCACTCGCGACTAATACTTAATAAGCCGAGCGCATTACGACGATTTAATTGTTCATCACTCCCGACACTCCTGATTAGTCCTGATACTCGTTCGGACTTCGGGAAACGCGACTTTTTGTCGCTCGCACGCGCGCGACCCGTGCGACTATGACCATTGACCGTACGCAGCGCGAAGTTAGCCGAGAGTGGTGGGGGGAGAAGGCGACTTCTCGGAATCGACTCGAGGCCCGCGACTACGTGATTCAAAACAAACATCTCAACTCTTCCCTCTCGCACGTGCGAGAAGCCGAATATCAAAACAAGATTCTTTTAACTGTCTCCTTATTGTTTTCTCGCAGAATAAAACACGAATATATTCAGGCGAGAGATAAGGTATAACGACGATTCGACCTCGGTGAAACGCATACTCCCTCGTTTTTCGCCAATTTTCGGTTGGCAACAGTCGGAAGTAATAAAAATTAGATTACATGCATATGCATCAATTCGGTCCTCCAGTAAATTTTTTTTATTAAGCGGTATCCATAATTAATGTAGAGAATCTAAGCCGATTTTTAATACTTTTTGAATTTTTTAGAAAAACCTAAATTTGAGAAAGTTATAGCTTGCTAAAGTTTCTTTGATGACGGCAACTTCAAAAGATTCCGCAGTGTCCCTATGACGTCACAGCACATTTTCGTGTACTATATTTTCTTCAATTTTGAAGATATTGCAAAAATTCAAAAAGTTTACAAAGAAAGTATGCCATGATCTATCATGAATATACTGTTAAGTCGGTAGAAGACCGAATTGCTTCAATTCTTTGACATTTGCCCTTAATCAGCTATAATAATATATTCTTCTCATTAAAAATCAAGTAGAGGAGAGTTTAATTTTAATACATAAAAAAGTGAAAAGATTCTTGAGTCCTTGCGAGAATACCGTCTACTTTAAACGATATAAAAATTAACTACTGCTTCAATTGTTAGATATTATTTTAATTGTTGATCGTCTAGCAAATATATCTGCTATCATTTAATGATTAATATCGCTTCACTTTCTTATCGACGAAGGGAACGTTCATTAATGCCGTGGCGCATGGATTGCAAAGCAATCGTGCCATCGGATAACCGCAATAATGTGCGCGCGGGCGTATTACTCGGTCCTTTCGTTATGCGGTTGTGCCATCATCGTCTCTGTGGCACGTACAACTGGCTTTTATACATCAGATAATCCCACGGATAAGCCATCAACCCTTATGCTGGAAAGTAGGAGAGTCAAAGCTAATAAAGCTGAACGCGAATGCTTGCCTTGGCTGTAAGATTACAGGCGTGGAAATGAATGCAAAGTAGAATGTATCAACAATGAAACAAAATCATCGCAATTTGAAAGCTTCACCTTGCGTTCAATTTATACATATATTGTATTATACATATTTCTTCATTATCCCAAAATAAAAGTATACGTATGTTTCCTTTTTTAGTTGCAATAAATTTTATCTTGTTAACATGTTTCTTGCGTTTAACATATCAGTAAATGTTAAATTGTCAATTAAAAAAAATCATCATTATACAAAAACAACTAATACAAGATTTAAAAATTTCTTTACTAGAAGTAAAATAATGGACTCCCACTAGTAGACTTATTGCTATTAATTGATATTATGCTTGAAATATCGATTAACATGAAAGTTACGAATCTGATTAGGGTGGAAACATCGTAATCATTGTATAACGCTATCCTTAATAGGTTATTGTTAAATAGTTTCCATAGTTTTCAAAGGAAGGCTGATTTTTTAGTTACGGTCGCCAGGCAAATGAATGAGACTACGAGGAGACAAGTGTAGCCTTAATTAAGGAGTCGACGATGGCAATAATGAATACATATACATATAAACGCAAGCGTCAGCCGCGAGTATTCCTCCCGCAACTGCGCTCACATGCGAAATACAAATTGCACCCTCGTAACGAATGTCGCGATAATCCTATTTCTTTTTCTCTCGTTCTCCTTTGCCATGCCAACGGCATTATAAGTATCGCGTGACACGCGAACGATGATTTATCGCGAATGACGTTAACTAAGCGGCCACACCGGCTCGCGAACAGGTATAATTATCGCGACGCGATGATAACGAGACAGCAATTGAGGCGCGATAATGTAACGAAGTTTCGCTTACGCGCGGCCAGGGGATTGTTTTACGGTGCGTGTTGCGTTTGACGAACGGTCTTTTAATATCTCGCTGGTGAGCGACAGCGCGCTTCGGAGGGAAGGGGGGAGGGGGAAGGCGCGGAGCAAACTCGGAAAAAAACCGGTGAAATGGATGGATAAGCGTTCACCAGTTATGTGGAAATTAAATTCCCCGCGTGTATTATCGCCCGCGCCCGACGGGCTATTCGATTTTTCAAGTATCACATTTTTCGCACGACAAGCGTGTAAATAACGGATCCCCTATTTATCCTACGGCGAATCGAAATCAACGAATGGAAATAATTCGTATCGTTTGGCACGGTGTAATTCCGTGAATGGAGATACATAAGTATATCCTATAATAATAGCCGAGCATTTAAATGTTCGAGTTGCGGTAGTGCGAAAAAGATTTATCGAGCATTATTACTTTATCGTATTTAAAACCGCAAAGGTTTTAATCATTTCTCCATTGTGTGTATCAATGAAGCTTCGACGTTCCAAACCGCGGTGTGCACAAAAGATTTATCGAATATTATTACTTTTCACTTTTTGATGTAGCAGCGATTTCGATAATTTCTCTCAATTTGACATACGAGATTCTACATTTCGCTGTTACTTCATCGAGATCACAATTACATTATCGAATTAGTAACGCTTTTCAATTTAAAATAAGTGCAATATTTCTCTGACGCTATCATCACGCCGTCACTTAATGATAATGTGAGAAACGTTATTAAATTCGTCAACTGCGCTCCAGATTTAATCAGGAATTTTTCCAACGGACTGACGATCTTTCTCTGTCCGACTTAGCATGAGTAGACGACGTAGCGTGATCCATTAGACGTTAAAAGTAATGAATAGTAATGAGATCCGACTAAAGCTGTAGAAAGGCAGACAACGGCGACTCAAGCAATACGATTTCACATTGCATGCATCTTCTTGACTCTACCGTCATGATTCAGAAAATAAAGTCTCAACATTTAAATTAACTTTAGCAGATTAACATTTAGTTAGAAAACACTATGTATTAAATGTTAAGTCCTGACCATTTATCGCCGTTTTTCCATAGTTTAATTAAATATTAAGTTATATGATAATTTATAAAACATCGTGTCAATTATTTCTTCTTGTATCCCTGATTAAAGCAGAATTATAAGAGGGAAGAACCCCAGGAAAAAGTATGTCTAGTTTCATGAGAAAATAGATTGGTGTTTACCACATGTTTTAAAGCCGCCTGTCGAAATACGATGTATTGCACACCATGGGAAATATCGCAGTACACGAAACTGTATTTATTAGGGTGGGTAAAAAACTTGCAGTGTTTCTTCGGACGACACTGTGAAGAAGACGTCGACATGGCGACGCGAAACTTCATCGAGACTTCTTCGCCGGGACGGGCGAAGGCGAGCACGAACACAGGAGAAAAGCGAAGGTGGTACAGAGGGTACAGAGTTATACGAACGAGTGGAATGAGAGGAATTTGAGGGCTAGAAAGATGAAGTCCAGAGTTAGAGCGAGTTAAAGTACGGATGGGAATATACATGGGTATAAAAAATGTATAGATAGGGAAAAAAAAGCCAAGGATAGCGTGAAGAAGAGAAGAGGATAAGAGGGAGAAGAGTTTGTCTCTGACAGAATTCAGAAAGATGGTAGAGGATAGAGAGATAGCGGACAAAAAAGAGCGGGGAAGGGAGAGAAGAGCAAACGAGATGTAAGGTAAGCGGAAAGAGAGGAAGACGTGCGCGGGCGGCGCGGCGGTCGAGGGAACAGAGCACGAGGAGCACTTGAGACTGAACTTTGTGTGCTTTTGAATGCGGGGCATAAGCTACCTGTCTTTTGTTTCCGCGAAACAATGCGGGAGCTTACACAAGGTCGGGGGAGAGTGACGGGAGGGCCGCAGAGCGGACTCTTTTTTTTTCTACTTCGCCTAGTTTAGCCGGATGGACTTGTATTCTTTTCCCACGAGCCCTCGAGTATTCTCGATGAGCGCGGCCACTTTTCGGAAGCAGGACGCACAAGCCACGCTTCTTGCGCGATCGGAGAGCTTTTTCGAAAGTCACCTCCTTACATCGAGCAACTTCCATGTTACGCCATGTCCATCGTAAACGAAACTCTACGTTACATTAATAGTGTTTTAAGCTGAAATTGCATGTTTTTCTGAAGACAATTTTCTTTTTCCGATATACAATAAATTTGTTAGTCTTGCTAGTCTTTCGTTCACTTGATTTTACTTGATTTTATTTGAGCCGATATTCTTGTTAGGTCTAAAAGTTTCGTCCTTTCTTGTTTCTCTTTCTAATAGTCTTTTAAATTTGTTTTTAACTTCTGAAATTTCCGCTGGGACGCTGTAATGCCGCAAAAATAAATGTAAGTAAAATTGTATTTACGATTTTATTTTAAGCGAAACAAATTAGAATGTATATAATGTTAGTGATCAATAAGATATTTTCTGTCAAATTATGTCATGTTTTAATTTATTCATATGAAAAATATATGACTATAGTACATTTAAATAATATCTCGTATATTAATAAATTATAAATTTTGCCTCGTCACTTTGAATTAAATATAAAAATCAGTTCAAGATTTATAAGAAGATACAGTATAAAATTGTCGGAGACTCTATAGGTATGTCGATGATCATTAACGTTTCTTAAAATACCCTCTTGACATCGTTACACGCAAAGATAGCTAAAATAACGAGCATGAAGACGAAACGAAGGGTCAGAAGGGCCATGCGAAGCGTATGCTTACCGACGCTTTAATTGGGATAACAACTCGCATCAAACGTCGACGGGGCTTTGCATTGTCAGGAAGCGCGATAAATACGGGTGGTGAAATGCTCGTGATTACGTAGACGAGTGATGCCGGCCGGCTCTCCGTCACAAGCGGCCATCAAATCCTCTTTCAGACGGTAAAGTAGTAAATCCTCTTTAATAACGTGTATACGCGTGCTCGCCGTGGCGACTAGACTCGAAGGAACATGGCCAACGAAAATGGGCATAGTCTTGCCGGGATGTATAATTACGTTCACGTAATTGCGGCCGCTTCCGGTCTACGAAAAAGCATTTCCTCCCTTGTTTGGAACGGCAATTGTGTTTACAATAAGCAGCGAATGCACACGACGGAGGTCATATGTGCCAATTAATAATTCTAACGAAGTTCTCCCCAACGTGAGGTTAACGTAGAAAAAAATGATGACACGAAGATGACACGAGCTATTACTTTTGCATTTTTTTAAAATTAATGCAGTGAAAATGATAAAAATCTAAACTATTCATTGATAATAAAATTTAAAAAGTTAACAAATACTAGTAAAAATGATTTTCCAATTTAACCAGTACAATTTAACCAGAATTGAAACAATAATAGTGAGTTGAAAGTCTATACATCAAAAGCATCGCGTCATTTACATGGCGCGTACTAAATGTATTTTATGGAATTTTAAATTTTATAAAAAAAAAACATTTTACTTTTGTTTCACCTGGTCGTCCGACTACGTTCCATAAAAGTTTGAATTTTAAGTTGAATTTACTTAACGGTTGTGCGTGCTGTTCACGAATCCAGTTTTTCCTATCAATAGGCAGCTGTATTTTGTATTTTATTTTGGGATATATGCGCATCTAGGATGAAAGAAAAAAAATGCAAAAAAAAAAAGATTTTTCGCGTCTGGGCGTCGTTACCGAGGTAATCCACGAATCGATACCAAGCGTATGCTCGTTTCGCAGGTAGGATTTCGGTACACATTCGGTATTTTGAAGTCTAAACACGGTAGACGGAAAATACGAGGAATGCAATACAAATAGATTAAACATGCTCATTGTCTCCGTGCATGAACGACGATATTTGTACTTGCGAGTAGTCCTCAAAAAGAAATCAAAGAAATTTTAATCTTAACTTTCTCAATATGTACAGTGCAAATACGATTTACATCTTAATGTAAACTGTAAAGAGACAGATTAAGACGGCTTTGCTATTTTATGTGACGCGAGTGTATGTGCTTTTATTACTGTTTAAAGAATTAAAATATGAAGCACATAAAAGTAAAATATTGCATGATAATAATATATGGTTCCTCTTATGTTAAAACCATGAATGTGTTTATACGAGAACTATAAATGTGCTTTTATCACTAAAGAGGAGGAGGGGGCAATAAAAAATTATTTTATAGGTAAAGTCTGAAGTATAAAAACTGATATCTGCAAGAAAATTTAAGAAATTTTGATATCTAGAATTATCTGAAATTGTGAATTTCGAAAATTTATCAAATCGCACATTCATGGCATTGGCATAAAGGGGACTATAAAATGATTAGATTAGAAACTTATTACTACATAATGTTCAAAACGTATCTGTCAAGATCAAAACTGATATATGATTCAACAAAAATAAAACAGTATAATTAACAGAAAAATCCTATTAGACCAGTCTTAATATTACATTTATCCAGTATGTCTATCTTCTTACACTGCAACTGTTAAATTCGTAGCGTAGAATTATATTCAATTTCAGTCATTTTTAACCATTCGTGTAGGTTGCCATTGCTCCTACTCAATATGTTGTTAATTTAACTAAATCGATGGAGTTAAAATAATATACTATTTTGTATTAAAATAATAAATTTCGACACACATGGTAGTTAAAAATAACAAAATGTTATTTAACTCAAAATACTGGTTTAAATTTCATTCTTTAATATTTAACAGTGTATATTCATTTCACAAGTATTGTACTTCACACCATTCACAGTATGTTGCATAGAGCAATATATCACGACAGTAATATTGTTTTCTACATACTGGATGTACTTATACAGAGAGCGAGCTTTAGAAAGTTCACGATCGTGATTAGTCCTGTGAGAACAAAATCTCTAGGGTCACCATTGTGCCTCACACCTGAAGAACGTGACTATAGCGGGGACAGGATAAACGATGGAGCACCGCAATAAATCATACCAGCATTTTTCAATATCGGGCGGCCGTGTTGACTGAGCTTAAGGCGGAGTGTCCTACTTGCATTCTCGCCATCTCGGTTTCCGCGTGACACGCGACGTTAAAAGATACTCCGAGGATGTAAATATACTGTGACATCGCAGTTTCAATATATCGCGCAATGGCTTTATTTCGGTATTACCAGACTCGCTCATTTATCTTGGGATAAAAGTTGGTACGCTACGCTAACTTCCATAAACAAGAAAATATTCGAGATATTATTTCGATATATTACTCTTTGAGCAAAGAAAAATCTCAAAAATGTAAAACTTCCGTGCTTCAAAATTTGACGTACCGCTCCCCGATTATAATAACAATAAAGCGCACAATACATGAAGATGTAATCTTAAAGTAACGCCATTTACGACACTACGATATACCGAAAACGTTTCCTCGTGCATAATCGCTTTAGAGGTCTGGCCTTCGGGAGCGTATTTTTCCGTGGAATGCAAAAAATGTACCTATACCCCGCGCAAAATCCGTGTCCCGATTTAAAATCCGATTCTGCATAAAGGCGTATTTGTGAATATTCAAGCCGCGCGTTACGATAAGTAACCGTGCGTGTCTTTCATGTGCGTCCCGTATGTCGCCCGCTTATTCGACTGACATACACACAGAGGGAAAGAAGAAACGTTTGCTTAGAACGGCTGCCGATATTCCCTGGGCTTTCGCGAAGAAATTGGTCCCGTAAGATCGTCGTTTCTTCGGCCGTGCGTTACATACTAAGTTTACGATTATAACCATCGGCTATCAGGACTCCATATCCTAAGCTCGGGGGTTCCGCCAGCCGAGGTAGCCAGGGTAACTGCTGGACCCAACGGCGACGTTATTAAGCCGGTCAATATACGTGCGACCGTTATACGGTACGCCATATTTCGCTTTTACCGTATACAATATACTAGGGCGAGCTATTGCCTACGGTACAGAGAAAGAATTCACGATAGCGGTCAGCGCGTTGAGCTACACGTCACGGCCAGATTATTGCGCACGCGGCTAAAAAGCGTGGCGCGCTCGCGTAAATGGAATTGCGAAACGCGTAATTTTATTTTTCCCGATGCCGAAATATCACGCTGCAAATAGAACGATATTGCGATGTCACTATACAGTGTTATGGGACGTTGCAGAGTTGCTAATTGAACGGCGCGGCGATGGAAGTTAATGAAATGTACGTGCGAAATGTGATTGAGCTGTGAAAGAAGTTATCGAGTTTTCGTAATTCCTATATAGATCCCCCTTTTATCCTCAATACAGCGCACGGAAATAAGAATTTTTCTTATAGATTTAAATAAAAAAATATGTTTTTAGCGATAGTTGCGAATTTCGTTGTATATGTACATGCTGGAGAGAATAATCCGGTATACGCAAAGATAACGAGATTTTTCGCGCGGCTTAATACGAAGTTGTAAACACATCCACAGGTAAATATCATATTCCTCCGTATAACCACTTGCTACCCAGCGCAAAAACATATTTTCCTTTGAAATTTTATACGGAAACTTGGGTAATTGGAGTAAAGCCCTAGCGTCCTATCGCTCATATTTCGCTGGCACGTCTACGGCAAAACGAGTTACAAATTGCATCGCCTTCTTTAGATCGTTGATTTATAGCTCAGCGAACTGCATATGCGATCCTCCGAATTATACGCGCGATTATGGAGCAGTCTGTTCTGTAAGCGTACGCGACTATAAAATTCCACCCGTGGGATTATGGCTGCGACTCTTCTCTCGGCACGAAATCACGAACCGTAGATATTACGATAAATAATCCCGGAGTGGAAAATTTATACCGTATCTTCTTATACGATCGATTTTATAGACAGCAAATAAACCTGTCTCGAAGCACGGATCAGCATCTGGTTGAGCGCTATCGAATCTCAGGAAGAACGTTTTTGCGAAGAAAGGAGTTTATGATACAAGCTATTTATATGTACGACGCTCTTTTATAAAGATAGCAAAACATACTACATATATTTGTCGGGTAATGAACTAGTGCAAATATATATCTCTCATTTTATATCTTATTTCACTATAACAAACTACGCACATCAATAGCATTCGATAATTGAATCTTGTTATCTAATTAATAATAAATGCGATTTAGCAAAAGAATTTAATTAACATTGTTTCTCGACCAGTTATTTGCTGATGTATCCATCTTGAACGATTCATATAAATAACGTATGTGTTCGGTAAATGTTTGTCAAGTCAAAACAAATAACGCATCTTTCTCGTAATCGTACGTGGCAACGTTTGTATAAATAAAATTCGTCATATGAGCACGGCACGTTTGCGTTCGTCGAGTATTCGATGAATAAACACGTTGTTCGGTGCCAGGTTTTGATCATCTCTTCTTGGCAAACGCTGATCGCAAGTGTCAGCATCGTTTGGAATCCATTTAAGATAAGCCCATTTAAGATAGGATAAGTGCGGGCTAAATCCGTCATGCTGTGACGGGGGAGTCGTCCGGGGAAGCCGACGTCGTAAATCCATCCGCGCTCGCTTACTTGCATCGCCGTGGATTTTTTCGGCATTACGACCGACGTATATTTTATCAAGTAACGCGGGGTGGTGGACGCGAGAGGATTTCTATGCATTTTTCATAGTCATTTGGATATATGCGCGATATTAAACGACACAGAATTTACGACAGTATAAATGCCGGCGTCGGCGCCTGCGCCTGATGGTTGATTTTTTATTAAGATTTAATAGCCTCGGTACTTGGCGCGAAAATTTTCACGGTTCTTTAATTTATCAAGAGATAAGTAAGAATAATGTCGTGCGAGGCAGCGAAAGAGCCGCTTCCAAAATCTGTTGTAAATTATCGAACTAGCTGACACCTGAGCGCTGATTACTTGTTCCAATTAGGTGCCCTACAAGCCTTTTAGTTTTTAATAATCTATTTAATATATCGACTATTTAATATATCGAACATTCGATACATAGACATGAATTTTATTTTCTATTTAAAATTATACTTAGTCAAAACTATAGCTAGTATTTAAACAAAAGAGAACATATTTCTTTAAGTTTCAGAAATATAAAAGATTGGCTTTAATTATAAAAAGAATTTCTAGATCATATCGAGTCTAAAGGCCGGTTGTTCCAACCTGTTGGTAAACTAACTAATAGTCAAATCATATATATGTCTTTGTTTTTCCTTCAAATTAGACAAAGATAGACATATGATTTAACTATTAGTTAGTTTACTAACAAATTGAAACAACCGGCCCTAAATAATTTTTCTTCTAATTGACATTGCGCTCGTAAAATATAGAAAAGAAGATAATATAGATAAATAAAAAATTGAGAAAATATTTCAACACATTCCAATATTATATCAAATCACGTCATATTAGTGAGATTTTGGATTTTATAAAAAGTATAAAGGTGTGCGACATATATAAATTTCCTATGGACTGCATTTTCTTGATATAGAATACGTTTATTTTGAGACTTGTTAAAGTCAATAATCCTTATGCCATGTTCCTATGTCTGCTGAACTTTGGAAATTGGAATCTACATTCAGGAAACGTGCCCTGTAAAAGCTCATGTGTTAAAAGATAACATCTTCCGTGACATGCAGAATTTAGAGACCACGTCGCCGTGCTATGACAAGACGCAGGATAAAGTCTTGTAAAGCGTGTCGCATCTCGAACTTTTGCGGAACTTGCCGTTTCCACGTCCGCGGGTAGTTAAAGTTTGGTCGATAGCACCAAAGCTATTTACGAATACGCTGTCGGTCGACCGCGGACGGCGCGGCGATGCTCGCCCTCGATCGTGCCAGGTGTGCTCCCGTTCTCGCTCTTCTAACGGCCGCTTCCGTAAAAGTACAGCTTTTGACAGGAATTTAATAACTTTTATGAAGCCCGGCGGTGGCCCATTAACGCTTATCATGGCTTACCAGCGTCCGCCTTTTTTCCACGTGGGTGGTCTCTGCAAAAATGCATCACCGTGGCGCGGGCGTCCCTGTCTCTTTCGCGGCTCTTCTCGGAGCTTTTCCACGGAAGATCTCGGACCGTCGCGTCGTCGCAGCGGCGTTTCCAACTCAGGAAGGTACATTATTCGCGTATCTAAATTATACGGCCGTTGTGTACGTAATAGCAACAATTATGTCTTTAAACTGCGAGCACAAAAAAGCGCGTATAAAGAGCGCGGTTATATACTTTGCAGACTGACGTGCAGCAGCTATTACTATAATTTAACGCATATATAAATACACACGTCAGCAGATAAATCTAATATTCTTTAAAAATTTCGGAGTTTCTTTCCATACCAATTTAGAGCTCTGAAGAAATGAATTTATTAATATTCTATAAAGTTACTAAAGTTTTCTGAAATTGCTGCACCGTCGATGCCAATGCAGGTATTGATGTTTCGATCGAGAAAAGCATCGAAGCTTCGAAAACACGTGTTGATAAAATCAAGAACGAGCTTAGTCAGCATTTTAGTACACAATAGGCGGAGTCCAGTTTTGGCAAATACTGTCAAATTTGCTGACAAGCAGTTACCACACGTAGGGATATATTCGTACATAATTTGAAGTATGCTGTGTATGTACATACATGACGTAGAGAAATATTTGTGACATATTCTATACATACTTTGCCTGCGTTCGTTTATTCCCAATAGCTCCCAATGGGAATAAACGAACACAGAGATTATTATAATCTTTCAAGGATTCATAAAATTATCTTTTTTTTACGAAAACTAACTTTTACAATGCTATGTTCATAAAAATTGATATTGGTAGGATAAATTAAATTAACAACACAACACCAGCGGAGAGGTTGGCTTTATTTGAGTGAAATATATATCAATTTATCACTGACGTGCTGTTTTGATGAAAATATCGATGTAGTGAATAAAAATGTCAACATAGTATTTTACAATAGCAAATGAAATTGACTGTACAATCCCATGACACGTCGCATACGCAATGTCAATGACATAGTACGCCATGTGTCTTCTGTCACTTGATAGCGTTACGAAATTGGATAACGGGATATAACCTACTCTCCTATTTACCAACAAAGTCATTGCTGTTCATTGTAAGTCGATCGACAGACGTGTAAGTAATCGATAAATTCCAGTCGTAACAGTTATACCTATATACAGTGTAGTTCGATATTGCGAAGAAGGATCTCGCGAATAAATGTAACGGAAATACGCCGCGCGTAATAGTAATAGTAATAATCTTCTACTATTATCCATATCAAGTTAATTTTATTATACATAGCTGATATAGCATATCTCTATATATAGCGCTATTTAAATAATAAAACGAATAGTATATAATTATATTATGTTAATAAAATCACTTAAGTAAGAAATTTTTTATTTGTACCCCCCAAGCGTTATATCCGTTTCATTATTACCTACCTATATCTTTGGAGTTACAACTTCCATTACGAATCGCTTATGATCGAACGTAAACCGACGAACATCGGAGCTACGCTTCCCATAATTGGTTACAGCCGCAAGGATTATATTGCGAATAGGCGTCCATATCTCGTGATTATGGTAATAAAGTTGCGGCGTTGTCACTCGTAGGTATCCATAAAACGGGATTAAGAGCCGTGATGTCTAGCGTGATTACTTTTCGAATAACCGTGTCATTCTAATGCTTGTCATTAAAGAATATTTTGCATTCAGAGCCGAACGATATCTGAATTGATATAGGTTTTTTACTACTTCCAAGGAAATATTGCAATCAAATATCCTCGTTTAATGTCGAACATCATTTAAATCTACGCGTCATTAATCTTGGGCAACACTAACGATAATGGAACACCTTTCAGTTACCTGGTACCGAAAACGCATTAGTACCTAACGCTCGCATTTGTAGTCTGTCCTCGAGGAAGGAAGTGAAAACTCCTATAGGGATGCATTCCTTATTGACCGCACCGATAAATAACATGCTACGTATAGAAACGTGAAGAGGTCTTTCCCCTTTGCCGAATGTATTATTCATTAAGAAACTCGCAAGAGAATGCTGCCACTTAATAACATAATTGCAATATTGCCTGTGACGTTAATAGAGTTTACTGTCTTCTATGTTGTCGAACTTTCTATAAAGGTGCGTCTACATCTATCGTAAATGATTATCGTAAGCTCCTTACGACGATCGTAACGCTCGTCGTGACAGTTATCGTAATCTCATCGATGAGTTGATTCAACTTGAACTCTGACGATTACGACGCTTGTCTAGCGTTACAACAATAACCTAATCCGTCAGCCTTCTCTACGTGCGAAGAAAAGTGTGTTTATAGATATATTAACATATAGATATATTGTTTACGAGAGCTTCATTACTTACGACCAGGATCGCAGCGTTACGATAGATGTAGACGCACCTTAAAGGGAGAGATCATTTATCTTACAATAGAATTCAATGAACCGATATAGGTAGTAGCGATAATAACACGAATCAGTAATTAAGTTAAAGGAAATCACAAATAAATGCTTGGTAAGAGATTATTGATCGTGATGTCATTAAATAATATCGATTTCCAGAGAGACATTACAGAAATTTTCAGAGTGAAGACTGGACGCATCATCAACTTATCTATTTATTGAAAGGTCAATAGCTGTCTAGCTACACATATACACACACAGAGTAAATTGCATTTGTATCAAGTACGTGTGGTGAAAGCTTAGCATAGGTAACGATTGTGACCTCGCGTTGTGTTCTACCACCCTTACTGATAAGTGGCCAACAAACACGTAGAACGTATATTCGTATCGTTTCCAATCGACAGAGATGTCAAGCAGCGACAATATATTGTATTCGTACGGTACTACGCATGAGGGCGGCTGCATAAATGCGTGACAGTCGCGTGGTTCAACGACATTGTGTCGACAAATGTAAATACCGAGCCAAACACGATCACGGGCGTATTTTGTACCGTGCTGCAATATTTCTTATAATCTTACAACAGTCGCTTCTACATCGTCGCCGCGATCATGCGATGCTCGCTTATATAATATATAGCACATTTCCTCGCGGATCAAATTCACGCTTCCATGCATGTACGAGCTTTTATACAAAATCTTTTCTTTGTAAATGTTAGAACAAAATATCAGAGAGAGTTCTTAAAATTTGATAATGTATTTTTAAAACTTAAGTTTATATTATAAATAAGTAAGTTATTCAATTAAAAAAATTTTTTATATATTTAATATGTTATTCTATAATAAGCATACATATAATAAAAAATAAAAACTCTCTTACGCAAGAATATATTCAGCAAATTATGACATATATTTAAAAAATTTGGAGAGAAAAGAATTTAATTTAGTTGTATAAAATATATTCGGGTGTGACGTATAAGGCTACTATAATATACGACATGATAAGAAATATTTTCATATATGATCAATAAAGTAACAAAATGCATGTATATAATAGAGAGAGAAAGAGAGAGAGAGAGAGAGTAGCTGATCGAAAAAGCTTAGATCTTTAATATGTATGTGTGCTAGTTTTGCATAAATTGGCGAAAATTTGCGCGTACAGCCGCAAATTAATCAGCCGGAAATTTTCGTAATACGTGTACGCTTAACGTAAAATACATTGCCTGTATAGTAATTACGGACACCACAATGGAAAATATATCGCCGACGGCTATGCGTGTAATCTAGATATACGACAGTCTCAGATAATTCTACCTAGCAATCCATATACGGTGCAATTAATTCCCTCTTTAGCGCACTTGCCAGAAACATGCAGTTGTTTCGCAATTAATTCTATCTCGCAGAAAGAGATTTCGTTGTAGGCGAAGCTTTATCTTAAGTCGAATCTGTGAAATTTTATTGATACCTACCATTTTTACGTACCATTTCTAGATATATATCATCTTAATATAATATTTAATTTAAGTTTAATAAGTTAAAGTGGCCTAAATTAGATTAAAGAATGGAATTTTGGGCGAAAAGTGAATTCGCAAAGTACATTGTAGTTGAAATACGTGCGGTCTTAATTATTTCATTTTTACGCGTTACATTTGATTTTATTCCATTTTATTTCATGTGTCTGTAACTTTATACATAACAAAATAACTCTCAAAACAAACTCATTGGTTTTTCATGCCTTACCGACTTCAATTATTAAAGATTTCTCGAAAACCTGCACAAGTTTGTAGGCGGCTCCTCTGTGAGAAAAAAGTTAGTAATGAGAATACTTCAAAACCTGAAGTTTGTTGATATCAGTCGGCTCATGTTTATATTCAAAGCGATTGAAATCAGCGATGGGCACGAAAGACCCATAAGCTCGGTTTTCGTTGATCAAAATGTTGAAAAACGTGTTTTTTTGGTATGTGTTCATTTTTCTGACAAAAATAAACATATTTTTAAAGCTTGAGCGATATTGATGCTTTTATTCTAATCAGAATTTGAAAAATATGCGCTCGAGTGAAGAAGTGCGACAGTCGTTCCGTTCCCGTCAATTTCGAAAAGCAATTGGTGAGCTCTCCGACGAAGAAGATAATTATGTTGAAAAACAAACAAACAAACTTTACAAAACAGCATACCAACCAATTTGAGAACAATTTTATACATCCCAGAACAAGTTCCTGGTGGTAATCGTTTGTTAAAAAGAAAGCGATGCTTTTACTGTAATTATAAGAAGAATCGAAAAACTTATAATTGTTGCTTTTGATGTGGCACAGCTATATGTGAAGAACATAGGCGTTTTGTTTGCGCAAATTGTTGGTAAAAAAAATTTTTTTAAGCATATAGAAAGTGTAAGATTTTTATTTTTACCCTGTTATTTATTTTTTGTTTATGTTTTTATTTCTTATATATATTTTTATTTCATGATATAAACACAAAATAAATATAAACATTTTTTTTTATTTTCATGCCTTTATGTCTTCTAAAATATGCCTTTTTTATGTACTTTAATAATTACTTTCTTTTGAGCAACAATAATTCCATATATTTTTTCATCAACCATAAGTTTTGTACTAAAAAACTTCCATAGTATATTTTTTGTGTCATATTTCAAGAACTATAAATTTTTTAGATATGCCATGCATAAAAACATACGATTGCTCCTAAACGAACAATAAAAATCAAATATTAAAAATAAATTTTTCGCCCATTTCATTATTTGGACATTTAATTAA
Organism: Leptothorax acervorum; assembly: GCA_035220615.1. Taxonomy (NCBI): domain Eukaryota; kingdom Metazoa; phylum Arthropoda; class Insecta; order Hymenoptera; family Formicidae; genus Leptothorax; species Leptothorax acervorum. Next base: position 704,255 of record JASTWQ010000019.1, read on the forward strand.
CACTTCAATAAACTTACGTGAATTTTTGTAGAATTTTTTGAGCACGTTAACCCTTAACGGTCACACTGGGTAAAATACATCCCAGCGTTTTTTTGACTTCGAAGACGACCCAGTAAACCAGTGGAAATGGGCCTTTTGCCGTCATCTACAGGTAGTTTTTTTGCAAATCAAACCTATACAGTCTTTTTAAGGAAGACTTAAACTACAACAGGATATTTTTTTTTTCTTTTAAAGGTCACCTACAATTTTTTATACACGTGCAAACACGCTGGGGTGTATTTCACCCAGTGTGACCGTTACGGGATTCTCGGGAAGTGTGACCGAAAAGGGTTAACATTACTTTTAATAAGGCGCACGAAAGACCTATATGAGTTCGGTTTATGTTGATGGAAAACAATATAGTATTTCAGTCTTGAGTTAATTTGGTGCATAAGTAATGTGTGTGTAAATGTGTCACATATTCGTATTCGTGCAATTTAATTGGTTACGATAGAGGCGTTTTTTTTTTATTAATTTGTAAATCAATTAGGTATTTGATATTAAATGCGAACTATCTCTTGTTATAATACCTAAATGCAATTACAGATGTCTCACAATGGTTTTATTATTTTAATATCTATTCAGAAGAAAGATCTCTACGATATCGTTTTATTAATGTGTAAATTAGGTAGTCGATATCACATGTGAATTATTTCTTCTTAATAAATGCAATTACAGATGTCTCACAATGGTTTTATTATTTTAATATCTATCCAGAAGAAAGATCTCTGCGGTTAGTGGCGAAAGATTTAATTTAAGATCTAGCGGCGTTATCAGTATCGCCACTCTCCAATATCACCTGACCGAAAAGAGAAAAAGAACGGGTAGGAATGGATTTGCCTCGTTTGCATATCGCAGATGCAAACCATCCGGTCATGTATCCAGCGTGTCCATGTGTATGTGCATGTGCCAACGGAAAACACGAGAGATCGCCCTGCGATCTCCAATAATATTGCATTACTTATACCTCGCACCGTCATCGTCGTAGGGGTAGTCGGCCGGTAAGGCCAGCGCGAAGAGCGAGAAGAGAGCTTATCTCGCTGGTACATACGCGGTTCGCCCTCGGGGGGAAGGGGGAGAGGGTGGGAGGTAGCCCGATATCCCAACGCTCACGAAGGACTCGAAAAATATTCTTGCCCGTGGGGATGCATCTCGCGCGTGAATCTCGCTTTATGTGCAATCGCGCCGCGTTCGTGTCCGCGCACACCTCGTCGACGATTGCCGACACATTGGATAGAGGTATACGGCGATCTATATGTATAATGTCAGAGAGATTCTTGTCTTTCCTTTCACGTATAGATTTTTTTTCAACGGATTTGAAGTCGACCTCTCTCTTGTAAAATTGCCAAGTAGTTCTCAGATCGTAAGCAACGGGAAGAATTTTACTGAAATTCGTGCGGAACCGCATAAATTGTTCCATATGATAAACTTCACGCAGCGGAAGCTTTCGTACCATTTGAATTGATGTTACTCGAAAGTTTAGATTTCGCAGAAAATTTAAAGTCACGAAAACACACACGCGAATCACGCGATACTCTGGAACTACCACGAATACCGGTTCCTTTTTATAGTCGTGTATATTGATTGTACACTGTTTGCACACCGTTTTAATAGTTGGAATATCTTGAACTCCCACAGTCTACTGTTGAAACGAAATTAGTTCGTTGATGTGGGACATAGCTGAACCCAAAACCGTGGCTATATTAGAAACTGTAATATGTCGCTGTAGGACTGTAGACTCTGACACGAGGACTGTAGACTCTACGAACGTTTGCCACACGCTTTAGGAAAGCGTAAATTGCGATTTCCAGAGATTACCGGAGGAGAGAGGGTGGGTCAATATATTTCCAAACGTAGAGCCGTAAGTTGAAAGTTCTTATAACTCGTGATTACTTTTTGTAAAAACGTAACACATTTTTGAATTATAAAATAACAATTTAAAAAGTTAATCAAATATAATTACGTATAATAACGGAGATATCTGTCGGCAGAATTTTGCGGAGACGGAGAATGAGTGATATTACGAAAAGCGCGAGAAGAGGTACAATTTTTTCAACTTTAGTTAACGCCGTTGAAAACTCAAGCACTAAATTTATCTTGTTTTCAGATCGCCTAACACTGCAACCGCTTTTATATGTTACTTGTTCGGCGAACACTTGTTTAAGCCAAACGCGCGGAGTGGAGGACACGTTTCTCATTCACCGAGGCGAACGTCCTCGAAATGCAAGAGCTATACACTTTTTAACCATCCTGCCGTCTTTTTTCACGCAACATTTTGCTCTCTTGTTCGCTCCTGACGATGTAGGACGGGGACCGGGAGTATAAGACGTCATTTCCGGGTTTGACAGCTTCGCATAAATTACGCGCGCGTTGTATGCACGTGTGTCGCCGAGAGAGAGAGAGAAGATGGGTAGCCCAGTTTATTCACAGCGGGTCAAATGCACCGCGCAGGAGAAACTGTGAGACGAAAGAGTGCTCGGATTTAGTTTTTCACTTTTTCGCCACGATAAAACTGGCAGCGTCCTCGATAACGCGGAAGCTTTCATAATTTGCGGGAAATGCCTCTTATACTTGGCAAACTCGATTCTCTCTTCGCGCGCGCGACGGAAATGCAGTTTCGATCGCTGAAATCATTTCGCATCTCGCATCAAACGACAAGATGATTACAATCGTGTCCGATTAAAATAATCAATACTTTTTTTGGGAATTTATATGTATATACGTGAATTTTGAAAGATCTATTTCAATCAAATTAATAATCTTTGAAGAATTATTTTTTGTTTGAGAGTATTAAGTCCGCGATAGTTACAGAATTATGGAGGCTTAAATATAGCGAGCTTATGCGATAAAAATATTATAAATATATTACGGTATTAATTTAATGATCATTGGCGATGTAAAAATATTAATATATATAATAAGCTAATTTGTTTGCTATAACACCTCGTAATATCTTACGCCATATCTCTTTATGAGAAAGAAAATTAGATACTTAGTGTAAAAATAAATGTCTCGCGAGAATATGCAATGCATATGGGGAAAAATTTATCAAGTGTAATATTTTAGTCCTAAACAACAATCGCGACTGTTAAGCTGTGTTCAGCTCACTATGCTTCAATCTCTTGTTTCAACGATAAAGCTCTTATAATTCGGTAACTCGTCTAATCCTGCAATGTTTAAACTTAACTATCTGCATATAAGCTCGCTTATATGAATTTTAAAGTCTGGAAATGTAAACTCTTGGCCATGTACCTACATAATAAAAATGGTAAAAGTCACAGATATTCAAAGATATAAGTATAAAACCAACGATAAATGCACGAGTATCTGGTGATTTTCAAATAGCAATCATTAAAAAGCATCTCATTTATAGAAAAAGTACGATTCAGAGACATAAATATTTAAAGATATCTAAAATGTAAGTAAAAATTGAAATCTCAGATATCTAGAAAACTTAGATAATTTATGGCTTAAAAGGTCTTTTCTACGAGCCGGACAAGATTCAAGAAATTTACCATTTAAGAAACTGGGAGTCTTAGAACCAGAGACGAAAATAACCAAGACTTTAAGAAGTCTAGAACCAGATAAATCGAGATTGCAGTTTTCAGGAAAGCAGAGAGAACGATGATGCTCCTCGAGGATACTCTTAGCAAGTGCACCGATGCAATAACTTTCGTTACATTTTTGCGAGGATAATTGTACCTCCAAACTATCTGGCGGTTGTTCACGTCGGATGAGATCGTTTAAGAGTCGACAATACACCGTTGAAAAGGATAGTGACTTTTCACAAGCAGACGACCAGACCACGATATAAGAACCTCTTAGGCACCAAAACTTTATACTTGGGATAATAGCGCGTCTGAATAATGAGATAGATAAGTGACGTAATTTGTCATTCGTGGGAGTAATCGGTAACTCGAGTGAACGGAAGGACTCATTGTTAAGGAAAGAATTCTCGCTTTTGCGAAAAGAAAAGACGATGTGAGTGCAGCGCGGATTAATACTACTTACGGCAAAAATTATATGATAATTTTTGTTCAGGAAACATCTAGGTATTCATGAAGCAATGTAAGTAGAGGAGAAAAATACAGTTTAGGTGGGAAGCCGGCGTAGAAACGCCTTATCGATGTTTAAAGATCGGATTCTTTTCGCAAACTTTGTAATTCAATTTTGATGTTATGATTTAAAAGAGAGAGAATGGTAGAATAAGAGTATCGAGGATAACCGAAGGAGTCCTTGTTATCGCAGAGGCCTTTGTGAAATATCACGGGGAGCTAAACAGATCTTGCATAAGCAGTACTGATCCACTATTTTTTATGTATATAACTCGAAAATTATATGACGCGCAGGTTATGCAAAAATATATTGAATATTATATAATATTAATCATTTTTCACAATAGAATAAAATTTCAAAAGTAATAATTAAATACATAATATAATAAAAAATTATACCCTTAATAATAATTATTGTTAATAATATTCTGGATTTAATGAATAGTCAGTCTCTCAGATTTTCTTTCGTTAACACAATGATTGACCCTACAGCATGACTCACCGTAAAATGAGCACAGATCATCATTGTGACTCATCAACTTTACAAAACAGCGTTACTTAATTTGCGTATTTCTTCTTAATCTTTGACCGCCTTTATTTGTAACTGTAACCATGCGTAATATGTCTTAATTATTTTAACCGTTTGACTATTTTTGTAACTCTACACTGAGGATGGTCTCGTAATAGACCGAAACGTCTGTAGATCAGTTTAACATAAATACAAAATTATCATCGCTAACATCGTGTTGCGGCTCTACGCTCCTTATGTTTTTAATTTATTCGTTAATGAATAGTGTTTCCGCTTTAAATCTTGTGAATGTCCTTTAAATTCTGTTGTAAAACGAGAATTTATCACGTAATGAGTTGTATTTCATGATTCGTCGTACATAAGTTTACTTTTTACGTTAAATATCGACTTTGAGATAGACCCAAATTAACTTCTCGCATCGCCTTTTATAGAATTCCCGATATCTAAATATGGATGCCGGCGTAACGATTCCAGGGAAGCCACCTAAATGCGCTTGGCGCGATTTCAATTTCAAAGCAAGGAAAGCTCTTTAAAGCGGCATGCCGATTCCACGCGATTAAGCTATCAAGAGACAATTCTTGCCTGTACTACTCCAGGGTGGGAAATACTTTATCCTTTATTGGTTTCACCCTATTAAAAGAAAATTTCCCCTTATTAATTCTATTAAAAATTTCACCGAAATTCTTAATTGCGAGTATGCTACACCAAACAGGCTCGAGAAATAATAATAATTATTATAATAAATCAGTTAATTATATATTAATTAATTATATACTTATTTTAATGATATGTTAAACAATTAATTTTATTCTATTAATATTAAAATTTAATATTAATGGAATAATATTATAATATAAATATCTTTCGGAAATTAGTGTAATTTTTGAACAATAATATAAATCCTTAAGTTAGAATAAAACATCAATAGGTACCTAGGTATCAATAGGTATAAGATATTTTCGCTATAAAATTATAATTACATTCTTATTCTCGCGGTAACAATCGCGTTTTTATAAATTACAATCCTCGAATGATATAATACTCGTCAGAAAACAAGACTTTCATCGTAGCGGTAGAAATACACTTCTTTTGTAATCACCAACACAAAGAAGCCAAGCTACCCTTATCGCATGTCTCTTTTAAACTGCCATCACGTAGGCCTGAATAATACTTCCTTTTCGTCTAGTGGACGGCGGTCTGCACGCACGAAAAATCCTTTTTATTGCGCCAGAGAGTTGCATGTCTACAAGCCTACGAGCGCGTACATGTTCCCCGCGCTGCTGATTATCGCGCGACCATTACTTATTCTTTCTCTCTTCCGCCTTTTCTTACTAGTTCTTATACTTGTTTCGAAAAAACGCGACACCTTCATAGAGTTGTTGAGTAGTCGCGAGTAAAATTGCATCGCGAAAGAGGGGCGTTCCCGATTAAAAACGATCGTAACAGAGTGTCCGACCGATGTAACTTTTTCTCTAGCACGATTTCGAAATGCGATTTCATGTGGCTTGAACTTCCCGCGTTTATCACGGCATAGCATTAAGATGTTAAATATAAATTACTTTTGGGGTTATTCAGGACGGAAAAATAAATCACTATATAAAGAAAACCCCGAGATTTTTATGTAGTCCAGCCATTATTATATTTCATTAATTCCTTTAGTTCCTTGTTGCCAACAAATTTTAACAACCAATTATCTAATTTATCTTCATTAGCAAAACAATGAAATGCAAACAATTTCATATGAATTTATTAAAATTTTTCCCGCGTAAATCATTTGGCGGAATAGAAGGCGAGGAATGAAAGACATGTTCACTCGTAAGTAATTCACTCAAAATCAAAGATTCTTACCTTGTTATTAATGAAAAAAAGAAAAGGGAAATTATATGCCAGTCCTATAAACAGCAAAGATGTACACCTTTTCCTAATTCCAAGTTTCCACTGTATCCACATACCAAGCGTTTCATGTTGACGATTACGCATGCCTACGTGCAAGGTATGGAAACAATTTCATGGATTTTGGTGAAGAATGTGAACACACATGCGTATGACTACAAACACGACTAGGATGCACACGTAATTATTATTGTCACGCATTATGGAATGCGTTCTTGCTTTAGTGTTTTTTCTGACCGTACATAAATCATTACATTCGATCACTATGCATAATAATAATTATGATCAGATTGCGATTAGCGTTCTTCAGTTATCGTCCATTCGCCATGATGCGAAAAAAATATGCAGAAGTTATTCAATTTATTTTTATTTATCAGCAAAAAAGATAAAATTTCAGGCAACACGGATTTTTTCGTTAATTCGCTATTATCTCGAAATGCAATAATACTATTTGCCCTCATATGCTGTTTAAATAACACAATGTTTTCAAAATAATTAATAATTCGTTATGATGAATGTGAGGTCAATTTCTTCCGCCTATATCTTTCTCTTCCTTCTTTGCAGAAAATGCGTACAAATAGATGTATACTGTCGCGATATTCTAAAAGAGCTTTAAAAAAAATATCGTACATTTTTTATTTTCTCTTTTCTCTGTCTGCAAGGACGTCATGAGAAAGTAATGACAATGTACATTAATAAAAAATTTCGTATGCGAAACGTCTGAATAAAGAAAGAGGTAGGAGAACCACAGAAATGTGTACCCTCAAAATTTATTTCGCTGTGTCGCTTTTATGGCGATGTGGCATGCATGGCGCTGTCACTATCTAATATAAATATCCAAAGCTAGGTATGTTTTCCACTCTTCATGAAAATATCCCTTTCATCATTTTTACGAATCTTTCGTGTTTCCTTGCTTCATTTTTTTTTCACTCGTCAACCAACCGAAAGACCGCGTTTTTTTAACACGTTGTTTGAGCGTATTTGCTTGTATTACTGTCGTGTGTTTTTTTTTTTGTTTTTTTTTCCCCGTATCGTATCCCTGCAATGTTTCTTTCCCTCATCGCCAGCGGCTGACCAAGCGAGTCTGCATCCACTTTTCCTTTTCTGACGCGGCTTGAACGCGGCGCATTGATGAAAATCTCACTTCAGATGCCGCGCACCATGCCTTAACGAGCAGTAGACTGGAAAATGCATGACGCTATTTTTGCGCACGTACCGCATCTTCCACGTATTTCCATATTTCCGCCGTCGAGCTTTCTCTTGCGCTTCCAGACTTCCTCTTTCTCTTTGCCACTAATGACTCGCACGATGGTCGTACGTGTATACGAGCATGCACGCGTGAGTTCGGAATAAATAAGCGATTCTTGTTGCACTTGAAGACTCACCGAGTAATGCTGAGCATTTTAATTAGAAGCACTTTCGTCGCGTTTACGTATAACAGGTGTCTGTTAAAAGCTTCGATATGCATATCGGTATTCTCTCTCCTTTATTCTACACTTTTATTTATAAAAAGCTTCATCGACTAACAAAATTCCCGATGCCCTTTGCGGATATGACTATATCGTTATAGATCAGATTTATTTTAAAGACGATAAGTACAATTCATTCAAACAAACTTTGTACGTTGATTTTTCCAAAGTACTGTCCTAGTTTCTCCAAAAGCTTAGAATAAGATAAACTATGAATATTTAACATTTCAAGGAAGCGTTAGCCTGTGACTTATTTCCGCTTCAATCTTTTTTTATATGACATTTCCGCTTTCGTATTTTTGCTTCTCCGTTTCGCTTGAAAATTCGATGTTTGATGTGCATACGGGCATATATGCGCAAACAGGTAAACCAGCAAGACGGTTTCGCGCGCTAAAAAGGATTTCTCTCAAGACGAATATATATCCGCCTACCACCGCGCGGCAAGTTATTTTTCCAAGGAGAAGTAAACGGGAGAGAATAAAATTTTTAGCTGCGGGTTCTCTATTTCGCCCTGTATCTGCAAGCGTTTTCCGGGATTATCCACGACATTATGGTGCATGCATGCCGGCACATCTTTACCCGGGCTTTCTTATTTTTCTACCGACTTTTCTTTGAGTGTCGGCACATTCATCATGCGTAAAGAATTATCTGCCTAGCGCCATTTATTCAGTGCGCGTCTTATTATCAGCGTACATATTTTTGAAAGTAAGTAAGCCAAATGTCTTCATAGAAAAATATTTATCGCACGCTTTGCTGATGTAATTCCCAGAGATTATATTTAGTAATCTTTGGGAGTTACGATAATCTTTATAAGAAGTCTAACAATAAACCAATTTGATACAAGTACCAAGCCTAAGGCAAAGTATTAAGAATCTTTATATTGGCATTTCGAATTAATGAAAGTTAATAGGAAATTAAATAACAAGTTTTTATATTAAATTGTGATTAATAAAATTTGTTATATCTCTTGATAAGTTAATATTGATTAGTCTCATTTATCACAATTTATCAAAAAATGAATCAAAACTAAATATTTATATATCGTCAATCTCTTTTTCTTGTCCGACTTTCTTCCTTAATAACATGAATATAGGTTTGCTTTAACTGTAGCGCGAACATGAATACATTTATTGCGCTATGAATGTCGATGAGTACGTTAAATTAGAATAATTATATGCACGCCATACGATTGATATCAAAGGCTGAAAAAATAGGCCTTTCGATCTTAGGCAGCAATGCATCAAAACGCGATATGAAATAATATGCATAATTTGCACTCTACCTCGGCATAATTGCTGAGGAGGTAATTATTAGAAGATTGCTCGCGATATCGCTTCTCTTAGATGGGATTAATACTTTATGAACGTAATGCGCCCTAATGCGACCTGTACCGCGAAATGTAAATTCAAGCGTTAACTTTTCGAGCGCCTCATTCAAATTTCACCTGCGATTAACGTTAAAGAGCTTTTACGTTAAGAGCACTGCGCTCGCGCGAGGAAATATCTTCTACTGCCTTTTTCCAATTTTTCACGATATATAAACTCGTAAAAGCATTTGAAAAAAAAAAATTGATTATAACATTATTGTAATTGTGTTGTAATCGGTAGGGCAGCATTATTGATATCTCCACCGCACAGACGCTGAAAAGGCATTCTCGCGGACTTCCGTGCCAATCGAAAGTGAAAGCTTTATTCACTTCACCCGATATAAGCGGCATTTCATAATTCCAGAAAATTTGAAAGGCTCCCTTTATGAACTGCAGTCGAGCCATTATAATGCCCCCATCGTTCAATACACAGAAAGGGCCATCTTCTAGCACTTTTTAACGATACAACGCACCTAGGAATTTATCAAGCTCCGTGTCTCCGTGCATTATTATGCCGCTCACGTGACGAAATATATCTCCCATCTTATCTAACCCATTGTACGTGTTCATTATTATTGGTATTTCTCATCTTTCTTGCATGACAAAGAAACTAATGACGCCGTCAATAAGGACGATAAAACTAACTCGTAATTCTATTCAGTATATAAATGTATATCTTATGCTCGAACATCACTTTGACGTAGCTTAATAATGTGGAAAATATTTTATGCGATTGTTATCTTCATACATAATTTGACTAATTAAATAAAAAACATATTGAACGCGTTAAGGTGTGTCAATGGTAATAAATAGATAAATAATGTTCGTTTTTATGTAATACATTTCCAGTTATTTTGTATATGTTTAAAATAAGAGAAGCGTGCTGCGAAGTACATTCTTATTTATTATTTATTAAGAAGAAAGAGAAGAGATTCTTATTCTTTGCTCACCTTTATCGAGCGACCTGGCCAAGAGGATTGTCGGCAGAATCAAGAAGACCATGTACCACGAGAGCCGGTCCCGCATCCTCGCGAGGTTCCAAGTCCTCCTGGAAGAGAAACATCCGATTAATACTGCAGCCTTCGACTAACGACATTCTATGCCCACTTTTGCCGTACAGATGCGCGCACGATGTAACCCGGAACGAGAAACTTTGTTCACACGGAGAGAAACTTCGTTTATCATGCACCGAAAAGTCGGCCGCCAACGTGAATAACACGGAGAAACTCGACGGAGAAAATAAGATTTTCATGTCTGTAGTGATGTGCATATGGAAATGTATATCGTATAGCGTAGTCTAACCTGCGAATAAATTTCACCTGGCATAGCATTGACATGCTCGTCGAATTTACTGAATTTTTGTCATAGAATCTATTTTGTACTTATGATGAAAAGCTTTCTGTTGAAACCGTTCTTTTCTAGTTACAATAATCTGCAGTAATATAATATAATTTATAAGTTAATCTCTTTCTGTTTCTCTTTTTCGCTGTCCTTTTCCTTCTTCCTTCAACTTTTACCACTATTATATTTGACAGATTCAATATATTCATTTAATATTGTAAAATCAACGAATATTAGCAAAATTAAAGTTTAAGAAGAAACAATATTTGATATTAAATGACTCACGACATTGAGGTTTGCAAAAAATAACGCAATTTAACTGGTCTGAGGAACGAATACAAATAAAGTGCTAAATTAAAAGTACCGACGCAATATTTCGCCCGACATGTGCGGACAGATTTCAGCACAACGCGTACGTGGGATATATTCGCCTTTATAGCTCATTGAAAGTTGCGATGCACGAAAAATACCATGCGCGTCGCATGGTGTTTGCTCTGGCACGTGCAACGCAGCGGCTCGCAGTTGTTCGGTGCGACGCATCAGATTCTCTGGATGGGCGTGATATCGCACGCTTTTCAAAGCGCAAAACAATTTCGGAGCGACACGGGGTGCCGTCGGTGCTCGCCAGCGAGGAGCTCGATGCTGCGCTACGCTGCACTGTACGAACAATAAATTTTCGCCACCGAAAGCGGCGAAAATGAGGGACGTACCGCCGTGAGAAAAGTACGGAACGGAAAATTGCTGACGCGACGCCGCTAATTCCGTGTAGTTCGTAACGGCAAAGTATGTCGTTGACACCTCGATTTTCGCGGCGAGCTCCTGACAGCGACATTCGCGGAGTAATTCAAAATTATTCTGATCGATATAAACATCGCGTGGGTTTTCTTCAACGTAAACATTGAAATTTCCAATAAGACTACCGTTATTCGTTTTAATGTCAAGACTTCAAACAGCGCCAATGCCCTTCAATTGTGGAAATTAAAGAGTTATAATAAATTAACGTTTATTAGAGGAGACATCAATATGTAACAAAATTTAATTCATTTAATTTCTTCGCTTATTTTCATATAAAATTCGACATTTTAATAACATTTTTAAGGATTTCTTTGCAAAAGTGTGTTTGTGGAAAACAAAGGTTTCTTTGCAAAAAAGATTGGAGCTTTGCATTAAAGAAGAATAAATTAAATTCTAATTTTAAATTCACGAATAAAAAAGAAAATAAATAAAAAATACTAAATGTTTTTTGTATATAATAATGTTTGATAATTTATAATTGCAATTTATAAAGTTATTGTTTAGCAACAACGAAGTGATGACGAATAAATATTATTTGTATTGTTATTTTCTCTCAAATTTGCAATATGAATGTGCAGCTAGACATTCAAGGACTATAAGTACTATATTGGCTTTTCGGCGCAAGCTTTCCACTTATTCAAAGGTACCTTCAAAGTTCGAAATAGAAAAGTAGGCAGGACTAATACACCACAGCGTTAATGAGTTCAGATTGCGTAAGACGTTGCTCCTTCAAGAAAATTAACAGCCTAACGCATTATATCCCATAACGAACAAACGAGTTAAGCTCGCGTAACATTCTTACCTGTCCGAGAGTTGCGTAACGCGCAATTACACGGTCCGCACGTGCTGATTAAATACACGGGAAATTTGTGGGGTCCCGGAAAACACGTTCCTTTTTTACGACCGTTAGTCCGACTGATTCCGATTAATTGGACTGTTAAAGTCTCGTCCACAGCGAGCACCATGTGGCAAAATAGAAAAAAAGTGAGATAACCCCGACGAAACCTCATAATCAAACTGTGAAAGAATCATGTGTATCGATACGCATCGTTTATGCTGTTTTCTGCTCGATGTAATCTGAGCGAGTTATAATTGATGCTCAATCAAACATGGCTTCGTTAGTGCTGTTTGCCCCGTGTTTGCTAGCGCAACGAGTAATAGCAGCGAACAAATAAAATATTTACATCTCCCATGATTTGTACGACGCGATATGTAATAAAGCAATTTAATTTTCATACAAAAAAATTGCAAATATAGAAACGTAAATTGCACAACCTTTAAATGACATTTGCATTTCTTTCGTACTATTTTCAATTTTAAAATGTATATATCCCGAGTTTATCTAATATTTATCCGTGCAATTTTTTCATGCATTTTGTTTGAAAATATCAGACTTCATTTACAGTCAGTTTTATGAAAAACTTTAAATAGATTCGACCAAAATTTCGATTTCAGAGCAATCAGCATCAGCTTCGGTAGCAATTATTATTTGTATTAAATCCACTGGATTAAATAAACTGCAAATATTGCTGACAGCGTTAATGGAAAACATTCTTTATTTGCCTCGCCCATCTATCTAGAACAGAAGCGTATTACTATTATATAATGATAAAACTGATGACTCAATTATTGCAAATACGCAGCATTTATCTGGTTGTGCCATATTTAACGATGACTATATTTTACGAATGCTATGTGTGTGTTTTGTGTTTGACGATTTAATGATTACTTTACTTGTGTTAATAACTTACAATATATAAATTATTTTGGCGTAAATTCTGAAGAGTAAAAATAAAGAAATTAATGTTAAATTAGATAAGAGTTGCAACGGAGCAGCCTACATAACGAGGTAAATTTAGAATATTATTAACTTTTCGATATTACTAAATATTAATAATCTTAAAAGTCATATTTATTAAATATTTATTAATTGCGTAAAAAACATATCGGTTAGCTGGGCAGATTGTATATTTAATTGAATATTACATTTTATGTTTAATTTTTAATATATTTAATTTAATACTGAACATTATTATATAAATATTAAATCCTAACCATGAAATTAAAAATTCACGAATTTGTATGAAAACATACCTTTTAGTCAGGACAGACTGCACATTTAATCAAGCCAATTTGTATAATAAAACACTTTACTTTTTAATAGAATAATGTTGATCTAATTGGGAAGAATGAGAAATAATTAGGAATATGATCATAAATATCGGTTTTATTCCACTTTCTAACTCTCGCGATTCTTCAAAGTTGTTAGATATTAGGATTTGCTCTTGCTGAAAGAGACCGACGCATTAAAATCCTGTTTTACGTAACATGCGATTTTATTAAAAGCCGTAAATGCAGTGAAATCGTTATTTATCCGGGTAATCGCATTGCATTACAAACGCCGGACGAGTTTCATTTGGCGTATGGAAATTTGCTTTCCGCTCTCTACAAATAGAAGTTTAAAATATCTCGCTATTCCCTTTTTTTTTTTACTGATAGGTTTCGCTCGGCACGATAAACGAATAAATTGTTATTTCACACAATTAAATTCTCCGGAGAATACGAAGGCTGAATGTTGCTGTTCCGGTGAACTATGCGCGCCGAAAGTTTCGACGTTTCGAATTCCAGCTGGTCTTAACGTCTCCAGTCCTAGATTTTCGCCGCAGAAATCCTACTTAACGTCGGTTCGGATCGTTGACACGCTTACTTTTGGAATTATCTTTGCGCCCGCTCGGGAAATTCGTACGACGCGACGGACGATTTTACTCGCGCTTAGAGCACGCTTTCAATTTAAACTCGAGCTTCGGAAAAAGTTCCACAAGAGCTAACCGGTAGCGTCGGTAGGTATTCACTGGAGGTCGCACACCGTGAAAAAGTTCGCGGGCTTTTGCGCGCCTCGCGATTGAACGAGCCAGAAATTATTGTGCGCGCTTCTAAACGTTCCCCGGAGTGAAATCTTGTTTAATGGAATAATAGATCACGGTTTGGTGTATTAACGCTACGTCAATATTAGCGAACATAACTAACGCCCATTTGTTGACGCGTGGATTCGAGCCTCAATGATAATTCGCACGATTTGCGTCTGATTCTTGTGGCGAGTGGACACGATCGCCGCGTTTAATCTTGCTGGTGTTTGTCGAACAGTCATGAGCCGATTGACGGATGCGTATCGCCGCGGGATACCTCTGACATTCTCCTTAATCTAAAGGCAATACACGAAAATGTTACTGTTGATCTGGAAGATTATATATTTATATACTAATGTAAGCTAAAATTAATACACAAATAGAAATTAAAGAAATAAAAGAAATAGATTCAGATTGTGCGTACAAACTTCTCTATATGAAAATACTCCATTAAAGAAGTAAAAGTAGTTAGAACAATAATAGAATTTTCGTTTAATCTTAAATATGTAGAATAGTTTTTAATACGGAAGTTTTGTATCTTCTTTTTTTCTCAAAACGTCTGAATAAATGTTAAAATATTTCTGATGAACATTGGTGTGTACTGCGAGGCGCTGTAGCATGGATTGCCAGATAGTCGCGAAATACCCAGTGTAACTTTTAATTAATTAAGAGATAAGTCGAAAGTGAACTCCGGGCAAGCGTGAAGCGCGAGGGAGGTATTCGTAACAGCGTAGAATTTATTGTCCGAGTTAGAGAATTCTGGTCGTGCTACTTATTTATCGAGCTGGTGCTTTATGTACTTTTTGTCCGTTGTTGAACCCTCCGTACCGTTACAAAAGTTTTCGGATCGCAACTTCTTCTCCCAAGACGCGACGAGAGTCATTGGTGCGTTTTCGACTGCAAAAGTAAATTCTTTGCAAATTATCGTTCTGTAAATATCCGAAGGCGGCGACCTGTTACGGGCATTACGTGTGTCGCAAAGTGTTTTCGAGCCGCCGCGCACCGTCAAGCACTCGCCATCGACACGCTAATGGTATTCCCTTTTTATACGGCAAATGTTTACTCCCAAAGCCTCTCGGTTGGCTATTGCGCTAATGGAGGCAGCAAATTCTCGCTGGGCAAGATCTCTTTGACCCGTTCCCATCTTATATCTAAGGATCAGACAAGCGGCACAGAGTCGATTTACACGCGCTGCAGCGTTAGACGGATTTTCTAAAATTACATCCACGATTTCCAGTCGCTGTACCATGCATTCATGTCAATGATTGACTTAACGTTGTTTCGAGACTCACAAACGTTGCTCTTTAATTTTATTTCGATGTATAAAAGGAAACATGACACGCGCCGTTTGTTCCATTTTCAACAATTCTGCAAATCAGACAGATTCGGCCATCCGGTTTTACCCTCGCAACAAACTTTTCCGCTTGGGAGTTTGCATCAATTATACGCTTTTGTTTCACTAAAGTACTTTAAAGCCTTTCACTTGCTACACAGTTTGAGTATTTTATTTGAATATTTAATCCTGTCTTCTTTTAGACCTTGTCTTTTCCCGGTTATATTTAAGCAATATATAATACATATCAAAGTAGAACAGAATTCATTATTCCCAATAAAAATGATTTGGTAGTTTCGGAATTGGCAAGTTATAGTTGTAATTTTTAACAAATAATAGTTTATTGAATCTTTTTCAGTTTAAATGGATTTCTTAAGTAATTTGTACCAACTTTTTAACTAGTGCTTTCAATGAGAATAAATTAAAAGAATTATAATGTACATTATATCACAATTAAGAATAATCTGCGTTTTTAAGTTAAGAAAAAAATCAAAATTTAAAAAAGTGTTCTAGGTGATAGATCATATAAACGACAGACATTAATAATACAAATCTATATTTCAAGAAGTTGAAAATTTTCATTTTCGCAGGAAAACTTTCGTGTTCAATAACTCGTGTCCCGTATTTGAGGACTTTTTAATCAAGGAACTTTTCAAAGGGCTTTTAATCAGTTTCTGAGGGCGCCTGCTTTGGTGAGTAAGCTTTTCCGGCAAAAACAAGAAAACAATCTACAACTTCCTTGCTCCTTTCTGCTTCTAATCCAATGAGCACTGATCGTTAATACTTATGTTTTTAACACAAAAACAACAAATTTTATTTACTTTTAATCCGAGATTCTGTACCTAATTTCTCTAAATTGCTTGAAACATTTTGGGGAGAATTTACTATTAGGCTATTAATAATATAATTTAAAGACTTTATGTATTATTATATGCAGAAAATAATTGCTTTAAACATTTTGGGGAGAATTTACTATTAAACTATTGATAATATAATTTAAAGACTTTATGTATTATTATATGCAGAAAATGCTAGATAACTACAATATTTTTCGTTGTAAAACTATCTATTCTTATAATTTCATAATTGGTTGTCAAAATAACAAATATATTTCTCTTTATACTTTTATTTTATAATTGCTGTATCTTAAACTTTATTGAGAATAATTTGAAATGAAGAATTCCATAGCAAAATATATCAATTAGGCAAAAATTATGTATCGCATTTTCACACAATTTTACAAAAGAATCTTTAACAATTATGGCTACAAACAAGAAATCTCCGTTTGAGCCAGTCCAAGTTATATCGTATTGCAGAGAATACTCGAGCGTTAAAGATTCCTAGATGAGCTAAAAGATTACCGAAATAGAAGGCAATGTCCGTTTGTTGGCGTTTCATCCCGCGGGTAACGAAGGTGTGTTTCTCGTTAAGAGAAAAACGAGCTCCGGCCGAGATTGTCAGAACGTCATTATTTCGTTGCCGTCTTCTCTCCGTCTGCAGTGAAAATGAAATGATCTTCAAGATAATCTCGCGCGCGCCCGAATCCCACGGCACATATTTACTTGCGCCTTGCGCCGTACGTCGCGGTCGAGTCAAATGTCTATCGGTGATAACGTGCATTAATTCGCGAGACGCGAGAACGCGACTTTCGGTAAAACACAAGCCACAGGGAAAACCTGTAGAGGATAGCAAGTCTATCGCAACTCATGTCGGCTTCGAACCAAGTTCAACAAAAAGCGGCAAAGAAGCTGAACAAGTAGCTTCGCTACTTGATTCGCCCTTCTACTGGCTTCGCGCATTCGCGACGGAACGACGAGTTTACGCGAACCCAGCAGGGAAGCAAGTCAAATAACAAGTTATGTGTTTTCAACGAAACGTAACAAGAATAGTATGCAAGTAACTTACAACTTGACTTGTTTCCGTAGTGCATTCGTCGCGTATTTGTGCTGAAACGACCAAGACGTAATATGAAATATCAGAATAAGATATTAGAAGCAAGAGAAAATGGAATGCAACGTGTTACCAATGTATAATATAATAAGTACAAGAAGCAATAAAAATCGCAAAGTATACACGATTAAAGGATGAAATAGAGCAGTTCTATTGGATCTCTATATAGTTTAATCTGACAATCGTTGAGTAACAGACGAATCGCAACGATTTTATTATTCTGCAGTTTTCTGTTTCGTGAAATCTTGAGATTCGGATTTGTTTTTGGTTGCGACAAATTTATGTACTTTCGCGACAGACTGATATATTTCCGTTTCGTAAAACTTTTGCGCCGGCAGCGGACATTCATCAAATTCGTCGGGATAACAATAAGAAATTTCTTTAAAAAAGAAATTGTTTATTTCTAACAGTCTAACTTATCTTGTGCTCTCGATATGTCTGTAAATACATATATATGGTTATAAACTTGACAGAATTTGTCTTACATCCCGCAGAGTGCAGACAAGCATTTCTTTCTCATCTTTCAAGAAAAGAGATCATATATTGATTTGAAATTATACATTTATTGTATTTGTTACGTTGATAGATTTATTAAAATAGGAAATTGTTAAAGCTTATTTTTTTACATACGTTTGACACAATTTTCGCGCGAATCATTAATTACATATAATCAAATTTTACACATATTGATACAAATACATATATTATCTATTCCTTTTTAAGAATTGTGTTCTTAACAATCCTTATTATATTTTATCTTATATCTCATTACGCCGCGGCTGCAAGAGGGAAGAGACGAAATGTTACGCGACGCTCGAGGAATGAGATAGGAAGAACAGAAGTAATCTTATCCCCAACTTTAATTCCACTCAGAATTGTAGCTAATTATACTAATTTTAGAAAGGGCACGTTGCATAGAAACGGCAGGGATACGACCGATGTGAGAGCGAGAAAGTTGCCGCAGAGCGGCAGAGGAAGCGAAAGAGGGGAAAAAGCAAAAGGCAGACTTGCTGGAGGCAGATCGAAACGCCTCTTTGACTAGCTTGCGGCTCGAAGTTAAGCTTGGAAAAGTCTCTTAATCGTGCTCATCGGGGGATTGAATAACAGCGCAGAAAGTTTCTCGAACGTGCGCAAGCCAGAGGCTGCTTCTTCGGCTGTGGTGACGACATGTGAGAGAAACTAATTATTCCCAGTAAATAGCGACAAGTCGCTAATCAAAGAGCGTTATAAATCATTTCAAAAAGAAAAGTTGCAAATGTGTGAAATATTATTTGTATCGCCATAATTAAGAAAATAATCTTTGCAACGTTAAAGTTATAATAAATAAAGCTGATTATTTAATAAATATGTATAGGATGACAATTAATAAACTGTTAAGTAACTGTTATTTTGTAATAAAAAGATAGAATAAAATAAATTAAACATTATTCTGCAGAAGAAATTCTTATTAGCAAAGTGTTAATAAAATGCACACGCACATGACGCGTATGAGTATAGTTTCTACTGCTTTAGATATGCTTTTGATATGCTTGAATTCACATTCTTATAAAATTATTACTAACCCGATATAATTTTATGGCTATATCAATTGTAGAAGAAATATAGAAATTATAGATGGAAAGAGGATTTTATTCGTAAAAGAAGAGATATCATACATAAAAACACAATGTATTTCTGATATATTTACAAATATTTCGTTACCTTCTTGAATTTCCCAGAATTTCTTTGTACTTTGAAATCGATATGTATTAGTCGCATAAATAAATCTCTTATATATGTATAACGATATAATATCGTCCACGAGATACATAAAGACAGCGAAACAATTAATTAAAATCGCATTATTGCCGTGCGAACAAGTAGAATGGGACTAATAGAAGTCCATCTAAAAATACGAAGAAACCCTGAAAAATCTGAGAAAGTAACGAAATATTTTTCCCGTTCCTTCCAACCCGGGGAATCGTTATTCCTCAATTTCCGCGAATACTCTTTTCCTTTGCTAACCACTCTCTATTCTCTTTCTATCTTTTGTATTCGATTCGAGACGACCTCAATCTCGCGGGCGGATCGGTCTTGTAGCCATCGCAGAGGGCCGCGCTCTAAGAAATTATTCTCTATTACGATAATGAGTGGCGCGCAGGAGAAACATAAGAGAGGGAAAACGAGGAAGGTAGAGAGAAGAAAGAACTGAAAGAAAGTTGGAAACTAAAGAGTCAAGCGTCTCTGATTCAGATCGCAGTCGAACGGATAATCGCGAAATTAAAGATCAATAGCGCGTGGCGCTTTAACATCTCGCCCGTCGAGACGATTACAAATGATCGACGATTTCCTCGAGATAACGTCAAATTTCCTTTTTAGAATTCAACACCGCGGTGCAACGCAGTTAAAAAGGATCATCTGAAGGAAAAATTAATGTCGTCGCTGAAGAAAGGTGACATTATGAAATTAAAACAAAAAAATTTTATGGATACTGTGATATATTTAACATATTCCCGTCCGCGCCAACTACCTGAGAATTCAGCACTTTTGTTAAATTTACGCCACAGAATTTAATTTCTTTCCGAGAAATATGGATGGTATGCCGATACGGAGCACATTAAAAGTTAGGTGAAACACCCTCTGTATTCATTTCCATGAATTTTTTAGCTCCCGTTCATCCTTGTCATAATTCCTAATTATTGCAGTAGAGAAGTTTCAAACACGTTAAATGCCAGAGAAATATCGTTTTATGGCATTAGAAAAGTCGTAAATTTATCAGGATTCGTATTCTGAATTATTCATTTTATGAAATATTATCGTAATTTAATCACACGTTAACGTAGTTATGTCAGTAATAAATGTAATTTTAGTCTCTCCATCGCGCTACATATATTTATAATATCGCACAAAAAAATATACTAGTTAATAATATCATTAGAAGATAATGGGCTTGGTGAGCTGTGAATGGGGAATTGGAGTGACAAAATGGCAGCGTAAGAACGAGGAAGACCTTCTCATCGAGGGAAACCTTCCCACGTTCCTGACTATAGTTTATACCTTCCTTCCTTCCTTCCTGGCGTCGATTGCGCCCTTCCGCCGTTACGCCGTTCCGATGAACGCCAACACCCACCATTTATTTAATTAATTCCATGCGATGTCGTCCCCTTCGCCCTTCGATAGGACGAAAAAAAGCGACGCCTACATCATCGCAGATACGAGGGCGGAATTCGTGAGCGAGGTTAGCTCTGGTGCCCTGGTTACTCTTACTCGTTAACCCTCGAATAGAAAGGAATTCATCGAGGACTCATCGAGAATGCATAGTCCGAAGAAGAATCATCTGAACAACATTCAACTTCTATGCGCTTGGAAATGCTTTAATTAAATTCGTTATTTAATCAAAACACTTCATAAATCGGCTGAATTTAATTAACGAGCGCGAATATATATATATATATATATATTTGAAATAATAAAATTTTTAATTTATATTGTATAATTTCTAGACTGTTATTAAACATTAACGTATCATTTTATAGCATTCTGCGTTTAGCTATATAAATGATAAAAATAGAAAGATCCATATGGCTTTTCGCGACATATAGCGAACTTTATCTTATACAGATTCTTTGAGACATCTGAAACCAATTTTTGCTTAGCAAAATTTGGTATCAGTTATCTGTATGATGATGTAAAGGTGTCGTCTTTCTTTCATTACTTCATAATTTTTAGCATCAAATATCTTAAAGACTAAAAAAATTAGATATTAAAATTAAACGAAGAATAAAGTTTTATTACTATAGGTATCTATATCTATTCGTATAATTTTCAGTTGTTTGTAATTTAAAAATGTTGCTTATATCTTAGCATATGAAAAGATTTTAAATAACATAAAAAATTTTGTAAGGTTTATAGCAGGATAAAAATTTTAATATAATTTAACGATTTGTTATACAAATCATAATTTATTGAGCTTGCTGTGCCGAGTAAACGAATAATTAACTAATTAAAAATTCAAATAATACAGTAAAACTAGGTAAGTAAAAGAAAAAAATTAATTAAGAGAAGATTAATAGAAAATAATTAAAGTGACACACACGACATGCTGTCATTCGAAAACAAGGCTTGTTCCACTTTCGCTCGAAAGAAATTATCGGTTTACCGAGAAAAGCACAGAACTATTTATATCTCTCCTTAGAATAGCGCGTTGCAGAAGTCACTTAATGTAATCTTCTGAAATTACGCAACCAAGTAGATAATAAAATTACATATTCTATATGTAGAATTACGTATTTTACATCGTATGTCAAATTACATATTCTACATCGCGTCTCTTTCGCGAAATATGCCAAAATAGCAGATTTTGCGACAATTTTCATGGATAAAGGGATAATAGGTGGAGCGTTTAGCATGCTCTCAGAGATGCACACCTGTGCTTACATCTACGCGATAGGGGCGCGACGTTGTCCCGGTAGAATTAACGCGACGATCAAAGGGTTAAACTAATCTTGAACCCGTTGTGCGGCAGCGTTACCGCGTTTTGCCGCTGGTTCGGTGGTAGCTCGAGCTGGCAGTCTCCGATAAACGTTAACGCGTGTTCGCTAGGAAGCAAGTGATTTCCCAACAAAGGGATGGTTTTTCACAGAAGCACGACCGCCCGTTGCACGCCATGTATTCAATATAATTCGCATCAGGAAACGCAGCGCACGGGCTGTGGCCGCGCGAAAGGATGTGACGTTTCAACCGAACACCCCACTCTCGCGGTAATGCGCACTTCAGCAGTCGTGTAAACTGGTATGCAGATAAATACGGACATAGCTGATCAAATTTGGCAATTTCATTAAAACAGTCTCATTCCCGCATGCGCCCGCTGCGCGTTGACACATTCGTAAAACAATATGGCAAAATCCAGGGCATGCGAGATCGATGAAGGGATGGCCAATTATCATGAGAGGTTTGCGCGAGTTTCATGACGCATAAGTTTTGACTTCAACGCTCGTTTGTCTGAAAATTTAGTATTATTATATGAGCAAATATACAACTGTAAAGTAAAATTTCGAGCATTTATTAACCAATCGAACTAGAATTTCTCTCGAGTCTATATGTATATATTCTATATGTATGTATATGTAGATAGGGTGATTCAAAAGGTTGTTGACAAACTTAAGGGGCGTATAGAGAAGTTGGAATAGAGCAACTTTCGATTAGAAACCCATGTTCTCCGAAGTAATCCTGAGTCAGTACAAACGAAGAGGCATTCGCTTGGTCACAGTATGAGTTGACTGTGAAATGTGCACATCAAAAGCCTTGTTTACGAGACACTGGTAAACGACCCAGAAAGAGACTCTTTTTGCCAGAATACTTGCAGCATCTGTTCGGAAAATGCTTGAGATATTTGAGAGAATGCGCTAGAGTTTTGACGCAATGCCTGCATTGAACGTAATCGCTAATAATAAGTTTATGTAATCTTTGTTTACTTAAATAAATTTTTTTGCAAATTAAGATTATTTCATTGGGAGGGTCTGTTGTTCGCAATGTAGTTCTTACATTCACAGGCTTGTATTGACTCAGGATTATTTTGGAGAACGTGGGTTCCTAATCGAAAGTTGTTCTGATTCCGACTCTCCTATAACGCCTTTTAGTTTTACATTATTTTTTAAATCACCCTGTATATATATATATATATATATATATAAATTTGTAATTTATTCAAGTATTATCTTTATATCTCTTTATGTCAATGCGTACGTGTAATTTTATAAGTTTAATATACATTTAATTATTTTTTTCTTCTATTACATAATTTAATATGTTATCATTATCGTCGCCGATATCTGCGCGTGCATGTGTGCGTGTGTGGATAGTATTACAGGTGTTTAACGTTCGCCCTGATTTACAATGTTTATCTTAGAAAATTGGGGTCGACAGTTTGGAATTTCTTGCGACATGAGCTCCACGTAATTTCGCAACACGAAAGCAATATGAATAGCTGATAAGATACTTGCATTCATTTTCTATCAAATTTCCATAAATGACCCAAATACCGTATCTTTTGGTATGTTACACGTATATACATGGGCATAATCGCCATACCAGCGCTCCAAAGAGACGAGTGCCATGCCAGTGCATATGGTATGCCTGCTATGTAATAATGCAGTCGATAACACGCATAAAAACGTAATTTCAGGCTCAAATAATTTGATATTTCGTCATATAAAAATTTCTGTTGAAATCTCGTTAATCTCTACAAATCTTATCTAATACATCTGTGATAATAGGTATTTTTTATTCAATTCCCTAGCACTATATTTTTATTTATCTTTTTATTAAAAAATAAATTTGAGGATGTTATTCGTCACATAATTTATACATTACAAAAAAGTCTTGTTTGCAGTAATTGTAAGCAAAAAATTTTAATTTAGATTTATATCCGATTTAAAAATTTAAATTTTTATATATAGTACATAATAATTAATACGAAAAGTATAATTGTATCACTGATCATACAACGTATATTGATGACATGTGTTAATACCGCTGTAAGACTTTAATATAAGATTTTCTCTGCTATTATATATCAAAGAAAAAACAGAACGAGCAAATAAGCGCAAGCCCATTACATTATATTTATTTTGCTATTTTATTA
This sequence comes from Leptothorax acervorum, assembly GCA_035220615.1. Taxonomy (NCBI): domain Eukaryota; kingdom Metazoa; phylum Arthropoda; class Insecta; order Hymenoptera; family Formicidae; genus Leptothorax; species Leptothorax acervorum. The sequence goes on from JASTWQ010000019.1 coordinate 728,553, forward strand.
CATTTTACTTACTTGCTCATTTATATTATTTTCGATAGCGCACTTGCGGATGCAAAAATATAACTGTGCAAATCAATACCATATTTTCGACGAATACAAGTCATACGCAGCACCTTTAACGAACTCTACTGGCGTGCATTCTGTTTCCACGTAGAAATTCCAAACGTAACTTCCGCAAGTCGAACACCGGTGAATGGAATGATGATTCGTGGAATGAGTACTCCGCGCGTGATACGCACTGTTGCATTCCACTTACATCAAGTGCATCTGCAGGTTCAAGGCATTACGCTGAGAATTACAATGCGGGCGGGTTTATAAAGCTGCCTGACTTCTCGACATGCAAATTGTCTGCGTTCTATATTACAGGCCAAGATCCCATCTATTGCAATCATTTAAATGATAGGCCAGATTGCATAATAAGGGAATTAGGCGCATGTAAAATCAGCAAAAACGGGATGTAAAAACTGAAAAATTTATAAAGCACATAAAGACACACGAAGGCTCCAAACAATTTAAAAATAAAATTCTCATCAAATAAGACTCTATTATATTTTAAAAAGACATTGTTTTCAAAGATATTATATAACTGATATTAAACATAATAAGATATTATATAACTGACTTATTATCGTTTAGTTTATCAATAAAACAAGATAAGAGGATAGTGAGAATCGTAAAGAATAACATTAAATCAAAAGATTAAAAAAAGTTTTAAATTCTCATGTTTCAAAGAAAAGAAACATGAGAATTTTTCTATTCAATTTGAATCGCTACGTTATTTCTACAAAAGAGCGTACACACGCAGAGAAGCATAATAGATTTATTCTATTATATAAGCCAATTCTCTGGTTTACAGGTCTGTATATCACTTGAGCGCTTTGCACATTTAGGTACCAGAGTGTGCACATATGCGCAGACGCTGAGAACGCGCGACGAACGTTAAGCGGAACAATCGGATTGATGGGAATGGTAGGACCGCGCCTATCAAAGCAATCCTGCAAATCCTTTAGCTGTGAAACACAGCGGTTGCGTATGTCGCGGTCGGAAAAATCTGTCACTTTTACTACTGTTAGCTGTCCCATGCGTAACGCGCAACACAGATTTTAAGAGGACGAATTAAAGTTCGCGTATCAACAAGTCGGCAAATTTTAAAAAAACCGATCATTACTGAGATGCGAGTATACGAGTAACTTCAAAAGCCGCACGTTTCTCTCTTCGAGAGCACACCGGGAAGATTCCCACCGTTAATTATGCACTACGAAGCGCTCTCGGAAGCGCCGCGCGGCTTCCTGGCTTTCGAGTGAGAATCGCGGTCCTAGAGTACTAATTAATAGAACAAAATTAGGTCGAACGTATCGCAACGTAATGCAAAGGAGAATTCCTACGACGACGTCATACCGGTATTATAAGTGTCCTCAATGTGGTAGCATTCAAAAGTAGGAGCTGATGTGATACGAGTACGTTGAATTGAAAACTGCGAGTTTTAATTTGCGAGAACAGACGATGTACAAATTAAAAGTTAAAATATACGAAATATTACTTTTTGGTAATGCAGCCTGTCTTGTGCTTCGCATTAAAATTACATTTTATTTGTGCCAGATTAATTGAAATCTGCGTATACATTCGATACATTCGATATTACAGAATTATAACAACCAATATCATTTTACAAATTGATAATAAATATTTTATGCATATCTTTCTTTTCTTTTTAATAACAATAATTGCCCTGATTTCGAGATAATAATAAATATTATGTCGAAATATAGGAAATGCATGTAGGAATATGCATTTTAACTGGAGGCTCGAATATGAAATTCTCGTTATAATAGTTCCAAATGCTATATGGATAATTTGCTATATTATTAGCGCATTATCTCGTTAGGACAACAATAAATATAATCAAATTCGGTTCACAAAGCGCTTCGGTAGGAGTAATGGAGAAACGGATATCCGGTTGTAAGGCTGAAATCATATACGTAGACGTGTCACGGAAATGGATCGATGTCCGTGCGGATGGGTAGTAGAATCTCCTGTATGCAGCCTCCTCTTATTGGGCGAGATATCTGTGTCATCGCGATATCGACCGTTGACGCGTGAATTTTAAAGCGCAATGTGCGACTGCATCGGATAGAATTGACGATTCGCTACTGGGGAGGAAGTGGGGTGGAGGAAGGCTGCAAAAATCTCGTGTAGAGATTTTGCACGTAACGTATGACAGAAAAGAGGATGCGTTTTATCTGTACAAAGTATATCGCCTTTCCTGAAAACAATCTGCAAAATTTGAAAGTCGCATATTTTTACTGCGATATTATTTAGTGCTGTATTTAAAGGTGAAATTAAGAAAAAATTACATTAATGCACAAGTATTCTTTATACTTGTTTGTGTTGTTATTCCCATCTAGAATGTCGCTTCTCCGTTTGTGATTTCTCTAAAAATAGAAAATATAATTATAAAAATATATTTTTATCAAATGTGTTTTTCATAACTACGTACATAATGTGTACCTACATCGTATATTAGAAGGGTTTAAATGAATAAATTATTACACAATTTAATAATAACAAAGATAATGAACACAAAAGAATATAAATATATAATAAACAACGCATTTGTCAAGAAAGAAATACAAGTAAAACATGAAAAAGAACAGTAAGATTTACGGTGCTTTTGTTAAAAGTTAAAAATATGAGCTTTGCAAAATTTATTGGAGAAAATTCACACCAGACGCGAGTATGATACGTTAGCCTTGCATAAACATGCATACGTTCGTTGTGAGAGTGGCGCACGAATCTTCCTCGAGAAGCGCTAACTGCCGCTCCGAGGAATTTATCGCCGCCACTGTGAGGGGATATAATAAACACTTAATTTGACGCGACGCGTATACACGAGCGAATTATTTATTCGCGAGAAAGACGAAAAAAAGGCGGGGCGTGTTTGCCTTGCTGGCAATGGTCGCGACAGCCGCTTGATAGACCGTGCACCTTATTTTCGGCGATATAAAAGGTGGGTGGGATGGCGCAAGAGCGGCTCAGCCCTCGCATACAGAGACAGGTCCAGCGTTAGCGGGATATATGCTAAAACTACATACACGCGCGAGTGTACGTACACGGATACGAACGACGAGTAATAAAAGTCGGCACACTTTTCATGCTGACTTCCTTCCTCCTCCCTTTTGCACGGTCGCCTCCTTATAATTCTCACGCCTTCGCAGAGATTCTTCTTATCTCCTTCGCTTCTCTATTTTTCTCTACATTTCCCTCCTTCTAGTTTCTTTCTCGTTCTTGCACTTACTTTGTGCGCGAGCCGCCCTTCATACGTACACACGTCGCGCGTCGTATCTCATGTTGCTCTTCGCGATGCATTTATTCAATCTATACCTATCGTACGAAATCTAACGCGCATGTACATCATACGAAGAGCAAATGTGCTTGCTAATAATTACGCATAAATGTTTGTACGTATCCGTGTATGTACGTCACTCGGAAATATCGCGAATAAATTCAAGATAGAAAATTAACAGATGTTATTTCGGAATTTTATCAAATTGTTTTTTTTTAGAAATGTTTTCATTCCGTGAGATATTCAGCGTAGAATTAAAATATTAAATATTAAATATGATTTTTTAAATAAAGCTTTTAGATATAAAAAACATTAGGTATAAAATATTTCCTTCTTTTCCGTCTACATTGTGTAATGTCACATTGTTTTTTCATGAACACTAAAATACAGCAGAGTTTCCTCCAAAGATGAGCAATAAAGGAGAACCGAGTTCTAACAAGTAAGTTCTTTTTGTAAAACTTTATTTCTTATTCCATGGAAAAAACATTTACAAACTTTATAAATTAAAAACAACAAGAACATTAATATTAGGATCTCTTAAGTTTGGAAAACTGATAATTTGCAAAAAAATATTGTTTTAATTTTATGAAATATTTAGCGCAAAAAATTAAACTATATATTAAATATTCTTTTTAAAATAAAGCTCTTGTTTAAGTATAATTTTTTCCTGTCTATTTACATTGTAATATTGTAGCAAAATTCAAAAAATATTACAATATTCCAAAACCAGTAATTGTTCGCTAAAAATACAATATCGTTTATGAAATGTTAATTTGTATAATCAACTCATTTTCCGAGCACAAAAATATTGACGCCGTAATTACTGATAAAATATTATTGATAAGTGCTTGCATTTTTAACGATAAATGCCGAGACATAAAGCGTTTTTTATTTATAGGTTCATATGTCATAGAGAAGATCGCTTTTTTTTTCCATCTTTTCCACTATAAAAATAATCCCATGAAAGATTTATTTGTCGTTTTAAATGCGTAAATGTACGTATATACGTCTTCCGTGGAAAAAAAGAGCTGCGAAGACTTACATGACAATTATACGATGATAAACGATCTGTTTCAACTCAGAGAGGCGATGAAAGTATATTTCTTTATACATATACAGGTATGTATAAATTCTTTTCTAAGCAGATACATGTGTTCACGCGCGTACTTGCTGTACTGCTTCAAATACTACATAATAAATGAAAATAATAAGCAACATAATTGGAATTTATGTACCGGGAAGAGCAAGTGCCAGGAAGAACACGCGGCTTTGGCAGAATGTCCGAAATTTTCAACGAATTTCACGCCCTTCGTGTCAACCATTTTATATGCGCGACATATTATACGCTGCAACGTATGCGGGAGGCAGGAGGAGAAAAGTGCGTATCCCATTTTATTGCATGGTGTAGCGCCTAAGGCAATAAAGTCCATTGCACCGCTATTATTTCCGAGCGGGAGAAGTGAAAACGCGTTTCTCACATCACGTTTTCGTGATCCTTTTTACTTGGGCGCGATTTGGAATTGCGACATTTCTCCACGCTACTTTCCTCTAGCTTAATAGATTTATGTGAATCGCAACACGGGCGGGCACACGATTGGAACTCACCGGATCGAACATTTTCGCCGAAACAAATACGTATGGGTACATTATTTACTAAAATCGTAAACTGTTAATGGAACGTACATTTCCGCTCCATGAAACCCGAGCATTTAAAGTTGCTCGGAAGACAAAGTATAATAGCGTTGTAACATTATAATAGTTCTTGCTTCCCCGGAGCTTTAGTTCATCCGTTTAACTTGACACATGCTGTTAGTCTACCGGGATGATGTATATTAATCCATTTTATTTCCGCAAAATAAACGTATTCGTGCAAACCGGACTCTTGTTCTTCACGGACAGGAATGTAGTTAACAGAGTTGCACGATTTTGAAATACAGCACGGTATGTTTTTAATTAATTTTCAATGTTCGATGGAGAAAACATCTCGATCGAGAAAAAATAAAATTTTTTTTAAAAATCGACAACAGATTCACGCTCGCCGCTGCCAATCCGTTGTCATTTAATTTTTATTCCACTACTCTATTTCATTTCGCGATACGATATGTCTACTCGATTGGAATAAATTTCCGTTGATAGGCGCACAATAACGCGATTGACATAAACCGAGCTGATCGACAAAGTGTGTGCGGAAACGGCGCGGCGTACTACTTTTCGTCGGTCACTAACACGCGCGCGATCCGATAAAATGGAAAATACGCGAGTCTCGCACACGCGTTATGCGTATATGTGCGTACGCCACGCGTTATCGATTTGTTGTTGGGCATATTACGCATAATGGACGTGCACATCGTTGTACGCAGACAGCGAGGTAAGTAAGTATCCACTATCCCGATACACGTTTGTATGCGATTCCGTGATAGCGATTGGCCGGCTACAATAGGCAGAGTCCCCGGTACGAACGGTAGTAAGTAAATGCACATCGTCGCAACGTGTACAGCACGTACAGAAACGCCTTGGTACGCCGCTAATGGAAAGCTTTCCGTTGGCATGGAATCGATAAATGGGCCTGCGGGGAGCGTTTGCCGTGGGTACACCCGGTGCTTGCGCCCGTTTGGTGACGCTTCTTACGTATGCATTGGATCGACGAAGCTCCCGGGAGCGTAACTACGATGTCATCTTCGTTCTTGCATAAAATTAACGCTAACCGCGAATCGATATACTCCTATCTTGCTACGTGAAGCTGATACGACTCTAATACCAAAACACTATTGCCAGCAGCTATTGCTCCGAGAAACGTAAAGTCAGGAAATGGTATCGTAAAGATGTAGTCTTTTAAAGACAAATAAAATGTAACAGTTCCAATATTAAAAGTAATATGTTACTTTGCAGTCGCAAGCAAAAAGGAATCTTAGAGAGAACGCACACAACTGGCACAGTTTAAGCATGTGACGCGTAAACGTATACGCGGGAAAGTTAGAGCCGGGTGGTTGGTAGATGCTATGATAAATGCGATGGCATATAGGTATTCTTCATAAATATGTAACGCGTGGAGTAATTTGTAACATAGCTGGCGCCTGTTCAACCGAGCGGGAAAATTTATTTAAAGGAGAAGCTGTCAGACATTCGAATGAAGAGATGCCTGGGAAAGTAACCAAGGTTGCATTCATCTGACGAAGCTTCTTACGTATGCATTGGATCGGTGCAAAAAGCTCGCGAGGTCGCCGCAGGCATAACCTTTGTCACCCCTGGGAGATTAAAGGTTGAGTTGTAGTTACGTGATCCTGGAAAATATCGACAGGCTAAGCTGCTTTTCAGGATTTCTGCGGTAGTATGTAGTAGTGGTATTTGCGAAAACTCCATTACGAGATGCGGCGGAACTCCCGTTCGGGGCGCAACTTTTTTAACTTATATTTTAAACGATTTTCACGACATTCGACATTAGCCGCAAATTTGTTGCGCCCGAACTTTTGCCGTGCTCTCTCGTAGTAAGCAGGGCACGTCGGAGGCAAATACGTCGGCGGCGCAACGTAAATATCTTCGCACACGCGAATATACCACGGAGCGCGGCGACACGAAATATTCAGTCCGCTGATTAACGCGCAATAAAACGCGCGGAAAAACGACTGGATCGTTTAATACCACGCGCGTGACATAACTTAATGCACGACATACGTTTCGTATCGCCCCGATCTAAATGCTGTATACATATGATGATATGATTAAGATAGAATCGGCGAGCGCGCGAGCCAAGGAGTAATCGGCGGATCGTTGCGGATCATCAGATGTACGAAATTAGTTAGTAGCGGGTCAAGTTAATGACATCCTCTGACGTTGCTAATCCGATTTGGGTACCGCAGTAGAACGGTGGGATAATCCGACAGGGATATTTCAGCGTCGCTTGCAGCTATCGGAGCTACCTCTAAGGTTCGCGGACTGGTACCGACGTTTAATAGACTCCACGTGTACGTGCGTATCAACACAAGCTGCGAGGCGCGGACATGGGATCGTATGGATCATGGATATGCAGAGCGCATGCAGGGTATATCGCGGTCTTTTTAATGCGTATCTCGAGATTATGTATGTACGCGGAATGCATTAAGCCTGAAAGTGGTAAACGTCGTAACTGGCAAGCGCCTTGTGGCGAGGGGTCGTGTACGATACTTGCGCTACTTCCAGGGTTAAACCCGCATCTCGCGGACGATCTCGCGGATCCGATAAGAAAAGTGTGCCAAAGCTACCTTGGCTTTTTACCTCGCCTGCTTTCCAGTAAACTTTATAAGTCTAATTGTATATTATTAATGCCAGAAGGCGAACCCGGAGCATGACGAAAGTAATATTTGTGCTTATTCTTTTTCTTTCTTCTTTAAAATTATCAAGCAGAAATCTGTACCTACTTGGTCATTTTAAGATAGATAGAAAAGATATATGCAGTCCGAAATAATTTAAGAGACTTACTTTATTTTTATATTGCAATTCATCGAAAATAGATGTTAAAGTTTTCAACGTTACGAGAAATGCGAATAGATATATGTATATCGAGATAAAATTGTCCATTACACATAAATAAATATTGTATATCCTTATTTTTTCAATTATTTCTATTAATTTGCAATTAATTCTTAATGTAATTGATAGAATTTAAAAAATTTGAAACCGAAGAGTAATTAAATATTTTTAAATCCTTTTATTCATATCTCTAATCACAATTTTCGCAATAATATCTATTTGCTTTCCTCCTAGCACGACTACTATCAAGTTTTGAGTTTATTTTACGAATTGTTCTTGCAATATTCCGTTTTACTTTAGGATCATAAAGTAATATTTTGATCTAATTTTTGAACTATTAACATTGCTTCGCAAACTTGTTGAAACTTGAAATCTTAGTAACCTATAAAAATATATAATTATGTGCAAAAATTGTGTAAAACAATAGATATTTCATAACAACCTATTTCTGAAAACTATCAATTCCACTTCGAAAACTTTATGTAATTCCGTAATAAATATGTATGAAAAGTTATATACGTACATCAAAATTTTATTTATAATACTGCTGTGTGACTTGACGGTTAAAATTGTCTTTGCGACCGCGTGACTAGAGCCTTAAATTTCCTTTCTATCTGTTCTAGATAGAATAAACTATGACTTTGCCGAGCATGTGCGAGAAAGAAGAAGATTGTTTTCACGTCGAATGTGGCAAGTTGGCAAGGGAATATAACGTGCGCGCAAGTCTTCCATCTTCTTTTCGCGCGTCCGTTACTGTGCTCGCAAACACGCTCTCCTATCCGCAAGTCGACACTCGCAATCTGTTGGAACACGTACGAACGTATATATATACGACGGTAATGCCACTTAAACATGCGGAGTCACGCGCGATACAACCGCTGTTCCGCCGATATCGCGTTTGGCGATGCTCGCCTTTATTTCCTTCCGTCGTCGTTCTCGGGCAAAGGCGAGCCGACAGCAAGATTTAAACAAAACCACTCCAACGAGTTCGAGAAGCTATTAGCAGAAGCGTAAGTAACATACGTTGATTCGATGGCAACAAGTGTCGAAGTTCATGACCATTAAACATTTTTACTGCTGTTATAGGTTTTTTAAATCTTCTTATAGTCTCTAGCTTGGCATTTATTATAATAAAGATCAATTTTATTGTACTACATTGTACTGCAATTTACAATATATTTTAGAAAGAAGAAATAATACTAAGTCCCGTAGTGCGCTATAATGCATCATAATCATTCTTCATGCATCATTCTTATACGTTATGGAAATTGTGTGTCATCTATGCTTGTCTTCGTACTTATACGCATACATGATATATGATATATAGGTAATATAATATATGTATAAAAATCTGTCTGTGTGTGTAATAGAAATTCGGGACAAAAAAGTTGAACTATTATGATCCTATTTGATAGTAATATGGATTTTTTTGTCGACATATTTTCTCGTTATCTTATTTATTCTTTTAAAAGCGTTAAATTTTTCAAACGAGTAAAGAGAGATATGTAGCAAAGTGCAAAAATTTTCGCTCCAAGAATATAAGAAAATGGAATAACCATTTTTATTTTTCGATTTTAAATAATTACCCTTTATTTCAAATATAGTTTTTAGAAAAATAAATTAATTTTTCTAGAAAATTGCTAAAAAAGTATTCTGAATTTTTGTTATATATAAAATGGTTTAATATTGCGGAGATCACTTCTTCATCACTGATAAATTTTTTTCCACGCAAATCAAATTTTAATTTCGAAAATAAAAAATTATTATTAGGGGCTATAAGTCGCGGGTTTGTAGGGCAAGTGATGAATAAGTGATTCCCGCAGTGTAAAACCATTTTAAGACAAAAATTCAGATTATTTTTTAGTGGTTAAAAAAAAATAATTTATCGTTCTAAAAACTGTATTTGAAAAGTTGATTAATGATTATATTAAAAACTAAAAATGCTTGTTCATTTTATCATCTTTTTTATACACTTGAGCCGAAAACTTTTGGACCTTACTATGTATGTCTGATTAGAATTCATCGTTATCTCGCTACGTATTACGGTCGTTCATCGTCTCGATGTAACAAAAATCTCGAGTTACAACAGTTCTCCGAGACTTCCCGGATGTATGTGTCACGGAAAAGAAAAAAGCGCTTTTACCGTAAGAAGTTTGTCGGACGGTCCTCGTCGAACTGAGATTAGTTGTGTAAGTCCTGCGCAACTTCCTTTCGAGAGTGGCATAATCAAAGTTTGATCATGTTAAAACGCGCTCAGTTTGCAACGTGCTGCGAATAATCAAATAAAACATGCTTTTTAATTTTCTTTCACATTCCCGCGGAAATTGTGTCAGATAGAACGCTATTGCACACGGTAAATGTTTGGGCTTGTCACATTTGCTGTTCAATAATTTTGTTTACCAATTTTACGATATTTCAATTTGCATCTCTTGATTAATCACATTGGAAGCATGTCATCATTTATTATTATGTTATAATTATACATGTATTTCGGTGCGAAGTAATAAATTAACGCCTGCATAACAAAACTTAATAAAAATTAACATCGTGACATCGATCGATATATTAATTTTCGATATTGATTAATCTAAATATATTTAATACACAAAATAATTATTATGCTTAAGTTGTATATTTAGCAGTTCTATAAATATAATACACAAATATACAATTACGTCACCTAATATAAATAATAATTGTTGTTTCTCTTGTTTATTAACGTTATAATTTTTGTGAAGTAACTATACGTTATTAAGCAATCTTCACAAATAATCTGAATAGTATGATGATCTATTTAATTTTTTCTTCACTATAAATAAAATATTTATATTACAACGTATCTTCTTCCTTCGAAAACAAGTAAGTATATAATAATGCATGTACATTCAAGCAAGAATGATTATTATGCTGATTCAAAGATAAGACTCCGTTTTGAAAACAATTGTAAGTATTTTTTGAAACTGAAATTCAGTAATAGCTTATTAAGAAGACAAAATATGATTTATAGAAATAGCTCGAATTTTTAATAAAAGAATTCGACTTTAATTTTTCTCTTTTATGTCAAATATTTAAAAATACACAATTGTTTCAAATAATATTCTTAAATATCAAAATCATATATATATATATATATATATATATATATAGATATATAATGATCATATCACTTTTAGATATTGATATTTTATTAAAATATCATATTCTTTCTAGAAAATTATCAATATCTGAAATAATTTAAATGTCTAAATGACTTACAACCTAGAGATGATCTAATCAGATATAATTAAATATTATTAAAACAGTTTTTCTCAATACACTCGTAAGTTCCGTTCTATAAAATAAACGACATCTTTCAGAGAATTCTTGCAGTGTTTATATCCCCGAAAGGTTTTCACTCTCTTGACGTTTCGTTTTTTACGCCTCCCGAGATTTACACTTTGCTCTAATGCGCTTGAGGTTTCGTTAAGCTCTTCGCCAAAGCGCCCGTAAAGTCCGAGATGTGAGAGTTTTCTGCAAAAACGAGGTGACGTCTCCTCGCGCACAAGTTCGCGAGGTCGATCGCCTCTCGTTAGTCAAACGACCGGATCGATCTGCTCGACATTAATGAAGTTTCGAGGGCATCGCCATGCCGCGTTTAAACGTTCGTACCGACCGACGACATCGAATTCCAAAGTCGATGGCTGGGGACGACAATGCCGAAGTCCCGATTTGGAAGTTAACTTACAAGTCGCCCCTCCCCCGCGCACCCGTCGGAAGTTACACGAACGGTAGAATCCAAAGTTGACAAACCGCGCCGCACTCGACGACCCATCGCTCGAGTTTCATTTGATGTAACAGACGTAGTCCGCAGAAACGACAGGTGATATTTGCCAGTTTGCCACAGCAGGAGAGCATTACCGTCAACGATGACGATAGAGCGCGCAAGAAATATCTCCCGGTTGACTATATAGCGCTTCGATGGTGCCGATGGAGACATCCGGTACGCTCGCGTTTCGCTAACAAGAAGATTTAATATCGCGCCCTAGCTGACACTTGGCTTTTGAAGACAATTAGACTCGCGCAGCCCGGTAAAAGCTTTAATCTTCTCGACGCGTAGCAGTACCAATATTTAACCGCTAGTGCAGGGCTTTCTGTTGGAACATTGTTAGCGCTGGCTGTGGAAAACGAAGATTTCTTGCGCGGTATTCTTTTATTTGTATCTGTGGTAGAAATATATTTTATATGAAAAAGACTATAAAAGAAAACGTTAATTGTACTATTTTAATATCTCGATATTAAATATCACTATTGTCAGAGCTGGAATTAAAATTTTGGATAAAACTCAAATTAAAAATAAAGTTTTCTTATTTAATTGAATTTACTGGAATTAGAATTTCTCGATATTTTAACCAAGCAAATTAAAATTTTAAATTTGTAAGCATTTTTCGCTAAAATTAAGATCTAAAATAAGTTTTGATACATTTTATATATTGCTGTTTGACATATCTTCAGAGTATCCTCTTATATATACATATATATCATATCCTATATCGAATTATTGTTCTTTAATCAAACTTTTTACTCTTTAATACATAAATCCTATTTTTAACGTTCCACATTCAAACAATTTTTCCATGTTGCTGCATTAAAGGTATATTTAAGATGCAACGGTAAATCAAAGTTCTTTGAATGGTTACAAGCGGGAGACCGAAGTTCGAAAACAGCTGTGAGAATCACGGCTTTTCTCGCAAAGCAGTAGGCAACTCGCTAGTCGAAGGTGTTTACTAAAAAGTTGCTCGCCTGCGTGCTCGGTCTTATCGTGGAAAATTATTTTTGTGCTCCGTCAGAGCCCGACTTTCCGTCCACCCCCGTGTGCGGAAGAAAACTTCGAAGTCAACTTAAAAGTCGTTCAGAACTGCGCGGCTCGCTCGTGTGTCACGAACGTTAATCTGTGATATGCATGTCGTCGGATGCGATAACGTCGGATTAAAGAAGGGTGAACGAATTAAGACTCGCGCAACTTAAGAACGACGATTTAAAAAAAGCCCGTGGAAATGTATAGCAATTTTCAAAACTGCCGGCGCTCCTCGATAACGATTGCGTTAATCGCAGGTTGCGTCCGTTTTACGGTTAGTTAAGCCTCATCTGTTACTTCGGCGAAGGGCCGCAATAGTCTGTGAGTTATTATTAGTCACGTTTGAGTTGCGAGTGCACGGATTATTTCTAATCCTGCATTTAAGACATTTACATAACCGGCGTGCCTTTTCACCACAATACCGCCCATGATTGCCCGTTGAAATTCCCGTTCTGTAATCGCGCGATCATAATTAATTCAGTAACTTATGCGCGATGTTATTGTATTTACATCTAAAAGTTTCAACTGCACAACAATTCCTTTTAACTACTTTTGTTCCAAGCAACGTGGCGCGACTGAAAAGCGCACAAACATGATTCAGTCCTTCTTCCATTTTATCGTACGCGTTAGTCTTGTACGAGATGATTAAAATGTTTCTCGTTAAAACAACGAATGTAATTACTTGGCATTCGCGTTATAAAGCCAGTGCTGACGATCGAAATCATCAGATAGATTGCATAATGTAACAGGATAGAGACCAATCGCTAATTAGAAGCTCGCTTAATGAGAGACACGATATGTAGTGAATTGGAATGCAATATACGAACGCGATATTATCGGCGGCATATTACAGCGAAACGTCGTGTATCGGCTTGTCACAAGGAACAAACGCTGTTTGTTCGCACAATATCGGCCATCGCCAACTTTTGCGATACCATCATATATTCATGCTTGCCCGAAATTGATCGTGTTAGCACAAGAATTTAGTTATATGTACCAATTATAATAACATATCTGACATAAGCGTGACATAAAATGCTATTTAAATATGGAAATGTACAAAATTTATTTAAATCATTGGGTCCCTATCCTCTCTCATGCATGCAATTGCCATAAATCTACATATATTATTAAATAATAGATAAAGATATCTAAACAAGATTAGTCATCAAAGTTCGTTAATTAGTCGATAACTGTTAAAGTTGGATAATTGCGGAGAGATAAAACTTACGCGACAATGTAACTGCACGTTTTAGTTATAGGTATAGACAAGAAGTTTTTATCGTTCATTTTTATGTGAAGTCCTGTCACATCTGGATTGTTATAAGTTAATTGTTCATGTTCCGAAATTAGGTTAATCGTTAATTACTGCACGCTTTTCATTGACATAGAACGGTTGATTGAACATGATGGTGCAACTAATTGCATTACCATATTCCGTATGGCTAAATGTAGCGAACCGATCGGTATTACTGAGCATCAGCGTTATGTTTGTATTTCGTAATACTGTGATTGATAGGGACGTGCACTATCGTTTATGTCCAACAACTCAGCTGTAAGATAATTTAAATAGAAACTCTGATATATATTTTCTCTTTTCTATATGTAGTAATACATAAACAAAATGGACAAAATAATTCCATCAATATTTTATATGCGAGTTACATGCGACCATAATTCTGTTGGCCGCTGAAACGTAAAAGAGATTTATTTGGATTTGCGCGTATAATGTTATCCTAAATTAGTAAACCTTCGTTATTTATCCGGCGCGACATTTGTGCGTAGTTATCCAAGTTTTAGGAATATAATTGTTTACATTCAAACCGAGCTATTTCCATAACATCACGTGACGCATGTTCGTTTAATATATCTGAAAACGATATTTTATCATCGTTCTAAATCCAGTAGGGGAGGGTCGGGCAAAGTGAACACCCTAGGCAAAGCGGATAAATTCCGATCGTTTTTTTTCTCTTATATACGAGATAGCGCTATGAGTCTCAGCAGGAAGAGGGAGTGACCGGCCGTCGATTCCATGGCAGTGTGAAAGATCATGTGATTGCTCGTGTCAGTTTTTTATGAGCAAAAAATAAATTTGGTGCGTTTTCGTGCGATTTTCGCTAAGGCACGTTGCTAATCTTTTTTTATAAGAATTCTCTGTTTTTTGAAGCTCTATTAATTGGAGTAGAAAACTTTTCACTTATTGCTCATACCTAATTCAACCTTTCCAAGTTCGGGCCAAGTAGGTTCTTTGGGCAAAGCGGATGGGTGCAAAGCGGATGAACCATCCCTCTTTGCCCCCTTGCCCGGTCATATTAGAATTGCTGTTTTTCAGTTTTAAGATGGTTTTCCAGTACAAACGTAAAATAGAACAAGCGAAATGGACGGAGACCAACCTAAAACGCGCCATAGATGCAGTGAGAAAAAAAGTGTCTATTACATCGGTAGTCAAAAAGTACCAGATTCCGTGTACAACTTTACAACGGCATATGAAGTCAAGAAACTGTAAAAAAAGTTGGGAAGGTTTACTACTGTTTTTAACATAGATCAAGTGACCATCCGCTTTACCCAGGGGGGTCGGGCAAAGCGGACAGTTTCTCCTGATGTTTTAGTTTTTCATTCCAAAGAGGTTTAACATTTTTATTTTTTTCTTATTTTATTTGAAAGTTGATTGTTTTTAGAGAGGATTATTAGACTAAAAATGGTTTCTGATCTCAATTTTAACTGTGTCTTTTTTTTGCCAAACCTTAACATATCCGCGCTGCCTGGGCTTCTCCTATTTAAGATTTAAGTACTTTAATATTCTCTAAGGATCCGTGAGAGGTTTTTGGTTTTACTAAATCAATCGAACAACCGAATCATTATCGAAAAAGCTGTTTAATAGGAAATTCAATATCCTTATCGCTGACAATGAGAGGTAAACCGATCGGGATCGATCACAATTGAAATAATGCTACGGACATGATTTAACGATGCACAATTCGATAACACGATAAAAAGCATTTTAAAGTCCTAATAAACTAAACGAATAAAATTATTGCGTATTAAACTTGGATTTTAATAATAAAAAAAAAAATTTGTATTTATAATAACCGACTGTTATAAAATTTCAAGATCATCAATATCCATGTAAAAAATATATAACATTTCTGAATTAATAAAAAAAATATACATAATATTTCTTTAATATTTTAAGATAATTTTTTGATAAACGCATGTGTTTACATTATGCCTAAGATCCTTTAAATCCGAAAAAGTACGCCAATTAATCCGATTCTTTCTAACATTTGCTCGTTATTTTAATAGTGAATTGATTTCTGTCATGAGAATTTCATATAAGAATGAATGAAATCATTAACTACAGAGCTGTTTAATGGGAAGCTCGATATTTTTGTTAGCGGGAAATGGACAGCGGGCAAGTACCTCATGCGCGTCTCTTCAATATCCTCTTCTAGGGCTGTACAGGGCACGCCGCGGCGCGACCGCTGTTAAACGTCCAATAAGCAAATTGCGGTTCGTATAATGAAGCGAGAATAGCAGTTATTAACGAACGTCCGTATTCGTCGACATTCGCTTTTCGCCGTAATTATCTGCCATGATAATTTCCTGACTGCTGCTCGGCGCGCTCAAGCGCTTATGAGATTTTAATTACAAGATTATAAATGAATCATTTGTTCGATTATATTATCCATCCCTCAAGATTATTGTCGTAAATTCTCAATAATAAAATTGCTATCATGTCTATTTTAGTGTCATTTCTAAAGTTTAGTCAATAATCAAAGTTCATATGTATTCAAAATTATAACATGATAAATAACGCAGAAGATGGATAAAAATATAATGTATGTATTAGGACATACGCTAATAAAATTGTGCTTGATTGTTTAAAAGAGAGACAAAAACACCAAAATTAGAACCACAATAAAATACCTAAAAGAGCGGCTCACAACTATGCATGAGTAAAGAATATTTACTAAGATAAGAAAAAGTAAACAATAATCTTAAATTATTATTATATGCGCTAATTTACTTTTCTTCGTCAATTTCGTATCTTAAACAGGACTGTCTTATACGATATATAAAATTTTCCCTACACTCATTTAAAACATTGCGAAATATATTTGCAAATGTGAATATATCGTTCAGTTGCGTAACGTGTAATCGGTCGATCGTAATCATTAATATTCACAAAATTATACAGCTGTATTAAAACATATAAAATGTAGGATTACCTTGATCCAAGCATGAAAATATGTTCCTTCATATATATATGTATATATAATTACATCTTAAATCTATATTTTTCTTTACATTTCACATTATAATATGTTATATTTTTTCATAGAGAATAATAGTTATTTAAAAAAATTAATGGGAGGGAGGACAATAATCATGAAAGTATATCTAAATTGATTGTGAAATGCAGCATTCTCTCTGCCTTTGGTTCTTTACGATGGCGTGCAGAAGTAAAATGGTCACTGATTAATAAATACAAAGGCTTGCGAGAGAGCGGTGTATATTAGAGACAGTATTAAATGATAACATAACGAAATATGGAATCTCTCTCATATGCCGTTATTAAAGCGTGTGTGCATTTTACGATTAAACGCTGCTGATAGTAATCACACTATAATATGTCCAATCACAGAGCCACACAAAGTTATATCCATTGCATGGCGATTCGATATTTCAATGAAAACTAACTATCTCTACCAACATATTCAAAGCAGTTATTAACGCAGCCGCGTATGCAATGACAGGACAATTCGTCCCTTTTGCTAAAAACAAGAGTACGCGAATAGGCAAATATAGACTGAGTCGTATAATCCTGCTCGAGCATATTTTCGAAACGCTTTCGTTCGCAACACGCGCGAGAACGATCATTTGATATTCCGCAATATCGATATGTGAAAATTGTCCCGATACTGATTGTGAGGCTTCGGACAATAGCATCATTTATTAACCAATACTCGCGCGCCGATCATGCTTTAATGCTTCGTAATCCGCGCGCAGCAGGCTAATTTTGGCCACTTCTATTGTTCTTTAATAGATGTGATTCTCTCTCTGTCTTCGACAGCAGTATCAGAATAGTAACAGATAATTGATCGCGAGAGTATTTTGATTATCATATCAATATTTCACACGCAAAAGCAGACACTGTCAATCAATCTAATTTATAGTTAGTAATTTATCTAATTAACCTACTTGTTCAACAAATTCTATTTTCTGCTATACATTTTTGTGAGATTGTGATGATAAAGAGACGAGATATCATACTCTCTCTTTCCTCTCTCTATGCCTGATTATGAGCTTGATTACGAATTTGGTTAAGACTCAATGAATATTCTATGAAATTAATTATAGCGAGAAAGTGTTGTTTGAACATTGACACAAATCAAAGCATTACTAATTAGTAATTACTAATATCACATATTAATTATTTCGAAACTCGGATGATTTATCATTACCGATCAAATTATGAATTATTATGGCGATTATTATTTAAATTTCAACGGCACAAGCAGGACTCATCCAATTACAATACAATTTAAATCTAACAATCCGTGATTATACCTTCAATAAGCTAAGTTAGCTGACAAGTAAAATTGTCATGTTTAATGGAAATTTAACTAGATTTTTAGTAGATGTATGATATTGTATGTGTGCATGGATACTTATATCACTCACCAAAAATTTACAATTTAAAAAAATATATTTAATATAAAAGAAGTTATAAATTTTAACATGTGTGTTTTAGCTCAGTGTTGCAAGTTAATTTAATTCGACGTCAGACGCATTTCGTTCGGCTAACAAATACGGTAATTTGATATCTCAATGAAAGGTATGTACACATTGAGAACAGGTTAATACGACATAAACGTCAATTAATAATTATTTAAATAACCCGCCCTAATTTCCAGCGGAAATTGAATAAATTGTATATTGACTCGCGCCATTAATTTTTCGATAAATTATTGTTTCTGTAGGTGTTGACCGATCAGACCTAATGATGACGATCATCTGCGAGTGCATTTAACCCGTAATTACCACGCTGAAGCACGCTCATTACGGCATGTAATAATATCCCCATGCTTTATTATATAAGCTACGCCTCTAAAGATAGATAGGACGTGGGCGTATCTATATTACTCATCAGTATGTATTTAGAAAAGGTCTCATCGTTTCTACATTATGTTCTGTATAAATATCTACTGTAATCTTTATGTTGTGATTAAACTATATATTTATATTTCGGTTGCTCTTAAAAAGTAATAAATATTGGCCAAGTAATTCTCTTTGAGAATTTCATATTAAGTCGTTGATGATACTTTATTCCTTTTCTGTCGATTCTCAAGTAAGCCTTAGAAGCGAGCTACTCAAAGAAAAAACGCGATGCTTTTAAGAAAATTATTCCATGCCTTGAAGATATTCTCGCGCTATCGACGGCAACATTGTTTCCAACGCTTCCTGGCATTAAGAGAAAAAAGAACTTTGTGAACTTTGTCTTCAAGACTTTCAATGTGGAGAATGCATTTCTCTGTGTTTCACAAACACTATTATAACTGTAGATTATAATTATAGCTTAATTAAAATATTGATCCTCTTAACATTAACTAAATAGGTAAATAATTTACAAATAATATATGTGTGTCTGGAGACAGATATAACTGTTAACTGTGTAATACATTACCGGTCTATTAATAGACTCTTTGCTGTCAATGCCTATTTATCATCTGCCTAGATTGGATTTAGATTGGGAGTCTATTAGTCGGCAACAAACATTTTATTATTCTTATCATTGTACCTATTAGTTCAGAATATATGTAGGTATATAGTCTCTTAATTTTGTTTTAAAATATTCATAATAATACATCGATATATGTATATTGTTGGTCGGCAATATATATATCGAATTTCATCTGTAAATAGTATTCGATATATATATCGAATTTCATCTGTGATAAGTAAATTAATTAAATATAATTAATAATTTAGAGAGAGACAGAGAAATGCAAAAAAATAATAATAAATTTTATTTTAACATAAAATAAAATATCATTCTTTCGATTTCCAAATTGCTACGGTTAAATAAAAATGCAATGTAAAAATGTTATCGATATACTTTTGTCAGTATGTTATAATGCTCATAAAGTGAGCATTATAATTTAAGTTTAGTAATTTAATATTGCAACTTTTATCCCAATCAATCATTCTCATGATAATCCTGCATATATCTACACAACTGCATGATTACTCTGAAAATTACTTTGTTCTAGTACAGGTTTCGCTCCATCAAGTTCTTGCAACGTTGATGACGCGTAACTTTCAGGACATTCTGGTAAGGCTACACAGATTGGAATACTTTTGGAAACACCCTTTTAAAAAAGATCATCTTGTCGTTTAATTTGCGTACCGTGTATTACGAGACACGGCGAAGCTTTATGGAGCTTCTTTGTGATCCCTCTGGGTAGCTATCTTGTCGGTTGATAAAAAATACCGCGCCTTCCTTTTCTGAAGTGAGCTCAGCCTGGCTGCAGATCGTTCGACTGATGACTCAGGACATTAAAGAGTCTTTCAGATAAGTTATCACGGGACGATTTTCTTCGCTCTATCTCGTCCCAGTTTTAAGAATTGGGATTGGATCGGATTATATTGATTGTATTCACTTTGCGCATAATCTAATACGACAATGTACACGGTATTAAGCGCCGGGGAATGATAACAGAATTAGCGCTTCGGAGTGATTAACTTGTTAATATAATTAACGTTAATGTCCGCAAAATGATTCCGCGAATATCTCAATCTGAATATTTTGTTAGGAAATTTATTTTATGTGAGTATTTAATTATCTTATAATAATTCTATGTCATTATTAATTCACACGCGTATCATTAATCCGATTGTTGCTTAATTGCCACTGCGGATTTATCCCCGCATGAGAGGTATTCGTAGCAAACATATCATTCAGTCCATAGGATATCTTTAGGATAGTGGAGAATTAGAGGGACTGATGTGAATCTCTTCGTTAAATCTAAAGCGACATCCATTAACTGACAATGAGTTCAGGAATATATATAAAATAATATTATTATAATCCGCATCAATTTTCCAACGTTTCACTATTAATGTGCTACTTACTATTAATAAGCTTTGACCATTTATGGCAGCCGGATTGAAGGAGCATGGACTCTTCTCTTTTCATAATAAGGCACCCGTCTTCCCTTTGCTTTGCACGATTTTTCCCTCCATAATGCGCGTTTTAAGTTCCCTCTCCGAGACGGAAGATTGAACGACTTTTCCTCGGTATCGATCCACCACCTTCGCTTCGGACCGCATTGTCATATACCGGGTGTGCACGCGGGAGCGGCCGTATCTGAGAGCTTACGTCGTTCCCGCCGGCTGTAGATATCGCGATATGGGAAAATTGAAATTTTACGACGACACCGCGAACGATTGTATGTGCCCTCTACTGGGAACGTATGTTCCACGAACGGGAGATACCCTTATCCCTCCGTTGGAATTCGTTTCCTGACATTGGTTTGAACTTTCTTGCTCGTCCTTGCTTGCACTGCACGTGCGAGCGAAATGACTATCGTATTCTCATACGTACACGGCATCCCCACGAGCGCTTCTCACCCGATTTTTGATGCGCATAGATCGACGATTCGCAGAAAGTAAGCAGCCGATTCGACTTTCCGAAGAGAATGTCTATCGATCGCGAAACGTTATCTATAAATGACTAGACGTCGTTTCCAATCTTATAGTGTCGGCAGTAGTCAACGTTAAAAATATGTAATAGAAACTTTTATTATTCAAGTAATATCTATCCGACACAAACAAAATTCGTATTTTCTTTCGATTTAAATCAAAATCTAACAATTCTCTCTCCTGGACATACGACAATTGTATCTTTTGATTAATTTCTGATAAATTCTTTATTAGCAGAAATTATTACTTTTATTTTGTTTCTGTAAGTATAAAGATGAAAAAGAGATTTATAAATTAAATTCGACGATCAGAAATTACAGAAATCGTTTAAAAGCAGAATTTTCGGATTCCAATGACAGAGAAACGTTTGATCACCTTATACGTATAAGCATAGCTCGTAAAGAAATATGATCTCGTGCTTCAGCGTTCCGCAAAGATTTGCCTCTAGTTAATGAGCAGGGGCTGTGCTGTTAGCGGCCGATAATATAAAAATAGTGAACACGTATTATCAACAGACCGTACGTCATTGATTGTGCCTTTTTTCACTCAATTATCTGCGCAGACGCGCAGTCAGTCTCTTAACCAACGAGACCAACCAACGCAATTTTATGACGACATATTCCAACATATAGAATTTCTGCAATAATAATAGAACGGTTTAATACCGTTCAACAAATTGTTATATCAAATAATTAAATGAAGACCGCGCGAGAGATGAGTTTGCTTCGCTGCAAAAAATATAACGTCGAAATTTAATTACAGCTATATGTCGCAGTTTATAGAACAGTAATAGTTGTTAATTTCAATCCTTTTACAGTACATTCAGAAAATTGTACAGCAACATCGCGAGGAAAATTTATATAAGAGCTATATATAATGAGATAATCTTTAAAGATCGATTAATTAGATCTATATAATAATCTTACTACGTTAATAAAGTATTACAATCATAAAATTACTATAAATTATATTTGAACTGAAATCAAAATACAATTGCCGCGAGTTATATAGCTAACGATAATAACCAGAGCATTTGATGTATCCAGTTGTCATCGGCCGCTCTCTTACGATCGCCATTATACTTTCCTATAGCACACGAAAATGGAAGATGCCAGGATATATGTAAATTAAGCAAATAGTCAACAAAGCAGGACTAATTAACGCGAAGCCGACAGTGGCGTATATGATGTCTTATACAGAGCAGTTTCTCAGCGTATGAACAAAATAACTACTTAACGATCTCGCTGCCTGCCTGCGAGGCCGGGCACGATGGAAAAGTTAGGTACCTCAGTGAAAACAAGGCGCTTCTGTCGTAAAGCCGCCTTAACAAATGCCACGTACAAAACTTTTGCCTCCCTCGTTGCGAGCTCTGTGTGCACGGCCATTTTCCGAGAGGAAACTTCATGTTATCTTGACTTCGCCACTGACCCCGATACACACTGCCTGCCTGCCCGGAATCGACGGTCGCGTCGTAAAGAATACAATTAAACTTGTAAAATTTGCTTTAAACAATTTAACGAGTGCTCGTAACATTAAACATCGAAACCAATTGTGAATTGCTGCCCCATCTGATGTGACTGGAAACTCCGATTTTATCGGCAAGGTACAATAGTTCCGGCAATAGAGAAAGTTACGTTTATCGCACGCAAGTTGTCGAAAATCTATTTTATTCCTCATTCCGTTCTCTCTACTCGTATTGCGAACGGTTTATTCTTTCGATTTAAAAATCATATTTTATGTGAAAGAACATGTTTCACGATGTTCTTTCACATATTTAATCAATATGTGTTTTGTACATGTGTTTTTATTGAAATAAACACATGGCCAAAAACACGGTAGCTTTCAGTTTTTTTCGCGTACCTATAAATAAAAATATAAACCTATATCCGTTATTTAAACAGTTTTATGTTACGTTTGGATTTCAGTGCTAGTACCTACGCAATGTTGAATCAATATTAAACATTGCTCTCAATAAACTAAAAATATCAATAATGAATAATGTTTTCATAAAATTGCTACGGTATAAAATTAAAAACGATTACCAATTTTTATAAATACGCAAAAACGTATTAATTTTATATCGCGTGTTAAGGACATATTGAGACAATTATCGTGGAAATATTTATTAAAAAAATAGAGGTCGATAAATCTTGTAAGTGCTATATTTAATGAATGAATTGCGAATCTCTACACCGCATTGCAGATACTAATGACTTAATGAACCGATGCATTCAATAAGTAACAGCACATAGCGTATATAGTGCGCTTATTATTTCGGGACAAAATACATAAACGATTATAATTACGACGAGATTGTGTGGACTCCGAATATTGACGATGAGCGCATTGCCAGAAGCGCATCGCAGTGATTGATATGGCAAACATTTGCCAGCATTCTTCAGCAGTTACGCCGTGGCGGCTTGCTCGGTCAGAATGTGTCGGATTAATCTTGTCCCGCAAGATTAATGGATATTTAACATTTAGCCCGAGTTTCTCCGCGAATTTCCATGGCGCCGGTGATATATATTCGACTCCGCGACGAAGCCGGGTGTATGTGGGGCTCTCCTCTCATCCACCGTCAAACTTTTTTAACGAGACACGACGCGTAGTAGCCAGTGAGGATGGCAGCGAGTTTAGCGGAAGTTGTTCTTAAGCAGGTCGCGACACGAACGAAATTTGCAAGCTCGACGGCGGATGAAAACTGCAGCAT
This sequence comes from Leptothorax acervorum, assembly GCA_035220615.1. Taxonomy (NCBI): domain Eukaryota; kingdom Metazoa; phylum Arthropoda; class Insecta; order Hymenoptera; family Formicidae; genus Leptothorax; species Leptothorax acervorum. Next base: position 752,652 of record JASTWQ010000019.1, read on the forward strand.
CAATTACCCGTTGTTGAAAATGCCCGCGATACAAAATGAAATTTCGCGGACAGCACTGGGCAGGGTCGGGACACCCCGTGGTATCAATTACGCACCGTTAAAAGTGTCATGTGGTGACGAGTGACCGGGTAATGGAAAAGTTTGTCTCTTCGCGAAAGCGCGACCTCTATAAAATAGACCTAAAGCCAGTGAAATATCGTTACCGAGCCCGTTTGAATCGCACTCGCATCTGCGATTCGTTAAAATGTTAACATATTTGGGCACATTTAACAAACCAAAAAAAAAAAGAAGAGATTAAGAATCCGCTCCCACGTTGGTCCACGTCAATCGACTTTATTCAGATTACGACCGTTTGCAAACCGTATTATACTGAAAGAGCGCGATGACACACACGTTTAATACTGCCGCCGTTGCCAGTTATTTAGCAGTTAAGCCGCGAACAGTGAATAACTGTTGGTAAAATAAATAGGATTCGCTTTTTCGGTATGACAGGACACCACAGTAAAACGATCCGCGAACGAGACTAACGCGACATTTTAATGATGTGCTATAAAACATGAATATGTATAATAAACATATTAATAATCGGAATAAAATATGGTAAACAAATCAATTTTATGACTGAATAGAAACACTATTTTGATCGCGCACTAACTTTTAAGATATAAAATGAGATTTAACTTCCTTGATGTTGTCAAGTTCACGTAACAAATATAGGCTATTCAGAATTAATGGTAAATTTACACACGACTTGTTCTTTTATTTTGCACATCTCTATAAACGCGATTGAACAATGAAAGTCCGACGAGCAGCCAGTTCAATAAAAATGGGTGAATTTAGCGTTTGTTTGTATAACGCAAAGTACGATGAGCGAACGTGTGGATGAATAATTTTTATAGTAGTGTGGTAAAACGTGCAAAATATAACAGATGATCGCCAAGTGTGGAACGCATTGGGCCGCCATAAAGCACGGCGGACTCGCGATCAGATTGCTAATGACAAAAAGTCCGGCGGCGCGCACCCGCGAAATTCGCTGGCCGTCGGTCATACCGCGTATATCCTGCATTCGAGGTATACTACGTTTATCGCTAACCCCGGGGTTTATCGACGCGATTTCGCGCAAGGTTACTGCACCCGGTCATCATTTCGCACGATGTTTCGCTCGAGATAGGCAAACGGGCAGATTACTCGAATAGCGAGGTATCATGTACGTTGAGAACGAGGTATCACTGAACTGCCAAATGAAAGAACGGAGAGTACGATGCGCTTTCCAGTCGCATATTATCTTTTATTCCTAAATTATGATCAGGCTCTTTTCGTGAGATTGTAAACGCAATTGTCATAAATGTTGAATTTAAGGATATTTCAATTTAGATCAAATACGCGTATTTACATGTGCATATTATACCTACTTTTGTATTAAGAATTTGATTGTTTTATATAATCTCACTCGATATAAACCCTCATTGACGGAAAATCAATTTTAAAATCGCTTAAAGAAACCGTGAACGAAACGAGCAGAACGTTCTGTACACAATTTTCGTTTGGAATTGAAACTTCATTCTTTGGTAGGTAAGTCATCCCTTGGGAGTCTTTCAATACGCGCAAATCTCATATTTATCGATAAATTGTCCGATAAAGTTTATCGACGCTATTTCGTGTGCCGAGTTTCCAATGATGCGCGTATCGCCCCCTGCGGTTTTGGCTCAGATAGGGAGAGGTGGGACTAGATAGATTAGGAGGTTAAATTAGTTCAATCAAGAGACCCGCCGGCGCAACGATGTGTAATTATGCGCCGGTGCAATCACGCGTTCGCGGATTCTATGCACATACTCTCCCGGATCATTGATGTCGGAGAGCAATTGCAGTAACCGCAGCTATAAGCCAGTCAAAATATCCGTAATTTATTTTTGTCATAAGATACACGATAACTAAATTATTGCTAGATGATTTGTGTGTATTTCGTATATCCTTTTATATCAATATGCAACATATGTAGATTTTCTTGAATAATGTTTTATTCTCACTGAAATCATCCTGTGCCAAATATTTGTACCACATTATATGACGTGACTTTATATAACTATTTTTTTCATTAATAATTAATATTTAATGGATTTTTTAAATTAATATTTTGTATTTTGAAGTAGTTATACTTTTTTGTTATTGTAATTATCAAGATATGAGTTCATGAGATCAATAATCATCTTCTTTAATGAATGATGTCAGAAAGTTATCATTTTTCCATCAAACTTTTATTTAATAAAATTAGAAAATTCAAGTTATTTGAAAAAGAGATTAAAATTTCTTTTTGAATAAAAAAAAGGAATATATTTACAAATATCTAGTGACGATAATTTGGCCTCGATTTTGTATTTAATTTTATTTGACAAATGTGGCAAACCTTCTGTATTAATCTGCATGAAAAAGTTGTATATAATGGTATACGTTCTCTAATCTAAAATATTGCTGCAATTTTCGCATCTACAATCCTGAAATCTCTAAAAGGAAGATACACATGGCACAAGCATGTTTCTGCATCAAATAAAGATACCTATTTATAAATTGCAAATTAAAGTTCTAAAATAATTAGTCAATAAACTCATTTACTGTTAACCTAATTCATCGGGTTCATCGACACGATCTCACTGATAGATTATCAGCGTCGTGTGTGCTTCTTCTCACGGTGCTCCGCTATTGAGACAGACAGACGGCGACGGAGACGCAGCCGTATTAAGGAATCGATAAGGAGTTTCAGCATGTTTGAAGCGACAAGATCTTGCTAACATTTATCTCGTGTAATACCTAAAGACTTTCTGCTTGAAAAACCCGGTAAATATTAAAGCACCCAATGAAACCGCACGCTTTCAAAAAGAAGTCTTTAACTTAATCTGTCTAGATCGACAATCTAAGATAGAAATCTTTTTCTTGAATAATGTTTTATTCTCACTGCAATCATCCTGTGCCAAATATTTGTACCACATTATATGACGTGACTTTATATAACTATATTTTTCATTAATAATTAATATTTAATGGATTTTTTAAATTAATATTTTGTATTTTGAAGTAGTTATACTTTTTTGTTATTGTAATTATCATTGCAAGTACATTTAATCTTAATATATTGAAATGAAAAAGAAATTGTAACTATAAATAACTAAGCTTTCAGCTTTACTGCACTTAAGATTATTAGTCTATGGTTTGCTACTATTTTTATACGCTCAATTCAATTAAATCTGCGATTTATTTAATGCTGCATTTTTTGAAGCAACATAATATTATGCCCAATACTTTTACGTCAACTGTTTCGATGCTATATAAAATATATACTTAATGATTTTGTTGAAAACATCAACTGATTTCTTTCATAGCATCGAATAAATTCTATTTTGAAAAAATAATGAGAGAAATATATAGCTATATATATTGTCATATTGAACTGCTTTGGTATACGACATCATAGATCTTTTCCCACTACTGCTTTTCGAATCAAGGCGGTTTTCTTAGTGGTATTGTCAAAATCATATTCAATATTATTCTTACAGAGATTATTAAAAATTATTTCATTACCAGTGAACAGTTCATCGCGAGAGAAATATATAGCTATATTACATATTACACCACGCATATACAGTCGTCTATCCAATCAGTTATTGTTAATCGAATTGGTTGTACTCTCTATTGACACAACTTCGATTACGTGTCAACGCCTGCGGTTTCTTCGTCGGTGCCCCGGTGGAATACGTGGGCGCGCCGTATGTCATCGGCGCATCGAATGAAGGAGACTCAGGATTTTGGGATTTCAGGACGCTGGAGACAATGAGGAACGACGTTATGAAACCCGGTAAACATTTATCCTACGTACGATGTGGTCCGTAGGTACTTCATTGCCCGAAACTGGTTGCCGCGCTATAATGCACGTCTGCCTCCTAGCTAGCGCTCGCTCTTACGCTAACAGCCCTGGTGAGCGCAAATGTTTGCCGAGTGTGTTGTGCTTTATGAACACGGATTTCACCGTAGCGTTGTAACAAATTCACCACGACTCGAGCGTATTATGCGTATGTGCGCGTATATGTGTACATGATCGCTATTACCGAGACATTACCGTTCCAAATGGGATACACTCGAATTTAATTCGCGATGAGCAATTCGAAACTGCGGTAATCAAAATTTCGTTGCTTTGTATCTGCGCCGTGCGTAGACGTGCGCGACATAATTGCTAGAAACTGAGATCTGATAATGATTATACCGATTCGCGCCCTATAATTGCATCGATACAACATCCGTGATGGCTTATAACTTTATCGATTACGTGGTATGCGTTATGTGCCATAGTAAAATAATGGAACGTTGTTTATGAGTGCTAAATACGTTATCATCGATAGATCTCGGCCTGTTATTATGTATTGACGTAATCATTTGAAGTATTGATCTTTCGCATAGCTGACCTCAATCTCTCCATTAAAATGTTCCTACTGATACAGAAGCGACATAATTTGTTGAAATATTCAGATAAATGTTTCTTTATAAATAAAGATGGGGAACGGTGCATTTATTTTGCATTTTCGTCTGCTCGTTATATATCTTCATTTTTAAAAATATAGTGCAAATAGAAAAAGTGACCGAAAAGCATTCTGAAAATGAAAAATAGTGCCATTGAAACAAGTATGCTGATCAAAGGACTCAGAGAAAATGAGAGAAATGGGCGAAATAATTTCAGATATTTTCAGAATATTTAAGCTTCAACATGCAGCAACAGCAAACTAACAATTACGTCCTTTATATTAATTAACGTGAAAATTAAGTAGATCGAGGTAGCATAATGTATATAATAGAAGATAACAAGATCTTTCGATAAAATTAATTAACTGCGAAATATTTATTGACGTTAATTTATTGACGTTTGACGTCAGCGAGAATTTTTATTAGATAGTCTCTAAACGCTTATAGCATACGACATTTAAACGTTGCAGGTAAATCACGGGTGATCTTACTCATCTATTTTAATCCGCTCATAGAATCCCATTAGCGACGGCGAACGTCGATTCCGAGACTTCACCTGTCGTATGCCGTTCTAGATACCCCGAAACGACATCTGGAACGACACGCCTCTGTTCGAGCATTCGCATTCGCGTTCATTCGTCGCTTTGTTAATGCCATTTGTTCCTGGCAGCGCATAGTCCCGTTTTATGGTAAACTGGCGAATGCATCTGTCTCCGATATGCGTCTCGCCGGTGCAATTCGCGCTGACCACACGCTGATGCTTCCCGAAATAGTGTTCGCGAATCTTAATATGTACCTTGGATACCCCATAGCATTAAGCATAAACGTGAACAAGATCTAAGAATCAGTCAGAGTAAGGATGTCTCACTAACACATCAGTTCTCGTCCCAGTGATAAATAAAAGCACTCAATAAATTGTGATAATTGTGAGCGTTTATAAACTAATATAAGATGCAAATTATAAGCAAAAGTTTTCTCGCGCTAAGATCAAAATGACACAAAAATTATAATATGTATTACATTATGATATATAAATTTATATTTACTGTAATATATATATGTTTACTATATCATTAATAATAATATAATAAATATACGATGCATAATACATAATAGAAAGCTTCTTTAATTTTCTCTCTGCATCTTTTGGGAAAATATATGTTACAGAATATCCACTATTCTGACTGGTTCCCGACATACGTTTGTTGACGTTCACGGATTAGTCTCAGGATCACCCTGTACATACGGCGGCGGTACGGAGCTCGTATAACGGATTTGCTGTACGGGGGAGCAGCTCACCTTCCTCTTCCGCTAGAAAAGAGATGGATATGGGAATGGGCGTACAGAAGGACGCGCAGGAGGAGGAGAAAAGGAATGAGAATCTCGGGGTAATGGCGGCATAGAAATCAGTGGCAGAAATGGCTCGGCTTATTTCTCTGGAGGATATACGCCACCGATATATGTTGGCAGTGAGAGAGGGTTGGAGGAAAGAAGGGTGTTCGAGCGAGAGCGACGGGGACGAGGAAGGCGTTGCCTGCTGCCGAAAACAAATTGGGAGGCTTTAAAAATTTCACAATCTCGGCCTCGTCCGATCCTCGAATCGCATTCGTTGCTGCTTTTTTCCCCCCGTTTCCCTCGAGCGCAGCACCTCTGCCATTCCGTCTTGCACGCTATTTCCTCTTTCCCACAGCACGTTTCTTGCTACTACGTTTATTTCATAATAATACCCCCGCGGCAATTAGCTGCAAGGCCTCACTCGCGCCCGCCTCTAGACGCGTCGTCGTTGTATTTTATTCCGATAGTAAATAGTTCACCGGTATACACACACACATACACTTTGCCTGTTTCTTTCGCTCCCGTTTCATTCTCGTTCTTTATCCCGCACGATCTGATCTAATGGCACCCACGCCACCCCGTTCTCTTCATTACCGCTTCTGATTGATATTAATACTTCGAATAATTAATCGTTCAAGTTTGCTTCGTTTCAATCCGCCGATATTGTTTTCTTCCCAAGACAATAGTTGGACACATGATAAATAGTTCCGAGAATTAATTACATTATCACAAATTCAATCTGACTAATAAATCTAATTTGAGACATTTTTATACCGTAATGTCACATGCTTCTTTACGGTAGTTATTATTTTATGTAATTTATAATTGTCAAAATTTATTTGCTATGACGTTATACAATAAAGGCAATAATAATAAACAGATAAAATTAAAATAAAATAATATTTCGAATATATAATATAAGTACTCATGTATTATATGTATATTCGTCTTGTTACTTTTGCATTGTGTATCTCAAAATGTACATGTTAATATAAATAAGAAATAAGAAAATATATTTTCAATCAACTTATTTTCTGCTTTCGATTCCTTTAATCAAGCAACGCGGTGCATCCTATTTAGATTTCTTCGCCAATAATCCCCGGACTATCTCAAGCCGTACCTCGTTCTAGGTTCAATCGTAACTCAATCTCCTTGAAAATAATAAATAGTTCGACTTTCTCGGAACCTTTTGCAGGAATTCAATGTTATTTTCTCTCGGTTGCCTTCGGTGCATTGCATCGCGGGCGTCGATACTCGTTGCCACAGACGAATCAGTAGTTCAGCGTACAGATCGAAGAAAACTCGAGGAGGTTTTCTTCGGGTTTCTCATCGATGTTACTTTCGCACGATTTCGGTTGCTTTTCGTGTTTATTTATATAGAGGGAAGTGAAATTACGAGTCGAGGTTACGAGATAACGGAAACAATTAAGCATTAGCAGTACGACAGTGATTGGCACTAAATATCTTGAGATCTTGTATAGCACTTGTATTAAATTCTAACGAAACCTCTGTCAATTCGTCCTTTAATGCTATTTTAGATTTTAATAGTACTTCGTTATGGCCATATTAAATTCAATAACACATATAAACGTTTTACAACTTCGATTATACATTATTACGTTATTATTACATTTATATTAAGCATTGTGTTATATATTAGACTCAATCGCTTTTCGCCTAAACAAAATTTGATGTTCTTTCATTTAGCTGCGGTTAGCCGCGTCAATTTCCCGATTGTTCCCGACAGTTCATCAAGATTTCATATCAAACTATAACTGACTGCGCAAAAGCGTTTTTAAAGAGTGTGCTTTTATAGATACACACTTTATGATGACGATTAGAGATTAATAAATTTATAGCGATAAAATAGGATTAATAGGAAGTTTTCTAAAATCTGTACCTACTCTAAGAATCATGATGTCTATATATAATTTTCTTTCTAAGACAATCGAATCTTCAGCGTTAAATGTTTTATGATTACTTTATTATAAAAAATAATGATTACCAATTTCCTACCTTTAAGATAGGAGAAATCGTTTAAGAAAACATCGCGCATATAGCAGCTAAACTTTCGAAAATCAAAATTACTTTAACCTTTTAATAGGCAGTGGTTTTTCTTCCCACGAACTTCTACGATTTATTAAGGTTACGAGAAAGGACGAGCATACACATCGGAGGTTGGCGATTGGCCAACACTGAGTAAAGTAAAGAAATCGCCGGTGGTGGATTAGAACTTGGGTTACAATGAATGTTTAAACATTTTTCAGTATACCTTCTGGAACAGCCGAAATTGCGCCGTAAATTCATCCATAAAGATTCGCATCGCAAAACACAAATTGTTTCAAACTACAGTAGCCGCATGTTCTTAATTCTTGCATCACCCTTTATTCGTAAATATTTTGATCAATTTGGCGAATTAGTTTCTTGTTAAAAAAATTAAATATAAAATTATATAAGCGATAAAACATCTAAAAATATTCGTTAAGTTGGAAAAAGTTAAATAAATCATGAAATTGAATTAACATTTTCACATAAATTGTTAATTATGTAATTTTTTTCGTAAAGTAATTAAATTTTATTGAATAAAGTTCAGAATGAAGTGAGATTTAACAAAATAAAGAATAAATCATTCTTGGTACAATTAGGTAACAAAATATTATGCTGTATTTAATATAAACTGAATTTTTATGTTACAAAATTTTAACTCTAATTTTAATTAAAAAAGATGTTTTGTAATTAAATTATTGAATAAAAAATTTAAATAAAAGTTACATAAAAGATGTGTTTTTAATAAAAATTCTGTTCTATGTTAATAAAAAATATATAAATATGAGAAAATAAAGAAATTAAATGGATGGACCATTCTTTTTGAAAATGACATTTATGTATATTTCAGAAATAGCTCCACTGCTTTCATGGACTTATTTCATACTTAAAATACTCGATTCAATTACTTTGATATGTAAAAACACTTGTTTATTTAAGCGTAATTAGATATAAACAGCGAAATGGAAATAAAATATGGAAAATATATATTATATTAAATTTACCTAAAATTTTACAGGTTAGACACATAAATAATTTAGCACGAGATATTGATAATTTTCAGTATATTCGTGAGCGGATCATCGAGTTTCTTCGTGGTGGACTCTCGATGCAGCGGGATGCGGTAACGGGTAAGTATATCCACCCCAGAACAGGTCGGAGAGAATACCATAGCAGGAAGTAGAATAGGGATTACGAAGAGCTGAATATTTCATTACGGAGCCTGCATGGAAACTTGCGGAATGATAATACTTTATCAGGACAAGCTCTCCTGCGGTCTTTCTATCCTACCATTCTGCCCTTTCCTTTTTCAGCCCCCTCCTAGAGAGCGAAGAAGGATTATTCTTAACGGGAGAGAGAATATTTTGCACTTTCTAGCGCGACCACTCCCGTGACCGCAATAATGAGCAAGTATAATGAAAATGGCGCATTTAATAGCCTCGCATATTTCCATACGTTGCTTAAGCAGAATATTTATTAGTATTATCACCAACATGGGATCATAAATTAAATTAACTCTTTGTTAATAATGCACAATTTTAAATGTGTAGCTAATTGCTGATGTATACGTTTCTTTTTGCTTTTGGAATAAATATATCACTTTTTTCTTTATCAAAAAAGATAAGAATGAATAATTTTATACTATCTCTAAAATTGTATTGTAAATATTTTAATATATACTTTAAAAATTAATATGTTATTAAGTCTCTTCTATCAAATAGGAACCAACATTAAAAATAAAATTGGACAATGTAACTCTAAAATTTCTTTAATATTTTCATAATTTAAACGATAATTTAATTAACCTGATCCATCTGCTATATTTGCATTCATAGAAAATTTACTCATATATTTTAGTTAAATAAATATCTCCGAAGATATTTTTATTTCTATATCAGAGCATTCTCCGTGTAATATTTATTCTTCGATCCCTTTGTAACTTGCAAGACGTAATATTTACGACTGAAACGAATACTTTAACCCTAATCTCTGGACGGTTTCTATCGGGATAAACTCACAAGTCGCGTGAAAGAGTAATGAGGAATTCTTTGCGTGTCTTTCCCTCGACACAGCCGCGCGCACGTTTCCGCGATTGTGCAAACACAAGATTTTTCTATTCTTCGTTAGCATAGAGAATACTTCTGATCAATACGAATGGCGACCGAATCCTGAATTAATGACACAATCCCACGGGAACGATACTCGGACGTGTACTATACATATAGGTATATATGCGCTATCCTTACACTCGGCGACGTTACTAAGTCTAAGGAGCAAAAGAAAAAAAGAGAAAAGAACAGGCAGGAAAAAAGATATTGTGGAAGGAACGTCTCTCGATGCGAGGCGGATTGCTCTCTGAGATGGAATTGCTCGACGGAGACCCTCCGCAATAACTGGTAGCTCCTCGTTTGTTTGTTTTTTTGCTTCGGTCAGACGGCCGCGCACTCTGCTCGTTGCTTTTGATAACTTTATCCGACACGGTTGGCCGTACAATCCTACTACGATGGCACGTATCGTTCTGTCACGATTTATCATTGATCCGCATATATATAGCAATATAGCTCCAGCAAGTTTGCCGCCAATTCGGGAGACACGTGCACACTGGGCGAACCGGAACGAACTTTCTCCACGGACCGCGAACTACGGCGCGAACTTGCCGAAACCTATCGTAACTCGAACGTTCGAATTGTTCAGAATTATTTTCCGCGGCGTACAATGCGTCACGTAGGTATAGTGTGCACGAAATTGAAATCAATCAGGAAGGTACGAACGTGTCTTAATTATTCCAAGTAGGAGTGCGTCTCGGAGTGCGTTTGTACTTTAATATCTATATTCGCGTGACATAGTTCATGATATCTGCGCTTTGATAAATCAAGAAAAAAGAAAGAAAGTAGAGATAGTATAAAAGTGTTTTAATTCTTCCAAATATAAATGCGTTTGTATCTACTCTGATTTATTCGCGCGACATGATATATGATATTTGTGCTTGCGATAAATCAAGAGAGAAAGAAGGAAAGTATAGATGCAGTAAGAAAAGAATTTAATTTATATACTTATAAAGTATGAAAGTGACTTCCAAGAGAAAGAATATTATTCCATTTCGTGGAGTCAAATATATTAAGTTCGGCAATACGTTTGCCTTTATAAACGCATGTCCATTTTGTTCGCGAGTGACTTCAGGAAAACGAATAGCTAGGCGATGCGCTTTGGGAAAGTCGGATTTACATCTCTTGCGATTTGCAAATTTGAATAAAAATGCCCGATCCCCTTACCAACGTCTCGCGCTCAAGGAATACGCCAAGAGACGGGTTCACGGGGGACGCGTTAGTTGGATATTATTCGCCGAGCGACAAAGTGGAAGTTTCGACATACCGCAGGTTAGTTTCGCGCGGGAATACAGAAAAGGTTTTAGGGTCGGATTAAAGGATTGCGTCGCAGCCACACCGGCCGCGGTGGATTGGCGGGTTCTTGAACGGAGACGAATGAAGGTGCGGACCGCTCGGGTTGTATGTCTTTGCCAGGCATAGCGGCGAGTCATTTGAAACACGGAATGCCACTTACCCCTGTAGTAACTTCCATCTTGTAAAATGTATGTACCGGCTGCGGTCGAAATGGCGGTGCAACTCCGCTCGCAGAATGACTTCGCGTGAAAAAACGGGTCGAAAAACCAAAGCGAGCGTTTTGGGGGAAAAAGCACTCTTATATAGAATCTATTGTTTAACTAATCTATACTTTTGCGCGTTAAAAAACTAATTATTTTAAAACAAATATATATATATATATATTGTATATAAATTTTTCGTATATAATTTTTTATTCATATTTTTCATTTACTCATTTGCAATTGCTTTGTGCGGTTACATTTCCGGCAATAACTCGCGCTCCCTGCGTACATATGTGAATCTGATTATGGTATTGTAGCATTCTGCACATTTATCACCATGCGTACATAGCTGTGCAAAACAGGCGTCGCTATCGCGGATTATAAAAAACGCGTAACCACGCAGAAGCAATTCACAAGACTCGAAAGCGGCGAGTGTGTTGGCATTGCGCCAGAGAAAGAAGATCTGACACCGAAACTACTCGGCTGATATCTTTTTTCTCTCCATAGATTCGACCTGCTAGTAATTGGAAAGTGACCTAATTGTATGTTATCCCCGTTATTACGTCACGCACGGACCAAGGTAACGAAAAGTGATAATAAAATAAAATTATGTGAAAATAGTTGTAAAGGTAAAAATCTTTAGCTCGTTTCTTTGGAAATGCAATATTTGTTATTGAATGCAATTTGTATTACAAAAAGATGTCAAGAAATTATAAGTAGGATCTCAAATATAACAAGCATGATGGTATTTAAAAAATTAGAAAAGTTTTTTACTATAAATTGTGGCCAAAATCAACTTTTTCTAAAAAGTTTAGAATAGAATTTATACAAAAACAATTGAAGAAAATATCTAATTATTTAGTTTTGTTATCTTGTCATGTTCGTTTACACGTTTATTTGTCAAATAAAAATAGGGGAGTTAAATCTGAAATAATTTTAACCGTTTATTTTGATAGATTATAATTCCCGCGGCTTTGGCACCATGTGACAGATTTGTTTGTCATGTTCGTAAAATATCGCGGTTATTGCTGACGCGTAAAAAAAAATGTTTTGACATTTTTATACATATAAAAGATCTATCATCTAACCTTTTTTTACTCAAAATAGATATATATCTATCAACTGGTCAAACACTGTTGCCCATTGTCTGTTGTTGGCAGTTGCGAAAATTGCATATAACTTTAAAGATTCGCTTAATCACGCGATGGCGTGAACACGAAGATATGTCACTTTTGACGCAAACATGATTAAGAGCGGGTGTATCATTAATATTGCCTGAGGAAAAGTTTATACATTTGAGCTTTGTTAATTATCCATGTAAATATGATGTATTAAGCGAACGACAGTTGCTCATAAATCAGAATCCTAATTAATATTGGACATTAAGTTGACATTTTCACGGCATACGTGCAAATGAAGACGATATTCAAAGATAGAGAGAAATAAGTTTACTATTTAATATTTATAGTAATATATTTATAGTTAATTAATAGAGGCAAAATACCGAAAAATCCACACAGACATTTTTATTACATCGCTCCTCCACCGAACTATTCGTAATTTAAATAAACGTTACAAGAAAATTTTTAACCAAACTTGCCATAACACAGTAAAAGCATAATGTATATGCTACAAGATATTTTTTTTCCTCAAACTTGTCCTAAAATAAGATAGACATATTTGCTTTCATGAAACACAAGTGCTATTTTAGGATGACGAGAATAAGCCTTACAGCTTTCTCCAGATATATGTTTTGTTAAAATAGTGAACTTGATAGTAATTATATCTAACTAAACTTAAAAAAATATGAAACTTTATAAATCATATTTTCAAGCTCATATTAAGTTTCGACTATGAATAAGATCTTTATGTAGCCTGTAGGTCCAAAGTTTATAACTTTATATAATAAAAACTTTTTGTGAGCTTAGTCATAAGACACCCATACGACAAGCTCATAACTGCATAATGAAAACATAATGTGATCTTCAAAATACTTAATATCGTTTTCCCTCAAGTTTGATTTAAAAAAAAACCGACGGATTTATTTACTTTAACAATCAAAAAATGTTTTCCAACATATAATGAAAATAGTACAAAAATAATATAAATCTTTGACGTGTCTTGATTACACGCAAAAGTTAGGTTAAGATTATAAAATAAAAAATAATTGAATTGGAATTGAAGCAATAAGATTATTTTTTAATATTTACTGTTAAGTTTTGTAAAGTCTTGATTATGAATATCGGTATAAACGCGAGTTTCTCCAGAATTAAAAGTATATATCATCATCCAACAATTTACGCAATCGGATCATACTATTAAATGTTTCGACCTTGATGCAAAACTAATAAACGCGATGTCTCGATCGGTTGAGGTAAGCGAATAATTCCAATCTCTATGTACCAAATACTTTTTTCGATCTCGTACGAAAAGGCGGCTGTCTTGAGTAACGCGTCAGCATCCAACACGGTAGACTACGTAATCTGTTCTCGGTCGTCTTGCGCCCTCAGGGCGCACGATACATTACCCTTCGTCACCCGATGGTAGGACAACCAACCCTCGCGAGAAGACGGCTTGTCGGGATAGGACAGGGATGGCGCGACACGCAATTTGACCCATCGTAAATGCACTCCTGCGACGGCGTGCATTTTCCATTTCGCTTTCTCACATGAGTTTTGATTACCTCCCGTCGTGGTTGAAATAGAACTCACAGAGGGTCTTTCGTGAGAGGAAAAGAGAAAGAGAAAGAGAGAGAGAGAGAGAGAGAGATCGCAATAACGGTAGTGTGTCGCCTACGGCAGTGTGTAGTGTCAACTTCCAAGTTCATGCCACGAAAAAAAGTCAGCTACTCAGTATCTCGACCTTCACTTTGTACTTTCCACAAAAATCATTTTCTTAGTATCTGACAGAGGAAGCGGCGAAGTTTTAAACAGTGAAAACACGGCAACGTTTAATATAGTCAATCTGGCAAATGTTTCGCGTACAACAAAAAATGTACGTTTAATATAAAATTTAGTCTTATTACAAGTTAAAACGTTTTAATATTTCATTATTTATTTTTATTCAGATAATACATATTTAGCATTAACAACTAGCTTCATTAGCTCATTTTATTTTCTTTGTTATAAAATTCAATATTATTTAAAAAAAATCTCTAAAATATTTTTTTACTCAACTAAATTTAATTTTTTATTTAATATTTTTATTTATTTAATTAAATTAGCTTTAAATATTTTAATTTCAAAAGTCGTGCCTCGCGGACTCACATTGTAGTTATAATTAATTATAATTCATAAATGGAATGTTACGCTAAAAAAACAAGTGTATAATAAATTCTTCATTACATTAACATGTTTCTCTCGTATCTACATAGTATTTCGTATTCAGTATAAAATTATTACATCATCATATTGCATTAGTACATATTTTACGATATTATCGTGTTAAAAACATTTTTGCATTACTATTGCATTGGTCTTTCAATTCTTTCATATTCATAGCGATTGGTACTTTATGTGTGAAGATCTTTTCGCTACATATGTACAAAAACTTAATTGCATGATATAGATAACGTGATATTTGCCGATATCATTTACATGTGTTGTAATTCGACAATTTACATATGCTCTATTATTTTCATTAACGCCATCATTATATGGTTCATAACGTTTCCTCTAGTGACGATATCATAGGATATGATCCCGTGACTCGGCAAAACTTTCCCAATGATATACGGAACAGAAAAACGAGCTATAGTTCTTTAACTTAGGAAAGTAACATTTCTCAAAAGCCAGGCCCTCCTTCAACGAACGGGGTAGGCGCGCCAGACACGTACCCTTCCCTTCTCTCGGTCACTACTCGAGATGACGAACGGCGTCGGCCATAAAAAACCAATTTCAGGATCAGCTGCGTCTAGGACAAGTGATTACCGGGTCCGGCTGCAATTCGTCGAAAAGATTTGAGAAAGAGTGTGTGGGAAAGTGCCGCGATCTATCGATGTTCCATTATTCCCGTGGGGTATATAGACCTCGCATAGATCTCCTCCTCCGTCTTCCACCACTTCCCGTTCTCACTCCTTTTCCTCTTTCCCTTAGCGATACGTGACCAGAGAGAAAGAAGCCCCTTCCACGTTTCTAAGCTATAAGAAAAGCGAAGTAACTCCACTGAAAATCAGTCTTAGCGCCTTACAAATAGCTGGATGGCTCACTTAGGTGGTTGATCGTCTATTAAATTTATTCATCTTAGCAAAATGCGAAAACGAAGACAATATACTATAGCGTTTGTCACTACAATGGACTGAATATATACCTCATTTATATTTCCACATATGTCTCCCTACATCGCGTAGAAAAAGAAAATCTTTTCTCTTTTTACGAAAAGAAAAAAGTCGATTGTCATCGTGCCTCTGCAGTCAATCGAAAGTTATCACGTTCTAGAATTGATCGGATCAGAAGAGACTCAAACGTGAGTTGCGAAGCAGAAAATGCTATCCTAATAAAATCATTACATTCTTGAACAATTTGAAATGTGAGAAAATCTTGTTTCACGCGAAGTATAAGGAGAAAACAGTTTGTTATAAACATATGAAGATCATATGCCTTTTTATCTAGCTAAATTTCTGCTAAAAGTAGTAAGAAGTAATTTATCACTAAAAATGATCACTAAAAATATCTACACGATAATCCTTAAATTCATACACTATTCATACGCGTAATCATTTTTTTATATACAATAGTAATATAATATACTTGTCAAATAACAGGATTTTAGAAGATTAAAGATTTAGAAAAGAAAAATCACTTTATGTTGCAAAAAATTATTGAAGTAATAAATATTTATAATAAAAAAATATTTTATTCACCAATAATTTGTATAACCAAATTAATGGTCTTTTAAATCTCGTAGAATTCTTATTCTTAATAAAATTTCAGAGAGAAAAATATATAAAAATATCTTGTACCGTTGAAAAAAATACCAAGTATATGAATAGTGTATAAGTTTTGTGAATATTGTAATTCAACCATCCCACGTGCGCAAGCAAAATTGTTTTGGATAGTCACAATAATCATCAAGTAAATGCCGCTCGCCTCATCTTATTTGTCTTACTTTTGCCTTGAAAAGTACGTGACCAGAATACACCGCTTCCAATTTCGTTTGAATAGCAAGTGGGAAAGACCACGTTCCGTGTTGTATCATACGATTACAAAATTATCCGCGTATTGTTATGAGTGTATTTAGCATATTTAATAATTGGAGCGTTCTTATAATTACTGCGATTCTTTTCAGTGTTCTATTATATTGCAGCATATAAATATTTGTCTACAGTTCTACACAAACATGTATGTATTAACACGCCTAGAATATGAAAGAAAATGTGATACAGATAGAATAGTTTTCAAGTAATACGATAAAGTATGTACAAATGTATTTTTACGATATCTAGTTTCTAAGTATAATAATTTGAAAATGATATTAATAAGAATAGTAATTTAGACTCATATTTTTTCAAATAAATGAATAATTAACTAGGAACTCACGAAATTAACAAATAACAAGCAAAAAAGTAGAGCTTTAAGAGTGTAAGGGGGTTAAGAGTACGCAAATTAACGATGTATAATTATATATAAGTATCTTATATAGTAATTACAGGTTGATATACCATTAACTTGCGCACTGTTAACATCTTGCGCACTGTCGCATCTTTCGGTTACTCATACTCCGGTATTAGTTTCTTGACTTTGTAATCTTGCGATACACTGGGTATGATGGAGAATTCGAGAATTTTTTAATATTTTGTATCTGCTGAGGATGGCCCGATTTGGAGCCGAAACGTACGGAATATTGATCTTGTATCTTGAAATAAATCATTTTTGATTAAATACGCACCAAGTACCGCGTTTGACTCTCATAGCCATGTTATATTAAGTTTTAATTATTTTAATTAAGTACGCGAAGCTTTTTTAACATTTTTAAAACTTTCTGTTGCAAACATATACCGCGAGAATGTCTATAGAAATAGATAGAAGAACTAGATTTAATCAGATAGATTCAGATTGACATTATATCATTTTCGTCTCTAATTTTCTGTCACACTAGCCACTTATGCCCGGCAACAAAAGGATATCTTTAGCTCGACCATTAAATGATCAAAATCGGGAGAGACCACGCTGAAAATCAGTTCGCCCCATTAATCCGTCATTCGCGTATCCGCGCTCATTGCCATTAATCCCGTATATAGTACACGCGATTTCAAGTGTATGCACCCAAAGCCCAGAGCCTATACGGCCAGATGTACGCGCCCAGTCAGAGAGTACCGCGCTCTCCCGTTTTACGAGCGGCTCACGCCTGCCGTTCTGTTGTTAATGCTCTATGAACGGACGTTGATACACAAGCATGCCGAACGAAATCAGGGAGAGGAAGATAGATGAATAGATAGCTGATAGATAGATGGCTAGATGGATAAAGGGAGAGAGACAGAGAGAGAACAGCAATCGCCCGTATGGATGGGTGTACAGGATTGTCCAGAGACGGTCAGTACGGTCGTGCGACGAAATATAACGTTGTTCAAAACGGAGCATAGAGAGCCGTGTTACGATCCGCGACACGCCGCGCGCCGGTGGCTGGCTGCAAAAACAGACAGTATGGGGATTTACAAAGGCCGAATAGCGTCCGGAGAACAGATAATACGCGGGAGATAAGACTACAGCGAGGATGTCACCATATGTAATGAATGTTTTGGCGCAAGAACGTTGTAACATCCTCTTGGTAATGTTCTCGTCGTTAATTACTCGAGTATTAAATATGTATTATAATTACACAATAGTAAATGATTAATAAAAATCAGCCAGATTAATAAGATACAGATTAAAGTTAAATAATAAATAGCGAAGAAAAAGATAGCGCGAAGTTAATCCTGATACATGTTGTTTTTATTCGATATTGCATCGCAGCGTATCTCGCAATTACTAATAATAATTTCAAACAAATTGTTGTTCGATATTTACTGTCTGTCAATATGTCACAATTTTGCGACGATGAAACTTTCGCTAAAATGTCATCCCATTGACGCTTAACATAAATAATTAACTAGAACGGCTCGATGTAGCACGGTATAAAACCTTTAAAGTCTGGTAGCACTGAATAGCGCAGTGCCGCGCGCGCAGCAAACACGTCAGAGATCCGTAACCGTGAAAGCTCGATTCTTGATAATGGCAATAATCGTCGGCGGCCGTTTTAGAAGAAGACAATGCCTGTCATGTCGGCACTCGTACTCGCCAACGTACACGTGAAAGCTGCGTAAATGCAATGCGCTCGTTTCTCGTCTCGAGAGCTTCCTGCATGCATATGTACGGCCGGAGCTTCCGTCGAGTACGATTGATCCGTCGAGTGGATCCGTGCTGAGCGGCGATAGCGAAAATTCCTCATTGACTCCCATCGGGAACGAGTCTTGAAAACTCGGCTAAAATTGGATTCCGTCGACTTCGCGAAATCTTCGGGAAACGTATCAATTTGAAGTCGCGATCGGAATATCACGTGCGAGCCTCATTCAGGATTTCTTCTCCGCGAACTTACCGAAACTATCGATATCGGATAGTATAAACGAGAGACCTCGACTGGTATTAACTGAATAAAAACTTCACGCAGGTCAACGAGATTAAACGAAGCTAATCAATATATATATAAATATATCAATATAAATAATTTATATTTTAAAAATATAGAGTCTAGCAGAAAGCTTATTTGTCGCTCGAGTACGCAGCTTTGTCTTAAAATCTGTGAGTCCTTCGTAAATCTGTTCTCTTACGAAGAAACAAGACTTGAGCACTGGTATGTACTGGATTTTTAGCTGCCTTGTTAGAAATTGGTATCGATATGTCATGGTAGCTTGGCATCCTGCTTGCGGAACGGGTTTGGGGCTTCTTCAATTTACGGAAGTGGCGTCGCTGTAATACGTTGCTGGGCTAAAAGTGGAGCAGAGCGTGATGGTGTCGGACCAATGCCAGCCAAGGTAAGGATAGATACTTGGAAGGAAGATAGAAGGACGCGGGTCACCGAGATACTCGAAATCCATTCGTTTTTACGATCGAACTGTTGCCCAAAGTCTCGTCACCGTCGTTGTAAAGCTATATTTCTAACGATTTAAGAAAAATGAAGAGAATTTAGGATAGAAATCATAAAATTATTTTCCACGATTTTCTATTTTGCTCTATAGGTAATGTCATTATCCGCTAGACAAGATTGCATTAATTTTAGAAAACTCACTACTGCGATGGGATATAAATTGACTTCTAATATCTGTTGTTTTATTGATATTCTGTATCAATTTATCCACTAACTGCAAGTACTCCTTAAAGATTCACTTAACAAAATTTAAATAAAACTAAATGCAATTATATATACATAGACGATACATATTACACCTGATATATTACATCTGAAATAGTACAATATAAATAAAACTGTGTATATTATAATTATATATAGACACACATGTATGTATGTATGTATAAATGTATATGGATTTGATAAAGTACGTCTTTTATGAAAAAATGAAATAAATATTGAAGGCAATAATTTATTGAATACTGACGTTTGTCGCAGTTTTTACTATTGTAACGTTTTAACTATTTTGCTCACACGTTTATCCTCATTTATAAGTGTCTCGGGTAATTCTAAATCAATACCTTGCTAGAATGTTATTAAAGAGTTATTCTCATACGCAAATGTTTATGAAACATTTGCACAACAATAATAGGGCATTGGCATATTATGCAGATAAGGCGATTGTCATTAGAATTATCGTTATCGTACAATTATGTTATAGGATCATTATGAGTGTATGTGTTACTCTAATCAATTTATGCGTGACTGCATATCGCTACGTGTTTGTATTATGATCGAAAACCGAAACTGTATATTGTTTTATTTACTATCTATATCTTTCTTTTGATAAGATGATAATAAACAGATTCCTCAGTAATTATCTATGATAGCAATTATTACGTAACAAATAATGTATACTCTGTATTAAGTATTAGATCCGATAATGATTATTTGCATGTAATAACCATAAATAATCAGCTTTGCTGCAGGCAATCATGGAAAATGTAGCAGTTATTGTTAATCATTATGCACATATTACTAATTACTTCAATAATGACGTAAATATATTGTGTAGTTCGTGAAACAACGTATAATAGACTTAAAATGTTTGGTAATATAATATATTGCATTTCATGACACTGATAAAGTTGCATGGCACAGTATATTATATAACAGCATACGACATTAATAAACCGTTTAAGAATAATTATCCCGATAAACAATATATAAAGTCCACTTTAAACGATCCACAATTCTCGGATTTCAAAATAGAACTCTATTTATAATCTTATATATTATATTATATCTGTATATTTTACATGTGTATCCTAATTTCTTAAATATTTTTCATATTATACGATACATAAAATTATATAAAATTCTATCCTGAATTTTTGTACGAATTATAAATCATCTAAAATCAGTCTTACTATATTATATAGGTTATTTCTTAGAATTATGATCTGTTAACATATTTTAGATTGCATTTTTGTTTCTTCCGGAGCATTAAAGGCAAATAATACATTAATAATTCCTAAACAGAACCATAAGAAAGATTATCGTCACGTCGCCGCGCAAGAAAAAATGACACAAGTTGCAATTATCTAAATACAGTGTGCAACGTCGACCTCGATAAAGCGCGAAGTGATAACGACAGGAAATGTTTGTGCACTTCTCGTAGGTGTCATCACTAGCGAGGCGCGCCCATTCCGAGCCAGGTGGCTGCATTGCACATGCTGTCGACACATTGAGGGCTGTTATAGTCATTAGAAGATAAGTGTCTCGTTCTGTCGGTATCGATCGTCGCCGGGCAGCGTACGCTACGTTTCTCGTTATGGGAAGTGAGGAACAAATAGGGGGCCATTAGAATGGCTTTCCCCTACGCGCGTGTTACCGCGCGCGCCAAGCTTTCAGGCATATTACTCTCCTTAACTCAGGCGACTGTCGTGCAATTACGCATCAATCCTGCACGATGGACGATGGACTTGATGGAGCGATGATTTCGCGTGACATAAGTTCATGTTAAATTTTTATCGAACCACGGTTCCATAACGTACGTAGTCCGAAATAATATTAAATAATAGTAGTATGTTACGTCGATATTTTTTTCATAATTGTCTTTCTTTCTTATATACATATATAGATATTACGTAATTGGCAATCTTTCGTTAAATTACCTTAAATTAAATTCGGAATCGTAAAAAAGATCTTTAGAAACTGCAGTATAAAGAATGTGCGGTCGTATTAATGTGATCATATTTGCGTCAAAAACACAATTACATGTCATATTAAATGTATAATATTTTCAACTAGACACAGGTCGCGTAATTCTGGCATCTTGCGAATAGCTTTATCACATCTTACGCGCAAACAGGATTTACTTCCTTTCCGTTCGCCCCGCAATTCCGTCGTTTTATCTCCGGTGACCAGAGCGCGCGCGGTTAGACGACAGAAAATGGTTATCCGCAAACTTTCTACTTAAAGCAATATTCCGAAAATCGCAAAAATCTGAACCATTAGAGAGTTTCGCGAATCGAGTTTCTCTTTCTGAAGTCGTCAACTTTCGGAACGGAGGATGAGACGTATGAAACGAAAGATGCTCAATAGAAATCCTTTGTTCGAGACAATGCCGGTGCATATACGGATACGCATAAAGGGAGAATACCTTTAAGGTCGGAGATGGAAAAGTGGCTTAGTCTATTGAGATGGAGCGTTATGTGAGCTGCAAATAGCTCCTCGTGGACCGGAGTGTTTCCTTCTCGAGCATCTTCGACGTTTATCCCAGCGGTATTGCGTTTATTTTCCAATTTAGGTCAATTTGCGGCAGGCATCGATGTCTGCCTCGGCGCACCGATATAACGCGCCTTGACGCATATATTATGTTACTAACTGGCGACCGTCTAACAATGTTGTAGTTTTGAAAAATTGCCACTGGGAGCTGATGCGACACGTAATTTAACGCATGAAGTCGCCGCCGTTGACTCACTCCCTCCCTTCCTCCCACCCGTTTATAACGAGATAAAATTCTATCTTGCGGGTACAAAATTTTATCTCGGCGTTTGGACATGTATTGCGTTAACATGGAAAACATGACGTGATAAATCCATATAGATGGTGTCATCGTTATTATTCACCGAGAACGATTAGAAAAACAGATTAAATCATTATTTGTATTTTTTTGTAATACACCATTAATAATTGACTTCGTGAAATCGTATTAACATCATTTAATAATAATTGAAAAAAATTATTTTATAGTATCTCTTTTCTCGCGTTTTGATGAGAACATCATATCCGACATCGATTATATCCTACGGTGAATTCAATTTTAAGTAGCAAACTGATATATAATGACACAATTGACATATGACGACGATATGTATAAATGACGTTCTGATTTTACGTCCAATTTAACACAATGATTATATTTGAAAAATTGTTAACATAGTAATTAATGCGGAACAATCAATGTAATTGCCATTAGTTCGTTATCACTTTCCCGATTAACAATGCAGCACCGAACAATTACATCGTCCTTTCGGCAATTTTTCGTTTTGTTAATACAGTTTTACGACTTAATAATAATTAACGAACGCAGAGGTGTCTGGCAAACTAATACACATATTTTTCAATTTATTACACGAGAAATTCATTATATGACTGTAGCATTTCGCGCTTAATTAAATTCCGCGAACGGGAAACGTGACGGGCGTTCGCGCAAAAAATATGTCCGCTTCCGAATGAACGATTAGAACTCGATAAAGGGCGCGTGTGCTCTCGAATTATTATATAAAGTTTTCTCGTGAATTTTCCACAACCATAGCTTTTTTATTCGTGCTCTGCTGAGTAACGAAATGCGGAATGTCTACAACCATCCGCATGGAGCGTATCATTTTATGTGCGAGCCTCACGTATGTGCGTGTGCATACGTGCACATAATGTATACATATATGTACATACATATATAGGTATACATATACATATATACGCGGAAATACATAAACGAAAACGCGCATATATCTGTACGTATTCACGAGGACCGTCTTCTCGTCGTAAATCTCGCTGCGAAATCATAATGCAGAAAATGCACCGGGAGGATTACGGTCTTATTTGTCGCGCGCAAAAGCAGTTCGTAAGTTTGAAAGAGAAGGGTTCCTCGTAAACCTTCGAAATTACCGTTCGGTTGTGTCTACGGTGTTTTATCATCTGAAGCAAGAATGAAATGACGAAAGGAAAGAGAAACGTACACATATGTTTTCACCGAATGCGAAGGACGCATACCTATATTTCCGAGTGATTAAATTCGAATTAAAGATTATATGAGTATATGAATCGAGCGTGGTTAAATTTGGAACTTTTGAAAGATCGATAATCAACGCCTTCTTATCCTTTTAAAGTAACGACGAGTACTTTACGACGATTTTCACATTTATTCCATGAATAGCTTTTAATTACCGTCGGGTAGCGTGAATTCGATATGAAAACTTAATCCGCTAGCATTTAATCCTCTAATTTAAGAATTCATTCGTTAGGATCGTACTGCGGACATTTTCTCTAGAGCTTAAAATACCAATGTTCAAAAACAGTATTTGAAGAGAGTTCCTAGGAGTAAGTAAATATAGATTTAATTACTATCTATCATTATTAAATTCACTATTACTTAAAATACTTAATTATGTAATAAAATTTGATCTTTTAATTAATCGCTAAAAACGGAAGCATTTCAAATACCTATCAAGTCTATTTTATTGCGTCAAAATACACTGCTTCACGTTATAAGATTTATTAGAATATCTGATTTGATGGGACCTGCTATACTTATTTCTGAAAATACAAAATACGTGATGCCGGCGTAGTCGTCAAAATGCTAGCATACTTTCATTTAATACAGAAACGAAAACGAAGGCGCCGGCAATATCGCTCCTAAGGGCGCCGTCTAGATCGGGGGTTTATTGCCGCACGAAAATCTCGAGGCGGCAATCTCGAGATCGGCGCCCTTTATTATCACGTGAGCTTTTTGACAAACTCCTACAGAAAGGCGCTCGGTTTTAGCTAGCGGTGTGGCTCGCGGTGGGAAACGTGACGTGAATTCGCGACCGGGGCGTCCGCGTCGCGCGGGGATGCTCGTTCGTTCCGCTCATGTTTGCCAATTAAGATGGAAACCGGTAATTGGCGGGTCATCGATTGATTACGCAGCGACCGAATTAAACAAAGGGCCTCGTCCCTTTGCGCGAACATATATGTGCAGGCGTGTTTGCGCCGCTAGTGACCGACGAAAATCTGCGCCACACAGATCACCGATTGAAGGCATATTGACGAGGAAAGACGTTGATGCGGGACAATTTGTAATATTATTATCGCTAGCGCAATTGCGATACGTAGCAACGTTCCTTTGTTAGTGGTAGATTGCCATTAACTTGCTATTATCTCTTTTTGCGCACTTAATTAAAATTTTCAAACACAACAGAAAAATTATTTCTGTTTTGAAGAAGCATTTTGTATCAAACTTTAAAATAATATTTTTCAAGATAACAAACTGTCGGCTCTTTAGGATCCGAGTTCACATAAATCCTCGACTTTAAGCCATATCCTCATGGGGACCTATGCTATAAAATAAGCCTACTATGAGAGAAGTAGCGCTATGCGATTAAATTATGTTGTGCCGTGGATTTACCACGTAGTCATGCAGCTGAGTTCGTACTTAAAGTTGAGGTAATTAATAGTTGGTCAGAAGTGTTTATTGATTTTATTGATTTGGTGGTTGCTTTGCTCTATTTTGGTAACTTTAAAGCGCAGCACGAACAGCTTCTTACATATTGCGTATTAATTTAATTTCTCTCTTTTCTCACTTCTCCCTCTGTTATTTTTAGAATTATACTAATAATAGGCGATAAAAATGTGATATAACCATGATTTATGGATGCATAATAAAGCAAAAACTATAGTCACGCGTACGCGATATTAACGCTGGACAAGAATTCAAATCTGTATTTGAGGTCATTTTTCTGCCTGTCATTGCTTATTAGCTTATAAATTTATAGCAAAAGATTTATGAACCGCACGCTCGTTAAACGAAAATGAAAACACTTTGTGTCATAATCACAAATAAATGATAATAAGAAGGATATCCATATTCGTTGCATTTATCTATTAGTTCATAAAAACCTAAAATTTATATTTTTAGGTCGATGATTTCATCCGCAATACCGGCATTAGAATAAAACAAGAATTATCCACGTTTAATGCTAAACGTGCATATAATAAGCCTTTTTAAGTCAATCAATCTGTTTACCAAAATTGAAGTATCTCAGTCTATTTGATCTATTCGCGGGTACGAATTACGTATTAGGTTGAAATCGATTGTATAACATTATCTGTCTTTCAATAATATTAAATGTAGGAATAAAATTTTCAGTTGTAATCGAATAAATATCGCGCAATACGCAAATGCCAGTGCTAACAACGTTACCGCCATCATTTGGCTTCATAACTTGGCTGTTATCTTCTTCAGTTCGTTAATATTCCGAAAAAAGTATATTACACATCTGCACTTGGCACAATAGCTCCTATGCCCGCAATGCATGTGAGCCGAGGACTATTGTCCCAGTGCCAAATGCAGGTGCGACAGGAGTCTTTCGTTCACGCGCATATCTTGCGGCTACCGCGATTCGACGATGAGACACGATCGACCTCGTCAACGTGATAACGACGTAGATTACGAGCCCGCAATCGTTTTCGTCGGCGCTTAAAGAGCCGGGTTGTTCATTCGCATCCAATAGGAAGTAGGGCAGGGTTGAAACACCGCTTATACGATCACGATTACCGTGTACTCGTCCAGAGTTGTTGCGGGCTGGTTTAGCACGTTAACTGTCGGTAGAAGCTACATGCAACTCGCTTGTTTCCGTTTAATGCGCCTTGAGATGCAACGCCCGGCGCCACGTATGCCATACAATGCTCGCTGCGGGCATCACGGTCGCGGTTGTATACTTCCACATATCACGTGTACCAAGCGACGAAAGATCATTTATTCTCGTGAAAAGATGATGCACTGAAGATTTATTTCCGCGCACCATCACGAACATTTATTATTTTATATGGTAAGAGAAGGTATAAGTGCGCATATGAACCAAATATATAATAGAAAAACGTAGAATAGTATATGCGTTCGTATGTTTATGATATACAGTTTTTAATATTATATTGTAAATGGTTTACGCAATATAATTTGTAATTTTTTGAGCAAATCAAATTAGTTGTATAAAATTTGGAAAACAATAAAGAGTAATTAAGATATTCGAAAAACAATTTCCAAAAATTATGTTTGAAAGAATTAATAATCTGTCTATTATATATTCCATTATTATTCTCTTCTATTAAATTACCTAGTTTAATAAAGTGATGATATATATGATGCTATATATCACACAGTATTTATTGTTATATAACATGTTATATAATATTTAATGTTATACAGTAAAGTTATATAATAATAATTTATGAAGATAGAAACTCCGTAATAAACAGGAACTTCACAAATATGATATACATCCTTTATACATGTTTATTACAATTATATAATTTAAAACAGCCAAATAAGAATTTAAATTGCCAGTGAATTATTTAAAAAATTAGCGTAGGTATCGTTTAATCGACCCAACTGGCCAAGTTTATTTAAAAAACGCTACGTTTCGACCGTAGATTTCGGTCCTTTTCAAGCGTATGGATACACAAATTATTGATTAGTTAGACATAATGCCCAAACTACGCCACATTTAAAAACTAACATCGAAGGTTACAAAGTGCAACACGAGTATAAGTCCATAAATGAATATATAAAATTCAAGCGCTTACATAATTTGCGCGTCGAGATAATATACAATTTAACATTAAATAAATTTATCTTTCGCCAGAACGAAATTATGTCAAAATCATAAAGTATATCTATTATCGCCAAACGTTTAAGCGCGGGACATTAAAGGATTACGAACATGATTCTTCTCAATCGGCTTTGTGAGAGATTCGAGCTTACTCTCTTACCAAGGTATGTCTATATCCGATCCGCTTACATGCTCTTCTCATCTTAATTGCATCTAATTGCTACGTGGTTTAGATTTGGCTTAATTATTCACTAAAAAAGGTTGATCACAAAGTGCTTTAGAAATTATACACGATTTGAACTTCGACATATATGTACATTTCTGTATCTCACAGTTAATGGAAAAATATTTTATTTTGTCAAAAGCGTTTCTGATGATTGACTTTCTGTCAGTAACTTTGCGAACAATTTCCGTACCGGATATTAATTCTAAAGTATTTGCTAAAATTTATTTGGGAATATGATGCTGTTTTCATATGAGACGAAGCTCTTGGCGTATCGCAGAGTAAGGTTTCGCAGAGTTAGGTATCGCAGAGTAGCAGAGGAATTTGCGAAGTAAAAAAAAAGACGCTCGAAGGGCTTCGGGTTCCTAAGACTTTAGAGAGATCGGAACGCGATGCTCTCGTACGACATAAGCGGGAAAAATAGGATAATGCACGGCGAAGTTCTGGAGGAACAAAAAGATGCGGAAGAATCGCGCCTCTTTTGGAGATGGAAAAGCGAAGAAAACTTTCAGCGTGTCGATAGCCGGCAGATAAGGACGGAACATCGAAATTTATGGCGTGGCAAGATAGCAACATTCACGAATCCGCGGCGTATGATGCCGTTCAGGAAGATAGAGAGTCAGCGAGGACCGGGACGACCCTGTTTACGAAAACATTACGCATTCTTTCCCCGCCAGTAAGACACGTGTGGACTCACCCTCGATGTCTGGAATTTATTTCCCCGGCCATTCCACTTGTGTTTCTGGTTATTATTGCCTAAGATTACGGATGTTGACACGTCGGTTGACATCCACCGATTGATTGGCGGAGCGTAAGATTCTCACGGATCACGGGTGACTGTTTAAATGCGTTGTTGTATCAGAATAGTCGCGTTCGAATGCATCACTGCGATCTATCGCAAACACGTAGCGCGAAGTGCAACGAGCTGTCTGAACACCCGGCCCCGGCCGCCGCGGCCGGCCGGCTGGAATATAAAGCAGCCTAGCCATCGCTACCGCCGTAAATGGCGACGGTTATTGCTACTTTCCTGCTATCATGCCGCTATGATTTGTTTGGACATGGTACTTTAGGCCAGAAGCAAACGAAAATTTTTTGGCTAGTAGCTCGTGCTACGCGCAATATCGACGACTACGCCATGCGAATTATATTTCGCGTGTGGACATGATAACATCGCGCTTAAAATTTGAATGCAACAATGATCGTTACTTATCTTTTGATAAAAATAAAGAGTAAAAATATAATAGAATATCAATTGTATGCCAGAGAAACTCGTCACACTATTGGACTTGTCGCCGGACAAGTCCAAAAATTCCTCTTGTCAATACATTAATTAATCAATTTCTGCAGGAATATCTGTGATTGTGATATATCAATAATTCAGATAAAAGATACGATTGCATTTTACGATTAATTTAATAAAATGAGAGCTATTGATTTTTAATGTACTCTAAATGCACTTATGTAAGAGAGAAAAAATAGGAATTGAGTACGAATTATTCATCTCATTTAGTATGAGAATATCGGATATTCAATATTCTGTCTTCTGTTTTTTTTTTTGGTTGGTCTGATGAACGATAGTCCTTAATCGATTATTTGCTATAGCAAAATTCGCATAAATTTGGATCGCATCGCAGCTGGGCCGCAACAGGAAACGTTCTCTGGGAATATTCGTTATCATTATCAGATCGCGCCATGATATTTTACGATTTCTACCGTGCGGAGCATGTACGTCGTATTTATCGGTTATAGTATGAATTGTAAAACACATTGGCTCGGCCAACGATCGGCCATTGCTAACGCCGGCCGTTATAGTAGCATTGTTACGATTCCCGCTGGCGCGGCGTTCGCGGAAATTTTTGGATGGCGAAAAATTTATCGGGCTACTTCTCGCGCGCAACGCCGTGAAAAGATTCACAGGTGTAAACGCGTGTACTAAACCATAGATGCGGAGAATATCGGGAAACGTATTACACTTTTGTGCCGGGAGTGTCTGAGCTGGTCTTGCGCAATGGTGTACACCGAAGCGGAACTTATCCGCGATCGATCGCGTCGTTGAAACTAGAGTTTAAACTATAACGGGTTACATTGGCGACAAAAATTGAATATCAAATAATAGTCAACGTTTATATCGCTGTATAGAATTTCCAATGACGTTAAAGTGTCAAACGGATTTTGCAATAATAATACGCATTATAGTTTATAGAGTGCAGATCGTATATATAACTTATTCACATTATTGAATCGAATATATTATTGGAACTATACCGCTCTCCAATTATATTATGTCACAGGATATTTTTACGATAGAAATAATAATAACAAAACAGTATTTGTCGATACAAAACAGGGAGACCGGGGCTAGTTGGCACACTTTTTACATTTAATTTTTTTGTTCTTTTCTATACAAAATTTTGTGCATATCTTTAGTATAATTTGAAAGTACAATCCTTTGACAACAGAAAAATATACATACTGCAAAGTTCGAAAATAAATTTGTAGAAGAAATCCGTTTTATGTTCGAGGATGTTTAGCGAGTCAACGTGCCCCGTTACCGGGGTACAATGGCACACAGTATGAGGTAAATTGTCTACACCGACAAAAATATGGTTCAATTTAATTAAATGTTTATATTATGGTTTACTAAAAATATATAAAGTTAATTTAACTTTATCTTTACTGTATTATAACTTTAGACTATATTAAAACGACAATATGGCATATTTATTTAATTAATACTAAACATAAACTCTTTGGTTCATGTTTATGTAAATAAAACTTATTAATGACAACGATTAAAAGTAGAACAAGCTGTACACGCCATGAGTTCGAACATGCCGTACCAACTTGTCCTATTCCTTTTGTGTCAACTTACCTCAAAGCCAATTAAGTTCTTTCGGGTCATATATATAAAGCGTAATATAAAAATATATTGTTTAAAAGTTCGTTAAAATGTACTCGAATAAGTATATTTTCGAATTGCCATAGCAACTAACATAAAAGTTTACATTTATCAATAATATAAATAAATTTACGAGATTGTGAGAATTTACTTCTGTTAAAAATGCAATTTAACGCCATTATTTCAAAACTGTTGCTCGTAACAAAATGCAACTTACGTCACATGTGTGAAAGATGGTTTTGCACTTAACACTTGTTTGGTTCTGCAATCTGTTCGAAAACAGGCAAAATATAAGCAAAGTGTCAACTGGCCCCTGTAGCCAACTAGCCCCGGTCTCCCCTATGTTATCGTAATATAAACATTGTTTTTCTGCAAGTACTGTATTCTACAATAACATTCTCTACGATAACAAATGTTATCGTGAAGAATGGTCAATTATCATACAAAGCCAAACAAATTTCAAAAAAGGTTTATTATTACCTCATAAAAATTACATTAATATTAGTTTTGAACTATTGACGATCACGTTATTGAAATTGCATCTCATGATTTCGATTTGCTTGCTTTGCTACGGAAACCTTTTCGAAGAATTTACGCTTAATATAAACTAAACATTTGGCTACGTAATGATATTATTATGATGTCTTCTATCAAATTATAAATTTTATCAAACAGCTTGCGTTCTCTATTGTTTCACAATTACCATTGTAAATGCAAAACATATTACTTCAATGTGGATTTTCCTATGGAACCCATATCGTGTCAAACTGTTTTCTATGTTGTTCGAACAAGAGTGTACATATTCACAGCTGCAGTGTCATTTGCAAATTCATGTACAACTATAAAGAAGATGTAAAGCGCATGCGATACTAGAACGAGGCAAAATTACACTACTTATACTCTCCCAGGAAGAGAGAAGCGTTAAAGAAAAATTATGACGATTGCGAACCATATAGAATCGTGAAAGCGATCTGCTTATATAATATCAAGACAATATTTTAATATTTATAAGCGAAAAACGCATAAGACTTTTACATGAAAAGACATTTTTAATATAATACTGGTTAATTTAGAATCCATTTCGTTTTTATATTATATTTTTCCCCTTTTCTTCCCGATGTCTATATTAAAACATCTTTTATAAAAGCTTATATAGTTTAATTAAGGATGTCATGAAAGATGATGACGCTTGAAAATACTTGAGCACACCCCGACTCACCGAGTATTGTCATATTGTTTCTTAACATAAATTCTTTCTGATTAAAAAAAATTATTCGAGAATATATAATAAAATGGGTAGTACCCCCCTTTTTTAGATTTAGAATTTAACATATATACTATAATTTAATTTAGCAATTTTTTAACAAATGTCTACAAAAATTTTAGAATCACAGAAATACTATGTCTCACAGTACACAGAGTATTCTTGTATATGTATAAGTGCCGCAACATCTGATTCTAAATTCCATTGATCTAATATAAAAATCGTGCATGTGTGTGTATGTGTTTAACACTAAATGCGAGTGTAAATATAAATCTAAATTTCAAAAAAATTAAAGAATACAGCATCTGTGTTTAAAGAATACAGCATCTATGTTTAAAATTATTTATAAACTAGTTGTTTACGACCATAAGATTAAACTGTCGATCAAAAAGCACACACACACACACACAGTATTGCCTTGAAATATTAATACCTCAATCTTCAGATAGCAAAGGCTGCGTTTATACCTACATACAAAGTGTTCTAAAATTATGACTATTTTTAATAACCGGATTATTTAATTAACTTTATTTGAACGATTTTATTAATCTTTCTTTAATGAAAAAACAATTGATTTTTATCTCTTTTTACAATTTTAAAATTTAAACGTTATATAATTAGGTATAATAAAATTATTTTTAAGTTCGCGCGCACGCGCGAGCACTAAAAATAAAGCAATTACCTTAAACAATTATCTTAAACAATTACTTATAGCTAGAAATATCCTTTTACTTGTTAGCATTCCTAAATCTTGATTCGCTAAAACTTTATGAATTTCAGATGGTTACAAAAATAATTAAAGCACATTTTCGCATTAACGAAAATTCTATTACAATTTGTAGAAAGAATCTCTAGATGCGAAATGATTATTCTAGAACCGTCCTCGTATGTATAAACCTACCTACCTATGTGCGGTACTTTGTACGCGTCGTGACTCGAATGGCCGTTAGCCGTCATCTGTTAAGAACACGTAAAGGAGCCGCAGGAACAAGCGATTTATCACTGCAGTCATTCGTAACGAGGCTAGCTGATATGCTAATAGAATGATAAGTTAAGAGAACATACCGTCCACCTTCCCACTGCCCCCTTTACTCGTCGAAAGAGATACGTCGCGTGGTGGACGGTAATCCGCTAATGTCCAAGCAATGTGTACCATGTGCATAGATAATTTATACGCGTGAGCACACGCAACACACGCGCGCGCGCGCGCGCGCACATACAGTTACAGCCACGCACGATCGTGCACGGAAACCGGTAATGGCATCAATCACTTGTTACAACCAATCAACCGTACGTTTCGTTATCCCGAACCGATGCGACGCGATGCATTCCCGCCCATTTCCAGTAAATCGCATTTAATACGCGCTATATGCGCTTGCCGTGCCGTTCGAGATTGCGCCGACAGGAAATTACATCGCGGCGTTCCTCGCGTTCGTTCGCGAAGAAAGGGATGCGCGGCAGCGAATCCTACCCCGCACGGGCTTTTCCCTGTTCTCATCAGCTCGAACCGTCATTTCCGCACGCGGCGCCGCTCGGGCTGCCTCGTACCGACACGTGCGAGCCGCTGTCACACATTCTTGACGGGACAAGACAAATTTTTACTATACACTCTGCACGAACTCGGTTCGCTATTGTTCTCTACGGAGACATATCGTATTCGGCCGTACACGTGAATTTCGTTCGTCGAAGCCTGCCACGTTTTCCCCCTCGGCCGCGTAATTTCTGGATAAACAAAGGATGTCGGTAAAGGCGATCAGCAAACACGGGAAGTGTGTTTTTTATACCTTGCAGAGCCTCGCTACAGAAGCAATTTAATGAAAAACACTTTTCGACCAACACATGACGCATATAAACGTGCGTGTATGTGTGTGTGTATGTATATGTGTACATGTGCGCGAGAGTCGGTATATATAAATCTTCGATTTCTCCGGGATTTATTTCCCTTAAAGGGGTCGGGTCAAACTTTTTTCTATTAGCTTTCATAAAAGTTTCGCGAAGCTACGGGACCGTTTGTCGGCATGCATGATGACCAGCGTTTTCGATGGCCGTCTATTTCGATAGCCTTTCATTTAGTTTCCGTTGAACAACAATACTTTAGTATGTATTGTAATATGTAGTACATAAAAGCAAGAACAACGGCAAGAAAATAGCAATGGAAAAAAGAATACCGACTTGCAGACGAGGAATATAACAGAAAGATAAAGAAATGCGATGTTTCTTTTGCGAAAGCGGATAAAAAGAGCACGACGCAATGGAAAATATGGTCCGACGGGTACAAGAGAGGAAGAAACGTTAATATCACCGGTCAGAGAGTTCCCTGGTATTTGTATCACTTAGAATTTACATTGAACACCTGGAATAAAGAACGCTTGTTTTCCGCCGGAGCATTCCGAAACGGTCCGACGTGATTAAAAAGTCGGAGCTCTTCCCACACCGGCTGGCATCAACGCTAGGCTAGACTCTGAATAATTCAATAAATGCGCGTTAATTCGCCATGGCACGACCACCTGCCTCCTATGCGTGTACGAATCCCCAGAAGAAACCGAAACTTTAAATTGGTAATCCTATCACGTTGACCAACTTGGAGTAATTATATAATGCTTCGAGAAACATATACAAACAAATATTTTAATATATTTTATTGTATGTACACTACGTGTTACGTATTTCGGTAAAACGAATGTATTTTGTGTATGTAGAACAAATAAATTTAAATATTATTAGTATATTTTAATATTAAAATCATACTCAAATATATGTAATAAAATAGAGAGAGCAAGAGGCAGAGAGAAAGAGAGAGAGAGAGAGAGAGAGAAGCTTTTGCAATTATTACCATATAATTTGGTAAAAGTACCTATATATAATATTTCAGATAATCTATTTTGTTATTAAGAAGTATCATTAATATTGCTTTTGTATGTATTTCTTTTAGACGTTATAATAAATGTGCAGCAGCATAAAAGGAACTATCCGCGGAATATAGAAATAAACGCGTGGCATAGTAACTAAGTACACGCGATTGTTTTTTGTCATTAACTGCTTATTTCTAAGTGAGGTCCTCAAAAAGTCTGCAATAAGCAACGAAGAAGTAAGATGTGTCCGTGCAGCCAATTACATTATCTTTGAATACACATATTTTAATAATTCAGACACTGTTTATAATTCGTTACTTAAAATTCTTCGCTCGCGCGCCTGTACAAGCCCTACGTTATCAAAAAGTTATAGTTTTTTAATATTTATTTCCATAAAAAATTTCGACAAATGAGATGTAGATTAACGAACGAACACGTTGAAAGTCATAATGCGAGAGAATGTTATCAGGCTTCGTCTCATCATGAAACATGAATAATTATAAGTAATCATTCATAAGCAATTACAATCCATCCCATCCGATCGGATATCAAATTTGTTTCAATTAATTTATATTCACGCAGGCGAACTTCGGAGCGGGGTGAGCTCTCAGTGATTAACTGGCGTTACAAGTGATGCGCGTTGATTCGCGAACAATGAATCATTTATGTCAAGCTATAGGGACGACCGTGCTGTCGAAACGCGGAGATTTGAATATGTTAATACCAGAGAGAAGTACTGCTTGGTTGCAAATTATATCGTCGTCCCGAGACGTCACCAACCGATGACGTCGACGTCCTCGTTTATGTCGACAGTCTTAACGTCACAGATTCAACCGGAACGTCAGCTATAATATAATATCCATTCACTATTCGTAATGAGTTGCATGGTACAGCGCGAGCGACTCTCAGCGCCGCTGTACCGGTCGTTTAACTGATTCGCATTCGCATGTCGTTCTGCGTGGAATTCCGGGCGAAATGAGTTTCCACGAATTCACGATTGTCCCATGTTAACTCACGCACATCGACCCGTTAATAGTTGACATGACTGAAATTATTGGAACTCTTAATTGTTAATCGTGTCTCATTGTAGATCATTTCGATTTATCTCACTCGTGCTGCCGCACACAAATTAATGCTTAATTTGATTTGACCGGATCCATTTTGATCACATCAGATGGCAAAAATTGAAGTGGTTTCGTAAAATATACAGAAAATATGCTGATGCTATTATAAAGTGATTAAAGTGATACTTCCATTATATAAAACTGCGCGTTTATTACCATTTTCCGTCATTTATATTGAATAACATGCCCTTATTGAGCTACAAATTCAGAATTTGAGAAAAGTCGTCTTTTAAATTAATAAATTGCCGAAGTTGAAATAGAAACAGGTGAACAATAAAAAAAAGTGTGCTTTGAATAATAAATCCAATATGTTTTTGTGATTTTTGCTTAACAAGTTGAATATTAAAAGCAAATTTTATTCAAAAATCCCGAGAAGAAAAAACTGTAGTCAAATATATCCGAAATTTTAATGCCACTCTCTCGGCCACTCTATATAGTAGATTAGTAGAAGCCTGCATTTGCATAAGAACGTAGTTTGATAGACAATAGAATTTTTGTGGTCAATTGTTATGGGGCAGCTCGTCTCGAATCATCGCGCGATATTGTATATACTGCACATAAGAACATAAAGGTAGGTGATAATGTGGGACACTACCGTATTCGCATTCTGGAAAGTTTTGATGCCGCACTCGCGGAAAACACGATGCCGGACATCGTTTTAATATCTCCACGGTGCGCATAATTACTTGTAATATTCGTCGTTCAACTGGTTCACGCATTCAGCTTCCAAATTTGGAGTGGAACGAATTGCGACAAAGTTCGCGATTACCGGACATTAATTCGCGCACAATCGTACGCTGCAGCGTCACAAATTTGCTGCGAAACTGCATAAAACTTTTAATTGTTAATCGTGTCCTATTCCTATCTCATGAGAACTTCGTACCTATAGACGGCATGATATAATTCGAGATACGTCCATTATTCAGAACTTACTTACTCGGTACTATTAAATGTTAATATTCAAGTCGTGGCAGCGCTTCGTGCCAAATATGACAAAATAAATTTTTTAAGTATTTAATAGTTTGATGTATGTGCGTGTATAGATATAAAGTATAATAATTATATAAACTTTTGAATATTAAAGAATATTAAATTTTAAGCTGCTTTTACACGTAGAGTTATGAATGTTTAGCATCGGACAATAGGATTGAAATTTTTATAAAACTGTGATATTTATGCGAGTAATTATATTTTACGAAATAAAATATTGGGAAGAGTCCCATGCAAACACTTTTATTTTATTTATTATTTTTGTGCGTAAAAATGAATAATATAATATAATAAATTAAATACTGAATATATGAGAATTATTATTACGTTTAAAAAGCCACATAATTTGCATAAATAATAAATGTGCAGAAAAAAATATGAAAAAATGACTAATGATTTTGTTGAGTTTATGTAACCATTTTTCTCTTTCTATTCTATCTTTATAAGAAGCTTTATAATTAAGTACTCTTTAATAGGGATACCTAATATATCCCTTTTGAGACGCCAACATCATGCTTTCTCTTTTCTAGTTTTTTACACTATGTAGTCATATTCTATATATCTACGGGCTTGTTTCTACGTCGATATTCTATTTCAATTTCCGTAGAAATTTTCAAAAATTGCCGTAAATGAATTTTTACATCGTTGTGTGTCTATGCTATCAAAATTCCCTTCTAGTGACCGCGATTGACATCGGAAGGTCCTTCTATGGTCATTCGAAGCTCTATATTGAAACAGTAAATTTATATGGGACTCGGAGTTAGCGCGTGTTAATTCGTACACAACGGCTCGTTACGCCAAAACAGAGTAGCGAGTACCTACTATAGAAAGTGGTGAAACTTCGAATTGCTAATTAACCTGCTTTGAATTTTGACTCTCTCAACCTTAAAGAAAACGTGAAATATTTAATTTTACATATAGGTACTATACAGAAAAAAGTATTTTTTATTTTGTATATTTATATAAAATTTCATGTTATGTTATTATGAAAATAAAATGACAGAAGAATAATCATTCAATAATCTCTTTAATAATTATATATTTTCTCAAATTACCGGCAAAAAAACAAAAAAGAAGAAAGAAATTTAATTGTATATTACGAAAGAAGTAGGTACTCTTCTTTCCGATATTTTCAGTTATATATATATTTATATACAATTATATATATATATATGAGACTTTGCTATAAGATTAATATAAAACATTTTGATTATAAATACGCGAAATTCGAAATGTCGTCGCACACTACATTTTTTTGTGAAAAATCAAGCAACTTTTGTGTTTTATATTTTTATAATTTATATTTTACTATAATTAAAAATTTAAGCAGTTCTTGGAGCCTGGTCGATAATCATTCACCGCATTTGTTCTAAGCGTGTCTTCGAATTTTATCAAAACATACTGAGCGCATGGCAGAAAGTCATGCAGAATTCGCGCGAGGAGGCAGTCAGAAATTTTTCTGTGTGCGCGACGCGATAGAAATCAAATCTGCGTTAATGCCGCTTCGCGTGTTACACCGAGCCCTCGACCGAGCCGATTCCGAAGAATAAAACGATACCTGAATCGAACAAGTGACCGCGTTTTTTAACGACCGTTCGACGAATCGACGAGATATATCCGTCGTCGATGGCTCCGACAGCCCCGAACCGTCGATCAAACTTTCAATCTACTACATCGGAGCATTGCCGGGACAGTCCTCGTCGTTTAGCTCGGTCATGACTTTCACGACTAATAAGCCAATTAAGAGAGACTGCTGCGGCGATATGTAGTCGTTTTCATTCGGTAACATTCGAGTCGCCAATCAATTACGTTCACTCGCTATATATATATATTATAGATATATACAATATGTGTGTCGAACCAAATCCTTCGTTTTATCAT
This sequence comes from Leptothorax acervorum, assembly GCA_035220615.1. Classification (NCBI taxonomy): domain Eukaryota; kingdom Metazoa; phylum Arthropoda; class Insecta; order Hymenoptera; family Formicidae; genus Leptothorax; species Leptothorax acervorum. The sequence goes on from JASTWQ010000019.1 coordinate 791,356, forward strand.
GAGTAAAAATGGAGTCGCTTGGAAAACTAATGTATACTAACAGAATATAAAAGTCGAAGCCATTTGTGCGATTTATCGTTTGCGTTTCAGAATACCTATAATATAACAGCGTATATAATAATTAATAACAAATTGAATTTCTTTACATATGTCAATATTAAACGTGTAAATTTTATAGTATTCATAAAAAATAACTGTAACCGCCACGGGATGCAATTATAAATTGTAAATTTGTAATTATAAATAAATTAACCCTTAAAAGGCACACGGGGTCATTCTGACCCCAAAATTGTCTTCTACCTGAAATAGCGTTGAGCACGAAACCCCTACCGGGCCAAATCACCAAAAGAAAGAGAGGGTCATCCCTTCCCTAAAAGTAGGAAGCAGGCCCAGTTCAAAGATCTGCTCAGTTGTCCCGTGGCAGTTGTTCAAAGGACCCCTCGCTAATCATATAGGAAATTGGATCTCGGTAAAATCGGCTCATTTTTTTAAATGTTGTAGCTTATAACCTACTGAACAAAAAATGTCGAGAAAAATGTAATACTCAAAGCTAAATAATGGACAGTTATTGAGCTACAAGCCAGTCAAACATGAAAAATTCGGGTGCATTTTTTCGCGCAGCTTCAAATTTAAACACGTTTTTCGGTTAAACAAATTTTTTTTCCAAAAATCTAACTATGTGGCCTTAAAGTTAAATAAATTTGCTACAAAAAACGTCTACATTTTTTTTTAAAAAAGTGCATAGTTTTTGAGATATTTGTAGCCGAAAATCGCTTGGGTCAAATTGACCCCGGTGTGCCCTTTATGATTCGCTACGGAGGTGTGCTCTCGAAGGGTTAACAATATAAATTATTTTGCTCAAACAAGTTACATTGAACGTCTAATGATTTTTTATGATTTTAATAATGCCTCTGGATCGCAATTATATTCTGTTAGGTAGGTATAGTCTAGTAACTCTAGTATAAAATTTCAATGTAGCATAATTATCAACATTATTGTAAATTTGTATTTAACTTCCAATTTTGGAAAAAGGGAATAGTTTCCATTGTACGCCCCCCATGTGCGTAGGTGGAAATTAAAGTAAAGTGAGATTATAAACAAGAGATCGGCGTTTATTTTCCAGCGGATAGATATGATTATTTAATTACCCGCGACGTGCGATTGTGTACCGCGAAATAATGGTATTTCGTGATTTGTTTGTCCGCGGCGTTACGAAGCAAAATTGGGAGGCTGCGTTTTATTAACGAGCGGCGATATGCGATCCGAACGACCTCGAGATACATCATCTCTCGTCGGCCATGGTTGTTGTCGTTTATCAAACTGTAGAGGATTTCATGATGGAAAGTCGTATTAAGAGAAAATACCGTATGGGTGAATGGTGATCAATACCTACCGCGCGGGGGTACAATGCGAAATGATCGACAGATCGACGGGACCGACACATTTATTTAATTTATCGGTTGCAGTTTTGAAAGCAGGATCATTATCGCGATTTGTTCCCGCAAATTATTCACGGATTACCATCAGGGGACGTCATCCCTCTTTTTATTATAGATACAGCAACGCCGACGATTGCAAACGCGCGTAACGTTTACGCAGCAGCTAGTGGACAGCCGAACGTTAATTTGTTCGCTTGTTAATTTGATCAAGTTTTGAGGAAGCGGTAGAGCGAATAATCGAAAGTAATGCCATTTGCAAGTGTAATTTATTACTCCGGCAATGAATAGCCGCTCGCGCGTAATGCTCTTTCGCGTTTCATATCGCGATGATCGTGCATTCGTATTATTATACACAGCGGGGGTAATCAATCGCTGATTAAATTTTATGTGTACCATGAGCTAAACTAAATTCAGAAGGAAATTATTAGTTGTTTAGTAATATATTTGTTACGTGATTCTGATGGACCATGCCATTTGTATGGAATTATATCGCTAATGGTAAATTTACAAACAAATTGATAAATTTATTTGTAATTAATTTATAATTTCGTCTCAAATTTAATTTCAAAGTCAGTAACCTTAAAATATGATAAATTATGAACCCGGATCAATCAAGAGAAATTAAAAGATTAAGTAATTAATTGATCACGTGCGATTATTCATCAGACTGAATGTAAATTGTATAGCAAGTTTATATTAATGTGGCTATACAAAACCATAGAAGCAGGAATAATATCATAATTTATGGGCGAATAAAATATTTTTACCAATTCGTGAATGTACGGATTTAAAGTTAAATTTATCATTTCATGTGTTTTTTTTTTTATAACTTTGTTTCGCAGCTTTAGCTCTGCCATCGTAGGTATCTTATTGATCACGCAATATGCAAATCACGCCGAAACGAATCGCCACATCATAACGATGCGTGATACATCGTTGCGGAAATATTGCAACGCAGAGATATTAAAATTTACACGGTTCATAAAATAGGAGGGTTTTATAAATGTTGCATTTTTTGCAATAATTGCGCGGATATTTATAGAATCGTGCTGTGACTCGACTTCTCTTTCATCGATGCGTTACGGCTGAAAATTCCACATTGAGCCATGATTATTATTTATGCACATAACAATGTTGATTATTAATTATATATAGATATATATATATATATATATATATATCTATATAATTAAGTAAAATATAATTACTCAAAATATAACTACTGACAATGAGATATAATTATTTAAAAAAAAATATGACTATTAAAAATTTACTTTAAATAATAAAAAATAAAAAAGTCAATTTTATTTAATGTATATAATTAAATGAAATTAATATTCTTTATTCTCTATGCTCTAAATTAATTTTCAAATAGCGGATATCATGGTTGCTATAATTTATTGTAATATTTGTATTTTGACATAATATGTACCTATCTGTGTACCTATTAAAAGTTTTTACTGTATAGCATAGAGAGAGAATAAAAGAAATCCAATTTTGTTAAATAATAATATTTGATTTTAATTATTATTTTGATCGGCAGTAACACATCTCGAAAACAAGCGAGATACGTGTAAAATCACGGTAATGGAAAAGATGTCGAATCATCGTTAAATGTTAATGAAACGAACGATTTATCAGGCGAATATGACTGGATTTACTCACAAGACGACTTCCGTCTTCTCGTCGGTCGTTCCGTTCCTTCGAAATATTTACACGTTGCAAGCTGAGTCACTGTTTTCCCGTTCACCGCTTTATTCTTCCGATTATTCGCGCGAACACGAATCGGTCGGAAAACAGTGGCTGTTCACGACCGGCTGCACCTCGCGCGGCAATCCCAGGCTTAAAACACATCGTATACGAACGAATAACGCGACACGCGTACCGACCGTTCGTCGTTTCGCGCATCCGGATTAAACTTGACGTTTTCGGTGTTTGATCGCGCACGCGATCGCCATTCGACTCGAAGAACAATATGGAACGCGCGGGGCGCGTTCGCCTCAACTGCAACCGTCGCGAGTTAATTGTGCTCACACGCGGTATCTCGCGACGTTAACGAGATTCGACAATCCCCACACTCGTTCGCGTACTCGGACTCGACAGTCAAAACATGTACCTACGAGACGCGAAGCACGATCTCGGAGCCGATTCGTACGGAGAGACCGACTACACAGAAACGGTAATGTCAGACTGGGGCAGAGAAACCAGATTTAGCTAGGTTTCAGCCTGACGGCGTTTCTCCCCTCTATTTACGCACACAAGACGCTCGGTCTATTCGTGTGACGTATGCGTTCTCATTTCCAGGTCCATCCATTTCAAGGCAATGAATTGTAATAATATATTATAATATGTATATTGGTTCATTTTTAATATATTTTTATATTCTTAATCTTTAATATTTTCATTTTTTCTATAACAACTGTAGGAATAATATATTCCGAACACTTTACCGCTACATTAATTATTTTTACATTAGTTATCTTTAATTTTATTTACGTTTGCAATACAATTTTTACAAATCCATTGCCTCGACATTGAAATAAAAAAATAACTCACCGGTCGATGCGCAACAGGAGAATTGTATAACACTGCGTTGATCTGTAACACATAAATATTTTTATATTAAAGCAGTGTCTAAGATAATCAATGCTCCAAGTAAATAATTCTCGCGCCCGTTAAATTTTTAAGATGTCATTTTAACAGATTACCTATCTGATTTTAGAATCCTAATGCCATGCAAGAAACAATCGCGGCCACCGCAAGCGGCTGCATATTTTCACATTAATTCGTTCGCATGATAATTAATCCGCGAAAAATTGTGCAAGTAATATTACGACTATGCGAATAAGATCGAGAGACGTACGCGACGTTCGCGATGTTATATCTCTTCTCGCACATGACGCGGAGATAGAACTCCGGCGAAATTGCGCCGGAGTTACTTAAACCCTCGAACGGTATTGCACGAGTAACGACTGTAACGAGTCTCACGTTAGCGATCATCAAGTCGCGCTTGAGAAAGTAGCGAAATCCGCCACAGGACAGCAAAACAAATTAACGAATAACAATTACTCACCCCACGGCATACACGGTTACTCCGCCGTCGCTCGACTCGCTCGATGCCTCCCAAGCCCCCTTCTCCTTTGCTCGGTCCTCCTTCGTAGGCTGCGTTTCGATATTCACTGCAAGTACTGTAAGCATCGCTCCATCTTCGTTTGATATACGATGTGAAATGAAGACAGAATCTGATGCTCACAGTACTTGCAGTGAATATCGAAACGCAGCCCTAGTCGCATCTCCGTCGGCGCACTCACTCACGACGTTCATGCGCGATAATCGTCGCTTATGATCGCACGACACTTTGTACGGCACTCCCGGTGTTAATCTCGCGACACGGCGCGTACTTTGTTACACGGCGACGGAAGAATTTCGGCGGAGAGGCTACGAACGAAACGTACGACGCGACGCGACGCCAGCGGTCCGTGTGGCCGTGCCGTGACTGCCGTGACCCCCGTGACGTCACGCAGGAAGACGCGACGAGTGAGTCTAACATGGCGGCGAGAATAATCGCGCCGCGCGCGGTCAACTTCACTCCGCCAACAGGTGCGACTGTCGCGAGGACGCTACACTTGTATTCTTCGCACTTTGAGCAACGAATATAATGTCGAGATTACTTTTTACGTATCGCGATATAAGCGACGTAAGAGGAATATATTATAAATTAAGGTATGAATTAATTGGTGAAAGAGAAATATCCGCGGAACGTGCTAACCGCGAAAATAATACGATCGCTGCTCAACTGGTTGCGAGAATTGCGATTTTGGTTAACTGCAATTAAATCATCGATTAATGAACATTGTGTCTATATTCTCGATGATCATACAGTCTCTATTAATGTCGCGTCGTACGTTCAACCTCGTATTTAATCGTGTTTTAATATTTGGCGATCGTGGATAATAGACACACAATGTTCATAAATCGATGATTTAATTGCAGTTATAACCAAAGTCGCAATTCTCGCAATCAGTAAAGCACCGATGATCATATATATTTTCTTCGGTTGGCGTGTTCCGTGAATATTAATTCTCTCTTTGACCTTAATATTATACCTTAATTTAATCCTCTTACGCAGCTCATATCGCGATACGTAAAAAGTAATCTCGACATTATATTCGTTGTTCAAAGTGCGAAAAATATAAGTGTAGCGTCCTCGCGACAGTCGATCGCACCTGGCGCTGGCGAGTGAAGTTAACCGCGCGATCGGCGCGATTTTTCTCGCCGCCATGTTAGACTCACTCGTCACGTCCGCCTGCGTGACCGTGACGTCACGGGCCGTGGGCCGCGTCGTGCAGATCACGTGCGTAGCTCCTCCGCCGAAATGCTCCCGTCGCCGTGTAATAAAGTACGCGCCGCGTCGCGAGATTAATACCGGGAGTGCCGTGCAAAGCGTCGTGCGATTATAAGCGACGATTATCGCGCGTGAACGTCGTGAGTGTGTGCGCCGACGGAGATGCGACAACGAAGGAGGACCAAGCAGAGGAGGAGTGAGGAGGGGGCCTGGGAGGCAACGGGCGACGGCGGCGTGACCGTGGGGGTGAGTAATTGTTATTCATTTATTGTTTTGCTGTCCTGTGTGGCGGATTCCGCCACTTTCTCAGGCGCGACTTGATTCGCCCATAACGTACTGTTACTCGTGCAATATACCATTAGAGGTTTAACTCCGGCGCAATCATCGCCGGAGTTCGATCTATGCATATGCGAGAAGAGATATTATACATATATCGCGAACGTCGCGTACGTATGTCTCTCGATCTTATTCACATAGTCGTAAAATATTACTTGCACAGTTTTTCGCGGATTAATTATGCGAACGAATTAATGTGAAAATATGCAGCCGCTTGCGGTTGTCGCGATGTTTCTTGCATTGGCATTTTAAAATCAGATATCTGTTAAAATAACATTTTAAAAATGTAACGGGCGCGAGAATTAATTACTTGAAGTGTTTATTATCTCACGCACAGACACTGCTTTAATGTAAAAATACATATTTATATGTTACAGATCAACGCAGTGGTATAGCTCCGCTATTGCGCATCGGCCGGTGAGTTATTTTTTATGGTTTTGCTATGGGGATCGTAAGGTTTGTCGGATGTCGGGACGTCGAGAGCGGTCGGAACGTGGCCGATGGTTCAATGAGGAAAAAATTCGTTTCCGAAAAAGAAATTCTCTTATTGGACCATCGGCTGCGTTCCGACATCCGCCTGATCCGACTTATTGTAGAATCGGTCAAACGGCGAATTGATTTCGTAAACGTTTCGTAATAATTCAAAATTTAAGTAATTCAAGTATTTCTTCTTTAGTGCCGTGAACAAAATTTTATTTTATTAATTATATTAAGGTACTTTATAACAATCGGTAAATTTTGTTACAAGAGCTATCGCGTGATTGATTGATCTTTAAGTCGAAACAACATCTTTGAGAAATAATAATTTGTGAGCCCCATACAATTCTACAACAAATATTTACATGCGTTCGTCTTTTTAACTTGCGTATTGAATATTTTTCTATGCCATAAGTACGTTTAATACATTGAAAAACCTCAGAAACTATTATACGTAGTAGAGAAATGATTTTCATACAAAATTTCGGTTTGCGTGTCGAATCGAAATTAAGCTAATCAATCAAGTCAGCATGTTGTTATTAGCGTCAAAAGCGTAAACGCTGCAGTAGGTTTTTGTCGAACGGCATATCCGGTACATATCAGGCTTCCGTTTTGACGTCTAACGTCTAGTTTTTGTTTTGACTAGTCGTCCCGGTCGCGCCGGTCCAGCTTACTCCGAGTGTCGTCGGCGCGGCGCCGGGCGCCGCGGCAGGATCGCTCCGCGATTGTTTTGCGTCGAGAACGAGTCTCGCGTGCATAAGTACGCACACGAGGAGCCGAAAGCACTTGCGTCAAACCGAGTCCGGGACGTTGAATTAATCGTGAGACGCGGCGGCGCGGCGCGACGGTAAAATTAACCAACTTTCCCTCGGTGTCGCGGAATCGAGGTTATCGCGTCACCGCCCCGAAGTTACCGTCGCGTAATTTCGAATCTTTCGGCGTCGCGCGCTCGACGTTAACGCTAGTGCGAGAGCGTCGCGTTGCGTCGCGTCGCGTCGCGTCGCGTCGCGCGGGAGACGTTGGCGTCGGATCGATAAGGCAAACGGTGCATTTCGCGCGATGTTTACTCGTCTCGAGTGTAGGCGGGGAAGTGCGTACGCGATTACGTGACGGGCGATTATCGCGTTTGTGCTAATTGGCGCGAAGACCCGCGGTTAAACCGCGCTATTCCCGACCGACTGATATTCGCGCGAGTGAACGTCTGAAGGGAAATGGACAAACGGATCGATCGAGTGAGCGCCCGAAGCGAGACGGATCCATCGGTGAGGAGGCGGCGGCGGCGGCGGCGGCGGCGGCGGCGGCATCGACTAACCGCGGGCATCGACTGGTGAGTGATTATCCGCTTATTATGGTATTTGGACGATTAATCGGTCGTTACTTCGTTTGCAACGAATTTGTGATGATCATCGGCCGGTGATGTAAACGCACCCCGCCCATTCGTGGATTCGCCATTGCATTTCCTTCATTTTACTTGACAACGCTTCGCTCCGGTTGGAGATGGTTGAACCGAATTTCGAACTGTAACGATCCGCTCCGCTGATTGCTCGCCGCGAATCCTCGCCGCTTTGATGAGGAATGAGCACGTAATCTGACTACGACTCGTTCCGCAAATGTACGGAACGGTTTTTTTTAACGATCACGCGATATCCTTCGGAAAGCCGACTTTGGACGATTTGTAAATTCTAATTTGCGTTAGATTTCAGAATGTAATTCTGTACGACACGTCACGTATTTTGACATATGCGTCCATTTTGATTCCTCGACTGGTTTTATTCGACACATAAAACAAATGGAATTCACTGATTCGTAATGTCAAATTATACTCAAATTGAGTATTTTGAGTCACTTTTAAGCATTTCTATAGGTCGCCACTGTTGAGCTACTTAATATGTCGTTAATTTAACTAAAACAGTATTAATTTAACTAAACATGGAGTTAAAATAATACTATTTTGTGTTAAAATAATAAATTTTGACGCACATGGTAGTTAAAAATAACAAAATGTTATTTAACTCAAACTATTGGGGGGTTTAAATTTCATTCTTTAATAGAGTTCTGTCCCGAAATCTGACGCGAATTGCAGATTATCTGGAGCGATCTTATATAGAGTGACCAAGCACCGATTAATATCATGATTAATTTAATCGGCGATTATCTCAACCGATAGAATTGCGTACAACAAAATTTTGAACTTATATTCGTTTTATTCCTCATTCAATCTTTCTTTCCACGTGTCAAACGACAAAAAATGAATAATTTTACGTTAAAATTGTACAGGTACTACTCGACAAGTTAATGCCGATTGAGCTTGGTCGAAGGCGCCCTTAATGCACAAGCTTTATTATGTAACAACGTCCCACAAGGTCGTCAATCATTCTTTACCGTAGGTACTTATAGAAAATCGCGCGAATATTTATGTGTACGAGGGTAAATTTTATTTTGTGTAAGGAATGCTCGCCAGTCCCCTCTGATCTTAATAAACTTTGAGTGCTTTGAATCATCCCTCAATAAATTAAACAATCTTTATTTTTAGTTATAGAAGACGTTTTCTTAAACATTAAAGCAAAAATTATCGGTTTTTTAAATAAGATTCATTAATGTGTGAAACACCTAAAGATATCTCATAAGAGAGATTTAATTTCTTTATAAAAAGGATTACGTTATTATTAATTATATCGTTTTATGATATTATTATGTAAACAACTTAATTTTATATCAGCAATGCTACCGATTTTGTAGAAATGAATATTCCCAAGAAATTAGGAAAAATTCTATTTTCTCGTTCATAAAAGAGTTGCCTATATAAGATGTGTGCATAAAGCTTCTTTAAAATTGTAATTTCCGGGTGTAATTTGTGAGTTAATGTTTTAGTTTTCTTGACAAATTTTGAATTGCTTTCGGAAGAACGATTTTGCGTGGTGCACCACCTTGTGCAAGCCCTGCATATTCGCGCCTGGGCAAAACTCGTTTGCAACGTTTGTTAAATCCAATCAGTTATCTCGGCGCCAAGTGTACGCGCGCGTATGTATGTGTGCGTGTGTAGGTATGTGTGCATCACGATCCGCGTCGACGGCGGCGGCGGCGGCGTTGCGATGCACCGTCGAGCTTGTTTTCACGTTCCACGCGAAATCGCAGAGAAAGCTGGCGGCCACCAACGAGGTACGAAACGAAATATTGGATTAGGTAGATAAAGGTGGCACGAACCACAATAAGTCCCACGGACCGTGCACACGCGATATGGGACGCGGGGGAGCCTTTCGCGCCGGCAGGAGAGCCGAAATGCGATACACGGGGTGAGATAAGACTGAAATTGCGTTACGGCCGGCAACCCAGTTCGCGAGTCGATGCGTTTTATCGTCTTCGGAGTGGCATTTCGCTCGAATTTGTCACTTTCCTGCGTATGAAAGCAATGATTGATTAGATAGCTTGTTATAGGCTGAATGAGTTCTGTAGAACGTGTTCGTGACCGTATCTGACAATGAATCCTCGTTGAAGGTGTCTGCGATAGGAATGAAGATTTGATAGAGATCTTTAATACCACCTATAATATAATACAAAACCACTGCTGTATCTTGTGTTACTGAATTGTCTCGTTCTTCTCTTACATTCCACGCAATATATTATAGATTGAATCGACAATTGTGTAGGTATATTCCCTAAATTTGTGACCAATGCACTTTTATATATCCGTCTGCATTGCACACTTTAAATTCCATAAAATGTCAAGTCAGCACAAATCTTAAAATTATCATCAATTACATAAAATCATGTGTATACAAATTTTTCATGATATGCATAGTATTTGTAAGAGAAATCGAACAATTTCCTGTAACACTATTTATAATAGGTATATTTACAGATCGATTTCGTGTGAAGTAGGAATTATTGCAATTTTCGTTCGTTCGTGTATCGTTGAAATGCCCATGAAAACATTTTCCACGGGCAAACATCACAAAGCCCCGCGAAGCTGCGTCAATTTTTAACAGCGCGAAATCATGACGCACTTTATTCGCGTCCGGCGTAAAAGCGTTTTTTTCCGCAAAATCTGACAGGAACGCGGGCATCCGTGAAACAAAAAAAAAGCAAAATTCTTTTTTGGCGGCAGATTCCGCAGAAAGCTGAAATACAAAAAGAGCAACGCTTTCGTGATCGAAGCGATCGGCGCGCGGAGTGATCAAACGCCACCGCCGATTATACGTTAATTATTCCGACTGGCTTCTCCCTTATCATACGCGCGTCAATTGCTGATGCTTTCCGACAACTCTTCGTCAACGTCACGACAAACACCGACTGGCGGCGTTGTGTCACGTCGAATTATCCTCCACGATATCGCTTCCCGTGCTGTTTACCGACGTGAGGAATCGCGATCTCCACGCGATCCTATCCGCCATTCACGCGGGGATTCTCCCGGTTAGGGTGTCGTTCGCGAAATCATGATCGACGTTTTCCTACTCTCTCGGTCCCACTCTTCTGCACCATCGATCATCATGATTCCGGGTTAAAAGGAGTGCCTCGTTAAAAAGGCATATATACCGTCGAACGCGCCAAAGTCGCTATCGGAAAATTTGTCGAGAGAGCTGGTGCGAGTGGCGTGTCGGGGGTTTTTGATCGACGTTCCCTATCGAGCCCCTGAGGGCCCTTCCTCATGGGGTAGAAGACGAGGGGTCGGTTTGTCAAAAGTGTATTCCGTTCGCCGGCTAGGCTCTTCGGGGATATAATTGCGCTCGAATTACATGTGGCCCGCTTTCCGTCGGTAAAAGTATCGTTATTCCGCCAACATTTCGTAAGATTTATGAAACACCATGGGAGAGAGGGATACACGCGCCAGTGTGATTGCGTGAGAAATTATCCTCCCTAGGAGAATCGTGTTTCTCCCTCTCGCTTTCCGGCTTCGAGCTCGCGTCTGACTGATCGCTTTTATCCTTAATGCGCGTACTCACCAACGGAGCGAAGACGAGCGAGCAAAAGCGAGCTTTCGCTCGTGTTCACAAATGCTCGCTCGTGTTCAATCAAAATGTTCGCCCTATGTCCATACTAGCATGAATTCGCTTCTGTTCGTAATTGATCCGAAAAGTGGCAGCGAGCAGGTCGTGATTACACGATAACTATTACTCCGATTGAATATACTTCGATTCCGTGCTGATATTCGGGGTTAGTTCGCTCGCCTAATCACCGTCAGGTATCGCTGACTTATCCTAATATATCCGGTATGTCTAACCGACAATTATAAGTACTACTCCAATAGTTCTATATGGGAGACACGAAATAAACTGCTCGCCGAACAGTCGAATCAAAGAAACGGTTGTCCACACCGAACAAGGGCAAACACGTCTGTTCTTTGATGTTCCCACATCAATCGGATCATTCGCGAACACGAGCAAGCGAGCATTTTTCTGCTCTCTCGTGCTCGCTAATCCGTACACACCACACGATCATTGAGTGCGAATGCTGGCTCGCTCTTGCTCGCTCGTGCTCGCTCCGTTGGTGAGTACGCACCTTTAGGCGAAAATCGTTACCCCGTAAGGGATATCGAAAAATTTCTTTATATCTATGTTTCACGAAAATATGTCTGGCGGGAAAGTATGCGTGGAATTTTGCGCGTATTAAAGACCGCGGTGGCGATAGTGGTTGCACAGCGGTGGTTGCGGGGTTAGCGTTCTCCGCGGAATTCTAAGCAAAAATGAAAGAGACGCGTTTAAAGGTGGACGCGAGAGCCTCGTGAAAATATTTACAACGCATATTATCGTTTACGCGGTTTTGCGAGTTATTTTATGGTTCACGTGGTACACTGTTCTGCAATTCGCTTTCAGTTCATTTAATAATCAGGTCACTATAGTATAATGATCTTATAGTAGACAGGTGACTGTTGAAAATGATAATTTAATTTTGTCATTTTTTTCATATACCTACTCTTTGCATAAGCATAATTGTGAAAATGCAGTTAGATAGCAAAATACGATTAATGTACATTCTTATTAGATTTAATTGAGATAAGATTATGAAAAACAATTTAATCCAAATGGAAGAAAGGAGTCCACAAATAGAATTCTATAATTATACTGTGAGAATACTGAACTTTCGTAAAATTAAACACAAAAGCGCAAAATGTACATCAATTCACGCGAATAATATTATTAAGCACAAAAGATCCACATTATAGAAAAAAAGAAGTGTGAAATCAACACTCGATATGCTTTTATATACGCAAGAATATATAATCTTGAAATAAGATTGTATTGTGTTAAACGAATCAAATTAGCGTTAAACGAAGAATTATATAGTTGAACCAAGAAAAAAAAAGTTGAAATAACACGTTGAAATTTTTATAAGAAGATAGTGATCTTGTGTATATATGAAACAATATAATCTTCTTATAAGAATTTTAACGTGTTATTTTAACTTTATTTTTCTTGGTTTAACTATATATAATTCTTCGTTTAACGCTAATTTTCTTTGTTTAACGCAATATAATCTTATTTCAAGATTTCCACATTAAAACTAAAGATATTTAAAAATCAAGAATATTCTTTTTTTTTCTATGCAGCCCGACCGTAAATTGGCACATTTCCTATTTATTTGTTTGTTGAACACAAAAGATATAAAAATTTTTTAATCTTAAAATAACGTTATGTAAAATTGAAGACATTTATTTTTACTTTGTCGTGGCCTATTTCTTTTAGAAGTTATTATTAGAAGGTCACAATTCGTACACCCGAACATGTAATGTTATCGGAAAGTGCATAATATAAAATGCTTGAGCAAATGCATGGCAAGTAATTTTTTAGCGGGACCATGATATCGTCGTCGCGTTAGTTCAATACCGATTTCACGTTATATGCTACGTTTCGGCTATCAATACCACGTCAAACGTGACACGATAACAGGCATGTAATGCTCCGTGAAAGTGGAAAAAAAATGATGATTTCCCTATAGTCAGGCGAAAGAAGTTCTGCAAATTCATCCCTTTCGCAGTGATTTATCATTTGTTCCGCCATCATATTTCATCGATACTGTGTGTGCGCGTGTCGTTACATTCCTTTCTCCTTTCACGTATATTCTCATATACTGTCGTAGTATTTGTTTTCCAAAAGTTGCACTCTAGGCAATTATTTGAAAATATTGGGATTGATGGATGTGACGTCACGTCATAGCATTTCATGAGGATTTTGGAAGGGGATTGATTAAATCCGTTTGAGAAAATTTCGACGATACTTTGTTGACTTTACACATAAATTCGATAATTTGCCTTTTTGCGTGCAGATAGGGATTAACTTGCTCGTCTGTAAAAATAGAACTTGCACGGAATGGTTGAGCATTTGGTTTAAATTAACGATTCATGCACTTACATTCTGCTTCTCGATCGTAATCTCTCTATTCAGGATCCTAACAATAAGAAATGCTTCTTCAGAGAACCGCCATTTCTGAAAGAGCGGAAATGAATGCTGCGATAAGTTAAAAAGTAAGCAATGCATTATTCAGTTTTATTAAATCCTAGCGGAAGAAAGGAGTTTCATATAATTCGAGTCTATCTTTAATTGGAAACCTTTCTCTTCATTCCTTGATATTAATAACGTGATGTAAAAAGAAATGGGAGAACGAGAGAGAAAAAGCTTACGTATCGTATTTATGTTACGTAGAGTTTTCAATGTAATTCTCGATATCTGTATTCACGTTTGCAGAGTTAGCGCGTATCGTGTTGCGCACATATGTATATCTGAATTTGAATGGACTCATCGACGTTTGATTACGTCGGCTGAATAGGACTGGAAGTTTCAATCGATTGAAAGTTACGAAATAACTACCAATAAAAAATGATGATTAGATAGAGGAATTTTTGTTCCTTGACGATTAAGATAATAAAAAATCAGTGAAGAACAAAGTAAAAAGATAGATTATTAATTTTAAGTCCGCACTTTACTTCATTCAATTAAAATGTTTATTATACAATACTTTTTCTTCTTCTTTTTGAAAATCAGCTACAAGACGTGATTATTCCTTTAAAAAATTAATTTAATAGATAGAATCAATAAATATTTTACCCTTAAAGTTTAATGTGGTACGCAAGCGGTTTCTGCTTGCGCGTAAATATGCTTCTGCTCGACGTTGTCGTATTCGTAATAGAAATCAGTCGCGAGCGCAAACCTCCATTGGATATGCTTTTCAACGGTGCTACTTAAAACAGTCGGACAAATGGTGAGAAAAAGAGAAACACTTGCGTGCAACCGCGGTATCAAGAGACACGTCTCACGCAACGGGACACGCGACTTCGTGCGGCATGGATTTACGTTTCGTTTCCTGGGCATGACGTTTCAGTGACACGTGTTTTCCGCGGTTTGCTTTCGGGGTCTTGGTCGAATTCAGCTGATGGCGGCATACGACGAATTTAATTAAAGTAAGTAACGCCGATGGGACTGGCGTGTGGAGAATACAGGACTGAATTGTAACGTACTGACGTATGTACAATCTCGCGTGTACTATATTTTGTTTGGAATATGTTTCAGTTGTCGTTCATTTATTTCTACACTTGTAATTGCGAAATCGAAAGCTGTGGAATAACTTGCTATTATCCTTTCTTTCGAAACATTTTTCGTCGATTTTTTCTTAATATATATCTACACAACATAATTTTCACACATTTTGTATATATTCAAAGAAAATTTGTTTTATATAATCAATTTTTTTTTTAAAGCATCTGTTTAAGATTTTATTAAGCGTGTCTATTTATAAGAAAAATTTGTGTCAATTGTGTTAAACTTCAAAAGAAATATGAAACATATGAAATGTATGGCACAAATTCGTTATTTGAAAATTCCATCTAATGCACTAGTCCATTTTAATAAAGCTAGGATTAATGTCGGATTTTATAAATGCTACAATAGTATCGATATTTGTAGTAACATCGATTATATCGCTATTTGAAAAGTCATATATCTGTAAGCTATCTTTGATTTGCTATGCATGACTGTGTTAGTCATATATCCTTCGATATCGTCTCGTTGCGAAAAGTATTCATTATTATGATGAAGTATATTCACTATTTGTATAAAACGGCTTCAATAGTTTAGTCAATATTAACCGACTCTCTTTTTCCATATTTCTCTCTCTCTCTGTCTCATTTTTTTATGTTAGATTGTCAGTAAATATACGGACAACTCTCAAGAAAAATTTCACAAACCAACTGTAGGCTATTTAACATTATTATATTATTTAAATATATATAAAATATAGCTTTGATGTAATAATATATATATGTATATATTTATAAAAAATACTTTGTGATAACCGGTTATGCACAATTTTGAATTGGAAAATACTACAGGGAAGCTTTGATACATGTAAGTACGTGAAATACCATATTGATATCTGATGGATATGTTAAAGCACGTATACATATATGTTATTTGTATAGATTTAAAGTGTAGTCACTCCTTTTACAAAAAAAGTTACATATTTTTTTTAATTACGTATTTATGCAGAATCTTATTTCTAATATGATTTTGGATCTTATAAAAGAAGGCAAAGCGAAACAGGATTTAATTGTTTGGATCATTAGCGGATCCTGATGTCGATAATGGGGGAGGAAATTTTGGAAAAATTATTTGGTTTCATATTTTTCTTAAAATTAGACTCACGCTTAGGGCTTTTACTCTAGGATCAACAACGAGGACGTGATGAAATTTCTAACCCCATTTTTACTTAAAAAAATTTGTTTTGTTCTTTTTCCTAGATTTTTTAAAAAATTTAACAAAACTGATTTTTTTTATTTGGAAGCAGTTTTAACCTCAAAACTCTTCTAGGATCCGCCCGTGGTTTGGATAATGATAAAACTTTCGGAAAACCTTATAATAAAATTTCACTCAAGTTTATGCATTTATGCATTTTAATTTAAGAATAATTAAATTTGGCACATTTTATTATTTATTTATTTTTACATTTATGCACTTTATTTATTTTATTTATTATATTCTCTCTCTCTCTCTCTCTCTCTCTCTCTCTCTATCTCTCTGCGTTTCCCGGGAAGCAGTAAGAATAAAATTAATTATAATGATAAAATACAATTCTTTTTTTATAATTATTTTTAGTTTTCTTAATTAAAAATTTCTTAACTAGATATTAGGTACTCAAGATTGTGTGACTTTTATTATTTTTTCTCTCTTTTCTTTTATTCAAATTATATTATTGGTAAAGTAATACTCATTTTTCAAGATCTTAAACCTTAAAATTCTTAGACGTACTACATAATAATAATGTACAAAACATACGACCAAGATTTTTCACCGGAGTGTTACATTGTTACAGCATTATAAATAATGTATAGTAGAAAGTGAGGGAGCGAGGGAAGGAAGTAGGTATAGCCGGAACTTTTATGGGTGAGTTAACTTTTAGGGGACTTTGCATTGCAAATGAAGCAAGTTTCGATATAATGCATGCTAACAATTTATAGAAATTTCGATGACGGTTTGATTAAAAATCTTTAACTGAGGTTTAAGATCGTAAAAATAGTTGCATATAGTATCTTTGGATATTTCTGGAATTTAATTATTTGTAAACAATGTGTAATTTACATATCGTTAAAACGCAAATAAGAAAGAAATCTAATTCACCGCTAATTTTAACTTCATTTGCGGGTATTTTCGAGGTATAGAAATGGCCGCAATCAGACCAGAATTGATCCTGAATTATTTTCGTGATGAAACATGTATTCACACTCGTATAAATTCAACGTAACACGCCAAACGGTGGTTTGCACAATAAAATATCATAATAACTCGTCGAATTATGTTGTGTTATTCTTACGATATTTAATCCAGAACAAATTGCGTACATTTGTGGTCGTTCATCGGATTATGTATCTATAACGATTCTCTATAAATGCGTTCCGCATTGTCACAGGAGAGCTTCAACATCGCAAAATGTATTAAGGCGTGAGCGTTATTGAATGGGTTGTTAAATTTTGAGCACAAAGGTGTATTATGCGTTTGACAGAGAATACGTACGTTATTTTACACAAAATTCACTGGACGTACGCGAGATGCACGAGAAATTAATCAATATACATACAATATGTGGTTTTCGATTTTTTAAATTATACAGAAATTATGTGCGACGAAGTTTTAGACGTACAATTACACACTGTACTCTGGGAAAGGCAATACTTTCGAATTTTGTATATTTATTGTCGTTTATTTGTATATCAAAGGTTAAAAGTTAAGTAATCCTTTTTAATTAATAATCCAAACTTTTTACACATTAAAAAATTTTTTTTATAAACATCTATCTAAAAATATTGCAATTATTTATTTTAATTTTTACATACATGAGAGCAGTGGATAAAGTAATTGAAATGCGTGAATAAATGCGAGATGAAGCATAGGTAAAACGTATCTGGGGATAATCTTCCGACGACAAATCGATACCATTCGACATTCGTTCATACGTAAGCATCAGTTAGCGCAACGAATATTCCTTCGGGGATGACGTTGATAGACCGGATATATGGGCCCAGTCCGCACATTAATAATGGGACGATATTTGCATTACAGTCGAACGCACGACCGCAATAGGACTGCTCTTCAAACTCATGCTCATTTAACCAATTTCCGGTTATCAAGAAATCAATATTACAATTTGCTTGCGCGCGAGTAAATTAGGTACCTGGGTAATATTCTCCATGGTGACCTCGTGTGTGTTGAATGAGAAAAAATTTAAATACAGCACTTTTGATCCGGTAGGAAGAGCGTAGCACAATGATCATCTTTTACGTTTCTACTTTTTTATGACATTTGTTCTCTTGCTTTTGTTTTATTTCTATCTTTGTCTATCTCTCTATTTATCTCTTCCTCTTTCCTTCTATCTCGCTCTCTCGCCTCTTTTGCTTTCTCTCTTTCTCGCTTGTTGCACTAGCTGAAATCGCTGCAGCGTAAGCTACAGGCTATGCGGCATCGTTTAGGCGATATGCACCGACTGTTTCGTTTGTGCCGTGGAATCGACGTTTCTCGTTGCAACTGCCAGATCCATGGCTGCCGGTGGAAAACTCGACATCGCTTATAACCGATTCCGCCTATCGGAATATCAACGTCATAATTTGCGAGAGAGACGAGACGCGTTGCGGAGCACTCTGGGTCACTCGAAGATACTCTCAATAAACAGTATTTTGTTCTTGAACGAGAAAGGGTTCGGTCTCGGTGCAGTTCTTTGCAGTTATACTGCGAGATGCGTTATATTCTGTGAGAATTTATCATTCGGACTGCGCGGGAGGAATCGATCACTCCGGTGCACGCCGGAAAAACCGAAGCGGAAGCGGTGGGAAGGCGTAACGCGCACGAAACCATATATCCGCGTGCTGCGAAAGCCAAACATCGTACAGTTGTTCCGAAGGAACAAATAAACTTTTTTTCGAGAAGATCGATTGCCCCGCAGCATTTCTCAAGATATAAAACAACACGCAGTAACAATCACTTTCATGAATAAAAGGTAACGGATATCCCCTAAAGATATTATTTACTTAAAACGATCAACGCGTAAAGATAAAACACATTTCTCTTTCATCACAATTTTTATTTGGAATTTTCTCTAGCATCATAAGAATATTATCCACTCCCCATCGACTCATCAAAATGTTTTCAAAATGTCCGGATAAAACTTGCTAAAAATGTATATACAAATAGAAAATAGTTTATTAAAAAAGAAACATGGATAATTATATAAAGTAAACTCACAATCTAAATGTCTATAAACGTTTATGTGATAATTTTTAAAGATTAAACTGCTTCCGAAATAGAGGTGATACGACATATGGAATTATTTATATAAATAATGAAAAGTAAATTTATTCTAATTTACAATTCGCGTATACGTGCACACACATTCTAGCAAAATTCGCAGTCAATTTATGTACGGTAGGTATAGAATTCTCGAATTTATGCAGATATCCACGCGGTGTAGTGTGTAATTATGTGGCTTTGCCACCAACGCGCCGGAAGCGTTCTAGCGGAGTTTTGTAAGCAGTTTTGGGGGTCAGTAAATGTGTGCCGTTATGGAATTGTAGTCGCGAATTCATCTATATTCTATTTGATGGAGCAATGTCGTTGCACGCGGAGGTTTATTAACACGGCTGGCTATCGCGATATAGCGATTCGCGGCATTTCGCGCATCTCGTTCGAAACGGCTCGGCACGGTTCGACTCAATTCAGCTCCAGCTCAGCTCGGTACGGCGCACTCGACGTCGACCATTACGTTAATTACGGGCAAACGGATAATGCCAACGAGCGTCGAGTTCTGCAGTCGACACGATGGCGATGTCAACGAGATACTTATTGTCGGTAACGCACCCGCGCGCCGCAACGATCGCTCTCTCCGCCTCTCGTGAAAGCGAAGAAATTACCGGGTAACGACGCGAATTTACCGTCGCTAAACTTGTTGCTCGCCGTTTGTGAGCCATTTTCGAGAGAGAGACAGAGAGAAAGAGAAACGTGATGAATATAAAATACGATTATAAAAACTGTCGACGCGGACATCGGATGCCTGTGTGCTCGGAAAACTTCGTCTCTCGTTAATTTTTGGATGGACGCAAAAGCGTCGAGAGAGAACACACGCAAAATAGGATTCTTTTCTAATTGTATAAGTTATACGTGGTTTTGATAATTATACTTTTTTAACCATAATTAAATTCAACGATAATATTGCACCAAATCTAATTCGTGATCAAAAAAATATGAGAAATCTTATTGTTAGTATTTTATTATTCGTTCTAGAATTGGAATAAAATTCTCAATAAATAAATCTTAAATATAATAAGTACAATTTCGATTATTCAAGATTTACTTTGTATCTTCCTTGAATGTAATTGCAGCAACTAAAATCGTAGTTACTCCATGATAAGTACATATGAGCTATATAATAAAATAATATAAATATATGCTTTTGCATGTAGTAAACTGCTAATGCCCGTTTCTACCAACGTCGGTTAACTTTAACCTTAAGTTAACATCTCTCTTCGTCTCTTTCTAACTGTCCCCCTTAGAAAAAGACAAAGAGTGAGTTAACCTAAGGTTAAAGTTAACCGATGTTGGTAGAAACAGGCATAAGACGCTATATACTTGCAATCTCTCTTTGAGTGCTGATAAGTGGTCGATAAAATTGTAGCGACTCGTGATTGTCGACAATTTATACGTGTCAGCCGGCAAGATCTCGGCTGGGTAGCTTCCGGTAAATATATAGTTCAAGAGTCTAACATCTCGAATAATGATGGAGAATTAGAAACTCAATTATATATCCTCGGGGTATAGCTTTAAGTGCAATAGCTTCGCAATTTTCCCTTCGGAATAATTCGCTGCATTCTGTTTACTCTGCCAGTCACGACATTGCCTCGTTATACATTAGCATCACGTCTTTGGTTTCTTTGCAATTTCAATACGTATTTATAATAACGTCTCTCTTCAGATCATATATTATATATACGTGTTCACGTTTTTTACACGAGTAACTAGTACATAATACGTTATATTAAAATAAACATATACTCTTGTTAGTAGTAAATAGTTTTATTTTCTTTGAATTTATTTTTTGATATTTCTGCTTATTGTTTCGTAATGTGAGACATTTTTGATACTTTTAAGTATAAAAATGAAAATAATTTTATATGAATTAAAAGAAGCACAAAATTGTTTTAAATTGTGATTACGTACCTAATGCAAAACATATATTTTAAATTATATACTTCAATATATAAGAAAATAATTAGATTAGTTTCATGATAGGTAATAAAAACGATATTGTTATTGATATATATGAAATGGATCTAAATTGGAATATAATTAAGTTCAATATAGTTACATTGATTTATCAATTTTTCAAAAATAATTAGTATGGCAATCGATATTGTTACCTGAATTGTAAGGGGCTAAAGGCGAGATAAATGTGATTTGCATATTGTTTTGGGTGAATACGAACAAAACCGAAATTCAATACAGTGCCAATCGATAAAATGAATGCGAGCGATTTCACCATTACATGAGAACAATCCTGTGGATGTAGAAGCTTCAAAATTGCATTTAAAATTTAACTATATCGAAAATTAGTAAATTAAATTAAATTAAAACTTATATTAGAGGCAATACTTATATGGGAAAATAAAGGAAATCGCGAAGAAGGCAAAATATATTAATTATAGAAATTATTTTTTAAAAATATATTATGATTTTTATATAGATTTATTAAATTTGAAATTTACCATATATTATTATATTTTTTTTTATTAAAACACAAGAGAGTTTACTATTTTGATAAAAAAATATTTAACAACTGTTATTATTTTGCTTAATGAAAAACAACTGGAGAAACTGTCGCAATTTCCTTTCTTGTCGAAAAAACTTGTTATGTGACAGTTACAGAACAATTTTTGTAGTATTTGTTACGGTATAGTTAAAGCATAGAGCACATTGTTTATATAAAGAAAAACACACTCTGTCTCGAATGCGTTTAACAGAATGTGTGGAACAAGCAGGCACATTTACTACATATGTTACAACTGTACATATTCTTGTTCAATATACTATGGGTATAAATGCAAACAAATAATCATCAGTATACCGATTAATGCAATAAATATACTATTTAAGTTGTGATTATGATTCCAAATTTTCTTTAGAATTAGATATATCTCGTATATAACGAGATGCTCAATGGAATTTCCGAAATTTATCGTATCAAAGAGAAATCGTATTGTAGTCTAATCGATCAGCTATCGTGGTGTACTTCCGCGGGAAATTCGATTGTTAAACGACCCATTAATCGACATTGTAGGTAGTTTGAGAGCAAAAATGTTTTCATAGGAAAACGACGAATCAGCATTTAAACAACGCTAGAATTAATTCCTTGCACTAATTACTTGTACGCTAATAAGTTGCATCTTTGAAAAGGATAATGAGTTTCAAGATTATGATTTTACAAAAGATCCAAATATAATAAAAATTATTTTTTTCTATTCAATTAAATTTCTGAGGTATGAGCATTATGCACAATTCATCTCTATAAAAGTAATAGATATCAGATGATTTCGCATAACTTGAATTAGATAAATTAGATAAATGAGCGTTTCTATTTAAATTTAATGGTTTCTAAAAACAACAATTTAAAGTTATCCTTTTACAGACTTGATGTAAATTGTTATTTTTAGAATTGCGAAAAACCGTATACCTGAAATGATGTATAATTTCATCCCTCTCACCATCGTGTAAAAAACAATACGAATAGAGATCTGAAGAACTGACAACTATTTTTTATTCGATTTGGCGAAAAATGTGACTCATGTCTTTTTCAAAATAAACGATTCAATTGATTTATATACTGAACTCGATTTTCGCACACGGTATTGTTGGTATCGAAATTGAATCGGTTGGTATCGGAGACAATGGAAAATTCAAAACTAGCAATCATATATGATTGCTAGAATATATATATTTATAAGTTAATTGTTTTATATGCAAGTCATTTGGTCTATAAATAGATATGTTCTTTTTGTTTTATATCACCAGCGCGAGCGTACTTTGTACGACATTGCCGAGTGCAATTGTAAAGTGCTGAAATGTACCACTGATGGACAAAAGTGCCTAGTGACGTCAAAAATTTAAACGTGCTGTTGCATGTTTTCAATCGGTTTTATTGATTTTGTTCTTAATTCGACGCGTGTGTATCGTGTAAATGAAATTATCTAAAACAAATACTAGTGAATAAATGCAAGCTTTTACAGTACAGAAAGCTGTTGCAATATTCAACAGTTTGATCCTTGCTCGCAGTTCGTTGAAATAACATGTATCACAAAATAGTATTACATTATTTTTTTAACTGTCTGTTCTAGTCACAATCATAAATCGAAACTTCATACTTACTGTTTTACCTTCGAAGACATGATCGATAATTGAATAAAGAGGCACGCGAAATTGTGCCGTTATACAGCAAAAGGAGCAAAAGTGGTAATCCACTCGTTTGCGCAGCAAACTAGTTGCTCTATATGTAAATTGCTTGTTCTATATGGAAATACCCGCCTTTCTGCGTAAATGTCGCGATGTTACAACGTGCTTGCAATACCCGCCGAAATCGCGAAGGGTTCGTTTGAGTGTTGCCACGCGCGAGTGACAGATCGCGATTCGCGAATTGCGATTATTTAGGCGACGACCGAAGGATCGTGTCAAGCGCGCCGCAATTGTTCCACAGAAAATTCGGTGTGGCGAGACACACACGGGGATTGATGGATATTAATTGTCTTCCATATCGATACGAGACGCCTGCCCCTCCCTTCCCGCGAGCACTTTTATTCGTCCCTCAACCAGTTTAACTGCGCGGCCTCGTCGACAAAGTGATGTCGTGTGTTGTTCCACAACAATAATAGGAGTAATTAACGCGGATCGTGAAAATCCGATGTGTGCTCGAGCTAAAAGAGTGACAAGACTTCAAAAGCGGTCGTGGGTTTAGAGAGAGGGATGCGGACGCGGCGTTAATCGGATGCGGAGGGTGGGAAACGCGCGTTATTTCGAGAGGTCGTCGATCTATTTCCATTATTCTTCGTCCGGCAACGAAATCGAGTGCACCGGGTATATCGGAGAGACGTGATTTACGACGAGCATTGTTTGCGGACGTTTATCTGATTCCATAAGTCGTTCTTACGTGAAACGAGTTTCTTGATTGGAGTTTACCTTCGTACGGCCAAGGAAGGTATATCCCATCTCGTGGATATATTGAGCTGAGTTTAGAACCGCGTTAAAAACTCGTCTCGGGCAGCGTGGTAACAAAATTGTTATTAAAAATATCGAGAGAGGGTTAAATACGTAATGTAAATGCCCTCGAAATACAATTTTAGGTAAAATGCTAAACACATAACTTTTCGATCATGCACACACATCATGCATATAAATGTATTTTGAATGCTTGGTGAATATGTTTGTTACATGAAAAAATTCGAATAAAGTTAATAATTGAAGTGACTAAATTAAAAATAATTTTTTCGAGTTTTTATCGGTTTATTGATTTTTTTATTATACATATATTGATATATATATATATATGTATATATATATATACGGCAAATAAAATGCCAGCGAGTGATACAAGTTTAAGGTAATTGATCCTCTACGAAACTTTTACACCAGGTCATGCTGAGGAATTAAATCAACGAAGAAGCAACATTTAATATGTGTCAATCAGAATCAACGCGATCTCGTTTCACATCCCGACTACTTCGTAAATGCATATAATCAGGCCGCTTAAGAAGGCAGGTCTGACGAAGAATCTAGCTTAAGCCGGCGTAGCTTACACGAGTACGAGGCTGGCAATAAAATTCTAAATGAGATCATCTATGACGGAGCGTCGTATTTAAACCTTCGGAAGCTCTCGGCGTCGCGTATAACCGTTCCTCTGGCAGATGGAAAGCGAGTTCTAATCCGATCAGACTTTCTTTCTAGCCGTCGACGAATTGAATGCAATCACCGAGAACTAGCTTCCTCCTCCTCCTCCTCCTCCTCGGCGTTATAAGAGCATTTCACCTGCGCAAATACGTGCAAGTTCCACCGACAACTTTGCCAACTTGGCAGCAAACTTATGCGCGGCGTTCGATCTCCGGTGCCGAAGGAGATGTGTAAAGATAGGCGGTAAACGGAAGCTAGGGTGGAGTTGAGAAAACGAGCTGGATAGGGCGTTATCGAGGATGCTCCGGGAGGGTGGAAATGAAGGAGAAGGTGGGCGACAAATGACGGTGCTTTCGTCTCGCGTAAATAATAACCATATCTTTGGATAGAAGAAGGCGGTATAGACTACGACGACGGCAGGTCGGGGGAATCAAATCCCCCGTGAATAAACCGACGGCGCGGACGTACGTAATCCCGTCACCGCCGCATTAACGATATGAAAGGAATATTGACTTACTGTTTCTAGAGTACGCGAACCACGTAATGGAGATTTACCGGTGAAGGATCTGGTTGACGATAACGACGTCGACGACGTCGACGACGACGACGATGAAAACGATGTCGACATCGCTATCGTTCTCGTTCTTTAATATCACGGGTGATATATATTATGCTTGTGTAAGAAGAGACATCGAGAGTTTGCCGAGGAGAAACTTCTCTAATCGAGTCTACCCTTTTGTCTTTGGTCCAACGCGCAGACTCGGTTTCATTCAGGGATACTACAGTTAGCGGGGAAAAAAGTAGCAGAAGACAAATCTTCTATACTTTTTTATTATTCACGCTAGGCGTAAATATTAAAAGCAGAGACGAACGCGAGCTGTTCGTTATTAATAGGTACCAATTCTCGTTTCACGTGAACAATTTCCACGAGATAAAAATGTTTGGTGAAAAAACGCGAATCGCAGGTAATGACAAGGATGCTGCGGAAATTTAAATTACCACGCTCTGATGTGCGAAACATGTCGTAAATTTACATAAGATAGTCTCACACTAG
This sequence comes from Leptothorax acervorum, assembly GCA_035220615.1. Taxonomy (NCBI): domain Eukaryota; kingdom Metazoa; phylum Arthropoda; class Insecta; order Hymenoptera; family Formicidae; genus Leptothorax; species Leptothorax acervorum. The sequence continues at coordinate 817,408 of JASTWQ010000019.1, forward strand.
AGTTCTCTTAAAACGGCTTCCTTACGTTTTAGGCCGACAAGATGTATTGCCGTGTGTGGGATAAAAAATTAAGTAAAAAAGGAATAATATGTGTTTAATATGCTTAATGCATAAATATATAACATTTAAGAAAAATTAAATGTGCAGTTCAGGAAAAAAACTAAAAGTTCTTGAAATATGACGATAACGTTTGTAGATAATACAAAAATAATTATTTCATGAGAGTAAAATAGCAATATTAAAACAATTAAGGTAACAATTACGATAAAATGTCATTGCGATGTTTTTAAAACAAAAATAATATTTAGTTTACGTTAATAACAAATAAATAAATGTTATTAATTGCTAATTATATCCAAATACTATAAATTTAAAGAATAAATTTCAATTCACGATTTTTTAAGCTTGTAGATATAAAGTGTATTCAAATCGTTAATAATAATTTATTATTTTCCCAGTTGTTTTACTCTCGAAGTCAATAATGCGCACCCGAAGGTATTATATAATCCATGGAAGTTGAGCAGACTGTAACTAATCCGTGAATGTTTATCAGTTAGTTGGCGATTGCTGTTTAAGCAGGTGTCTGTATTCAGACGTGTTCCTAGGACCTAGGCGATGCTACTGAAACATATAGGAGATTGCTCCATGTGGTTTCGATCTTGGTAGCTGCATCCACCTTTGCGTTGTTCGCGGCTTAAAGTATACATATACACGTCAGCCACTTCGGCCATCGACCGGCAATCGCACGCTTTCAAAGTATTTGTACCACATGCTGGAGAGTGTACATCAGCATTTGGCACCAATTCGACACTTCGTGGACATTGAAACGCGCCAGAAACCGCCGAGAGCTAGAAATTGAACTTTTTCACATTCTTGCGCTTTGAAATAAAAATTCTATTACATCACCACCAAAATTCAGTGTACGTAACATTGTCGAATAATAATGCGTCCGAATAATGTGATTATTCGGTAATTTGAGATGAGACTATAATGAGAAATTGAAAATCTCTCAATCATCGAATGGCCTGTTGCATATTCATCTTTTTTTTAATGCTTTAAGTCATAAGTTAGCGTCTGGATGTAGGTACAATCTTATTGCACCGACGTATCATAAATGGTTGTAAATCTTGTCTCAGTAATTTCAATAATTAATATTATCATATTAATGTGCAGTGCGACACATAAATGCAAATATTGCAGCGCTTTTTTGAATAAAGTATATATCAAATATTTTGAAACATACACGAGAGGGAAAAAAGCGAAAACATTGTATAAAGTATTAAAGAATATCAAGTTTCAAACGTGATGTTGGATTACGATATAAAAAATTTAATTATCTTTTAAATTATAAAGTATCATATATATATAACTTTGTTTATAAAAATATATTTTAAATATACATATTATTGAAGAAAGCACAATATAATAACAACTGAATACAATTCCCGTCAGAAAAATATTCGCATATTTCATCAAAATAATATATAATAACATTTAAAAATTATTCAGATAAATACGAGCCTCAAAGGTAGGAAATTTAATGTAAATATACCGGGTTTGCGCAAACTCCTTTCCTACCAAGAAAATAAACTGCTAACGGTTACATTTAGCCTGTTGAACAAGCAGCAATGGCATTTAAGAAACGAGTTTCGATGCAAATCCGCAGAATGCCTGGAACAGTGGTATTTGCCTCAAAGCATACGCCCGTATCTGTCGCCGTATTTGGCATGAACTTCATATTCCTGAAGGGTGGGATATAGGGGAAGCATCACACAGACTGGATCTGTTCCTTCGTTCCCACGACGGAAACTTCATTATCTCGAGTTGTCACGACGCACCCGTCAACATAGCGACTACCCGACCATAATTACATTCTAAATATTCCGCATACGAAAAGTTTTCAACTTTGTTCGCCGCGTAGTGAGAATCGCGATGAGAGAGGCTTGTTAAATGCTTCTTATCCGCGCTGGCGCATTATGCAATCCAAATGCCGTGAATATATCGACGTGACCTCTCTCGCGCGCATCGTCGCTGCATCCTATTATGCCAACTTGTAATCGTAGCTATAGTTTCGGATACCTTTGCACAGCCCGATTATCCGCGCGGAAATTTTGCGCGCCGGCAACTACATTTAATTTCAGTGCGTCTACAAGACGATTATGATCATCCCACGAGAGCCGGCACGTGCTCCACATTCCTGAAGGATATAACGCGCGAGGTTTGTCACGAACTGGTACTTGTCTCTCTGTGTGCAACCACGAGATAAACCTGATTACGCCATGACAGAGCGGCAGAGTGGACCGGGGTACCTACTGTTGGCCCATAGACACGTGGACGCATTCTCTCGTTTGTGGCTAGGTTACATACGTCGACAACGCGAGCTCGTTTACACCATACTAATGAAGGAGGATACAACCGTTTCTGGAGTAAGTCGCTAACGACTTATCCCGTGACGATTGCACTCATTCGTATGCGACGACTGTACCATCTAACTCTGCGGGATGATTCGACATATCGTAATTGGTAGTTTCTGCCTTTCCTCAAATCCATTTTCCATTAATGAGAATTGCTACTGTCCGTATAAATGCATTTGTTTACCTATTCTCCGGCTGCGGAGGATACTGCTATACTGTGCAGAAAAGAGACTTCTAACTTTTACTAATTTACAAATGCAGAATATTCTTCGTAAATATACATTAATTTTTGAAATATCAACAACCGCATTTGTACAATTTATCTCGAACGTCACTTACAGTGATTCTTACAGTAAACACGCGTGCGAATGTAAATGTGTACAGACGTAATGCGTCAGGAATTTCGGTTAATTATGAACTCATCTTAATTAACTCGTCCCGAGATGAGAAACTGGACCGCATACCAATGTCTCATAAGCATGTGGCAGATATTCGTCTGTTCATAAGCGGGATGTGCGTAAGACAACGAAGTACTGTTTTCTCGGTACTAATAGATTTGGAAGTGTATCTTGCAAGTAATTAACTGCCGGGTTTATCTTACTATACGAACCTCCTAAGGTTAATATATAAGACCGCTTACTATCAATATTTGAATTATGTAGGTATATAATATACGGTGAACTACTTGGAGGATTGTGGTGAATCTAATGCATTGAAATATCCTATAAAAATTATAAATCCAAACATATAATTAAATAAAGTTAACATTAAACATTCAAATTATTGCAGAGTAATTAATTGTTACACAATCAGTTATCATGATTGCTATTAATTACCGTTAGTGTGTCATCTAGAATAATACAATGTACTTGAGAGTATATGTATGATAATACAAGTTGAAACATGTCGGTGTAAAGCATAGTTCGCTGAAGCATGTTACAGAGTGCCTTTATGCAAAGTACTTTATAGAATATGTGTCAGATTAAATCATAACAAGACGATAAATGAAAGCTAACAGTAAAACAGAGAGATCGGAAAAAATACTGATTATGAGATGTGCTCCGTTGTTAATTTTTACTGTACTTTGTAAATGCTCCTTACAAAATGCAATACTTTGTAATATTTCTGAGATTTCTTCACTAGATCACTCTAAAGTATTCTAGTGCATTTTTTGATTCTCGTATTTTAATTCTATAACTTAAATTTTCTTATAATTAATTTTTTTAATTTTTACTTTGACATATTTTTAGAGATTCTATAATTGTATGTCTTTCGATATTATTTAATTTATAACGAAATTGTTTTTCCGTCCAGCCTTTATCTTTAAATAAATATATACATGTTAACTTCCAATTTTTTAAACACGCGATATATATCAAATGTATTTTAAAACCTTTATTTGTGCACAGAAATCAGTAAATCTGTCGAAAATTTCTTTAAAAATTACAAGATATAGCTCGACGAATCTTCTGAGCGCAATAATGAACAAGTTGAGGTATTTTTCTAATTTTTAAATAGGTTTCTACGTGATAAATGCGCGGTCGTTTGTATCGGATTAATAGATCTGGTCATTCGTTCCGCAAGTAGTAAACGACTCGTAACGACTGCGGTAGTTTCCTTCGTATACATTCCCGAGCGTACAGAACAAATTCGCTTATCGCTGGTACTAATACGGAACAATTTCTTTCTACTCTTCCTTACGAATTGCGCGTATTCTGTTTATTCAAGATATATTGTATGCTTCGTAAATATAGAAAATGTATCAAGCTGAGATAAACACAGTAATCATGTCATTTGTATTACGATGGTTTGTTATAACCATGAATTGTAAACAAGCTACTAAGTGACCTAAATTATTTTATGTTTTTTGTTTTGCATTTGTGATAAAGTAATCCGCTCTCCAATTACACAATTTACACAATCAGTTACATTAATGTGGATATTATATTCTCTCTGACAATTAATATTTACGATTTCATAGTGTAAACTGTGATTTATTTTTATATCGGAACAAAGAGAATTATTTTGCAATATCGTATTGCGAAACATAAGAAAATATTGTGACAGGACTATGATAAAAATTGCGTCCACGGAATACATAGTAAAAACAAAATGCAAAATTGTAAATTCGTACACAGTTGTCTATAAATCATATCATCGAAACAGAAACGCATACGTCTCATCTAACAGTTTGCGGATTTATTCAATCTTTTTTTTAATTCTCGAAATGGACAGATATCGAAGGCGTATATATGCATATAATATCTTCTTTGTACATCGAATTGATTTATATAGGTATAGCCGACATTTCGTAAGATTTATTTCATGAAGATTTTAGTCATTTTGTGAAAAGCTAACGAATACGAGTAAAATTTTCATTAAATGCCTAATTTTGCTAAAGATCTTCATAAAACATATTTTATGATAGTCACATAATACAAACTCTAATATACAGATACGAAGAGAAATATATATAGTGGAGTTTACATCAAATGTTACAAGTTGTTTTTTTTTTAATTTAGAGAAGGCAACAAAATTCTGAAGTTTTAAAATTTATTGGACCTTTACGGAAAAATACTATTAATTACTGAATTTTCTAGAGGGCAAAATATAAAACCGTATTTCTTTTTAAAAAATTAATTTTTTCTGATTATACTGCATGTAAAATTATTAAAAATAAAAATTGTAAGATATTTCATATCTTATTCTGTTACATTCTGACATAAGGTATAAAATATTTCACATACATTCTCGCTCTCTTTTACTTTAATATTTTTAAACATAAAACGAAAGGAACAATCGATTCGCGCACGTGATTTATTAAAAAAATAGTTATACATTAAATATGAAAACAAAGATATGGGAAATCAATTTTATGTTTTTATTATACAAAAGCTGATAAAAACTTTTTCCTTTTAATTAGAATTGAATTGAGTTATAATATTTTTTGATAGGATATTTCTTGAGGTGTTATTCAGTATTCCAGATTCGCAAAAAAATTTTGATAAAGTTGGATTATATCGATAAAATCATGAAAAATCACATTATCGCATATTCGTCTTTAATACTTTGAGGCTAAAATGATGAAACGTTAATGGTAATTACACTAGATCGCTATCAACGAGAAATATCGAAAATTGTTTTCGCGATTGTAAAAAAATGTAATAAAATTCCATGTTTTTAATAAAATTTTACCTACGTTAAAATTAAGTATTAATCTATAAAAATGTGAAGATCGAAAAATTAAAAAACTCTTTGCGGAAGAAACATTGCTTATGTCTGATTGAGAATTTACATAATAATACTTAATGTTTCAATAATACAGCTAGAAGTTAAGAAGTCGAAATCAGCAGTACTTTATCAGTACACTATTGTTAATAATGTCAAATTATATTCAATTTCAGTTATTTTTAATCACTCCTATAAGTCGCCACTGCTACTCAATATGTTGTTAATTTAATTAAAACAATGTTAATTTAACTAAACCAATGGAGTTAAAATAATACTGTTTTGTGTTAAAATAATAAATTCCGACACACATGATAGTTAAAATAACAAAATGTTATTTAACACATTATTTAACTTAAAAGGTATTGGTTTAAATTGCATCCTTTAATATTTAATATTGTAGAGAATTGATTACTCTTGCTGCAATATTTTCAGTATTAAAACTTATGCATTTAAATTAATTACGTTAAATGGTGTATGCATGTACAATCAAATTTGTTACATTTGGAAGTTAAATCGGGAAAAATAAATAGGCAACGCTATTTCTCCCTATAACGCCAAGCATAAACATTTACGTAATTATCACCGCGGTTTCTTTCGCGTCGAATCAGCAATACAATTACAAACGTGGCACGATGAGGTGGTGGTAGCGGCGGCGGTGGCGGCGGCGGGGTGGTGTCTATCGCAAGGGGAAAATCGGAAAATTTCACGGCGCGCAGCGGTACGGAGGTAACCCTGATTAACCCGAGGTAGCAGAAATTCCGGGGCTCGTGTGAGTGTTCGGCTTATGGGCGCCGATCTCTCCAACTCGTGACTTGGGTTGTATGGTGCTCAACGAGTGCCCCGTTTACACGAACTAATGGATTTCGTTGGCTATACACGCGAGTGGGTAACGACGCGTCGTGTAACGATCCCGTCGATTTCTTTCGTACAACGGCAAATGATCGACCTAGATCGAAATAAAGGAGCAGCTAACGAGGGAGCGCTTTTTCCGAACGTTTCCTCTCTCGTCTCGTGCATGTTACTTTATACACCACCTGGAACGTGACGGGTATCCCTAACAATGTTCCTTTTTTTTTTCTTTGTCTCGGTTCGCGTCGATATTCGCTGGTAAACCGCTATCTTCCTGTTTCTAGGCGGCGGAAGCAACAGATCTTTTTAAGCGAGCGAATTTTCTTGAAGTGGAGGGTGCAATAAGTCGTGGTTGGCTTCGATAAACTGGGTTGTTTTTCGCGTGTCTCGATTCCATTTCGTTACCTTCCAATAAAGCGCCGCGAACAAGCAAGATTCACGATTTGTACTAGTTTTATAATCGCGCCGAAAGTACTTTAAGACATTTCATTGCGCCCCATGATCCGCTTGGTAAAGTGCAATTGAAATAATTCCGCGCTAGAATGTCTCGTATTTTCGTAATAACCGTGTTAATAGTTAATTGACTTTTGTCTCGAGCGAGAGATAACAGTAGTGTAGCTTATTGTTAGTACTTTTAGCATTTCTGTCGGAATACTTTCCATTTATTTCATAACAAAATAGAAAAACAAAAATAAAAATATGAAAATAAGTTGTTATTTATTTATAACGTGCCAATTTAAAAGGTAAAAACTTAAAAAAAATTATATAATAAATTGTAAGCACCTATTAAATTTTTGCTAAAGAGAGATTGGCTTTAGATTCGTAAAAAAATTTATCATTAAAATTTTACCTATTTACGATACAGTGCGATAGCTTTTATGTTTAACACAAATATTGACAAGAAGACGGAAGATGATCACAGAATATTCAATTTTTGTCGCAGGTGCACATTGGGAGTTTTCGTAGCTAGCAAAGTTCGACGTACATATTTTATTTTCTGCGCCTTACATCCTTTTAAGTCTTCGATATTCCTGATAGGTTTTATCGCTTTGAGAATTTTCATGAGATGTTGCTATACGACGTGAAACATGAAGCAGCGCAAAGTGATCAGCGCAAAATGTCACTTTTACGACCGACCGCACCATATTAATACACAGCTACATCATGAAGCTGAAGTGTTATTCTTGCGTTCGATGCTTAAGTGTCCCATTGACTTCTGAGAGTTTCTTCTAAGATAGCAACAAGCTTCAGAAATTTGATCTTTGCTCAATGTATACCTATATGGTAAATGAAAGATAATATCTATGTATTATATAATTTCGTAAATTAAATTAACTACAAATTCGTCTAGTCCGCGCGCTATTAATGAATCACGTCTTTTGTAAGTAATATTTAAAACTCTCAAAAGGTTTTACGTATTAACCAGAAAAACACATAATGCGGAATTCTCTATCATTAGAAAGTGTATAATGCAAGATATATATATATAATTTGTATTAATATGATTATCAGATCGGAGAAACAAAAGAAAAAAAATAAATCATTAAATAAAGTTATAGCAAATATCAATACTTTCTACTTTTGCTTGCATTAACTGAATTATCAATTTATTTGTACATAATACATAATATTCTGAAAAATTACATTTAGCACGAGATTGGCAATTGTAATAATACTGACTTATGACCATAACATATTTGTTAACAATTATTTTAACAACGCAAATAATATTATCATAATATGAAAACTTGTTTAATTTCCAATAACAAACATTTAGTAGTTAGTAGTTACATAAAAAATTGTTGATTAGATAGAGATATTCTAATAATATAGATTAATTAATAGATTATTAATAAATTTATTAAATGGTTAATAAATATTTAATGAAGTAATATTTAATAAAGTCGAGATAATTAACAAATTAATACAGATTCTAATTATACAGCGTAGATAGAAGAAAGTGCGACGATTTTGAAACATCGCAGAATTTTCTGGAGCAAAACTGACTCCATTTTGCCTTTTCGATGCGAGCTGTTCCAGTTACGACCTCACATAAGGCGCGAGTTATTAAAAAAAAAAAAAAAAAAAAGAAAAACACAAAGCTGAGGTATCATCGGTTGCTCGAATATAATGTCCATTGTCCATTTAATCACGAGCAGCGATCGTTGCGAACAACTGTCCGCGTGTAGGTCGTGCATGTATCGTGGCCAGCGAGTATCATCGCGACGTTATACAATCCGCGCGCGGCGGGGTCGGTGCGGTACGAACGATCCCGCGGCGTTTTCAATTGCATTTGCAGCAGGCGTGACGGGCCGTACGTACGGCAAAGTTGGCGGACTAAACGTGCGCCCCGAGCCGCGCGCGGCACGAACTGGGGCAAACCTGGGGCGAGCAGCCGTGAACGGGGGTATAAACGTCGACGGTGGGTTCGTAGGCGGAGTCCGCGGTATCGCCATGTGTGACGTTTTGCAAAATTCGCTCGATTCCATGCGAACGCAGCGAACGAGGCAGTAGCGTTCTCTCGGTGCCGCTGAGCTATCCGCCGGCGATTTATGCTGCACGAGCGCGCGCCGAAAGCTATCTGCGATCGGTTAACCGCCTGTCTTTCTCTTTCCGTATGCACATAGACCGCCACTGATTGCCGTATCGTACGTACGTACGTATGTGAAATCACCGGCATTTAATGCGCGGCCCAGAGTGTATTTGCGCGCTCGATTACGCGAGTTGATTCGAGCGCCGATAACAAATGTTAGCAAAATTTTAATCAATTAACTTACGCAGGCTCGCTACCTCACGCTCACGATTGCAATAATCCGTACCGTACTTTCGCACGACCAAAGAAGTTATGGCGCATTAGTATCTCGTTGCACAATAGTGAATGAAAAAAAAGTTGCATACTTTGATGAAATATTCGATGTAAGACAATAAATGTATATATATCTTTTTATTTATTAAACAACTATTTAGATTAGATAATAATTATGTTTTGGAATTTTTTAGATGATAAAGAAATTGAAAGCAAGTCGTACAATGGCATCATTAAATTTATTTTAAAAATATAAGAATATTACATTTGTTCTATATCTATTTATTTTATGTGCATTTGCTATTACTTGCTGCATTATGTTTAAGATAACTGCTTATTAATTTACATTATAAACTTTCAGGTGTTTTACCTTTCGTGTTTCGTATTGCTTTTCGTATGCGATCAATGTATGTGCGTTATCGGAGCTTAAGCGTAATTGAGTTTCATGGGGAGTTCTAGGGTCAATATTGCTACATCGATACATCTCATTTCGCTAACATACTCGAGTTGTGTTGAGCGAAGGTCGTATTGGACGGTTCCATTCATCGCTTTCGATCAATCGTAGAATATTGTAGTAATGCATACACATAATATACATTACATATCATGCGTAAAATAATGTACCTAGTACCTACACATATACCCATGCGCGCGCGCGCATACACACACACATCCACACATGCACATATACATATGTACATGCTAAATGTATGAGCATAATACATAAACGAAGCAGCAAACTAATTGATTGTCGATCGTTCTATTTTTCATAAAACACATAAATGAAAACCAATATTGGAATCGAGTCAGTCTCACAAACAAGAAGTTGTAATTGTGTTTCCTTTGTCTAAAGATTCCTGTCGTTGATATTACGATACTTTTCTATATAATAACATAACATTCTTAAGTAGGAACCTCCCCCATCAGAAATATTCAGATCGGATATAAGTCGCATTATCTATATCGAGATCTATATGGTATATGACAATGAGGTCTCAGGAGTAACATTAGCGTAACAAAGTACGTTATACAGCTGCCATTAACAATTGTACTTTTATATTAATTATAATTTTTTTTGTTAGTTATTTATTTTACGAATTTTTTAATTTAAATAGGTCGTTTAAATGTTTTAGTTTAAACAGTCTGACAATTAAATAGAAATTTAATTGCCAGACTGTGTAAATTGATACATACTCCATACGCGATTTTATGTTCAACTCATTAACTTCAAAATTAAGAGTGCTGTATAATATACGTATATCTATCACAATTTCAGCACACAAGTGCACAAAGTGCTGTTTATTTTATTTCGCAGCAGCAATTTAAGATATTTTGCTGATTTCTGATTTGTTAATTTTATTGCGATGCATATCATTCACGCCTTCTCTCGCTTCGTAATATGTCAACTTTCCCAACTAGTTAAATCGTAAATTATTACAATCCGCGATAAATACCCCGGTCGCTAACTAGTTGGCATCTGGGATTAAATCGAATCTTGTCGCTTGCGATATCACTGTTCGAGCGTTCGTGAAACTTATCCGGCGTAATAAACGTGCACCCTGCTCACATATCCGAGCGCTGGAGCGAATTGCAGCACCCAAATGTTGTAGATACATTCGCATGTGCTTTCACGAGAATTAACGGGGGCCAATAAAGCGACCGCCAGAAGTTTCACATTTCGCAATGCCGGAAGTGAGCGACGTGAAACGCCCGCGCGTATGCAAATCGCGAGGGTTCATCGTCTCAGACTCGTCCGCTAAGATGGCATCTCGCAATTGATCAGGGAAGATCGTTACAGCCGCACGTACAGTAGTAAACGCGTTCCGATGTGCAGCATCAACGACCCTCCCCGCGAAGCGGCGTATACCTATATTGCACCCTTTACCCGCATTCGCATCCCAAATACTGTCTGCTTGAATTCCACGAGGTGTTCAAAGCTCGTCAGTTCTCTTCTATCATTCGTTCAACTTCCTTGCAGTATCATCTTGAGTGTCTCGCAAAGCGTTGCTTATATGACTCATTCTCACTAGAGTCGACCACACTCGACCCGTCTCTCATTTTCCTGAATTGCTTTCAACGACCTCGCGATAGTGTAATTCATCATTATCGTTCTTCTTAATGCGATATTGTTTTTCTTTTACAATCGAAATGCGTCGGAGATCCCGAAATATTCTGTTCCACAAAAACTTCTTGCTTACAACTGTTCGAATACAAAATTACTTGATCATTTTTCGTTCAATACTATAAGTTCTTGAACGTTTTAAAGCATTCATATCGTTACCATATCATTGTTAAATAATATATTATAATAACTGTTCGCGTTTTTATTTGTTTATATTTCAAGATTTAAATTGTATCAATATTATACTGTTAGATGGCAATTACAGAAAATTTAATATAGTTTTATGACGAAATTTAAGTCATCAAAGAATACAATAAATGAGTTTGTTATAACAAAGTTGTGAAGTCTAAATAATATTAGAATTTGCTGCGGTTGATAGATTTTTTATACGTGCTCTTGTTTAATATCTACTAAAGAGACAAAAGATTATCTCATTAATGTTGCTTAAAGATTTTTTTATCGTAGGTAATGTCAAACGATTGAATCAAAGATTCACTGTGTCAAAGATAGAGTAATATTAAGTGTCGGTTTAATCGTTGGCTTTTCCATTTCCAATCTGCCTTGAGTAATTCAAGTCGAATTGGAAGCTCTGAAAATAGAAGCATGCTTTGTAACTCTTCCCGCCTGTGCAACAGCGCGGCACAGAATGTATTGGTGTTAGGTAGAAGCCACCTGAGCAATAAAAAGTACGATCGGACGCATCGGCGCAACACTCAAAACACTTCCGTTTCTCTCGACGTAGTGAATATTTTCTCTCTTATTCGATACCGTTGGTGATGTATTCTCGCCAACTGGCGGGAACCGCCGCATCGCCGCTCCATTCCAACGTTCGATAAAATGTTCATAGGCAAGTGGAGATTTAACTTTAGTAAAGAATAAAGAAACTGTGCGCGGACCATAAATCCCATCTAGATTTCAATTTCCGACATCCACTCGAATCGAACGAATAATTTTAGACGTTCCAGAGATAGCTTCTTGATATTAAAATTAAAACGTATTAAATTGATATCTTACTTAGATGAGATTTAGAAATCCGTTATTAATGAAAGCGTTATTAATTAGAACTCAGATTTTTTTCAGTTTGAGCCTGCTTTACCACAAATTTATGTTATTTAGATCGAAGTACCGAAGATATACAAGTGTGTGGTATTTTATTAAAGTTTTCATTATAGGAAAAATTTTATGTTAGATTACATTTAGCACGCGAGCGATAACGTGAACAAGGATAGTGTGCACGCCAATGAAAAGGGTTGAAAAAAAGTCAATAGATAGTCAAGATATATAACACGTGTTGATATCTCGACATAACATGCACAAGGTGGATTAACTTCTATTTAAATTGCAAATGTAATTGCGCTATCATGAATATTTTATATTCTTAACTTGGGAAATGATCATTCTTGCAAAGTGGATACATATTAAAGAACATAATGAGAACATTGTAATAATGTAGTAAAGATGAAAGTGTTCAAGTCGGAACGATTCCCTTTGGCGCAAGTACGAACTGAATAAATCAACGTAAACTCTCATTGACGTCTTTCATCGTGCAGAATCGCCTTAAAATTTCACGAAATGCAGAGAAGCGCAGGATAACAATTAATCTAAAGCGAAAGTAAGTAACTCAGCAGGGATCACACAAATCATCTCATTGCTTAAATCGCGCAAGAATTTGGGAAAAGGACATTTATGGTCGAAAGTGAGAGTTGAGGAAACGTTAACGCCACTTGCCTATCTAGGGTCCTTCAGCGCGCCGCTTGTAGAAAGGCGGCGCGGCGAGTAGAAAGACGATGAGAGATACAGAGAAACAAGATAGCGGCGGGATAGCACTGAACCCTGAAGTAGTCCTATCGCGGAAGAGGCATCTAGAGATAGAAGATGCCGGCGGGCGTACACCCTCTCCGGAAAGTGCCACCTAAAACTTCGAATCTCACATCTCGCGCTTGCAAAGCCTCGCCCTTAAATTCTTCGTCTCGTCCGTGCGCGTTTGCACGTTTCCCCGTTCTCTTTCTCGTTTCCATCCTTTTAACGGCGGTCTTCAAAGTTACATTTACCCGCGAATTCATACTGCGCTGCTGATGCGTTCGTCAGAAGTTTGCGGTCATAAAGTAGCACGCTCCGAGACGGATATTTGCAAAATACAGGGAATTTTATGCAACAGTAATTGGGCAGCATTCGCGAAAGTTGCCATATATACCAAAGTCACGTTTGACCAAGAATGCGAGATGTTTCCCTATATGAACATAATATGAACATTGAACATATATCATTGTAGTTATTTATAAAAAAACATACTTTTGAATTGCCATAAGAAATTTATGCGATTGTAATTGCCATTTTATTAAAAAAAGAAAATAACTTATATTTTTACCAGGGAAGAATCTTCGTGGCGATAGTTTTTCGATTTTTCTGACTTTTTACAATAATAGCCCATTGTGCTTTTTATCAAATTACTTCTTTAAATGTATCCCAATTCGAATTTGTAATCTCGTTGATATTTCGGTATAGATAGTATAGATACCAATCAAGTTCGTCGAGAAAAGGGGAGTCGCACACTCACGCACAGTACGAGAGAGTACGAGATTGCGAGATAAAAAAAGATTGCCGACTTTTCGTTGGCCGTATTCCAGGATTTCTCGCGGCCGCGTTTCTGCCTCGCGATCTACGCGAACTTTACCGCGCTCTTCCACGCTATGGATTGTTCCTGAGCGGATCGTTTGTTTCCCCGTTTATGGAACCTGCTTACCCTGTCGGGTTTCGCTTTACTGCCTCATGCCGGGCCATTAGCCACCGTTTGGAGAACGCGGGATTCTTGCGGTAGCTGAATGAATCTGCGACGCTGTCTAATATTTCGTAATAATTATTCTGGAAGTAGGACGATGTCCGATACGACGTGTCTACTTCGAAATTATTACATCTCGTTTCAATAAGCAGCGAGAATTGGTTCTGTGGAATTGGGACATGTATTTCTCAGGATATAATATCTAAATGTCATTTGAGGACTGCCATGAAGAATATACCAAAATTAAATTCTACATCGAGTGAAATCAACTATAATATAAGTGATTAATTATAATTTGTCGTTTTGGTGAGCACTTTATGATTACTTATTAATTCTCAAATTGTTCTACAAATGTATGTACATCAGAAAGTTATTTTATCTTTTTAGCAAAGAGAGAGAGAATGAAAAAGGAGAAATAAAGATTTATATTATAAAATATAAATAAAATATACAATTTTTTGCGCGCGCAGTAACGTTTTAATTAATTTTCACGGGAGAATTATGCGCGAGTTTGATGCGAAAATATGCACAACGGGATCACAGGAAATTATATCCTACAGTCGTTGCCACCTCAGAGCCTCGGCGGGCCCTTCCATCATTAAACCCATCAGACGACTCGCACGAACGCTCGCGTGAAACCGGTCGAAAATGCGGCGCGTTGGGGCCGCTAAATGTACTCACGCGCAAACATTACCCTCTATGTATACGCTCGAACACCCGAGTTCTATGTCCTCGTCATAACCGCGTCGAAATTACGCGGTCCTTTTAATGAACGCGGAGATATTACCCCGCATCCCCTTTGCCAGTTTGTCCTTGGCGGCAGCGACGACGGACAGGCTGTTTACAAGCGTTTCTCCTAACAATAAGTCTCACGATATTTCCGCTATGAAGAAGCTAATATATAAATTCCCGGGAATTTATCAGAGCCGCGGGCGCCTGCAAAATTTTTCCTGGCGAGGTGTATGAGCGCGTCTCGACAGAAGTTTTCTTAGGGATTTACAGGAATTAAGAATGACTTGCTTTGACGGTCTTATTATGAAATTTACGCTTGACATTAACCGTAGTTGAGTAACGTGGGCTGTATTGTATGACGACAATTGACGACAATTGAAGCCAACTGACCTTATCTTACAGTTTTTTATATATCAATTTTTCATATATTAAGTTGACAGCATTTTCATTAGTTTTTGTGTTCTATTAATAACAGAAATTTATCTGTTTTTCTAATCGAGTTTTTAATACCTCTTTTATATACCTTTTCATGTACCTATTTTGGAAGAAAATTCAATGCGTTATATGAAAAAAAGAGAGATGTGAAACCCATTCTATATATAAACTAAAAAAATGAGTCCATCAAATTCTACTTGTGGGAAAATAGTATTTTCGATTTATATTCGAATACTTTTCCCTTCTCTGAAAGTTCAAAGGGAAATGTATTCTACCCTTCCGAATGCGTCATGGTACCCATGAGACGCCGCATATCAATGTGTACACGTGCGCTGTCAGACCGGCATATTGGAAATCCTATTTGCGAAAATAACGGTTCTTTTGCTATTGGCAAATTATCTCTTGCGTTTCGGAAGGGTAATTGTTCATCGCGGGCGAAAATCGAATAGCAGAACGATGGAGGAGAATAGAGGTTGGACGGTGTCTAGTTGGAGATAAATAGGAAAAAGAAAGGCGTGCTATGAAACGTGCGCGACGGCTGTGTTACCTCGAGCGATAAACTCTGCCGGAGCGATCCTCAGGGAAATAAAGTTCCAGAATAGTAGCGAAGAGGCGCCTCGGCGACTCCACCTTCGTCGTCGCCGGCCGGTCCTCCTTGGCTTGACCTCCGACAAATCGCGCGAAGAGCGTCAGCCTCGTTGGCTTTCTCTTACACCACAATTATAAGGGACATTCGTGTGAGCGTAAATTCGATGGGACTTGACTCTAGTTAGAATCAAGAAAAAAACGTAGAAATTTTTTTATTCGCACGTGGCGAATCACAGTGGGAAAATGAGATAAATTTGTGGTGATACACGTACTATTATAGGTTCTTAATAGAGAAAATAGAAAAATGTATATTTCACATCTCTCACGATGCCAAAAGGGCACAATTCTAATTTAAGCCTAAAGTATTTGCTATGTTGGGCGAAATAAGAAACTTATACAGAGAAATCTCTGTATCAGACCAAATCTCTACGTTTATAGTTTAAGACAATATTTCATCTTGAACTTAGATTTTATAAAAATGCCGACATAAATTTATTAGAAAATTAATGTTTTATTTATTTATATAAATTTATTCTTTTGCAGTATATTTTCATAATTAACACGATACGAATTAAGAAAGAAAAAGCGATTCTTTCTTAAAAGTATTTGGATGAAAGATTATAGATATTTTGAAATTGTAGTTTTATTTTACGATAAAGAATTCGAAGGAGTTTAAAGGAATAATTACGTAAATTTTAATTAATCTTGGTAAAGTGTATCTCCTCAATAAAGATTTGCCACGATTAAAAGCGATTCTCAGATCTTTGCTTTGCAGATCAAGTGATCTTCCGAGAGTAAAAAAGAAGTTAATATAATGTCTCTCATGTAATTAATTATTTTATGTTCAATGTGTATTCTCTCAATATAATTGCCAAAGGTATTTCTAATTAAATTAAAGTTCTTTTCTGAGTTCCTATTTTGACGTTTTATTGAACTAACAATAAGTTCAAAATTAGAAGCGGTTTATTTTAAGCATGAATAAAATTAATGGAGTTTTATACTTCTGAGTTGGCCCGTTTTCAACTACTTGAATATTAAGATTGTAAAAGCTACTTCACTAAACGCTCGAATGTAAAGGTTCAATAAATTTTCGATATCTTCATAATTGGGGAAGATTACGGCTCCGAAGGGTCAATCTCGATCAATCCAAGGAAGATTTCCGGGCTCATTGGCGTTATTCCTTTATAGCTTCATCTCCGTCGTGTTCGCTGAGGCGAAAAGAATCTCGAGCAATGCTCTGTCTTAGAGGCGGGTGGTTTGACTCCCGTCTCCTCTCCTCGTTTCGATCCTTCGTGATGCAAAATAGAACTCGGATGAAAAGTCACGGGGTCGGAGAAAATGCGATTCGCCAAGGAGATTCGTCGCGCTGATTTCTCAACGCGAGGAATCTGCGGCAACGAGAACGAATCAAGATCTGAATGTGAGAATTGGGCGAACACATTCTTCCAAGTGTCGTAGAAAGGTTGAATAGTTTCGTGGAATTCTAATATAATATTTCAATAAATACTTTGTCTCATCTCGTCATCGAGAGAATAAGGAAAGAGAGGGAAATAAATTTTAATGCTAATTTTATGATAATAATAATTTCATTAAATTATAATTCTCAATAGTAATACATATTAATATATTATCAAATTGTTAGCAATATTGATGATAACTTAAAATGTATGTATTGCATTAATTTAATTTTAAATTGGGAAAATCTATGAATTTACTTGTTATGTCCATATCTTTAAAGTTTAAGCGAGGAGTTAAATGATGATGATCAATGTCGCGTAAACGATATCATTTATACGTATATGCGCAACATTTAGAAGATAGATTAATATTTTTTATTTAGCTGGTATACAAATTATAGTATTTTTGTCGCTACGTCATATAGTCGCGTTGTTCATTATTTTCGTCGCATCCAGGTATACAGTAGTGTGTTCCATAGGCGTTGTCGCCTAATGAATATCTCATACTAAAGCGGACACGGCACGCGACATTAATTATTACACGTCGAATTAATATTCCGCATTTATGGCGCCGTGCGAGAAATCGGTGACTTCCTTTTCCGCGTACAGACGTGCATGCGTAGACACATGCACGTGCACGCGTGCGTGCGCGCGTGCATGCGTGCATTCGTGCATTCGTGCGATGCAGTTAAAACGCGACTCATTACGACTGCGACTGTTCTGGCGACACTAGGCTCGTATATCAAACCGAGGGGGTTACTCATATATAATTCACCAAAAGCGCGCGCAGCTCGCGCGATGTTCCTCGGTTGCTACCCCTTGCGGCATGCAATAAAAACAAGATGACCTGCGGCCGCGTGGGGTCACGGCACCCGGTCACCCCCGTCATTTGCATAAGGCGTCGAGAGGCCGAACGAGAGCTACGCCAAATAAATCCTTGTGATTTATGCGCGCCTGACGATACGTTCCCGAGTGGACAGACGCGTCGCGTCGGAGGGACAGGTTCGCGGTAGGTGGATCTACTCGGGAGAATTTCGATTGCTTATCGGCACATTTTCCCTTATGCTATATCCTTATCAATCACTGTCCTCTACCTTACGTCGTATAGGACATGAGAGCGCATTATCCTTACTTATATATCTTGTGGATCCAATGTTCCCGGGACCTCGCAGCCGGACGGACTTAAAGATTCGAAGGAAAGGAAAAGAAGATAAGAAGCCGAAGAACCGGAAAGCTGGAAAGACCGAAAAGGGATAAGAGCACGAGAGAATTCTTTCGTAATTACGATTTCCGGACGGGAGCTAAAAGCGTCAGTTTTCTCAGAAATATTGAAGACGCAGTTGGGAAAGTTGTAATCGAAGTTCTTGATACCGTTTTTCTTGTCTAATCTAAAATGTCTTGCAGTGAACTTCTTTAAAGTTTGTGTATTTAAATATACATATAATAACCCCCAGAGATTATGTAAATCGCGCTATATAATTAATGTGAAGGGGCATTTCATCTTTTGACGATGGAACTTCAAATATCCGCGCAACATTATTAAATTTTTTAAAAATACGATCATGAATTTTTACTGTCGGCCAGAATTGCTGTTCGCGGGAGGAAGTCACCAATATCCAAAGTAGATACGCCAAAGTAGATATAGGGGGTTGTCCTTGGTGGGCCGTTGAGCGACCCTTGTTTAGATTCGGGGTAGGACTGGATTTAAAGTCAGAGAAGTGTGAAAGAATAGATAGAGAGGAGACGAGGGAATTCATACGTATTATATACCCCACCTGGGAGGAGAGTGTGTCAGACGGAAAGATACGTGCGATAAGGAAGACAAACGACGAACGATAAAACGGCGGATGGCTTCCCGGGAGTTGTCCCGCGCGCGCGGAGTCTGATCATTATTAATGAGCTAAGTGCGTCGTTATAGGCTTATTATCCGGCCGTTCTAATTAAATTGGATTAGTGCAATGAAGCGTACTATGAAATTCTCGGTAAATGGTCCCGCCTCGACCCTCCCGCTGCACCCCGCGTCACTCGCCCGGACGACGACGACATTGTCGTCGACATGCGACATCGGCGAATACGCGCGCGATAACATCCTTTGACGAATTTGATTACGTATATACAACGCGCGATTATTACGTACGGCTCTTCCATTTAGTACGCTCGGCTAATTTCTTCGCGCACGAATCGTCAGATGTTATTACTGAAAGCATTAAACGGCCCCCTGTTAGCGTCATTACGCGAATGAGATATAAGGGATATATTATTAGGCACTCATATTAATGGACGCATGAAGGATTTATAGCCCTGCTTCAACGCTGGGAATTATTCTGAATTATGAAATCTTGTCACCGTCTTTCAATTGTTATCCGCTTCTTCGCTTCTCGCGGAAGCTTCGTTCGCATACCCTTGGAGTTTCCATAACTTTCACGATCGATCGGTTTAAGCCGTCTGTTCAGTCGATTCACTTATTAATTTAACATTGAACGAGAGATTGAAGAGAAAATGAGACAGAACGACGTTCTGTGAAGAGGAGCTCCTCGAAGCGTTAACACGTTCCCTGCCGCGTGAGGTGTATTCGTTCAACTTTTTGTTCAGGCCGTTTGATATTTTCGCTACTATAAATATAACATTATTATAAATATTTCATAAAATAATGTATTGATGCTTAAATATTATATATAGCGCAATTATCGTGTCATGGTAATCGATATCTACACCTTTTTCTTAGTAATAATAAATTTATAATCTTACAATTATTATTATATACAATATATTACAAGCAAAACTATAATATTAATCTCGACAACGTGGAGCGCATGCGACCTGAACGGAAAATTATGGATTCGGCAGGGAACGCGTTAGTGGAAATCCCCGTGGAAATCGCAATCTAAAATATAACGCATATAATATACGTTGCTCTAAATTAATCACCAAACGCAAAAATATTGCACTAATTAAGCCGAGCTTTTGTAAATAGATTAAAGGTATATCTAGCGCAATACGATGTGGCAAGAGAAAGATCATCGATCAAGAAAAGCGAGCGTTGGGATTTAATTAGAACGTCGTTCTCCCCATCGTCGTCGTCGTTTCTCGCTGACGAGTCGGCAAATCGCTGTCTCCACCATCCTGCCAACTCCCATCCATCCTCAATTATTCAGACCGGCTATAATTCACGTTTTAAGCGTCTCAGGAGTAATTGGTGCGAAACTAAAGTAAAGTTTGAATCGTCGTCATCGGCCTCGTACGGCGCGGGTCGTTGTGCGATACCTGTGCAACGAGCGATCGAGGGCGCGAAGTGTCAAAACGTCGAAAGTGCCGCGCAGCATTGCAGGGAAACTAGCGAAATAACGTAATAGAGATATTTTCTTGTTAAGGTCGCGACAATGACCGCGAGAAATTCCGGAGGATTAAATCTTGGGAGGAACGACGTGCGGCGTGGCGCCGCGTTTATCCGTGTAACTTTTGCTTTTAATTAAGCTCCGGAAGTTATCCGGGCGTTTTGCGCGCCGCTATATACTAACGCCGACGCGTATTAACATCCGCGTGCTTTCCGTAATGATGAGGTGCGGCCGACACGAGCAGTTAATTAATATCCGCGATTTCAGGCGGCAGGCTTAATACGCCGCGTTACTCGGCGATTTTCGAAACGCGATTATGCCCCATTGTTTCCGCGGCGCGGCGGGCGAGAGACGCCGGGAAACGAGGTGTTTTCCAATTTTTGTCCGAATCGCGAATTAGCCGCGAATCTAAAATAGGTCGCTATAATGCGATTATCCACGGTAGCAAACGAATGTTAAACGAATACCACCGTCCGTCGAGAGAGCGTTGTGTATTTGGCGTTGAATTCGTACAATGACTATAATAGCCCGACAATGTCATTAAGCGATTCGTTGGTGCATTGGTCGTCAACACCCGCGTGGATCAACGTGACCAATTTATCTCTATTTAGCTACGACAGCAACGTTCCATTTTTACACACAAAACGGTTCATTTGATCCTATACGGCGCGTTCTCTCCATCACCGCGGTACCATTAGTCAATCTAATGAAAGTTATATTAAACAGTGGTATATATTACAAAATGTTCTGCTCACTATCGCTTCTTATGAATGATGGAACAAACACGAAACTATCAATTACTATTAAATATGCACTATTAATAATCATGATAATAATAATACAGGCAACACTCACATAACATTCTTATTAAGCTTTAAATAGTTAATTATTGAACATTTGCTTTTGAATCATTAAACCTGAATATTTAAATATTTATGATTTTGTTTAGAATAATACTTGGACTTTAATGATTATATATATATTTTAATATTTATTGTTTCTATGACTTTTGAATGGTCGTCGATAGATCAACGATGTTAAAAATAATATTATTAAATAATAAATAAATAAGTGCTCGTTATGTGTAAAAAACAAATAAAAAAAGTCAAAGGGTTAAATACGAACAAATAAAATGTTACAGTTGAATATAGCTAGGTAGCTTTATTGTCAAGAGTAGACAAAGACAATGCGAACGTTTCGACTATACTATATATAATTGTACGTCTTCATCTCAGCACAAGTGAATAAATTAAAAAATAAGCTTTATATGTTGACCATATATTATGAAAAAGAGTTATGCGAAAAATTGCATTATATATCTTCTTATTGTGCTTTGATTGACAAAATTTAAAATTATTGCTTCAATTGCAAAAACAATTTCAACATACATATACTTCTTTGCTCTTGTTTTCCTGGCCTCCCCTTCTCGCCATAACACGCCAACATCATCTTAAATTTCAATCTCGGAGCTCATCTTTCGACGTTCTTAACCCATAACTTCTCCATGACATAGTTTTCATACACGTCGCAAACCATGTCTCGATACGAGATCCTACTCCAGCATTATTCGAGATTATACGAGGATACGCAACCTCCCCTCTTTTTAGCAATCTCGTTTCTCGAGCAGGAAACACCCGGGTGTACCACATGACAGGACCCTTGTAGAGCGCGGATATAACGCGTGTTAGTCGTGCTTGTGAGCAAACAACCGTAGGGTTGACTGCAATTAAGACTTCGAACTCGCCAGTCGACGTTAATGGATATCTAATTTGCTCTCGTTCGACTTGCGGTCCAAAGGCGACAAGGGTCGCGTAAGCGAAGACAAAGGGACCCGGGGAAAGGAGCCAGGATACGGGGTAAGGGAAGAGGGAAAAGACGAGGCAGCGGTGTTCATTGTCCTGTCGCGAGAGTCAAGTTTGGTAGAAATGACAGGTCGATATCGCGAACAAAAACGTTAAGACACACGCGGCGACAGGAGATGTGGTATAGACAGAAGGTTTCTTGCCTGCGCTCCGGAGAGTGGCTTGCGCAACTACGTAAAGTATACGTATTATGTAAAGGCGAGGTAGAAACAGCATGTAAGTACCGGTAACGGAAATTGGAAATTCGTAAGTGCATGACGCGGAGATTACGTAACGGGGATAGATAGTTTGATTTCGCGCGCGGTGATAGTGACTGTGTAAACAATTTTCGTCAATATACCGGCCGGAATTATATGTACATATCTACCGCGTGCGACATGCGTTATTTTCATATATTAGATTGTTATCTGTGTGAACGTTTGCCTTCGTAATAATGCTGTCAAAAATACATATTGGAATATAATAGCGGAAATATGATGCATAATAAACGATTCATTTAAACGGTAAATATTTCCTATAACTTCCGGAACGATATAATAATGGAGAATGATAATAATATATTATGCAAATTATGTAATTTATTGTATCTTACGCACGTACAGGTACACAAGTATGTAAATATGTGCAACAATATAATTACGCTAATAAATATATTGGTTACTGAAAGGTTTTGCCAATTATAAATTGCCAGAGGAATTATAAATTAGAGAAGAGGAAAATATAATTAAATTATAAAACAGCTAGAAAGGTGTCCTGAAGAATAAACAGAAGAAAGCGAAGAGTTACAGATTATAAAAAGGGATAATCTTCCTAAGTGAACACTTTGCGGTGTGTTGTATTGACTAACAGTGAGGTCAAGTCGAGAGACAGGAAACATTCAGTTCGCGAACAAAGGCAGAGAGGAAGAGAGAGAGAGAGAGAGAGAGAGAGAAAGAGAGAGAGAGGAAGAGAGAGAAAGAGAGAGAAGGGGGAGGGTCATAGAAGAAGAGGAGATCACTTGTCGACATACCACCGCACGTAATTTCCTGACAGCGTTACCATGCCTAGAAGAGCAAAACGCCGAGGAGAGGGAGAGGAGGGGCGAAAACTAGGGTGGCTCGTAAAATTAACGTAACTACATCGAAACCTCGAGCCTTCAGCTACGCGAGAGCTACGTATCCTACGCTATGATCAATGGCACATGCGAAAGCGTACTCCGTCGCTCGCGTAGGGCTCGAAATTTATAGTGACCTGACTCACGGAGCGTTATATCCGGAAACTCCACAATCGCGACGGATAGTATAATAAATTAAATTAAGAAGGGTGCTTCTCAAAGGACGACGCGGTTAAGTTGAGCAGTCGGAGCGAGCTGCTTTCGTAATGCATACATGTCGCGCCGCTCGTGTCACCGGGTTTTAGACAGATATTCGAGGCTTGAATTCTCTGACAATTCGTAGTTTGTATATAGCGCGAGGGACATTATGTAATAAGGAATGTATCTAGATTTTTTGTCAACAGGATACTTTTCATAGTTTAAGATAATTTAAATGTGATTATGTTATGAATTAAGATAATTTTACAGAAACAAGGGTGAATCAATAATTATCCGCATTCTATTTTTATATTTTATTAGAACAACAGTATAGAGAATGTACAAACATTATTATTCAATATAGTCCCCTTGCTTTTTAATGCACTTGTTCCAGCGTTCCATAAGCTTGCATATACTTTTGGAAAAAAATGTTTTCGGTTTGTCCCCCAGCCATGCATCGCTTCTTGCACATGTTGGTCTGTGGCATTGGGTTTCGAGGTATTGGAGCATCCTGCATACCTATATGTGAGTTTGTAGAGTGATAAAATAAGTGCATTAAAAAGCAAGGGAACTATGTTAAAAAATGATGTAATTGTAGAATTGTACGTTCTCTATTGTTGTTCTAATAAATATATAGAAATAGAATGTGGATAATTATTGACTCACCTTCGTATATATTAGTAGCTTTATATCGTTTAAAATATTTTCTAATACTTTAAAGTTTGATATGCAATACCAAATTTATTGTACTACAACATTGCGGCTTTAGATTTCGATTTTAGTTAGGATGGATTTTACTGCAGAAATAGAAAAGAGCAAAAAGCGTTATTTCCTAAAATAAACATAATTATCGGGCTATAGCCCGTTAACTATGTTTATTTTTTTAATTTAATTCTTTGTGAGCCTCTTGACTTCATGTTATTTCCTAATTCGTGAGAATTGTCCACGTAATTGACACATAATTGGCATCCAATTAGATCACTCAAGCTATTCGAAGAACAAATGACAGCTAAATTGGATTCTATCGTAGCTAAATTGGATTAAAATATTAGCTCCTACATCGGTGTGGAAAGAACAAGCAATAATCGGTTAGAAACTAATAATCGTGTCTCTTATCCCCGCGTTATATACGCGCATATTGGTTTGATAACAGTGAAATCGACTTGGCACCAGGCAAACATTAAGACCTTAACCACGCGAACGATGCTGCGTGATGATCAATGGCACGTCACGCGCCGTGTTAGAGGCTCATCCACTCGCATAGTCGGGATTTATAGCGATTTAAGTGGCCTTGAATTTCAAGAAATAAATTACCCTCTCGCGTTATTTACGTTTTACAAATATATCGTGCGTTTGTGCCAATTAGAAATTACGTCACATTTAAAATGATATATTATGATAATTGTGTACAGATTAAAAAGAAAAAGAGATTGAGAGAACGAAACTTTCGAAAAAACCATGAAAACTATGAAAAATTACTGCGACGATGATGCATCCGCCTAACTAATAACGACAATTGTGGAATCCCGATAATCCGCCATTGATAATCGAAGAGATTAATGTCCATGATTCACAGTGGATTTCACAATAGAAAAACAAATAGCTTGAGTAGGTGTGGAGCCTTAATAACGCGATGCGCAACGCGCATCGATAGAAAGCTTTGTAATTCGCCGATACCCGAGATCTGTAGAGAGTCTATGGTCTGATCGGGTTTGCAGTAACTTGAATTGAACATGATGAAAATTCCTTTCAAGATTTTAATCATGACAAATCGCTCTGCAAAGCCGATAAGGGCATTCAAGACTTTTTAGCGGAGAGTAGACGAGTGGCAAAAATCTATCACTTAACCATCCGATAACCACAATTTCTGAAACAGTCTATACTCTATTACGGGCTCGATATAGAATGCCGAGGCACTAAATACCCCTGAGGCCTAATAGTTTTATGATGAAATCGCTAACGATAAAATTTCTTACGCTATATGGGAGTTAACGACATTAGGAATTCGCGACAATCGCTTCACGTTTAAAGTAGAACTGAAATTGATGGGTTCGGTCTCTCTCTCTCTCTCTCTCTCTCTCTCTCTCTCTCTCTCTCTCTCTCTCTTTCTCTCTCTTTTTATCGATTACAAATTAACATTTAATGAAATTGGTAATATTGCATTGTGCATTATAGCTTATTATTCTTGAATAAGACTATTACTTTTGCATTATAACGATTAATGTACTTTAATAATTAAAATTACATTTAAATTAAAGTAATGCATCACATATATATGTACAGGTGGAGATATTGCAATTTTCAAAAAAGAACTAATATCGTGTATCCAAAGGATGATAACATGTAAAATGTTTTAAAATTACTTCATTATACATCTGTAAGTACATAGAAATCCTTTGTAAAATAAATCCTTTGTAAATGAAACTATAAAGTGGGCACTTTTCTAAAAAAATTGTATAAAGTTATGAGTCGCTTTAATCTTAACCGTGAACAATTTAAAAGCTATAGGTACTTTGACATTATTATTGAAGAAAAAGCGAATCCAAAAATTGATTTAAAAAATGCAAAAATAATTAAAAAACGGCAATAATTCTGATACACTCCATAGAAATTAAACTTGTCATTGGACTTTTTTACTAAATGTAACGAAAGATGCGCTCGTGCGTAATGACAAGTGTTATTAAAAATCGCGCTCGGTGAAGACATCGGTGAATGCGAATCCGTTTATCTGACAGTTTGCTATAAGACAGATTTCCATCAATATCAATTCTCTTCGGCGTGACGTCGATCAACCATAACGCAGTAAATCCATAATCGCGTGATCCAAACACAGAGATAGAGCAAACGCTAATGCCACTATCGAGAATCATGAAATTGCCGTGATTTGGGACTCACTTGCAGCGCGAGAATGTGGTACACGGTTGGTCCTCCGCGAGATCACCTCGCGTCACGGCAGGGATGTCCTCGGGCAGACGATCCACCGACGAGCTTGTCGCGCAACACAACACTCGCGGTCCCGTGTCGGCCGATCGGTGTCGTACACCGAATCGGCGACTCAACCCTCGAAGGAGGGCTGCAATCGGGGACACATGATCCCCCTTGCACCGGGAGCGGCTCGATCTTCCGAATCCTTGATCGTGCACCACAGCGCAGTGGAGACCACTCGAAAGCCAGTTACTCCGCACTTGGCGATCCACTGGCTAACGCGACATATGACGAAAAAAAAAAACGTGTTATAGGCCCGCGAGTCACTGTGGGAAAACTTGGGATGGTCACTGAGCTCGACGATGATGATGCACTGGCATGTCACACTTGCCCAAACTCCCACCCGCGCTCGCAAGTTGTCGCGTGCACTCGAGGATAATCACACTATCCCACACAGTCCTTTTGCCGCGGCCACCGCCGCGCGTGAGGTGAGTTTCTCTTCTCTCGGGGATGAAAGTGTGTCACTTGGAGAACTGGCTGCGCGATCAAACGTCACCACGGCGTCGCGTATCCCGGTGAAGGAACGCGGTTCCCGGTTACCGATTCGCGCGTCGCGAACACCCTGCCTTCACGGAGCGGCAGCAAAAGGGGGGTCGGCAACGGGAGAGGGCGATCGCTCGGAGCGATGAAAATATCGATGATACGTCACGGATCCACGACACACGTATGTATAATACACGCGTATCCCACGATGGGCGCGAATAATATACACGCGCGTTTATATACGCGCTAATGTATACGTGTGTACGTGCGTACGCGCGCGCGTGTGTATGAATTTTTCGCGCTCGCAGGACGCACACGCGAGGGGGCACGGCCGACACACATCAGCCCTAGGAGAGACCCTTAGGCCGGATCCGCGGAGTTTCCTTTCACCTCGATTTTCGGTCCCTCGCCACCCCCGCGTTGCACAGGCGCGAACCGCTTTCAGAATTTCCGAGGGTCGGGCGACGCGCACGCGGGAGGGAGCGTTAACGCTGGGGTGGGAGCACCGGGGGACAGTGCTGGTGGTGGAAAAGGCGGACGGAGTACCGGGGGTGAATGTGGATCGCAGAGCGCAAGGTAGCGGCGGCTCTGCCTACACTCGAGGAGAATAAACTCCCGACTCACAACCGGTTACACCGGCATACCGAGACTACCACCGGGCTACACGCCAATGCCCTGCCACTGGCATGGAAAGTAGGGTGTCTTGTATAGCTCGTGTTGACCGCGATATCGTGCTTGTGAGATAGTATTGCTGTTGCCGCTGTTGTTGCCGCCAGCCGCCACCGCCGTTGCTGCTTGCTGCTGCTGCTGGCTGCTGGCTGCTGCTGCTGCTGGGTGGTACGGGCGTGGAGGGAACGTTAGGAAGGGATGGAGGGATGCGAAGGAGGGGTAGCGCAGGCGTTTTGGTGCACCGACGCATTGATCCCTGGAATTCGTGGGGACGACGACGAGGCCCGAGTGTGCGTCCACCCTTCGCGAGAGAAAAAGAGCGAGCGACAGGATGGGTGCCAGAGAGAACGTCGACCGTTCTACTCGTAGCCAATGTCCATACCAGCAGGTGTGGACGAGGCCAGGATTTGGCTGTAAAGCGAGGTATCATTGATCGGCGATCGTAGATTATTCGACTACCCCGTAGATCGATTGAGAGGAAAGAGTTGGCAGTGCTAATGTCTAGACTGATGTTTATAAGGTTTATTATATATTTCTATCAAAGGAATATTGCCATAGCGCGATTAATACGCAAAGAATTTGGGTAGAGAGATAATTAGATTATTACTTTAATTATTCTCCGTATTAAATTAGAAATGGAAATTCAGATAAATATTTCTTGCATACTTCTGTTATAGAATATTTTATAAAATGAAATAAGAGAGGAGGATAAAATATTATATTATTATCATTATTACAAAATATAAATGAAAATGTGTATAACAAGCAAGAGCAAGCAATTTAAAAAAAGTTTTTAAATGTTGAAAAGTAACTGGCTCAAAACATATAAAAATTTTTTTTATCGATATTTATATTTTAAAATAAACTTAGAATAAAATATTATATAATAGTTTAAATAGTTTATGGAAAGACACACGCGTGCGCGCGCCTATACACAAAATATACGTATATATGTATACACACACACACATTCGCTCTAGCCAAATAAAAAGGGTATCTCGTCTCGGCTGGCCACGATTACTCGTTAATAAAAGAACAGGGGGTAGATGGAATAAGAAAAGAGTGAGTTGTACAGTAAGAAAAGGGAGTTAAAGCAGCGCGAACGAGCCAGCACCGAGATTTTATTGATTTTATAATTTCTCTCTCGCATCTGAAAATTCTTTTGTTCTATCTCATTGTAAAAATCGTCCGTTAAGGGAATCCTGCAACCAAGGCCGAACTCCAACGATGTCGATAATTTCGGTCGTCTATGTTACCGGCTGATAAGATCTGTCCTTGTCTAACGAGTATCTATACGATATATCTGTCCTTGCCAGATTGCAGCGCCATGCATGCATGTGTGCCTCTGCATTCATAAAATTTCAGTGGAAAAAATCATTTTTTCTAGGCTTTCAATCTTAGTTCTACTTGCACGATATTGTTCCTACATGTTGTCTCTACCCGGCGCTGGTCTCTTTTTGTTCGAATTAACTGTACAATTTTTGTATTCATCGAATATTGTGGTTAGGTGACAGCTCTACACGTGCCAAAAATAAGTGAGACTTTTAGTTTTTTTCGTTTTTGATATATATTAGACCAGCGCGGGCTTTATTTTTATCCTACTTTTAATTGTGTAAAAGAGTTTTGCAATTTCGTAAAGCCAATTTAAAGATTTCTCCCACCAAAAAAATGTCGGTATGCAGACGGGTGCAGGATCCCCTTAATTAGACTGCGCGAGTCATCAAAATCCATTTAATGACCTGAACGTTTATTTCCAGACTCGTTAAAATTCTTTGATATTCAAAGTATTTGTGTGATATGTCATAATTCTCTCTCTTTCTCTCTCTCTCTCTCTCTCTCTCTCTCTCTCTCTTTCTTTCATAAAAATAATAATTAACATAAAGGCACGCACAAGATAGATATTTGAAATTAAAATAAGATGTATATATCTTGAAAAACTCATATTACTTGAAAATAGAAACGCGACTGTCGTATATCAATATACATGCATGTTATATTTTCAAACAACAAAGGATATCAGTTCTTTTTATTTCAAGATATCGAAGTCATCCGTTTCCGCTTTGCAAAGAAATAAAAGTGCTTTCCAATACGTACATGCTAAAAATTTTGTCAGATTTATAAATAACTAATACAACGGAAATAGATATATAATGTAAGTTATGGATTGAAATTAGGTCAATCGGATATATTTGCTATTCTCGGAAACCTTAAGACTACTCCGTAAGAGAAAATTAAGTTGAACAGCTTGTTTTCCCTCGCACCCGATTTAGCTTCGTCGCGGTCGTATAGCTGGAAACGAAGTCTCAGCGGAAGAAGACCTCCTGCAAACGATATTGATACATTTTCAACAATTTTTACGATCAGAACGATCGTAACGTCGAACGCGAATTGCGATACCTGGGACGCAGACACACGTAACACAGTTACTATAAAATATTCAGGCTTAGTCTGCGTGCGTATATATAGCGTCGTTGAATAAATAACGAAGAAGGTAGAGAATCCCGATTGGTTCATAATTCCCTTTCATCCCGGATTCTTTTGGTAGCCTTGTAACGAGAGCCACACACATCTAAGGAACGTAAGGGCGGAAGGAAGGGTTAGAGGGAGGAGGACGATTTACTTCTTTAAAAATTTATAGACTTGAGACTTTTGGTGGATACGTAAAAAAACGTTTTTCGAGAGACACTAATATATGCAATGAATTTTGTTAAAATTAATATTATATTTCGTATAATATGTGTCATATTAAGAAATAATAAAGCCAATATTTTGAAGAGACTCAATTAGTTAATTATATTGTATATATTAATAGTATATTTAATAAAATTACAATTTTATAATGCTATAAGCAACATTATATAGGTATATAAACATGTAAATTGCAATTTACGAATTGATATTTAATTAGCAACATGCAATGTGTAGATATACATATATGTGCACAGAAAGTATACCGGGAGTTTCCGATTCACATGCTGTAGATGGTGAAAGAAGAACAGAACTATTTCGCTTCAACTAAGTTTGCTTCACGAACTATACAGACTGATATCGTTTATACACGCAACTGCTCTCGAATCATGCTCGTTATATTGATTTAGAGAGAGGCGATAGAGAGAGAGAGAGAGAGAGAGAGAGAGAGAGAGAGAGAGAGAGAGACTTGGAATCTCTGTAGATACAAACGAGTAAATAAGCGACGACTTCGGGCGCTACGAGCTTTCGAATCGTGTTGTTTCTTTCAAGGAACGGAATAATAATTTTAACATTTTTCACAACAAAGTCGTTCTCTTATTTTATCGCATCCCATCCAAGAAAGGCGATGAAATATGCAATAATAAAAGCGGAACGATATATAAAAAGCGAAAGATAGATACCTACTTACAGTCGGATCGTCCTGCTTTATTCAAACGGAAGAACAATGTATAACAATGCCAACTATTGTATAGATAGTTATTTTTAACGATACTTTGAACGTAGTTGTCGCTCGATTATATTTATTCTGTCGATTTCACAAAGTACCATATATATAGAAAATAAAGAGAAAGTCGAACAAATAAGGTACGAAATTTACACTTTTAGAATATTATTCTTTTGTGTATCACGGGGCGATAAGATTTTAAATAAGACCTCAGATTTTAAAGATAAAAATAATGTTTTCATATTTAAAATAATAAAATCTATTGCTCTTTAACTTGAACATATTTTTCTTGAAACAAATTATTTTACATTTACAACAGTCAGTTAATTTATCGTGGATTAAACTCGAAAAATCATCAAACACATTCTGAACTCGTTGACTCACGATATATGATTTTGAAAACATGAACAATTTACAACAGTTAATTTGCTGTGGATTAAACTTGAAAAATCATCAAACATATGTTGAACTCGTTGACTCACGATATAACAATTTCAAAAACATGAGCAATCAACATCCTTTTCGTGAGGTGCTTTGTATACATATATTATTTTATTGCCCGATACTTTTTTCAATATTGAAAGTAAAGGATAACAAAATGCAAAATGTGCACGTAAATGCGGGCTAGACTTCAAAAACTGCGCTTTCGAGTCGCGTTGTTTCCTTCGGATTATCGAGAACCTTATGATATATGTGAAGGAAACTCGGAAAAGTAGCGGGATAAAGCGGGCGCACAGGATCTATCGCAGTAGTGGCTGCTTTAAGAAATATCGAGGAAACTCTGTGGGCCCCTCAAAGAATGGAATACTCCAACTACGTTTAAACGGGCAGAACGGTACAACGGATACTCGATACCGTTCCTCTGGATAAACCAAGCTTGAGTGCTGTGAATGCTTGCTGACTTTCTCACGACTGCCCCTTCCGTTTTTCTCTCTATCGACGCGCCCGCTGTTCCTGCGGAGGCCCGTTTGGTATTGAAAACCAAATTTCGCTCGTCGACGCTACCGTCGCCGAGATGACGTTAAATCCGATATAAAACTTTTCGCTTCGACGTGGTGCAATGACATCAAGTAGAAAAGAGGCAGAATATGCGAACGATGAAGAAAATCCTATTTTTGCACATCGGTTTTTAGTAATCGCCCGAGGTGAAATGAAAACACTCACGTGTTGCACGAAGAAGAATGAAAAAGAAGTATCCGTACACGAACGAAAAGTGTCGCTTAATTGGTGTCAAAGCTATCTTAATCTCTCTATCAACAATCAGTACTAAGTTTTTAGTATTATATGCATCATTTTTAATTAAAAATCTTTGTAATTTAATTGGAATGTGAAAAGAAGAATGAAAAGAAGTATCCATACACAAACAAAAAGTGTCGCTTAATTGGTGTTAAATCTATCTTAATCTCTCTATCAATAATTATCAGTACTAAGTTTTTAGTATTATATATCGTCTTCAATTAAAGGCCTTTGTAGTTTAATTAGAACGCAAACGTAAGAAAATTTCCACGCCAAAATTTTCGATTTAAATATATCTATGATTGTTATAAGAACATTACTGCGATCTATCAAGTAATATAGTATTATAAGAATGTCAATCTTAAAACAAAACATTAATAAAAAATGATAAAAAGAATGGCGTAAAGAACATTTGTTTGCTCGTGTGTTACAGTTTTATGGTATCAAATGGTTTTTTGCGCGAATCTGTGTACTCTTACAAAAATGATGCTGCAGGTATTTCTTTGCTTTTTGCGTTTTGTTCGCGTAAATATTTATATCAGGAAAATGGGCAGGCATTTACACGCTTAAACTCGATATACATATAGCGAAGTGTATGCTAGACACGTGTGTAGACAGGCACGGGAGGTCCCCGAAGCTCTCCGGGCGTAATTCAGTAATGATCTTAGGGTAAGGTTCATAATAACTGCGTAAATGAGAGGGGTTCCGTATTAATTAATTTGAGAGTGTCCGCGAATGGAAAGAGAGAGAGAAAGCACGTTGAGCGTGCGCAATCTTGTCATACATGAAGTAGATTCCACCTTGAAAACCCTGTAAAGTCACCGAATCAGCACCGTTAATTTATTAAGTATGAAGACAGAATCGTTTTCTTCGTGTACATTTAATATGCAACTCGTAGCAGATTTATTCTCTGCATAACGTTCGTAACTCGTTACATTGCCGAGCAATTAAAAACGCATGGAAGTCTATCCTTGGCAGAATATCACGATTATAAAACCTTGTTTTCAGCTTCGCGATTGGAGACGAAAAAGTTATTATGTATTAAATTATTAAAATACATGAAATTACTTCAATACTTGTTATTTTCATGTCTGACGTAACGTTGTACTTTTTAATTGCAATTAAAGTATTAAGATGCAAATAAATATGTTTCCGAACATTGCATATTAAAACGTATGAAATATGTGTTTAATTAATCTTTTGCGAATTATTAAATTCTGCTTAATAATAATTACCAATTTAATGTGGGGGCTAATGAGAATTTGATTATTTAAGTAATTTCACTTTTTGTGAATATATATATTTATATATATTTATATATGATAATATATATGTGTATATTACGTTTAAATTCGTAAACTATCACGTGCATATGTTTACTGGTATTGAACTAATACTAATCGTTCAAATTTTGTTAACTAAGAGTGTACGGCAACAAGAACAAGAGTTGTATGCTTGTGAGCAACACAATACTATCGCAGCAGCATTATTCATGTGTTATTACAAACGGGGAAGCCACGAACCAGAAATGGCTCGTAAGGGAAATGGCGGTAACACAATCTGCCTAATGATAACTAATACGTAATTCCGTGCTATTGAAATCGCGCACATTGTTTCGGACATTCGAGGGGGAACGCTAATGGAAGAAATCGAGAGCCGTAGCAACAGATTTAATGTCGTGAACAAATAGTTCTATTAACAGCAAATTCTCATCGAATTCCTGGCGAATAGAGAAGCTTATAATTCGATGCAACATTTACACGAAAGTGTTAACGAAGAGTAGAATCGATTCATTACAAACTTTATCACTCTTATCACTTTTAGAATAGAGGAAAGCGGGGCACGTTAAGACACCTAAATTCAACTCGCTGTATTTTTGTAAATATTTATGCTAAAATTCTTTTTAAAGTGATTTCCAGCACAGATTTACTTAAATTTTGAAGTTTTAATAAGTTTATTGGTTTAGCGTGTTTTACTTCTTAAATAAAAAAAAATCAATTTTTGAAAGGTCACTTCACTCAGTGAGGAAGGTTGAGACAGTGTGCGGCACAATGAAACACATTAATAATTTGTGTTATGATTTATTTGTGAATATATAGGTATTAGATAGGAACAATATTAGAACGTAAAGAACATTAAAACATAAAAAATTTTAAAGAACAAAGAAAAACCTTTTACTTGAGGTTTTTTCCGTTGTCTGACCATCTTTAATAAACAACAAATCTAAAACAAGAAACAACTTTTTAAAATACAGTTATTTTTAAAGATGTCTCATCTTGCTCCAAAAAGTTTTGTGTCTCAACCTGCTTCATAGTTATTTGTCTCAAGGTGCCCCAACAGCAGTTTTTAAATCTAACAAAGCTAACCCGAACTAAATTGATTACTGTGCAGAAACACAAACTGTGGAAATTAAACACAACTATATAGGCTATCATTCAGTAATAAATTTAAAATTTCTACAATCATAATAAATTAATTAATTTAGTTTACCTTAACAAACTAAAATTTACTTTTAATACTCAAAAACACTTATCTTTCGCTCACAACAAAACAATGCAATCTGACTGCAAAAACTAAAATTATGTTACCTCCTGGATAAACAAGGCATGCAGTGATGATAGTGCAGCCCACCTAAAAAACCCCCTTTCCCCCCAAACAGCAATGTCTCAACGTGCCCCGTGTTTCAACCTGCCCAACTTTCCCCTACATATATTATTATTTATTAGAAATATAAGTCATGTATATATTAATAATTTTTATTCAATTTTGTAAAATTCCGCTTTTTATATAACAAAATAAAAAAGTAAGAACCTTTTTTTCGAATTTCTTTCATCCATGTTTCAATGACATTTTCGTTTAATATATGCGTTTTTGTGTTTAGAATATGGACTATATTAATTTATTACATGTAAATAATATGCAAATTGATAGTATAAATAACAAAGTTGTATAATATATATGATAATGAATTTGAAGCACGGAAATTGTCATTGCTGTATTATTTATATAAAGAGAAGTTATTTTCAATTTGAGACAACTTGTCTGAAATTCAATCACATATTTAATGCCGCTCGCTGCAAATATAATTGATACACCTATAGATCAAAATGAGCGTTATCTATAATATATTGATATAACTTGATGTTTAATATCATATTACTCGCAATTGAATACGTAAATGTAATCATGCACATTAATTATATGTTGTATCATGACGGTTTTCTTTTTAAGACCGCTGAGATGTAGAATGAATAAAATATGAAGAACTTACAACGCTGGTTTATTTATTTGCTTGCACGAGAATAATAAATATTTAAATTATAATAGTGTGTGTGTGTGTGTGTGAGAGAGAGGGAGAGAAAAAATAAATACTTAAATTGTGGAATAGGTACATTGATTAATGCATGCTACACTACGCGAGATGAGAACATTTAATGTGGCCACAAGCAGTTTACCATTTTTTAGAAGCTAGTATGTTAACAATGAGAAAATAATTTATTTTAGTTAGCAATCAATAATTATAGAAAGATAATGAACGACATGCAATTTTACGAAGTTACGAAACTTTTTATTGTGTATTTCACAACGGTCTATTTAATACTTTCTTTAAAAACGTGTTACTTTTTTACTGGTTCAAATAAAACATTGAAATTCTCATCTCGAGGAACCTTGTCTCTGTGCAAAAAGTTTCGTACGACTCGCATACTCAAGAGGAACATTTCCCACGAAAAGTTATATGTACTTTTGATTAAAAAATATTACTATGTAGCATATAGCAGTTAAAAATATGATATTCTTTTATATCTTTGCTTTAGTGCTTTATCGGCCGTACAGTATTTTGCAAAAATTTTGTTATATTTGTAAACGTTATTTTTTAATTGACGAATGATATCGCGTACATGTAAATTATTAAATATTGTATTTTATTATTAGCAGTGATAGTGTTTTCGAAGAAGTAATAATTTTGTTCGCCCTTCTGGACATAATAAATTTAAGCAGAAAATTGCTGAGTTTATTAATTTATTGCATTATGCAATCTTGATGTATCACAATAGGTAATAAATGTAAATACCGAGCAAGAATGATTTTTGAATGTTTGAAGCGGTTCGAAGGTCCATATATTTGGCCCCTTATCTACAACAAAATACAAGAACATTAATATATTCGGATTGTTAATATATATGGCAATTTTTTTCTAATTCTATTATATTCTTCAGTGTTTTATCCTTATTTCATATATAATTTCTATAAGATTTGGTTGATTAGTTCTTGAGTTATAGATATACGTATATGCGAAAAAATGAAGATTTACCCGCCGAGTTCGAATAAAAATTGTTTATTTATATTTTAAACAAAAAAAGAAATATTTAAATAAAAAGTAAATTAATTACTAAGAACGTACAAATGATGTACAAACGATTAAGCACAATAAACTGTGATTTATCATTTGTTTTTAAATAATGAGGGGCTAACTTTTAGAAGTGTTGTTAGTAAAACTTTCTTATTTTTTTTTTTACATTAACCAAGGATGTACAAACATTAAAAATTGTAGTACATTCATGTACAAACGATATACAATCCGAATATATTAATGTTTTTCTATTTTGTTGTAGATGGGCCAAATACATATGTATATGGACCTGCGGTTTGATCGGTCGCGGTGGTCAAATTGAAAGGCTCTGAAATACCGACCGACTCTGTCGAGAGTTCAGCTGGAGGACGAACGAGAGGTTGCCAGGAATCGATAAATAAGTTTGTTTCGCGCAGCGTTACGCTGTGTCGGTATCGTTTCTGTTTTCGCGATGTCGCGAGAAACACAGAGATGGCAATAGCTTAGTAATTATCTGCACGACTGTTGACTGTTTATCTGCTCCTTTTTACTCGTATCGACTTGACCAGACTTGACATCCCTTGAATGAAATTAACGTTGAGATATCGCTCGGCTAATTAATCGAAATGATTAAGTCCGCGCTGGGGTTGGTGAAATTTTCTGGATTACAAGAGAGCGTGTTGGTCAATGGCCGATTGACCTCGGCGTTTGCATATTTGAGTGTCATAACCTCGAGGAATGTTTGCACCACACAGTTATGCAGCAAAGAGATTCGAACGCTCAATGAAAAATTTAAGGTCGGCCAGAGTTCAAAATATGGTTTAGTTGAGGGAGAAACTATGCCCGAGACAATCAACATTGGTCAGCAGTGAGTACCAGTTTAATTTGTATCTTGCATAACATTCTTAAAGCTTGTATAACAATTTTAGTCTTGTTCGTCTTGTTTTATCTTTGTATAACAATCTTAGAATATGTTAGATAAATTTTAATCTGTATTGTCTTGGTCGTATGGATAGAAAAGAGATTTACCATTTTGGCCACTAAGAATGTACTTTATTAATCTTTTTCAATTACACAGGAAATAATATACGCTTATTACGTTTCAGGGAACACCTATTTCCTGATGCAGATACACCGAATCGACTCTTCAATGGTGTACCGTATAAGGAATTGCATATTGTCAACATAAAATCAACTCCTAACAATACAATTATGACTCTTACAAATTGTAGCGGTAAAGTATTATCGCTACATACGGCAGGTATAGAGGGTTTTAAGAATGCTAAGAAAGGGACAAACATTGCTGCTCAACAAGCAGCTATAACTTTAGCTAATGTAAGCATACACATTGAATGTGATCTGTCTTAAGGTTTCACGCATAGAACATGATAAATTGTACTGGACAAGAAAAATGTGCATTAATCTTTAAAATGTATTATATTTATCTATTTTTTCAGCGAATTCTCGAATATGGTGTGAACACAATAAGAGTACGAGTACAAGGTATTGGAGCTGGTAGAATGGTAGATATCTTACAAAAATTATTTATTTTCTGCACATTGTAGCTATCGGTAGATTATATGTTTTAATATTGAACATTTTATGGCTTTCAGTCTTCTATAAAGGGTCTTCAAATGACAGGACTGAATATTGTATCAGTTACGGATGATACTAGAGTAAGTTGGAATCCACCAAGACCACGAAAACGAAGAAGACTGTAATTATGTTATAATTTATTACCAATTATAATTTGGATATGTATGAGTATATGTTAATACACTGTTAAAATCTTCCATGATGCGTATTACTTTACTTTTCACATAATTGAAATGCATGCTGGGAACAAACTATGATTTTAATAATTAAAGATTAATTTAGCAAAATATGTATTTCGAAAAATCCTCCCTATATCTTGATGTCTTAACTAATAGGAACTGTGGGATGTTAATTAATTTTTATAGGATATAAATTAATAATATAACTTTATTGTTTCTTATTTTTTTAATTTATTTACAAGCGGTTATTCTATAAACAGTTTTAAAAATAAATACTTATAGTACATATTTCTCTAAAAAGAACATTTTTTTAATAGCATTATTGTACAATGATATTATTTCATCGTCTTATGAGATCTCTTGATATGAGATATATTTCTTCTTTTTTTGTACACTATTCTCTAAAAAATGACTAGAATAAATACAACTTTGAAAGAGGTAGAACTGTTTATACATATTTTTCAATATGCGTGATATATGCTTCATCACAAACATCATATAATAATTATATACACTTGTATAATTATTTACACTTTGCTTTCATGAATAAAACGATAGATATGTAGAATTCCACTTCTCGCATATTATTCTTTAATGATTATTTTTTAAATCCATTTAAAGGCAATTTTTCTTTAGCTAAATAATTTTCACATTATATGAGTGATAAAAAAATCTTTTTTGCAAATTAAACTTCAGGAAGCCAAATATGGATTATGAAACTACAGTTAATTTCATATGGAAAGTAGTTTAATAGAATTTTTAGTTATGCAATATAATTTCAGAAATGATACGAAATCTGATGTAATTAAAAAAAAATTGATATACTAAAAAAAAACTAAAAAATCTTTTATTAGATAAACTAGCCACGATATTTTCACATAAAAGAAAAATTTTATTTCAAATTGATCAAAGAATTTATCGTTAAAGAGTAACATGCATGCGAGAAGGATACTTTACAAATTTATTAACCATAAATAAAATTTATCAAATTAGGGAAGGGCTTCGAGCCGTGACAGGATGTTTGTGTCGCTAATATTTCTGTGTGAATTTTTACTTGTTTTTACTTATTGTAAAATTTATCAAGCTAATTGCGTTTTTCTTTTAAATTTGGGATGAATAATGATCATTTAAAATATCACATATTTTTACATATTATAAGAATTTGCATGCAGAATAATTGCACGCATATATATAACGAATTTTCGTTAATTATTTAGTTCATTCGAAAATATGTTTATAATCTTTTTTACTCATCTCTACAGTACGTTTTTTATTCTGAATAATGAATATCCACCAGCTGAATTTATTAACGCATACTGATAGAAAAATTTCATTCGCTAAACTTTTTTCGCTAAACTCATGATCGTATGTTTCTACATAATTCATAATTATTTGAATACTGTTTATAATGTTTGGCAATCAAAAATAAAAATTTTTTAAATATTTTAATGCGGCAATAATAAATAATCTATTAATTAAAATCCTAGTCTATCATATTTTTAATATGGAAAGAGCTATTCTGTAAAAATTATTATTTAATATAATATTTACTGGTAGAACACACATACACACAAAATTTATTCGATTACCTTAAAATCAAATGTATATGGTTTGACAGGAAGATAGGAAGATTATTTAAATATTTTGTGTATCAAAAATTATGGATTATTTATATTTTTGACATGTGTATTATGTGCATTTTTAAAATTTGATTTTTCTCTACAAAATATATAAATTTAAGAGAATTTTTTTATTTTAAAATAGGTATTTTAAATTTAAATAAATCTGTCCATTAATTTGATAATTTCTGTGTCACACATTAATTATATCAAATGTGAGAAAAAACATTTCACGTTTGTAGGTATGCAAAATCACATCGTTGCATGACAGATTTTTTAAAATAAATATTTAAAATAAATACTCTGACTACAATATATAAATACATTTCAGGTGTTTCAGTAGTTTTAGCAAAACTACTAACATTTATCATCACATTTGTCATTTTGCTAACTAGCTACCACATTTTGTAAATATGGTAAAATATTGGTAACGCCGTCATATAACAGATCTTAACAGTCCAATCGGCTAATTGTCTTACTGACTTTCTTTCTCTACTTATATTACAGCAACTGTGATATATGTGATATAAGCTTAGGAAAATGACTGACTTGAATAAATTGTCCCAATCATCGATGCGGTGCGTACTGTTAACTGTTGTATACAACCGAGCTTACTGTTAGAACGGAATTGTCAAAACAGCGAGACGGAAATTCGCATTTTCTTCCGCGTTGAAGTTTATCGGCCAGACTGCATTTCTTGCGTGATCCAAGAAACGTAATCGGAGACTCTCACATAAATGCCAGGAAGTCGTGATCTGCCACAACCAATACCAGTCGAAACCACTCCGATGACCATCAACGGGTCGGTAGGGTGACTTCCGAGCATCAGGGGCCCGCCGCTGTCAGCCTAGAATAAAATACAGGATGCATGCAGTTGTCCCGTAAGCTTCCGTGGTTATGGTAAACGATGCGGTGCAAATTCCACTTGCTCTAATACGGATTGCTGGGTTGCGGGGGTATCCATCACGATGGGTTTCGGTATCGTTCCACGCGGATCCGGATCGTAAATCTCGTCGCTGGGAATTCTCAAGATGGAAACGGGCTTTTAACGGTGCTATCTACGTTTATTGTCATCGGTATTTCGCGCAGTGCGTTAATATCGTTTGAATAATCTAAAGGATTTATGTATTGCGCTTCTCCTCCATTTTGTGGAAAACTAAAGAAAAATGTTTAATTGTTCATGATGAATAAATAATGTAAAAATTTCAATATTCTTATTGAAAAAAAAAAAAAAAAAAAAAAAAACAAGCGTTTATACTAAATGAGAATACCATTTAATTCGATAAAACGCTCCTATTATTGAACAATAGGACTTGGTTTATTTACTAAACTTTTAAAAATGAGATTATAAAGAAGAAAATGATCGCCAGTTATATACGTATCGGAATCTCTCTCGCGCAGCTATTAAAAAGATATCTGAAATTATTAGAGAAATAATTGATCATCTTTCGACACGCTAAATGTATCATATAACATTCTTCAACTCCGATTCACGCTACGTCCAATATATCCTGAAATCAATTTTTATAGTTGCCAGTGGTGGTTCTCGCGCAAACGAGGTAAACAGAGGAAATCTAGCACATCTCAACTCCCATCGGAACCTTCAGCGAGATTGTACTTTCGAGACTTCG
This sequence comes from Leptothorax acervorum, assembly GCA_035220615.1. Classification (NCBI taxonomy): domain Eukaryota; kingdom Metazoa; phylum Arthropoda; class Insecta; order Hymenoptera; family Formicidae; genus Leptothorax; species Leptothorax acervorum. Next base: position 859,452 of record JASTWQ010000019.1, read on the forward strand.
TTCTTCCTTGATATATCTCGAAGCAATACGTCCGTTTTCGATTGTTTTCTCAGGAATATCTTCGTCTGGAGGAAATATAAATTGCTGATAAGGGCGCGGTAGAGACGCGAAGGAAACTTATCGGGGACAAGATCGGGAATGGTATTCTCATTTTTGTTCCAATGGACGTCGACTTGGTAATGTCGTGGTAGGATTCCCATGAGTGTTGTCTTTGCGGAAACTGCTGTTAGTCTCGATTGACGACGTGAATTTAGTACTTGCGTGCTGGAGAAGAGGTGTACCATATATATACTGTATATCTCATCCTCATTAAGAAAAGGATACGGGACAAATAAATAGCAAGGAAATCATTGGTTCACAAAATTATCATGACATATCGGTCTACACCTCTTCTGTTTCTTAAAGTAAAAAGAAAAGTGGCAAAATTTTTAGATAAATATAACATATGCGCGTATATACGTGTGCATGCAAATTTGTTCTATGTATATTATAGTATGTAGTTAAATTGAATATCACTAATCATTAAAAAAGTAATTTTTCTTACATTTCTATACATATACTTGATATAAAATAGTTATATTTATTTTATTTCTTCGTTCTTTATCTTTAATATAAATGTGAACTTTGTTTTAAAATATCTTTTTATGTCTTATCGAGCAATCAAGGCGATAACGTATAGCTTATATAATACTCCTCGTTCTTTTAATAAACGTTATCGCTCCTTCTCCAGTCCCTGTTACAATTTCGCATAAACACCGGCCCACGTTGGAGATCCGCAGAGCGAGGCCAATGCAATTATATACGATCCAATTACCGGGGACCAGTATCATCCAGCATGGTCGGCTATCATGCCTGAACAGCATTGTATACGCATTACCACGGTAGCGTGGGTATTTATTGAAATTCGCGTCGTGCCCGCCCGACGAACCATGAATTCCATGATCGGGCGATTGACAAGCGGCGCCGAGCGAGCAGCGATGCGGGAACGCAAAAATGCGAGTGCTCACGCGCGGGATGTTTCGCGCGACCGAAAGGTGAATTCGCAGCGAACGCCTTTTTCACTTACCCAGCAGGAATCCATCCCGCCTTCCTCCCAGCCGGCGCACATTTGCTTCGTTCCAACGCTGATCGTCTTGCCCTGACTCGCGTACCATTCGCCACACACAGCGTTCGTCACCACACGAACATCCACCTTCTGCAGCACGTCCGCTCTCTTGTCTGGAACATAACAGCGATTTGCATGCTGTTTGCACGCGCTGCGTCTTTCGCGGACAGATTATTGCTAACATTCGTCGTTGTCTTTAAGACAAAACTCCGAATATCATTAAAACAGACTTATTTAGCTCGGTCTACTATGCAAACGGTCCAATGTCCAAGAAAACATTTTGAAATCATTACAATGCTAAAATCATATCTATGGTGTTTAAATATAATAAAAGTTACATGCTTAAATATAAATGGATATCATGTTGCTGACACATTATGAAGAAATGTTAAACACGAAAAGCATTATTCACGAAAACATAACAAACATTATTCATGGAAAGCCATATAATACCATTTTAACCGAGATTTTAACGGATGAGTTTAATTAATAATTGCTACATATATCGTTTATGTTATAATCTAGTTGTTGCATTAATTATAATATCTAAAATGCTTTTCAATTTTAATTTAAGAGTGCAATTATTACCTATCAAATGAGTCTAATTAATTATATCAATTTGAAACTGATTAGAAGATACAAAATATCACATAAAATTAGACAATTATTAAATGTAATGTATTAAACAATTTTGTGTTTATTGAAATATTTATCAAAACTCTTTTATCATAAATGATGAGACATAATATACAAAATCTTTATAATTCTATTATAATCAACGTTCCAGATTAAAATAACTTTTTCGTGGAAACAATACGTATCTTGATGACTTGTGTTCTATAAGTAAAATGACCTTGTCCATTTTATTGATTCCAGAAACAGATGGAGAGAGGGAGAGTTGGTATATTTCCACGCTATGGGACTTCAACGCTCGCAGGAACTTCGGTGATTATAGAAACTTTGGCGCGTGTTTCGTCGCTCCGATCGTTATCGTGATAAGATTTATCGAAACTTCAAGCTTACCGATGTATCTTAGGTATTTATGAAGACCCTGATATTCGCAACTTGGTCGACGATCAAATAGGATCTTGGCGTACTCGCCGCGTCTCTAACAGAGATTCGTTCACCACCCGTGAATTATGTATAATCGCGTTCGCATATAAAAATAAATACGAAGATAGTCTCCAAATACGTCAATTATTGGTAATTTGACAGAAATATCGAAAGCATTCGAAAACGCGCGAACGCCGTTGAGAGACAATCGCGTTAATGCGAGAATATTTCATAACGTTTCAAAGGAAAATTCTTTTCTTAGATTATATGGTATTATGTGACAAATTATGCGACGAATTGGAACTTCGGATGCGGCGTCTTGGTAACTTATAATGACGTTACGTTTGCCAAAGCCTCAAAGCACGCGATTAGCTGATGTAACGAGAACTAATCCCCGAGGCGTCGTCGTCCCGCACGTAATCTCACGGTATCGAAAGAGGGACAATTATTTACTCACATTCGCTTCTATCTTCTCCGAGCCATCCCCATCCGGCTACTACAGCATCCATGCCGCCGAAGGCACTATACCCTGGTTTTCCTGTGGCCACAGGTAAACATGCGGGTTTCACGCTTTCCGACCAACTGATCGGTCTAGCGAGTTCCAGCAGAGCAATATCGTCCACATACTTGCCGCAACTGTGACCAGGATGCAACACCGCGTTTATGACACTTTCGTGTCTTGCGGCCGGCACTTCTGGAGCCTTTAAATTGTGTTCGCCCAAAGTGACACGTAATTGTCCTATTGGAATCTTGTTCGCGCCGCTGAAATTGAAGCAAAGACGAAAAGATTTAATTTGCGAACGACGAATTATTTAGCATTTGTGCAAGCATGCCGACAACATTTTTCTCTTCTCTTTCTCTCTCTCTCTCTCTCTCTCTATCTTTCTTTTCCAAAAGAAATATACGTGCTACACAATGCAAGTACTATAAATTAAACGATTATTACGATTTATTTGATATATATTTGATATATATTTGATATATATCTTTTTGATTGTTAAACAATATATAGATATATTATAATTATGTATATATGCAATCAAAATCGAAGCACCCAATCCACCTTCTTGTGTTTTTAAAACAATAATCTAGAGAATAAAAGCGACAATAATGCATTCCATATCTAGATAAAATTATTAGTTATTGCAATTATTATATATTCGAGTAAAATTGAATGAAAAAATTATGAAGACATACGTGCACGTCTTTTATATGTATATTTTATGTGTCACATATATAAATTCCCTAAAAAGTTTGAAATGAATAATGTACGTATCTTTCAATATTTGGGAAAACGCGAGATGTTGGACTTACACGCCTTCTATAAAAATCTTTATTTTCGTGTCGTAAAAATCGTGAGCGAAAAACAAAACGGTATTCCTTATTCTTTCTTTAGTTTCCCTCGCAAGGAATTCAAGTCTGACATCGGAATACCAGCGAGTAATCATCGCACAATTTTAGGGTACCGAGAATAGAAATATTCGAGGCGGAAAGTCCCTTGCCATCGATGTATTTCTCCATTTTTCTTCTCCGCCCCCCCCCCTCCCTCCCCCTTAACTGTGCCGACGAATTCCAGCTCTTTCGCAGTTTCTTTCCCTTGGACGTCAGTAATTATTTAACCGGGATTTTTGTCCCGCTCGAACGACGCGCGTCTGCAGAGTTCTCTTGAATGCCTGACCCGGCTGGAGTGGCTTCAGTTAATTAATCGGTCCATAGTACCTCTGAATAATTAACAATATTACGGCACCCCCTCCATCAGGACTATATCCGCTCCATCCCCCGCGTGCCCTCCGCCCCCGGTCCCGGTCCCGCATCTCGTGCGACTGTGTTTCGCAAGCCCGTGCCGTCAGCCCGTTCCACTTTCGTGAGTAACCCCTTGCACATCTTCCCTCACGCTCTTCTGGAGTTTATCGCGGAGCGTTTTCTAAGTTTCCAGGCCCTGTTTCACCGCCGCTCCTTACAAAGCCGCCTTAATGGACCTTTCCATCGTCGTCGAGTCCCCGCTATTGTTCCGCGGCTCACGGATTATACGGTTTACTTTCAATGCATCTCCGGCACTCGCTTCTCTCTCCTCTCGGCCGCGGCGTCGAGCCCTTCCAATTAAAATGCACGAGCGCTCAGGCGGATCGCAGCGAGGACGTTGCTCGTTGCGACGAGATGCATTGCGACGACCATTACAGCAATGCTGATTTGTTTAGCCAAACGTTTAATATAATAAGCCGGCGTTTATTATGTCGAGCGTTCGCTCGAGATAAATCAGCAGCTCGGGGATTTTGAAAAATTTACTTCAAATACATTGCGAAATTCGCTATCAAAGTTGAGGTTTGCTTTATTACTTTCTTTGTTTTAGTATATGTACTCGAATATGTCCGTACAAAATTCGGGTATTTTATAATTTATTAAAAGTTTTCAAATTTCTTGTACTGTTTTTTTTATTTATTCAAAAGACAAGTGAAACAAAGAACAGCATTGATATAGGCTTTCCAATCTATTAAAATAAATGAAAATAAAGGTTAATTAAATTGTTCGGTCTGCGCGTTGCATCCTATTCTCATTGTACGAATAATATTTGCTACTCGAGGCTACGACTGATGATTTTTTCTATTGGCAGCTTCGTTAAAAATTAATTGGACGCCGAATCGGTAAATCGAATGGAATTAATTTCGATCCGGCTCGTTAAATTGTGCGGCTCTTCTGGCACTAGTATATCGGCACACGGACGCGTCTGTGAATTACGCAACGTTGCACGCAGAATGACGTTGGTAATAAGGTACTGCTGAACATTAATTTACCGTAGGATATCGCCGAACGAGATATATCGATGCTGCGTCGCTAGGCTGCCAGTTCTTGTATCACTATACAAGGGCATAATTTATACCTGCTTGCGTGACAATTAATCAACCGTATTATTCACAGCGCGCGTATTGTATTAAAAGTAATTGGTCGCCGCATCATTAATTCGATAGAACAGCGCGTTTTAATTTATTTAATTATTTACTAGTGTAACGAGTTTCATTTTCTACGCGTATGGCTTTTGTCGTATGAAAATATAAACACTATTTTAGATGAGAATCCTTTTCAGATAGCAAATGTTATTCGATAAAATATTTCCCGTTTTAGACATGCAATTTTAGATAACAAATTTTCGGCAGTTTACGGAACATTCGAAGGTTTAAATTCTGTGACGCTGAAAGAGATAATTATGCGACGGAAGCGCAATGTTTTTATTTAACAAATAATTTGAATTATGTAACAATATTTTTAAACCGATTATCCTGTTGCATTTATATTAGCTGGAATCTCTAAAAACGCCAAAAGAAAGCTGCGATAAATTTTTCCCTATTTTTTTTTCTTGATAGGTATACGGTAACAAGGGATCTAGTCGCCATAAATTTGACGCAACGAGGCGTTAGATATCACTGGTGAGCGTCGGGTTGTCTATTTTTGCGCGTAAATGATACCAAGCGGTGAGAAAAACTAAAAGGGGAAGGGTATGAGGTAAAGTGAGACGATAGTGGACACAGCCACCTTCATTTTCACGCCCTCCCGCCTCCGCATCTTGTTGCAGCGTTTTCCATACGTTTTGCATGGTCGCTAGCAATTACCGAGTGGTCTGTAATCTACACGCAATCATGGTTTACAACGCCAAAACTCGACGCTGAATTCTCTGTACGGTCGCTTGTCGGTCCCCCGGACGGCCTCCATTGCCCTCTCCATCACGTTCTTCTGTATAATCTGTCCAGTGATCAAAAGGGATACGCATTACGCAATATCTGTACGTTTTGTTGCCCACCCGGCTGTGGGTCTATTCGCCCGTTTAATTATATCTACACGAAAGCTATCCTGCATATAATGCTGTAGCCGTGCAAACTCGTCTGCTGCGCAGTGATAGTGATTCATTTATAATGTGCGTATTAAAAACGAAGACTCATTCAAATTCCATTCGCTCACTTTGATTTGGTACTGTCGGAAGTAAGAGCTGGAAGTTTAGATAGACTTTCAGTAACATATAATACACAATGTATAATTTTTTGCTCAGTACATATACAAGATTTACAAGCTTTAACTTTTTCGTAGTGTTTATGTGTATATATTTTGTGTATGTATTTTATTAGAAACTGTCTATATTTATGGATTAATTAGCGACACGCTGACGAATTTTACGCGAATGCTTGTTGCAAGTTTTCGCTTGTTTTTATTTGAAACTTTTTGCTTGACATAGTAACACGATAAAAATCACATACGGTACATACCTATTTGCTATATTTATATAACAGGCACAGAAACATTTCTGTGACATCGGTTAAATTTTACAATAACTTTTATGTCAGCCATCATTTTTGTACGTGCGTATCAAGTTCTTTTCCCTTTGAGGAGCGTGATTTATTTTTCGCGATATAATAGTGGTATAGCAGCAATTTTTTAAAAAGAGGGATCGCTTGCAAATGAGATAAACTCGCGTATATCTCATACAATCATAAATTTGAATAATTTCTGACAGTATTTTATATGTACCTATATAATCTGAATTTAAAATTTCAAAATATTTGAAAATACAGTGATAAAGTATTTTCCGGTTGAAATATCAAAATCAGGAATTAGAGTACAAACCTCAGATTAATTTTTCTTTTATTAATTTGAAAAATCTGAAATAATTTTTTTAAAGCGTTATAGTTTATTACAAGTTTTTAAATTTCAATATTAAATGTCAAAGCTGTTATAATTTATACAGTTATTATATTTGCATATTGTCAAATTTCCACATTAATTATGTTATCAATTAAAGCTCAAAAAGACTCGAACTATTTTTATTATTATTAGTAAAATCTGAAATTAATTTTTCTTTAAAGCGTGATTTCGAAAGCTGTTATAATTTACTACAAGTTTACAAATTTCGGTATCAAATGTCTTATAGATTAAATTTCAAAAAGAGTCAAATTATTATTATTATTATTGTGTAAAAAAATTGACAAAATTAATATGTAGATAATAAAAATTCTTGGTAGCCAAAATGGAATACTTTATACATAGATACCTTTGAGATAATAATCAGGGCTTCGGTGGATTTAACGAGATATACATATATATACGAGCATCCTATTAAAAGTTGTCAAGAAATTGTAAGTTTCAGATCGACCGTTGAAATTAAAGCCTACTTTGTAAAGGACTTAGTCTTTACAGACTCTATGTACTCCGTTAATGAAGATACATCTTTTGAAAACTTGTTACTGGAGCAAAATTAAAGACTTGCTTTTGTATTTTAGGATTATGTCACTAATATACACCACACTCATTCTCATTTATATAATTTTAATTTTCTTTGACAGACAAATTCATTATAGAAATAAGAATTGAACAGAAAGCATTATATAAAATTGAAATAATTATACACAACAAATATAAGCTTTAGATTCTCTGTTATATATCATATTTATTTCAACTCTGAGAAATTTCTATAATCAAATTAATTTTTTAAAAATTTATTTGATATACAAATTAATAGCGAGGATTTAAACGCTTTCTGAGTCATTTAATATAAACATTTTTTCTATGGTAAACCGTCAACATCAGTTAAAAAAAATCATTAGAAATTGTCAGCAAAAGTTTGCGATTTTTGTATACAATACAAAAATGCAGCGTTACAACTTGTAATATGTAAAGTATTAAAATGCAAGTTACTCACGAACATAAACAGTGTCCAGCAGTTAATACAAATCTGTCATTCAAAATGGCGCCGCCGCAAAAGTGTCCACCCTTTCTTGTTATGCTTACGAGCCATGGAAATTCACGTGGCGCCGCGTCCTGACCTCCGACAATCCTCGCTTCTCGTGTCCTCTCACTTCTACCGCACGGAACATCTGCCACTATCAAATACGGATTTCCTCGATTAATGCTCGATAACGATTAATTGCCTTGGCGATCTCGTTGCGAGGCCTGGTGCAATGGTGCAAATACCCAACTCGCCCCGATACCACGAGCACCACGAGCCACCAACATCGATCGATAGCGACACGATCTTAGACGCCAGCTTAATCTTGCTTTTTCTTTTTGTCGCGCAAATGAAACGAAGACGAACATCGGCACACTGAAAGTGCTTAGTCGTCAAATGTCGCGCTGTGTAATATATTTAACGATACTCTTAGCAAACACCATCGTCCGTTCCCCTTCGATTTTAATAAGATAAAAAAACATTTATTTTTATGGGACTGATTGGACATCCAATTAATGCGTCGTTTCCTCACAATTAGTGCCTTTTTCCATTTTCGTTTTTTTTTTATATTTCCATGCAAAAGAATTTACCGTCACCGGCTTTCGTTGAAATTGCATATCTATAAATCGCGCTATATTATAAATATAGGAGATCCTATTTTACAGCTTTTTTATCCTACGCTTTTTATTCTCTATTTTACTACTAATATTATTAATACAATATGTTTGTTCAATACTTTATTCATTGGGATAAATTGTTCGCGAACTCATTCGGAAAATTAAGAGAACCGAGGATCACCTGGAACATCGCAATTGTTATCAAATGTTGTTAGTATTGATCATCGGTCCATGTTTCGATTATTCCGATCCATAGGGAATTACCATCTGCACTCTTGTTGACGAGAGCATATTGACAGGTTATCGATCGTCCTTAGTATTTGATGATTAATGTTCGTGACGTGGCGTAAATGAGTAGAGCGACTTCCATGTATAACAGTAATGTCGAAAGACCGATGAGTGACAATGCGATCAATTTTAAGGATAAATGTAACAGATTCTAATCATAAATTTATCGAAAATTGTACAAATAAATTCGATAATAAAATTTCTTTCAAGAGAGATTTACGGTGAATTATAAAATTATAAACTAACATTCTCTCTTTCTCATGATTGTCGTAAATATCGTAAAAAAACAAGAGCGAAGTATTTAGAAACAATATCGTCTGTTGCTTAAAAAAATTTCGAAGAATTCGCTTTTTATCGATGCAAAAAATGCAAAACTTTCATACTTAAATTCGCTTCGCGTATATTTGAGTTGCCATTTTTATCAGAATCTTAATCGAAACATTATAAAGAGTGATTATTAATATGTTATATTAATTGAAGAAACTCGAAAAATAAAAATGTAATATAGTTTTAATATCAACATTAATTAAAAGAAAGACCATTTACTATTTCGTTGACGCGATAAATGCGGTCATATCAAAATAGCGGAGGCGCGTTTGACTGCAATTGGCGATTGTATATTGTTATACCACAGGCATTAATCATAAATTGTGTTATTAATTAATAATAATTAGATTGCACCAATTACGTCGAATCGTAATTGATTCGGCTACTGTAGGAAGAACATAGAAAAGCCTTTTCAATGGTTCATTATTTGATATTTCGATTTGAATGATAAACCATTATTAAATCTGTTGGTTCTAATAATAAACCATTAAAAAAAATAACAAATTGTTATTAATAAAGCACAATCCAAACCATATACCTATTACCAGTTTGTAAATTATCTTTAAAAAGAAAAAAATTGATTTCTCTGATTATGAAAGAATCTCGGAAAGAATTGATTCGTACTTTTCTATAACTGATTTAATTATGTAGTATAATTCGTCAACTATAATGAGAAACAAACAATTGGCTCGATCAATCAAGGAGTATTCGTATCAGACACTTTTGAGAGTAACATACCTTGCACCGAATGCCAAATTTTCTTTCATTTTTGATTGAACTTGGAGAAGTCGGAGGAACTGCATTCTTAATACTTGTCTCGGCGTGATCTGATTGGCTCGGCGCGTTTTGTTTGTGTTGCGTTTAATTGAAACCCGAAATCGCCGCGTTACCGAAATGTTAACCGATTCGAGCGAATCCCTTCTCGTGGCGACACAACGCTCGACGCACGGATTTAATGCCCCGAGCAGATAGGGACAGATACGGCGGATCTGTCACTACAATCCCTGCGACGTCCCTGCCCCGCGCGCCCTGGTTACCCTCTTCCCCTACACCTCTCGTCGTCCCCCCTCGAGCCACCCACAAGTCGATCCCTCTCTCGTTTCACGCCTCGACTGATTAATTGGACCTCTATACGCCTACACCACCGCATTTCCACCCACCCCCGTCGCTCTTCCACAACGGGCGAGGAAAGCACGTCGAAGCGGCCGAGAGGGAGGCGTTGCATGGTAGCATAGAATTCGAAGTCGCCTCTATTCCGAAACGCGTAATAGATATGTCAAAAGCAGCCTGGGGATCACGATAATACAACCGATGCCTTTGGTGACCAGGTTTAGCGTGGAGGCACCCCGTTTATCCTTCTAGCCGGGTCGATTGTACTCGGGGAGTGTCGAAAAAAAGCTTTCTCTCTTTCTCTCTCTTCGCATGTTTTTGGAAAAGTCTAGCCGTTACCATAAATCGACGGTACCTTGACAGCCAAAGTCGCGGTGCGTTTATTGTGTTGGCAAGTAGATATGTGAATCCATGAAGACATAATGTGCGAGAAATGATGCTGTCATGTCGCCGAGTGACAAGTATTTATTGCGTGATTCGCGTTTTTAACCAATTGGAACGATTAATGGATCAAATTCATATGGCATGTGATTAACATCAGATCTTAACATTTTCGCAGCTGGCGATTCGCGTTGCTTAAAACTAGGAGCCGCATGCAAATTTGTTTCATTTTTGGTTCAAAACTATTTTTAACTCCGTTCAAACGCTTATTTTGATGAACTCGAATTTACTGTTAGATAGCTGCAGAACAATCATAAATACGAATTATAAAGTCACCTGCTTTTTCCTATAAATATAAAATAATGTAAAATTACGTCTGCTGCAATCAGATTTTAAAAACATGTAAAATTACGTCAGCGGTAACTATAGATCGCAAATGACGTCAAATTACGTCAGCGGCTGCGAATGTGTTAATGACGTCGTTTGCGACAGTGTACACGCTAGATATGAAGGAGATTAAACTTCGTTTGATATTGATTCTCGGCCAACGATAAGATAAATCTGGAGATAACCATGGACATCTGTCGGAACAATTTCGGGCTCAATATCTCACCTGAAAAACCAACGAGATAAAAAGTGCTTTGCAGATTACTCACCGAGTAATTATATTAAGTGTTCTCTCTCTGGGCCAATTTAACAAATACAAAATCTGTACCGTAATGCATTTAACGCGACGGCGTTTTAAAGGGAAGCGTTCCAATTGTATCAATACGTATTACGAGAATAACGTACTTATATCTTACTGATAATTCGTTTCCCAGCTAATAATAAATTTCACAACTTTAATACTTTTTTGATAGGCAAAATATACAAATTGTTTCTCCCATTAAATGTGTATAATAACGAAAACCAGAGTGCATTATTTTCACGATTTATCATGTTAGATGCATATTTGAAATGTATATTAGAAAAGAAGATTTAATTTAAAAAGAATTGACGTGTGTGTGTATCAATCTTTTTAAAAATATAATAAATTCTGAATATATGTATATATGTATCTATATTGTATATATTTTATATAATATATATACTAATTAAATATGTCTCTATAATTTATTTATTTATGCCACTAGAACGCATAAATAATGGATGGTTCGTGTTGTCTTTTTCCTGTATCTTCTTCAATAAGCCGAGAGTCAGTTTGCCGGCATTAGAAGTTTATGGAGGCTTCTTGCGGCCTCGAGCAGGTTAAGAACCTTCCTGATACCGTCCGTCATGATTTTGACATTGAATGGTCGTTGACAAAATCTGGAGTTACTCAGCTACATCGAGGTCGTGTATTTCCTAACTTCCGGCCTTCGGCAAGGCTTATCCGCTATTTTTTTTAGTTTACACGTATATACATTTTTTGACTGCGAAAAAGCAGGTTGATCAAAAATGCAGTATGATTTTTTTCTTCTAAATAGTCTGGAACTATTCGCACCGTCACTCGACCAAGCTTATTTCCTCAATTTCGAGCACTTTCATGAAATATGTCATTACATTTTCTGTTAGCGGTAAACCACATTTTTTTCGATTTTTGACGCGACCATATATTCGAGTGATCGTAAACTACGATGTAACAGCAACGTAATTTGCGCGCAAACGTAATTTGTTTATCGACTGAAATAACGGCAGTATCCCAGTCGAATATTTCATGCGAGGAATATATTTTTCCACGTAATACCGATTTATACCTTTTATTTACAAATTACTGGATTTAAAACGAGTCAATCGAATTTATGAAAAATATTTTAATAATGTTAAGGTACATATATATGTATTTATGCAAAACAAATAACATGTGTACTAGAAGTTTTGGACATCAAATTTCGGAAAATAATATAATTTGTTTAATGGATGTCAAATCCTGATTACGACCTGTCGAATGATGATAATTATCAAAATTATATTCATTCTCGGCGACGCGACGGTATGAAAGAGTAATTATTTTTAACGTTGTATTGCACCCATGTATTGGTATAATGTTGCATAATCTCGCGGTTGATTATTCAGTCACGATGCGTAAAATTAATGATTATAATAATTAACAACGTAATTGTTCAGCGAAGGAACGGTTGATAGGTAGTTATCGATCTGATGAATAAACCACTTTGCTTTTTGCTTCCATATAATATTGAGCCTAAATATTTGATAGAAACGGCCGTTTTATTGCCGGTAAAACAAATAATTACCTTTATTAAATTCAGCCGGACGCCAGCGTTCTATCTGATGTTTCGCGCCAAAGAGTGAATTGTAAACGAGATAATGACACTATACAACCTGCATTATGCACCGGGACGTGTTGTTCAAATAATCTATCAACGCGCTGTCTCTGGCACAGGAGCTTTTTCGGACGTAAATCAACATGGGAGACAATTTTTTGCGGAGCGTTAATTCCATCATTTTTTCCATGCGCATGCATTTTATCTCGATCGCCCAGTCGGTTGGCCGTCGAAATTTGACACGCGGAATGAAATATTTACCCATCCCTGTATCTACTTGTTTAAAACCAGGATCGATATTAAAAGACCATTATAAATTGTGCCAAAATCTGCTAAAAAATATGTCCTGATAAAAAGAAATTGAAATTCTTTAAAAGGTCTGTCCTTAAAGAATCTTTTGATACTTGTGATCTATATACAATAAGTTATCTAATAATCTGCTAAATTTTATTAAACGATTGAATGCGCGGACAATCAAACTAATTGTAAGTCTAAAATTCATCGAAGCATGATTTAGCAAGGCGTATAAAGTAACTTTATCTATGACCAGATAGATTACAATTATGTGATTACAAGCTTTATTAGCCATATCAATTTCATGCGATTAGTTATATGCTTAGTGTGTTAGTGTTTAGTTTCTGATTGTCTGTTTGTTGTTTGTTATATCAAATATTTTAATAGTATATAATAAAATCGCAACTTATTGCAAAATATTTCCGGATGTTGTCTCAAAAATTAAAAATAAACACCCATTATTTACTTAAATTATACTTTTTGTAATCGATATTAGGATGAGAGACTTTTGAGTAACTTTCCATATTACTGAAAATCAATCAATATCAAGAAAAGATTAATTTAAATTTTGCCAAACATATGCTTGAAATTAAAGTGATATAGTAAATTACAATATTTAACAAATGTTTGTCGAGAATATATTTAGATTGATCTGTCATATGTTTTCTTCTATTATTCTTTTTTTGCTTCAGTCCCTTATTAAGTCACTCTGGAGTATTGGTTGGCAGTGGGAAGCGAATATTCTAGCTACGCTAATGGCGAATACTAAATTCGGTTTATTAACTTCCGGTGTTCCAGCATAATCCGCAAGCTTCTATTCCGAATTCTCCATTGACTTCCGCTTACCGTCTAATGCCTCCACTCCGGCTAAATGGACGCCAACCCGCAGAAAAGCTCGAGAGCGGCCGTTATCGGCCGATCTCGTCGACAGAGACGGCAACGAACCGTGGTATAAAATGCACCTAATAATATGCGATCGCTGTTCCAACCATTGGAAAATACATTTCGGTGTTTCCTGCACTGACTTTGTAACGAGACTCATCAATTTGCAACAAACTTCCTTTACGTGTCTTCTATTATGTCACTTACTTGGCAATTATCATCGTCTATTTAATACTGTTTTTATGATAACTAAATTGATATTTACGAATACATCCGTCGAATAGCGCGCACATGCTAGTTGAAGAGTAATAAACTATGTTACGGCATCTTGCTTCTTCACCCCAACGCTCTTCTCATAAATAAGTCAATAATCTATTAAAGGTTTTAGTAATGCTAAATAAAGTTATGTACGGCTAAATAATTTTATAATTTTAGAAACTTTATGACACGCAATATATGTTTCATTTGTTAAATGAAAGAATCGTTTGTTCCATATAAAAATAGCAAATGAGTATCTCTGATGGCACATTAATACTGATCGAACTACAGATTTTTTACACAGGAATAACTGATCCACATATTTAGGATTAGCAAACTCACGGAGCCGAGCTCCTACTGTATTGTAGACATTCAGATATATAATATATTTACGCATGAAATGATCAAACACACTCATATATGAGAGATCATAAGAAAAAATACCTTAAATGATATATAAAACTGCAGGTTTAAATTAAATTGATTAATAATTATCGAAGATATTTATCAAGATTTCAGAAAAGTTATCTGTAATTCACATTAATGTTAACATAAGTTAACATTAATATGAAAAAATTGTTAAGAATTTGTAAAAGTCATTTTGTACGATGGATAAAGTATGCGAGGATAAAGAAGTTGAACACGATTCAATGGAAGTTAAAATAACACAATTATTCAAACTTCTCGGAATAATAAGCAAGTGAGGTATGCTGCATAATACGTCACGCAGTAAATAAGTTTTCGAAAAATTAATTGCAACGGGAATAGTTGGCGAGCTTCTCAGAGTTCCGAGTGAACTGACTAATACAGAGTTTGCCATAGATGTTGTGTAGTTTGATAAAGTAAGTTTGCTAAACTTTGAGAACCACAGAAGAGGCTTTAGGTTCCACTTCACGGATAGCTACGAAAATAAGTACGCGGAAGCGCCTCCTGCGCGTGATGGTACATATGCTTTATGAACATTTCGTTATTACTATTACAACGCGTAATAAGACACAGCGCGGTATCATGTTTCGAGTTGCATGCAGCAGCGTGAAATGTATCATTTGCGTAATTGGGGAATGTAATATGCAGAATTGAAAGTATAAAATATATAAACGTAATTTGATGTCAAATGTCGTTATTACAATGATCGATATTTATTGATATATTTAGTTATAAAAAACTGTAATCTTTAAGTAATAAAAGAAGATTATCTCTAACAGTAATGCGGCAGTTTTATACATTAAAAGTTGTTAATTATTGTAAGGCTCTTTATGAGTAGTGTTTAAAACAAATTTAGAAAATTAAGTCTTGGTTTAATTATAGGATGTATAATTATGAAATATATAAGGATATATTCTTTCTCATCATAAACTCGCAATTATCCTAAGATTTATTTTGTTCCTGCAAGAGTATTTTTCCGCCGTACTAAAAATGCCTTCAGCAGCATTCAGAGTTAAAAATAATAAGCAATTTTGTTCTGTAAATGTTAAAATTTGTTAAGTTATTTTCATAAACATCAATCTTTGATGCTTATGTGTGTTCAAAAATATTCCCTGCTTTTTTAGACGGTATTACTTGCAGGAGCATTATAATCTCATCTGGTAGCACGACAAAAATTAATAAGGCAAAGGTCTACTTACAATTAGTGTACTCGGCTTGAATTCGCGTGAATAAAACGCCGAGGAACAAAACGAGTGCCAACATGTCGAATCCCGGATGCGCCAGGCCGAACATCTCGCTTCAGATCCGCTGAGGCTTTGTCGGAGGGCAATCAAAAAGTGTCGCACTCTCGTTGATGTCGGCGCTTCTTTATACGTCGTGCAGCCACGATTGCATCTTTCTCGTCTCGATTTCTTTCTCTGTCGCCGCCCATCGCCCTTGCCATCGTCGCTTTCCGCGGTGCGTAGCGTGTCGCGAGGCCGTGAACTTCAGTTCTGACAATGACTCGCGACCATCGATACACAGTATTACCCGTGTCGTTCGTTCGCGGCGGAAATCCACTGATAAAGCCCGACCCTGGCGTAATGTTCAAGGCGAACGTTAACGAAAATTTCTCACGCGAGGGACTGCAGATTGGTCATAGGCCGAAGAACCAATAGAGAGACTTAATTATACATTACAATTATATAATAAAAGTGAAATTAATTTAGCTTCTATCAATTTTTACGTCAAGGTTCGTCGTCGTGATTCTATAAATCTCATTTTGGTTGCATTCATGCTACGTGCGATGTAAGCTTGACTATCGTTTTGAATCCAAACCCCTGCAGAGCAACAATTACAATGTCGGTCTATGATGAATGTCTAATATTTTCTGAAGCCTCTTTTTTTAGAGAAAAAACTGTGTGCTGCACAAACATGAGAACTCCGAAATTTTTATTCTATGTATATTGTATAGTAGGTATAATTCTCAGAATAATTCAGAATATATTCGTTTTCGAGTACCTACTTTTTATACTTGTTGGTATAATAATAAAATTAAAAATAATTATGCACATGATATTTTCAAAGATATATCGTATATATACACTTTCAAAACATGCATTAGCTGTATTTAATGTTCTTTATATATTTATAATTTTGCGTAATGCGTTTGATGGTGCTTTTAGGCACGAAATACGCGCCGCATCGCAATGTATGTACAGCAGCGTCAGAGATCGTGATTGCAATCATGAACTTGTACACATATATTGCTATTAGATACGTGAATTGCACGTACACCGCGGTTCCAGATCTTCGGATGGTCCGGCACCGGTTACTGCGGCGAATAAACACGGTCATCGTATGTAATCATAGCTCGCACGTGCATACGTTCTGTACGACGTCGCCTGTCATCGGCAAACGGCAATCGGATTATGTATATATCTACGAGTAATCGCTGTGACAGGTGGGCAGGATAATCAGGAAACGGGAGCTGTCGTTTACGAGAGTTTCGTAACAGGTCGCGCAGCAATTCGTTGCTAGAATAGCGTAATTACGGGGCCGGTGGGGTTCTGAGAAATTTCCGATTTCTGTTTCTATTATCTTCGCGGTAATGTTTAACTGCAATTTTGGAGTCTTATAATGTAGATGTAGTGCTAAAGTAATACTCCAGAAATCAATATCAATGGCAAACAAAAGATTATTTTAGTTGCAGTTATTTTTTTGCAAGTGGCTGTAAAAAATTATATTGCTTCTTGTTGATTTCCGGTATTTGCAAGCTAATTGTTATATATTATATACCTATATAACGATATGTAGATTGCGTAATTATAATAATTCTTTCGAGCGGAATACACTCTGCGAGTAATTCGATGACTTTTACGAATTTGAATAAAAAATAGTGTGACAAATTGTGGCACGTGATTATGAGGGATTTGTTTCTTCTAGCTTATAAACCGCTATTTTTAGGGAGACATTCTCTTGTTAACGTATTACTAGTATTACTACGGGCGCATTCGGGGGGACGCTATTAGCGCTAATAGCATCATTCTATCTTTATCGCTCATTAGTTGTAAAACAAGGATAGAACAAGCAAATAGCACTAATAGCGCGCTTCCCGAACCTAGGGTCTAAATCTAGAAGTCCATAATTTCGGGTGATAGAATATCGTCCAAAAGAATTGAAAGAAATAGCCGATGCATACAGAGGGAGAAATTCATCGGCATCTTAAAATTTATCTCGTGCTCATCTCGGCGCTAACAAAACTTCGACTTCTAGCTTCGGAGCCATATTCACCTAGTTACTGAATTTCCAAAGACGAAGATATAAAGTTTGTCATGATTTTGCGTTGGCCAATTCTAGAAGAAACCATTTCTGATATTTATCTCTCGCCGTATCGTGACGATACTCAATGAATGTTAATGAAAAAAAAAAAGATTGCCCGCAGACGCAGACATCAATGGAAAATGTAGAACACGTACTTGAATAGCTTGGCAGTGGCATCGATATGTATCTTTTGTTTTTCCTTGTTGTGATACTTGTGATATCTCTGGGCTACGTATCCCTTGGCTCTTTCTCCATGACGAGAGGAAGAAGGGTCATGCGTTACGTGTAAGGATAACGATGGAACAAAGACTTCAAGCATACGATGAAAAATGTAAAAAGAAAAGAAAAACGGAAGCACTGAATATTATTTACATCATTGAGAGATAAAATCTCGGAAGAATTTCAAATAATCGTAGACGTGTTTAAGGTCTTGATAATTATTCTTTTTTATATTAATTTAACATCCATGAACGAAATATGAATATTTCATGATGGTGTAGTAATAAAAATTAATGAGATAATTGATTTTCTAGGTAGCTATATATCGTTTATATGTGCAGCTGCGCTAAATTGCTTTTCCAACTTCGCGTGAATCGGTGTAGGCACGTGCCAAGAGACGTGCTCCGTGTCCACGTGGGAGTCGGGCATGCACACGTTGCAAGTGTTCATTCGTGCAGGTGCATGTGCGATCACAGGTACGCGCTACGGGGATATGAAAGCGAGAGTAACTCCGCTGTTACTCCATCCACGTTCCGTTGAACTTGACCTACTATTTGTTCCGCGATACAATATGACTTTCGCATCTAGTACCGCGCACCTTCGCGTCTTTACCTCCTTCGTTTTCCCCTCCCTCGTTGGGGTTTGTCTATACGCGGCGGGATGTCATTCGAATTACCTGCACTCAGCAGGTAACGCGAAGTATTTCTGTAGCTTGGTAACCGGGTCAAGTTCGTCCCGAGACTCGTAGACGAGATAATACGGCAGACACGGAAGTCTAATTTCATCACGGTTGAAAACACGTCGAAGATATCTTCGTATGATATTTCCGTTAAACGGGGGATGTGGACGATATCTGCTCCACACATGATGAGTAAATTCCTTGCTAAGATAATATATTTGTCATTACAACGTCGAGTGTTATTTAAATGAAGTGTCATGCGCGTAAATCATACCTTTTTAAGAAAGGTAAAAAAGTGGCGCCAAGTACACGAGCACCTCGTTGTATATTATAAACATTTGTACAAAAGATTAAAAATTGGCGCCAACTTATAGTTGGCAATTAAATCAATTGTTTCAACATTTTATACTTTTACACACTATAAGTGAATAAATCCTTTCATTATATCTGTACAGTATATAAAAGATTTGATATAAAAAACCGATGCCAACTAGATTCTGTAAAAACTTGGAATTAAATAATTTACTTAAGCCAAATTTACTTAAGTCTATGTCAAGTTCAGATAATTTGAATTTGTTATTTCAGAATCAGTTAAAGCTAACCATTGACATTGAGTAAGCTCCGCGCGTTTAGTATCATATATGGACATTAATGTTAACAGCTTATGTATTATCAATTCAATATTTTCAACACAAATTAAAAATGTATACTTTACTTTCTATTACAGTAAGTTATTATAATTAATATTGTAATGATCGTACAGACGAAATGTTAAAAAACAATTTTAATGCGAGCTCTTATAATGACCTTTACAGCTAAGCTTTACTTTTTAGCTTGACAATGTGGACAAGACGTGTACCTTAATCTAAATGTTTGATTACTCTTGAGAAATTAAAAACAAAGTTAAATGACTTAACTATTAGCAATATTTAAACAATATATCAATATTTATGTTTAGTAAAGGTTCACATATGTCTCTTAGACCTTCCCCAAATAGTTTCACCTAACATTTTTCTTGGTAAACGATATGTCATATTTAGTTTGTATATGGCCCGTGATACTGAACGGATATAATGTCGCTGAAAAATCCGATATGGAAGCTTTTTAGAATATTTGACGATACTGAAATGAAATGCACGATTTGTGATAGAACTTGTAAGAGCCTTTAACACTGCGAGGGAACACTTAATGAGATATCATAACAAATGTGAGGAAATTGCGAAATACGAATTAAGATGGAAAAACGAAATCTCCTTACTTTGGCGACATTTCTCGAGAGAAGACGGGTTTATAGCACGTTGCAAACTGTGTGGCAAATCACTTAAGAATGCATTTAAACAATATATCATAGAGAAACATATGAATATATGGCATAAAAAAGAAGTAGCTGAAATACAAGAAGAAATTGCTACTAATACCTGGCTATCACAATATTTTCTATTCGAAGACTCTTATGCAACCTGCAAAATAAAAGGGTGCAAATACTCTGTTAAAATATTTAAAGGAATAAATTTGTTAAGATTTTACTTGAAATTCCACAATATAAATGAATACTCAGGATATGAAGAAAGAATTGGAGATAATAATGTAGATCGAATGATACAAAAATCTGTAGAAAAAGAAAATTATACCGGTCCAAGTTCTTATTATAATAATACACAATGGCAATCTCTTGGAAATCGAGGAGGTGATCAAATAGTACAACACTCTGTAGATAAAGAAAATTATGCCGGTCCAAGTTCTTTTCATAATAATACATATTGGCAATCTCTTAAAAATCAAGGAGGTGATCGAATGATACAACACTCTGTAGTTGAAAAAAACTATGCCGGCCCGTTCTTATTATAATAATACACATTAGCAATCTCTTGCAAATCAAGGAGGTGATCGAATGATACAATACTCTGTAGATGAAGAAAATTATGCCGGTCCAAGTTCTTATTGTGACAATATACACCCCCAATCTCTTGGAAATAAAGAAAGTCAACAGCGGTGAACATCTCAGATATTAGTCTTTTCTTTATTCGGAATTATTAGAATATTTTATTGTGTTCTACTAACTAACTAACATATAAAAATTTTAATATCTAACATTCAAAAATATGGAGACTGTATAAATTTCAGTCTAATATTTAACGAATATTTTTTATAAATTATTTGTGTTGAACAATATTATTTGAACAAGTTTATATCAACTTTTGTTAATACTCTAAATATGTTGTTATTTACTTCTAATATTATCTAATAAATTCAGTGATTGATAGATATTCTCATACGCAGGTAACTGCGCAAGTATTATGAAATTTAAATAGTAATTGTGTTTCTATTTTAAGAAATGTGAATAATAAGTGTCACGATTCAATAATCAAATAATAACATACATAACTTTAATGTGCTCTTGTAATTCTAATTACATTAGTAGTTTACCGATTTTTAATCACTCTGTGGATACATTTCAGGTTCAATGTAGACAACAGTAGACAATCCAACAGTGGACAGCAAGGATTTGAATCCCACGGTACACCTTCGGACTTTGATGATTGGCCAGAATGGGTTTATATGTAATACCAGGAATAACAATAGTGTTAACGATTTTGATGACGATATTGGAATATATCAATAAATAGATGCACTTTTGACAAGGAACTTTATTTTGCAATGTTACATAATAACGTAAAACGGTTTTATGATTCATATATTACTTTTCTTATGAATATAATTTACTAATTGCTTTATTAATTTTTAGTGTTTACTAATTAATATAATATTGCATTAATTTTTTTATATTAGTATATTAACTTATTTATTTTATCTTATAACATTTTTTGTCATATATGCAAACATATCAGTATTGCAACAAGTGTACCTATATGTGTGTGTATTAGAATTATAGAATATATTCAAATACTATATTATTGACAATATTCAAAATAATTACTATAATTATTGAACTCTTATAATCAAATTCTGCATGTAAAATTATTTGAATATTTGAATATTAATATTCTAATATTTAAAAATTCGAATATATTTATAATTCTTGTCTGCATGTAATATTTATTTTATGTAGAATATATTATTACAAAGTTTGTAGAAGTAATTTTTTAAAATATACTACAACTAATAATAATATAATTCATACATACAAAATTGAAACATGCTTTACATATTGTGTTTTTACATATTTGTTCAACACTGAGATATATATGGAAATACATCGTCAAATAAAAAATAGACATAGATATATTAATTAATAAAAAAATATAGATATTTAAGAAAGCAATTTATATATTTTTTTAACTCGCAATCACAATCAAAGAAATATCAATTTATTATAACATATGATTTATATAGTCCTGATTTATCATATCTGTTATCTTTTTAATTATTTATATTAGACGGCAAAAAAAAATTATTTGTTCTTAACCAACTAATATTTACCGAATTATTAGAAGACTTAAGGTGGATCTATTCATTTATTTGTAATTGTACTATTATTCACATTTCATAATTTTGAGAAATTTGCTTATCATAAACATTGGTGCAAAATTCTTCGTTATATTCTTAATCTAAAAATTAAATTTACTAATACTAATTATAAAATAAATTGTTATGAATATCTTAATAGTACAGTTGCTATATGTAATTAATAAACTAATAAAAATATATTAATTACGGCAATTAATAAATTATGTAGTTACATAATTTGTAGGATTGTAAAATGGATATAAGTACGAAATGTAAAACAAAATTGTGTATTAGAGATCGTAATTAAAGTTGTTTCAAGTATCTATCATTGAATGTTATGTTACTGATTTTCTCGCTTTAATACCAATTATTTTCGCAATTTACATTACAAATAAAAAATAAATTAAATTGCAGAAATACTCTTACTTGTAAAAGAAGTTACGCCAAAGCCACACTGAGGTCTGACGGACTCCAACTTATTTCACTGATACTATGTTGAACTCGGAGCACAAGTAACACGCACTATAGATTCTACCTATTAAAAAAATCCCAAATTTTTTATGGCCGCACCATCCCCACTTCCCAATTCCAATTATAGTGTCGTGTAGTTTGACGTTTGTGTTTCTGACACCCTAGTGTGATTTTCGCGGGATATGAAAACTATTTTAGCGTTAAATAAAATTTCAGAAAAGTTTTATAACATTAAAACTTGACACTAATTTATAGATTTTATAAAATTTTTTTCTTTTAATTATCAAGCTTTAATATTTAAAAAACTATTATATGCAAGAAAACTTGGCACTGCTGGACTTAAAATATTTTTAGTCAATAAAAAGTGAATAGGCACATAAAGGAGTAACTTATAAATTATAAATGTTACTACTAAAATGGTAGAGGATTTTTCTATTCAATTTGATCCGTAATATTTTCCAGTAATGAGCGGCGTTACACCTATTATGAGACGTACGCATTGTATATTGAAAAAATCAATTATATAAAACTGTTTTAATATATTAAATAAAAAATAAAAAATAATTATGCATTGCAACATAAACGCGGTGCGGATTCTCGTAGAAAGAATGCAGAAATGAATAATAAGTGTCTCTCTCATTAAAAATTTTATGACCGGGTTAAAAATGTTTTTTAAATATAAATATATATATGTACATAATAATCTTTACAGCTAAGATTTACTTTTAGCTTGACAACGTAGACAAAACATGTACCTTAATCTAAACGTTTGATTACTAGGATCGAGCAATTAGAAACAAAGCTAACTGACTTACCTATCAGCAAGATTCAAACAATATATCAATATTTACGTTTAGTAAAGGTTTACATGTGTTTCTTAGACCTTCCCCAAATAGTTTCACCCAACATTTTTCTTAGTAATCGATATGTCATATTTAGTAATACACGCTGCGTGATACTGTGCGGATATAATGTCACGGAAAAGTAGTCCGATATGGAAGCTTTTTAAAATAAAAGATACTAAAATGAAATGCACGATTTGTAAGAAAATTATGAAGATTGACAAAACCAATGCGAATAGACACGTAATGAGATATCATAAAGAACGTGAGGAAATTGAGAAATTAAAATTTAAATGGAAAACCGACACCTACTTACTTTGGGAACATTTCTCAAGAAAAGACCCGTTTGATGCACTTTGCAACCTTTGTGACAAATCACTTAAGAATGCAATTAGATTCAAAATAGAGCGTCATTTGAATATGTGTCATAAAAATACAATAACTGAAATAAAAGAAGAAATTACTAGTAATATCTCTATCTGGCTCTCACAACACTTCCTATTCGAAGACTCTATTGCAACCTGCAAATTGCAAGGGTGCAAATATACTGTTAAAATATTTGAAGGAATAGATGTCTTAAGAACTCACTTGGCTGAATGTCATAATCTAAATGAAAGTACAGGATGTGAAGAAAGAATTGGAGATAGTAACGCATATCGAATGATGCAACAATCTGTAGATAAAAAAAATTATGCCGGTTCAAGTTCTCATCATGACAATACACATCCCCAATCTCTTGAAAATAAAAAAATTCAACAAGGGTAAACATCTCAGATATCACATATTCTGAATTATTAATATGTTTTATTTTGTACACCTAATATATATAAATTTAATATCTAGCATTTGAAAATATACAGACTGTGTAAATTTCGGTCTAATATTTAACATGTGTATCTTGTAAATGTTATAATTATTTGAGTTCAATAATATTATTTGAACAAGTTTCTATCAAGTTATGTTCATTCAAATATGCTGTCACATATTTATTATCATCTAATACATTCAGTGATTGATAGATATTTCCATACGCAGGTATAACTGCGCAAGTATTACGGAATTTAAATAGTAATTGTTTTTAACATTCCATTTTAATAAATGTGAATAATAAGAGTCACGATTCAATAATAATTAAATAACATATATGATTACAATATGATCTTGTAATTCTAATTACATGAGTAGTTTTCTAATTACATTAGCAGTAAATTACACACTGAAGATGGTCTAAATATAGACCAATACATTTGTAAATAATAATTTTTTTTTTAATACATTGACTAATTTACAATTGTGATATTTTAAATAATTACCCTTCCTCTTTTATTTTTAATCACATCCATTTCAATGCAGACCTGTAACAAGCATTTCAATGCCAACGGATTATGTTATGGCTCCCCCTAAAGGACGTCAAAGTCATGAACCATGTGATACGTCCTATCTATTATTTGGACCAGCGATAGAAGATATAGGCGCACCTTATGAGTAATTATTTGATTTGCTTATTTCGTAATGATATTCTACTAGTTAAATATTGACTTTTTTGCACGATGATAATTTACTACTGTGATATTTTAAATAATTACTCTTTGTCTTCTGTTTTTAATCACATCCATTTCAATGCAGACCTGTAACAAGCATTTCAATGCCAACGGATTATGTTATGGCTCCCCCTGAAGGACGTCAAAGTCATGAACCATTTAATACGTCCTTTCTATCATTTGGACCAGCGATAGAAGATATAAGCGCATCTTATGAGTAATTATTTGATTTGCTTATTTCGTAATGATATTCTACTAGTTAAATATTGACTTTTCTGCACGATGATAATTTACTACTGTGATATTTTAAATAATTACTTTTTGTCTTCTGTTTTTAATCACATCCATTTCAATGCAGACCTGTAACAAGCATTTCAATGCCAACGGATTATGTTATGGCTCCCCCTGAAGGACGTCAAAGTCAAGAACCATTTGATACGTCCTTTCTATCATTTGGACCAGCGATAGAAGATATTGGCGCACCTTATGAGTAATTATTTGATTTGCTTATTTCGTAATGATATTCTACTAGTTAAATATTGACTTTTCTGCACGATGATAATTTACTACTGTGATATTTTAAATAATTACTCTTTGTCTTCTATTTTTAATCACATCCATTTCAACGCAGACCTGTAACAAGCATTTTAATGCCAACGGATTATGTTATGGCTCCCCCTGAAGGACGTCAAAGTCATGAACCATTTGATACGTCCTTTCTATCATTTGGACCAGCGATAGAAGATATAAGTGCATCTTATGAGTAATTATTTGATTTGCTTATTTCGTAATGATATTCTACTAGTTAAATATTGACTTTTCTGCACGATGATAATTTACTACTGTGATATTTTAAATAATTACTCTTTGTCTTCTATTTTTAATCATATCCATTTCAATGCAGACCTGTAACAAGCATTTCAATGCCAACGGATTATGTTATGGTTCCCCCTGAAGGACGTCAAAGTCATGAACCATTTATTACGTCCTTTCTATTATTTGGACCAGCGATAGAAGATATAAGCGCATCTTATGAGTAATTATTTGATTTGCTTATTTCCTAATAATATTCTACTAGTTAAATATTGACTTTTCTGCACGATGATAATTTTTAACTATGATATTTTAAATATTTACTCTTACTTTTTATTTTTTTTTACTTCAATGACCAAGAATTTCAAGTTTAACGGGTTATGTTATATGAGTAGTTTTCTAATTTTTTAACCACTCTGTGTATGTACATGCAGGTCTAATTACAGTGGACAACAAGGATCTTAATCCTATGATACACTTTTGGACTTCAATTTGCCAAAATATCTTTTTATGTCTAATACCAACAATAACAACAGTGACGAAGATATTTTATAATATATCGATAAATAGATACACTTGACAAGGAATTATGTTTCGCATTGTTATATAACGTGTAAAACGATTTTATGATTCATACATTTACTCTTCTTATGAATACAATTCACTAATTGCTTTATTAATTTTTAGTGTTTACTAACATAATATTACCAGTTGCATGAATTTTTTTATATTAATATATCAACTCATTTATCTTATATAACATTTTTTGTCGTATATATGTATTAAAATTATAGAATATAATTCAGATACTATATTATATATTGACAATATTCAAAATAATTATTATAATTATTGAACTTTTATAATCAAATTCTGCATGTAAAATTATTTGGATATATTAGAATATTAATATTCTAATATTAACAAATTAGAATATATTTATAGTTCTTGTTTGTACGTAATATTCATTTTATGTAGAGAGTGTATTATTATTAAGTTTGTAGAAGTAATTTTTTAAAATATACTACAACTAATAATAATATAATTTTTTACACAAAATTTTACACAAAATTGTTATTGAAACATATGCTTTACATATTGTATTTTTATTTGTTCAACCCTCATATATTGAAATAAATTGTATAATAAAAAATAGATATATTAATAGGTATATTAATTAATAAGAAAATAGATATTTAAGAAAGCAATTTATATATTTTTTAACTCACAATCACAATCAATGAAATATCAATTTATTATAATATATGATTTATATATTTTCTGATTTCTCATATATCTATTATCTTGATAATTATTTATATTAGACGGTAAAGAATTATTCGTTCTTAACCAACTAATATGTTACAAATTATTAAAAGACTTAATGTGGATCTATTCATTTATTTGTAATTGCACTTTTATTTACATAAGGTAAAGGGGGGAGTTAATGACACTGTTGCAGTTCCTGACACTGACGGTACATTTATATTTGTAATAAATAAAGTTTTCGTCAAATATAAAAAAAATTACAGGCAAATTAAAGAGCGTTTTTTGCTGTTGATTATTGCACAGACACTTTTTTTTTTAAATGTGTCAGAAACTACCTTTTTTTTTATGTGTCAGAAACTACCTCTTTTTTTTAACAGTGTCAGAAACTACCCCACTTACCTTATTTCATTTTGAGAAATTTGCTTATCATAAACATTAGTGCAAAACTCTTCGTAATATTTTTAATCTAAAAATTAAGTTTACTAATACTAATCGTAAAATAAATTGTTAAAAAAATAAATTAATTAATTAATACCTTAATAGCACAGTTGCTATATACAGGTTTGGTGAGGATTTACCGCCACTTACGGAGCTTATTTCTGAAGACATTTTGAGCAAAAAATGTCATATAAACATGGGTCATATTCTGAATATTTACAGAGTTACACTAATTTGAAGGTTGTTTGTAAAAGACCTTTTTCTTTAGTTTGAGGAGTAAAAGAAAATTAGAAATAAAGACTGAACTCTTCAGAAATAATCCTTTCTTCAATTGGAAACGCATAACTGTGAACAAGGCGTGATCTTGGCCAACGCGAGCACGTGACAATAATAATAACGTAATTATTATTAATTAATGTAATTAATTGTTCTGATAAGTTAGTAAGAATAATGTAATTTTTTAGTTCAGATTACTATAGCGTCTATAGCCAATTAAAGAAAGGATTATTTCTGAAAAGTTCATTCTTTATTTCTAATAATTTTCTTTTACTACTCAAACTAAAGAAAAAGGTCTTTTACAAACAATCTTCAAATTAGTGTAACTGTAAATATTCAGAATAGGACCCATGTTTATATGACATTTTTTGCTCAAAATATCTTCAAAAATGAGCTCCGTAAGTGGCGGTAAATCCTCACCAAACACCCTGTATATATAGTAAACTAATAAAAGTATATTAATCACGGCGATTAATAAATTATGTAGTTACATAATTTGTGTAGGATTGTAAAACGGATATACGAAATTGTGTATTAGAGATCGTTATTAAAGTCGCTGCAAGTATCATTGAATGTTATGTTACTGATTTTCTCGCTTTAATACCAATTATCTTCGCAGAATTCTTATAATAGACCTCGAGTTCCATGTACAATTATGGGCTCATATTCCTGTAGAATTGTATCATTCAAAAATTGTTATTTTTCTTTTTAATGTTTGGAAAGCGCTAAATGCACGCGTCAGTGTGAAAAGCTGTTATACATTGAATAAGAAGGTATAGAACATTATTATGAAAACAGAAACATTATTATGAAAGCGCCATTTAAATTTAAATCTTTAAATCCTATTTTCTCATTTTATGACATTTTAACAAATTTAATTTAACACAATTGTCATTATACAATGCTTAGCAGTAAATGTTAGCATAAGTTAGTATACATTACAATTGTTTTTTGACTTTTTCTATTCGATCATTACAATATTGATTATAATAATTATTATATTAAAAAATGTTGCTTACATTTTTAATTTGTGTTGATAATATTGAATTGATGACGCACAAGCGGTTAACATTGGTGTGCGCATATGAGTCTGAGCGAATGAAGCTTATTCAATATCAATGGTTAGCTTTAACTGCTTTGGACAAATTCAAATCATTAGACATAAACTTAAGTAAATGAGGTTATTTAACTCAAATAATTATTTTATCCTATCATCTATATGTTCTAAGATTAACTTGATATTTATTATGTGTGTCAAAATAACTTATCAATTGCATTTAAGTATTTTCTATTATTTTGGGAGATTTAAAGATATTTAGTTTTTTAAAACGTTTTTAATATTTTTCTTCTTTTATTTGACGAAATTTTTCGAGTCGGGTCTATAACGGGGTTTCGCAGGGTGATTCAAAACTCTCGTTTGTCCTTAAAATTTCGTATTCCTTACTTAATTCTGAGACGATTTTTCCTTTACCAAAATTTTGTCCGAAGCTTAGTTTTCAAATTATTAAAAGAAATAGTTAGCGAATTACGGAACGAGTACGGAAGGTAGGCAGGGGCAGCGCAACTCACCATCCGACGCGGGTGATTATGTGGGTGCTCGCTGCGATCAGCTGCTTGCTACACGTGATGGGTGAGAACGTGTACGCATCACACACACACACACACACACACACACACACACACACACACACACACACACACACACACACACACACACACACACACACACACACACACGCACGCACGCGCGCACACACACACACACACACACACACACACACACACACACACACACACACACGCACACGCACGCACACACACACACACACACACACACACACACGCACACGCACACACACACTCTCTCTCTCTCTCTCTCTCTCTCTCTCTCTCTTTCTTTTTCTTACTCACTTATTCTTACCTTGTAAGTTGTAGAGATTCGCATACTGCTGATGAATAATTGCTTCACGACCGTTGATGGCAATAATGAGACGTTCCCATGTGCGAGAAACACACCGAGTAATAAGTGAGAAGTTTTTTCTTTCACAAATTGTATCACGTATCGACCGATTGTATTGACAAACAAATCTCACTATTAATGAATTGATCACTACCGATTAATCGACGACTGAGAATTACGAGATGTTCCACGTAGAAATGTGTTGGTCGCTCTGAAAAGAGCGGATTATCTTTCCAAATACTCGTTTCAGAATTATGCTCGAAAGTACGTACAACTTGGTCCATGCCCCGCAAATTTCTCGCCTCGCTTATCTCTCCCAGTGCCGTGCATGTTCAGAAGGACATTGCCAGTCTCGTATAATCTTTGAGCTGCTCGAAGTATGACGGAAGCCGACGGATGTCCTGCTCGATTTGGATACAATTCGGCGTACCGTCTTGCAGCTACGTGATACTGCCCGTGACACTTGCCAAGTGTCATCAGCATGTCGTAATATTCTTCGTTTGTGTATCGTTGTTCGGAGTCGAACTCCGGAAACCATGGGATAAAAGTCAATCGTGTTGAAAAGCGGTCACAAATCCTCTGAATTTCTAAATGCAAATTCTCAAGGTAGCGTCGGGTATAAATTCCATGGTTTTCGGAAACACCGAGAGTCAGTAAAAATAAAAGGGGGAAAAGCTTTCGCTTTTTTTCTGGCCGTGTCGAGTCTCTTCTCTGTCATCTCGGGCATCCTTTATGTAAGGGTACCGCGAGGTGAACACTCGGGACAGAGAAGAGACAATTAGACGAGAACAGCATTTTTTCTCTGGTGTCGACATCCGAACGGTCTATCATATTTTTCGGAGAGTCCGGGAGTAAAGAATCTCGAAATGCTGAGAATAAAACCCCGGACCTCGGCTCGCGCTTCGTCTCTCGTTTTTCGTTCTCAAACGTGGAATATCTCGTAAATCTCAGTCGTCGAATGATTAAAATCGGTAGTGATTAATTCATTAATAGTGAGATTTGTTTGTCAATCTAATTGGTCAAGTGCGTGAATAAATCCGTGAACGTGTCGATACCGTGATACAATTTGTGAAAGAAAAAACTTCTCACTTAAATTACTCGGTGTGTCTTTCGCACATGCAGGGAACGTCTCATTGCCATCAACGGTCGTGAAGCAATTATTCATCAGCAATATGAAGACATCGAATCTCTACAATGTAAGAATGAGTGAGTGAGTGAGAAAGAGAGTGTGTGTGTGTGTGTATGCGTACACGTTCTTACCCATCGCGTGTAGCAAGCAGCTGATCGCAGCGAGCACCCACATAATCACCTGCGTCGAACGGCGCCGCCCCTGCCTACCTTCCGTACTCGTTCCGTAATTCGTTAACTATTTCTTTTAATAATTTAAAAACTAAGCTTTGGACAAAATTTTGGTAAAGGAAAAATTGTCTCAGAATTAAATAAGAAATATGACATTTTAAAGACAAACGAGAGTTTTGAATCACTGTATAAGTATCCATGGTGCGTCTGTCAACTACGCGCGAACTTGGCGCGAGACGTTACCGCGTCTCTTGATGTATTAATCTATCACAAAACACACATTGGTTTAGTTTATCTAGATATAAATACAGAGCGATTAAATATTACTGTCCAGAAGAGATATGATATATTAAAATTTATAATATATATAACTGAAGTGTCCTAGTGTTTTTAAAAATAAACAAAATATTAAAATGATTTATGTGATGTGGAGATTGTTTAAGATGATTAAAAGTTAGTTGCGAAAAACTCGCGGCTTAACTTTCTCTTATTGTTAGTTTGCTTGTTCGAAATTACTTCTTCCATGTGTTGCGTACGTGCAGCCAGTTCTGAGAGGTCGTGATTAAAAGATTTTTGACAGCGTGGCATTGTCCGCTCACGAAAACGACCCAGGTAAGGTCGTGCACATTAGGTGTTACGAGATACTAGGAGTCACTGACCGAGGCCAAGCAGACAAAAGTTTCGTTCAATGCACTTGAGGTAGACAGACCTTGACAGCCCACATTTCGGTGAACAATTGACGCATATTTTTTCTTCATTTAGATATACATGTAAGTACTGTTGCTATAATCCACTGTAATTTCGCGTAATTGCATGATCGCAAATTAGCAATTGCGTAGACTATGAATATTTTATTTATTCTTTTATAACTTTAATGTATTATTTCATATATTCTTTAATATTATATTTTTAGACTGTTAAAACCAGAGCTACTTTACAAGAATTTTGGTTAAGCTATTTATTATTCAGCCGTTGTGCCAAATCTTATCATCTACCTGTTTAATTTAAAATGTTATATATGATACATTAATTATGATACAGTAATTTTCTAAATTTTTTTGTAATTAACATTTTATTTTTATCCGTTATTCCCTTAAAATATTTTTTATTTATTTATCTATTTATTTTTTCGCAGAATGTTATATTTAGCTATCTATTCTTGTATTTTTTCTATATTACATTTTGACTGTTTTACTTTTACAAAACTTATTTTTATATGCATCACTAAATTTTATTTTTGTATAGTTTGCATGCGAACGGATAAGCGAGTCAGAATATACGTATGTTTTAAAGTCAATAATGTACTGATCTATTTAGAAAATGATTACTAGCTGAATGGTACGATCTTAAATAAAGCAAATAAATATCTGTTATTTATAGACATGTACCTATCTAATAAACATAGCTAGCCAGTTACAATTTTATTTAACATTTTTGCTGTGAAAGCTGAAGATGTGTAGCTCAAATGGGTTCTAATAAAAATTAAAAAGTTGTTCTCTATTTCTGCGTAACGAAAATATAAAGGCATCCCTTGATCCTTTGGATTAGTAGTTTCTGATCTGATAAATTTAATTGCAAAAATTCTTTAAACTATTTTTTGAAGGAACTTTGGGGTGAACTCTGGGATGAACTCTATCAATTATATTCGAAATTCTGAAAACGAGATGCCAACTCCACAGACGTAACGTGGTGGTCCTTGCAAAAATTAAATTGCAGAAGTCGAGAGTATGGAAGTCCAATAGGGGTATCAATAGACTGCATAGGCTGTCACGAATCGGGTTATGACCGGAAGCGAGCAAAATGGCGAACGAAACTTGCCCGGCGCGCAGCTATTGAGGAAGAGGAGCCAATCACAGTCCAATTCATGAAAAGGAAAATTAAATTTCGTTGAAGCGAGCTCGCAGAATGACATCGTAATGTCAGCTACGTGCACAATATACATACATATAGGCCGAGGCTTTTTTTTCGGGAACTGACCCGATGCGCTCGAATCAAGCAGTTTCTCGAATGCGAATGGTGCCATAATATCCCCGATAAATCGAAATTGGTAGAATCTTGATATCCTTATATTTTTCGACAGCTATAAATATTTCTGGCATAAAATGTTTTAAAATATAACAAATAGTTGTTGTAATTTGAATATATGATATATTTGTAGTAAAACTCTGCGATTTTTACCATTTTTATGGAATATGAAACTTTTGTTTTGTGCAAAACTGTAGATATTAATAACATTTGCATCTGAAATCGAAATATAAGTATAGATCGAGAGATCGCGAAAAATTATATGTTTGCATTGCGTGGGATTATTTCAACAAGCAACTAGTTTGACGAAAATTGAGATTGATATCGCCTCTTGCATGAATTTATTGCACGGCAGTCGGCTCATCATACCGAAAATAGAGACCTATAAATAGTGATCTGAAATTTTACTTCTGTACACAAGTGTAATAAAAATATTCGTAAATATTAATCTGTAAATTTTTCAATCTACGTTTGCAACAAATTGCTTAGCTGGTTTACGATTATTTACGAAGTGCTACGCGCGTCAATTTGCTCGCGCTCGATATACGTATCTCGTGCGTCGCTGAACCTATTACCGGTAATTAATACGTTTCAAAAGTTTAACATTGTTAAGGCAATTTCGGCCTTCCTCATAATCGATACGTAGGCGAAGGATTAATCGTTTTGACACATGCGCCAGACTGCCTCGTCGTGACGCGGAGCGGCGCCTCATATAAATAAAACTTGTTAAGAGATAATCACGAGCCTCCATTAACTTCAATAAAGTATTTAAGGGAACGTTAATGGAACTCACCGCTGGTATACTGCGGCATCAACGAAATAATAAGTCGTGGGTAGCGTCGATCGGCAATATAATGCACGAACGAAATTCGTTTAACAATTTAAGCGACGCCCGGGGAGCGGTTCATTGAGCGCATTCAATTGCATTTGTATACACAAAAAGCTTTGATTAAATGCGGCAACACACATATTGTATCTGACGCACATGCATACCGCGGTATACTCGCGAATGCATCCGTTGCACATATCAGTGCGATATTCTCATTGATTTCGATCGCAAACCACGGATGCAGCTTTCGATCGACCAAGAAAACTTTTTGCATCAACGATATTGGAATTTATGAAAGTCCAGCGGAATATTGCATTTTATGAAAGTCGTGCAGAAATCTATATATCGTAGTTGGATACAAAGTATATAGGCTCGAAGAGAGAGAAATATATTGCTTAGTATTATTCTTTATCGTGATATAGTATAATTTTGGAAATTTAGTGGGTTAATTAATGACAAATAGTAACTTTCAAAGCGTCTATGAATGAAGAAGCATCTGTTGATATAATTTTCCTTGAAAGCCTTTTTATTTTTTATTTGATGATAAACAAGAGCGACTTGTAGCTAATACTAGATCACAAGTGTTATACACAATCATAAATGTACTATATATATTGTATATGTATATGTACAGGGTGCTTTAAAAATATGTTAACGCTTATATGGAAGTAACTTTTTTAGAGAAACAGAACTGCTAACACAAGATATCATAGTAACAAATATATTTTGTCTTCAAAGAGTCTCTACTTATTGTTCATCATTATTTCAATGTGCAAGATCTCCGAAAATTGCAAATGTGATTGCAATAATACTCAAAGAAATGTGTCTCAGGGCTCTGGAGACCCCATGGAAAAGATTCCAAGAATGTGTTGACAATAATAGTGAATAAGTAGAGACTTTTTAAAGACAAAATACATTTGTTACTATAATATCTCGTGTTCAGGTCTCTAAAAAAATTATTTCCATATAAGTATTAATATTTTTTTGAAGCACCCTGTATATGTATATGTACATTATATGTATATGTATATATCAGGTGCAATGCAGCATGCACTTGCATTACATATATCTCAGTGGATTTTGTTGAACGTAGTTCGATTAAGCTATGCATATTGTGCGCAACCGAAACGAATTGCATCGGTATTTTTTAGAATTTATTATTCTTTCCGTGCAGTTTTTGTACTGGGGAAATTGGGCTCGTGCAATAACTTACAGAAACAACGACGGTTTACATGATACTTATACAGAATGTACCACTACTCGCACGTATTATTGTTCCCCGAATAATTTACGTAGCAAAATATGATCGGACGAGATTCTATATATTTTTAAAAATCTAAAACAATTATTTTACACTGTATATGATTTAAAGTAACATTTTTAGATAAAATTTTCTTAAAGTAAATCCACTTTGAAAGAAGAGTGAGGAGAAACTTTTGACAGTTGCTTTCATGATTGAAGCTTTATTTATTTCGACATTTCTTTAATTTTGAGTCACTTTGCACGTAAATTCTTGAATCCTATGTATGCCCTATCCGAAAAAATCGGTGCATAGGTATAATGTGACATTGGCATGGCAATGCGCTTACAACTTCAGTGTCACGAAGATAAACTGCAAACCCGGTTTGACATCGACCTAGTCCCCCTGGCCTGGAAAGATGACCGCGTAATCAGCGCGCATCGCCGACTTTCATCCTTATCAGTTGTGACAAACGAGGATGGAAAATATCGACTCGTTGAGAGACGCGGCGAGGAACCGACTGCATAAGCAAATATATTTACATGCGCCGTGGGATATCTATCTGCAAGGTTGGTCAGTATATTCTCGTATTCTACGAGGTCACTGATAAAAATAGATAAAAAAAAACCGGGAAACAATCGCATTTGTAACTCGAACGCGAACTCAATCACTCCAAAACCGGAGTTGCGAACAAAATAGACGAAGGGACGAAATAATACACAACGAATCTATATAGATAAATTGCTTATCGCAATTGTTAGCGAAAATGTTAAGTATTATTTTTGGATTGGTGAAAGAATTTCAGGTTGTCGTGCTGATTACTTTCATCAAATTGGAAGTCCCGAGTCAATATATCCATTCTGTATCGATGCAAATAATCAGCTCTAATACCGACAATATTGATCGCGGTTTAACCGCGCTCAAAAATCGCGCGTAACGCAAACAACGATGTCGATACATTACGCAAATTAATATCGAATATGATTATGACGCAGCAGATCATGCTCCGCGACCGAAAATATTTGCACGTCGAATTAATTGATCTGCGAGTCTGCTCGCCCGCGGAGCGGGCGTTATCGCTGCTTTTTAAAATCGCGTCAAGATCGCAGTCCGTCGCTGTCAGGTTACTCATGATTTTACGGTTACAGAAGTATGAGCGAGATTACACGGAAAGGTACTCCGAGAGTGTTTCAAGTGCAAACAGAACTAGGAAAAATTGCATACGGTAGGGAGCAAGGGATGGAAGGGAAGGACTGTCGCGGTGTATTCGTATCCAGTTCAACGCGCAAGGAACACAGTGTGCGGAATGGATTATACCTCCGCAAAGTCAAATAAGCTTATATCGCTCGAATAGTGCCACGACGACGAGTGCGGCAACGACCCCGCGCGAACGAGAGCTTTATCTCGGGAGCTTTCATCCCTTCCGGGGCGCGCGCTCGCATCTTTACCGGATGCTGAGCATTCGCGCGTACGTATTCTTGCGCGCACGCGCACGTACATCCGCGTGACCTACATATATCGCGGATAAACGGATTAAAGAAACGTGCTAGGATATATGACATGCGCTGCCGTTATTACGCTAGGTTCTCTCAGCTGAGCCTAAAATGGTCAATTGAACAAACGTTCTGCTTAATATCGAGATATTAAGCAGAACGCCGCAGAAGTGCGACTTACGATTGAAACGTAATTTTATTCAAGTTTTAGGAGAAGGAGGTTTTTGATACTACGAATGGATGTGAAGATGATTATTATCTAGATAACTCTCTCTCATCAAATATTAGTTATTTTAATGTTTTATATGATACGGACACTACAATTTTGAATTAGCAACAAAATTATACCTACACATTAATTTTGTATTTATTTATTTTACTTATAGATATATATTTATAGCTTAATTATTCCGGGTTTAACCAAAATTAAATGATAGACAGATTATAAGTTTTTGACATTTGAAAACTTCTATAAATAATATTTTTTTATTTTGGTTTCTATATTATCTTCATATGAGTACATAAACGAGAATATGAGAAATATGATAAATTGATGCATTTTGCATAAGATAGATATGCAATCAAGTCGAGAGTTGTCTCGGTAATGTTTTAGACACTGTGCCACACGCATTTCCACATGCGGAATTCGTGCACGTTCGCGCACGTTCGCGCACTAATTAAACATATACAATAAAATACGAATTTGCGAGCGCAAAGAGAGGCGAGAGTAGTTTCCAAACGACAAGTCGCGTGCGCTTGTTCGATACGAGTCATGCGTTCACGCCTCTCGATTTCCATCGAGAGCGATGCTGCTAGATGAGCACGCGAAGTTCTCCTTTGTATAACGCTCGCGTATTGTTCGGCGTCGAAGTATCCGAGGCGAGCGCGTTCGTCGTTCGAACGACTCCTCGACAAAAGGAGTCGCGAAACTTTGCGAGCGGATAACTTTAACGAGAGACAAATAAATAAATCATACGAGCCAGCAGCCGGTCGGCTTTGAGGGGCACTCGTCGTTGGCCTTCTACCATCGCTAAGATTTATGTTTCCTCCCTTTATCTGTTATACTCTCTCGAGGCGACACAGCATCGCGCCCCACTGTGTATGTGTGGGCTCGTGGACCATAAATCCGTGAGCGTCAGCTCGGATCGGAAGCCTCGAAGCTTCACGCCCCTTATCGCTCGAAGATACCAAAGCTTATCTCGTGAAATTATGGGGCCTGCGGAATATTGCTTCCGATTAGAATATCACCGGAACCGAGCGTCGGAAGACCGTATCTACCGTCGCAACTTATAGGCCGGTATTCATAGTCGGATCTTATATTTAAGATCGTCTTAAGTCTGGTCAAAGGCAGTCTTGAGACTCCATCCAGTCAATGAAATGACCGAATTGGCATCTTAAGACATTACTTAAGACGGTCTTGAAATAAGATCCGACTATGATCAAATACCGGCCATATTCTCGATCTCGTCGAATGGGGCGTCGATGATAAATGAGACGCGGATCGCGGAATCGCGACTCGATATTTCCGGCTCTCCGGTTTCCGCAACTATACGTGTAAATTACCTCCATCGACTGTATACCTATATATTTTTTTACTTCTAATTGCAGCGCGCTCAGGATATGTTTGCGCGAATCGGATGAGGTGGAAAACGCGCACCGAGTAACTTCGGTGAAAAACTGGTGGGAGGTTCAAATAACCGCGTGATCGAATGTACTCCATACACGTTTTCGTTTCGCGCGGTTTTTATTTTCCGTCCGACGGAAACTGTAGGTTTACTTTCCGGCTAACTACAAAATCAAATAGTAAATCGAGGCGCGGCTGTCATCTTTTATACATGCTCCACCGAACGCGCAATCGGCCGATCACGACCCCGCGGAACGATCTGGAAAAATATAATATACACACGAATGAAACTTGGTCGTGCAAACCCGAAAAATAACAGGCGGGCATGCAGTTTAGTTGCCGCGGGAGAGCTATGGCATTTATTGCGAACGAATAAAGCACGCCTACGAACGTGTTATTCACTGACGATGGTGCGTTTCGAGTCCGAGCCTTTTTTTTTTTCGAGGTAGCGCCCCTTGCCGCGCGTTTAACCTCCTGCGCGCCGAATCGAAATTAAACGGACTGACCCCCGTGCGAACAGTGCAATGGGTAAGTGCAGTGCAACGCTTTCCGCGTGCGTTCCATTACGATCGTTTCAGCAATTTTGTCCGACGCGCCCGCGTCAGTCGGGGTGTGCGCGAGGTAATGGCGGTTGTTGCGCGCTGGTTTTATAGAACGACATCGTCTGGTTACTGGCGCGTTAAGGCAACGGCCCCACTGATTTTCACAAAGGATTTTTAATTCCGCTGTAATCCACGCACCTCAACGATATCGGTGTCCCGTCGGTGGTGCGCGATTTCGACGGTTTCATTAGTTTTTGAATATAACGTTACACAAAGTATCGCGATATTCGGGAACGTCACGGGAATGCAATATCTTTTATGCGTCGAAGCCGGAAAGTTGTATCTCATAATACGAATTATTAAATTATCGGTTTTCGTCGAATCGCAACGTGCTTGTGCAATGTGAATTTTACACTCCATTTATAAAGTATTTTATTATTTAATACACGTTGCGTGTATGACGAATTATTTTCTCTTGCCATTGTATCACAGGGAAATATACGAGTAATATCCTAATGGTAATGTAATTTGTTTATTTAACTGGAAAGCTAAACGTGTCGGTAAACTCCGGATGAATTCGAACAAAATAAAAATATCTTTCTGATTTTGAGCTGTCGGGGTGTAAGCTGCATCCAATTTTTGCGATTAATTGAAATGCAATGGCACTTAACTTAATTGAAAGCGATTTGTACCATGTATCTCTCTCATTATTCGATGGGAAGGAGGGAGCATATGGACTTTCCATTAATACCATATCTTCGCGTGCACTTATCTCATTGTCCATTTACGCGTATGACGGTTTAGCTATCTGTCTTTTCGTCGAAAGAAATTATTTCATCCGTGTCGCGGCAAATTGGTAAAGTTTCTATGTTTTAACGCTGGCAAGTTACCATGCCGACGTTACCATGTATAATTTGATATTCTGAGCGACACGGGTTGAGCCGACCCTTCTCTCCCTCGCACCTGAAGCTCGACACCGAGGGGCGAATTTTCAGCGGGTGGTCTTACAACGCGAAGGTCCTTCACGGATTTCATGAGACGAGCCAAGAAAATGGACGAATTAGCATTTAGAGCGCGATTTTACCGCGTACCTACTCGCAAGCGCTTCTACCGCGCTTCTGCTCTTATACTCGTAGGGATGCGAGTTTAAGGAGATACGAATATCCACCATAGGTATGGGAGCCAGAAACTACGCTGACTACTTTGAAACGTGATATAGATTTTGTTATTAAAGATGTTTAATCCTCGTTTACACAGAATCCTTAATACTACCTTTTATGGAGATTGAGCTGCAAATAATGAACTTGTACGTTATTGAAAATTTATATATACAATTTTAAGATAGGAAAATGTTATTTAACAAGATAATTTTTAAAACAAGTTTGTAACGGAATAGTATAATATATTACAAAACCGCGCTACTTAATAATTCTAATTTTACCTTTCATTTTAAGCTTATAATATGCGATTTGTAATGTTATTAATCCGCAATTAAAAAAATACCTCATAAGAATATGAATATAGAAATAGTATAGGTACATATATTAAATACGGAATCATGTGTAAAATATGATAATAATTTACATTCTTTATTAGTACTTATAGATTATAAAAAAAGCAATGTGTTATTTACTCTATGACAAGAATAAGAGCAAGACTATTTGTCTGTATTGTATAATAACTATGAAATAAAGAGATAATAAAGAGAACGTTTTTTGAAAATACAATATTTATTCAAAGAATTTAAAAGATTTCTTTACATTTCTGTCAGATATTCCTATTAGAAATTTGTCTACTGTAACTTTTATTATTGTTTTTTATTGTTATATTAATTCATTATACACATAATTATCTCTATTTTCATTAATTCCTACAAAATTTTAAATGTTCCTAATCTTAAGATTGGGTTTTCGACGCGATTCTTAGTGTAATCATAATTTTCGACTCATCTCCTTGTCTTCCGAATTGATTGCTCTGCGAATATTAGGTGTAGCCCCGCTGCATCTCACGCGGACGAGCGATGGCACGTGGCAGCGCATGCACTCTCGATCACGTATATGTCCTCGGGTATATCTTTCGCGCTTTCTGACGTGCGCGTCCCGGTGGGAAGTGGGAAAATAAATAAATGACGAGCGATTCCCGCGGGTGGCTGCTAGCCCGGACGAGGCAAGGAGCAATTTCTGTGTAGATAGCGCGAGAATTATGGCCCCTCGCGAGGCGACGGAGGTTTAAGCCCTCCCCGGGTGTTCCTAGCCTTACAACTCCGTAATTTTTACCCTCCGAGAAGTTAAGAGTAATTTACTAGCTCCATGTAGGCGTTATTCGAGAACGTCCTCCTCGGGAACGAAGGCGCCGCCGCTGAGCGTTTCGGTAGCTTCGCCCTTGTTAATTGTCTACCCCTGATGAACTTGATTTTCAGCGGAGACAGGACGTTGCGGTAAGATAGATGTCGGCAATATCGCAACAAAGATAGCTATTCGTCCCCGGCACTTAATGAGAGGACTTGTTTAATTGTGGATGGTAGTCGGCGAACTTTTGAAGAATTAATACAATAACCGAGTAAAGTTTTACAATGATATCGTAAATGACATGGTAACGTTTAAGTAAGTAGAGGAGTTTAATTAACGCATGATAATAAATAATTATTCCTTTGAAACAATCAATTCACACAAGATAGGTGTCCTATAATCTATAATCTAAGAAAGTTATTATAAGACTTTCCTGTTTCTAATCCAGATACTTAAATCTGCTGTAAAATGGAATTTTTCTATCTTATAAGGATGATAAAATTTTGGAATTTGTGGAATAAACTCTGCGTAAGTTTTTGCATTTTATATCGAACTTTGCACCATCCATTCTTGATTCTCCTTGTTACAATACATAATGTTCAAGAATAATGACGCAATGTATTACCGTTTTAGAGTTTATTGTTAAATCTGCTTTGACGTACGCGAGCAAGAGAAGATAACACGAGACTTTAAACTGCATATTCTTGAAGTTGCTCTTTATGGAGCTTCGCGATAGCTTGTGCAAGATATATAACACGAAAGAAGAAAGCGATAACTCTCGTATTTAACTTTACTATATACTTAAGCTTAAATATAATTACAGAATATAAATAATAATATAAATTATAATAATTATTTGGCGAGTTTTAGGAAACATTAATAGCAAATACCATCCTTGTCTCAACACTGAGCAATTAATCGTTAGCAGTTTTTGCAAACTTTTAATAGAAACTTCACTAAATTTATCTTGGTGTATCACCGAAACGAGTTCTACTTTAACACAACATTTGACATTAATAAAGTGACAAAAGTTTTTAAACAAAATTATATATATCTGTGGAACTACTTGATAATTGTGAGTTCAAACTATAGATAGTTGTAATAGAAATTTTAACCTATAATATGATTTTTTTATACACTGTTTTAAAAATATGTTAAATTACAAATGAAAAAAATATATTTTTCAATTATAAAACGCATTTTTACACTTAATTGTTATTTGTGTACTTTTATATATTTTTTATAGTATAGTATAG
This sequence comes from Leptothorax acervorum, assembly GCA_035220615.1. NCBI lineage: Eukaryota > Metazoa > Arthropoda > Insecta > Hymenoptera > Formicidae > Leptothorax > Leptothorax acervorum. The sequence continues at coordinate 902,042 of JASTWQ010000019.1, forward strand.
TCTGATGTGTTGTTAATCTGTCGCTTCAAAAAAAGCAAACATTGTTTCTCAATTTCTGTAAGTATGTAATAAATAAATCTCGAAAGTTATCGTTTCTTATGCCCAGTTTTCCTACTAAATTTTCTGACCGGACGTCGGAAGAAGAACTCTTATACGGTGGGTTTTTGCTGCTCAAAGATTTAGTCCTACGCATTATATTTCCGCAATATTAATTTAGCGAGGAGGAGAAGCAAAGGAGAAGAGAAAAAGTACTGTCGACGCCATTAATTCGATTGGACGAGATTATTTCGTTTCGGATCACAGGCCTCGGGGATCCATTATGTATTAGCAGGATCGATTCGGTCTGCGACTGGTAAGATTAAGGGTAGAGACGATCGCAAGAAGCCGCCGACTCAGCCACGAAAATCCCGAACATAATTTTCTCCGTACGAGTTTCAAATCTCCCGAGATAATACGATGTTGCGACTCGGTGCACGAATATACGGTTTGTAGGAACACAACTTACGGGGAAGTTTACAAATGTTTCTCTCTGTGTCGTTTTCTCATGTCAAAGATTACCCGGAAAATCTCGAGGATATAGGTATTCTAATGGAAAGGAATGAAATTTAGGTATATCAAAAACTGCGTGTTAAAATGTGTTATCTTTAAGAAAGGAAAAAATAAAAGGAGATATTTTTCTAAGTGTCATATTTATTATATTTATTTATATTGTTTAATAATTTTATTATTAAACAATTAGATGGAATCGAACGTAATAAATCAAGTAACAAGTTAACATTATATATATGTTTGACATTATTTAATTTAAACAGCCGATTGCGTCGCAAAGAACTGTATTTTTATTCTATCAACGCTAAGCGTACATCGCTCTTATGACCACTCAGTTATACATTGTCATAGCCGTCGTTTGTATTCGTCAAGCGAAACGAAGAGATTGGATAAGAAATATCGGAGAGGTTTATGAAATATTCAGTGAAACGTAGTAGAACGATGAATGGACGAATATCTGGCGGTTGTTCCGTGAAAATCGGATTGCGATTGTCAGGATTAATCGAATCTTTCGCAAACGGGGTAATTATCATTAACGGTGGGCCAACTGACTGAGACCCGAGAGTCCCCGCCGTCGCGTTTAAAGCGCAGAACGATCTGAACGATCGTTTCACTTCTTTTAGCACTCGTAGCTTCTTCAATCTGCCGGTAACGTCTAAAAAGCTGAAATTGTGGCCAAGTGGTAATGGTGATGTAGGAAGCGCGCTTCCACGAGACAAAGCCGGATTGTTCCGCCGCGCGCGGAGGAAGAGGCGAAACGATTCTGAGCTTCCTGCAAACTGAAACCCACTGCCTCCTCTTCCTCCTCCTCTTCGCCCTGCTGCCTTCACCGCGACGTTCGTAGCGAAAGCTTGTTATATTTAAGCCGAGAAATATATACACGTGTACGCGCCAGTTAACGCGGCTGTTACACGTGACTTGGTTGGCGCATTCGCCACGGTACGTTGAGTGTGTTGGTATTGCGAATTAAATTATTTTCATCGTCATATATATGTATACATATATGTATACACACACACACACATATATTGTATGTACCTGGCGGGGCATAATGCGGCCAATTTTCGTCCCGCCGAATTCCGACGTGGCGCAATTTAGCGAGGAACGTTCTCAAATGTGGTGCGCGATATGGTGCGCTCCGGTTTGACACATGCAATTTAAAGAGAACTCATTTCTTAATGCGGTATCAAGTGGCAATGATCCGCTAAGAGAAAATTTTCATTGGACTTTCTTTGTTGATCGAATTCTCAATTTAACGATTTAAGAATGCTTTGAAAAAAGCGAGAAACAAATTTGAATACTTCTTAAATAAATTAAATATCAACATCCTATATTAATCAGTGAAATCTAGTAAGCGCGTAAGCGCGCAAACACACATAATTACGATGATTAAAATCAACAAACTGAACACACATAATTACAATAATTAAAATCAACAAACTTATAATTGATAAATCTAAAAGAGACGTTAACTTATTGAGATTCAACAGTTATTGTTTTTGACAGTATTTTGTAGCGTATCGAGAGATACGGTAGCGTCTGCCAAATTCATGCGCAGCGATCGCATAGACCGGCAGCGAGACGCACCGTGGATATACACCGTGGATGTATTTTGCGAGAAATAAAATCTTAAAACAGATTACGATTCGAGAAATCTTCGAAATCGTTGTTATTTTTGGCATTTTTCTCTTGTATGACGCACACTTTGGGGTTGTTTTCGGCGTAAAGGGTAGCGCACCGAAATTTAAACTCGTGTAGGTATGTATATTAAAAGCACATAATTAGCACTATAAAATTATAGTGTATTTTATTATTTATTTTAATGGGGGTTCTAACTTTCTTAAAAGTTAGCATAAAAATAATTTCTTGCTAAACGGCTGAAGCAATAAAATCAGGATTAAAGCAATGAATTAGTACATAAAGAGCACTAAATCCTTCGTACTTTTCATGTGATTGTGTTCATGTTGGCATGTTAACTTAATATACATCTCATACCGCGAAACTCGGCATCATAAACACACAATTTTGGTTTTTTATCTGTTCTACGTGGATAAAATCCACATCGGGTCTTTTTCTCTAAATTGCCATCATTTTCGAATTTATGTACAGTGGTCAATTGTATGAAATAAATGTACACTTGATTGATCTAATTATAAGCAATCCGAGTTTGGTTCAGAATTGAGCAGCTTTACAATCCCCACCCAGCTACGAGTTTTCATTATTTATCTACGATAATATGACTGTGAATTATTCATATATTTTACTGTCTAACGGATTTCAGTTCAAATGTAGTAAATTCGCATTAGGTAAGACTACGAAACAGATTTTCTAGTTATAATGTAATCTTCTACATTTACAAATGATTTGTAAAATAAATGCATAAAAACTCAATTAATTAATGTTTCAAGTACAGATTTACATTACAAATAAAAAATAAAATAAATTACAGAAATATGTATACTTACTTGCAAAAAAAGTTACGCCAAAGTCTCAATGGGGTCTGATAGACTTATTTCACTGATTTACTATGTCAAACTTGGAGCACAAGTAATACGCACTATAGATTCTACCTATTGAAGAGATCCCACTTTTTTTCATGGCCGCACCACCACCACTTCCCAATTCCAATTATAGTGTCGTGTAGTTTGACGTTTGTGTTTCTGACACCCTAGTGTGATTTTCGCGGAATATGAAAACTATTTTAGCGTTAAATAAAATTTCAGAAAAGTTTTATAACATTAAAACTCGACACTAATTTATAGATTTTATAAGATTTATTTCTTTTAATTATCAAGCTTTAATATTTAAAAAACTATTATATGCAAGAAAACTTGGCACTGCTAGACTTAAAATATTTTTAGTCAATAAAAAATGAATAGGCACATAAAGGAGTAACTTATAAATTATAAATGTTACTACTAAAATGGTAGAGGATTTTCCTATTCAATTTGATCCGTAATATTTTCCAGTAATGAGCGGCGTTACACCTATTATTAGACGTACGCATTGTATATTGAAAAAATCAATTATATAAAACTGTTTAAATATATTAAATAAAAAATAAAAAATAATTATTCATTGCAACATAAACGCGGTGCGGATTCTCGTAGAAAGAATGCAGAAATGAATAATAGGTGTCTCTCTCATTAAAAATTTTATAATCTGGTTAAAAATGTTTTCCAAATATAAATATATATATGTACATAATAATCTTTACAGCTAAGATTTACCTTTAGCTTGACAACGTAGACAAAACATGTACCTTAATCTAAACGTTTGATTACTAGGATCGAGGAATTAAAAACAAAGCTAACTGACATACCTATCAGCAAGATTCAAACAATATATCAATATTTACGTTTAGTAAAGGTTTACATGTGTTTCTTAGACCTTCCCCAAATAGTTTCACCCAACATTTTTCTTAGTAATCGATATGTCATATTTAGTAATACACGCACGCTGCGTGATACTGTGCGGATATAATGTCACGGGAAAGTAGTCCGATATGGAAGCTTTTTAAAATAAAAGATACTAAAATGAAATGCACGATTTGTAAGAAAACTATGAAGATTGGTAAATCCCATGCGAATGTACACTTAATGAGACATCATAAAGAACGTGAGGAAATTGAGAAATTGAAATTTAAATGGAAAACCGACACCTACTTACTTTGGGAACATTTCTCAAGAAAAGACCCGTTTGATGCACTTTGCAACCTTTGTGACAAATCACTTAAGAATGCAAATAGACACAGTATAGAGAGTCATTTGAATCATTGTCATAAAAATGCAATAACTGAAATAAAAGAAGAAATTACTAGTAATATCTCTATCTGGCTCTCACAACATTTCCTATTCGAAGACTCTTTTGCAACCTGCAAGTTGCAAGGGTGCAAATACTCCGTTAGAATATTTGAAGGAATAAACGTCTTAAAAACTCACTTAGCTAAACGTCATAATATAAATGAATGTCCGGAATGTGAAGGAAGAACTGGAGATAATAACGCAGATGGAATGATACAACAATCTGTAGATGAAAAAAAATATGTCGATCCAAGTTCTCATCATGACAATACACATCTCCAATCTCCTAGAAATCAAGAAAGCCAACAAGGGTAAACATCTTAGATATAATTTATTCTGAATTATTAATATGTTTTATTGTGTACAACCAATACATATAAAAAATTTAATATCTAGCATTTGAAAATATACAGACTGTGTAAATTTCGGTCTAATATTTAACATGTGTATCTTGTAAATGTTATAATTATTTGAGTTCAATAATATTATTTAAACAAGTTTTTATCAAGTTATGTTAATTCAAATATGCTGTCATATATTTATTATCATCTAATGTATTCAGTGATTGATAGATATTTCCATACGCAGGTATAACTGCGCAAGTATTACGGAATTTAAATAGTAATTGTTTTTAACATTCCATTTTAAGAAATGTGAATAATAAGAGTCACGATTCAATAATAATTAAATAACATATATGATTACAATATGATCTTGTAATTCTAATTACATGAGCAGTTTTCTAATTACATTAACAGTAAATTACACACTGAAGATGGTCTAAATATAGACCAATACATTTGTAAATAATAATTTTTTTTTAATACATTGACTAATTTACAATTGTGGTATTTTAAATAATTACCCTTCCTCTTTTATTTTTAATCACATCCATTTCAATACAGACCTGTAACAAGCATTTCAATGCCAACGGATTATGTTATGGCTCCCCCTGAAGGACGCCAAAGTCAAGAACCATTTGATACGTCCTTTCTATCATTTGGACCAACGATAGAAGATATTGGCGCACCTTATGAGTAATTATTTTATTTGCTTATTTCGTAATGATATTCTACTAGTTAAATATTGACTTTTCTGCACGATGATAATTTACTACTGTGATATTTTAAATAATTACTCTTTGTCTTCTATTTTTAATCACATCCATTTCAATGCAGACCTGTAACAAGCATTTCAATGCCAACGGATTATGTTATGGCTCCCCCTGAAGGACGTCAAAGTCATGAACCATTTAATACGTCCTTTCTATCATTTGGACCAGCGATAGAAAATATTGGCGCATCTTATGAGTAATTATTTGATTTGCTTATTTTTTAATAATATTCTACTAGTTAAATATTGACTTTTCTGCACGATGATAATTTACTACTGTGATATTTTAAATAATTACTCTTTGTCTTCTATTTTTAATCACATCCATTTCAATGCAGACCTGCAACAAGCATTTCAATGTCAACGGATTATGTTATGGCTCCCCCTGCAGAACGTCAACGTCATGAACCATTTGATACGTCCTTTCAATCATTTGGACCAGCGATAGAAGATATAGGCGTACCTTATGAGTAATTATTTGATTTGATTATTTCGTAGTTATATTCTACTAGTTGAATATTGACTTTTCTGCACGATAATAATGTACAACTGTGATATTTTAAATAATTACTCTTTCTCTTCTATTTTTAATCACACCTATTATTTCAATGCAGATCTGTAACAAGCATTTCAATGTCAACGGATTATGTTATGGCTCCCCCTGCAGAACGTCAACGTCATGAACCATTTAATACGTCCTTTCTATCATTTGGACCAGCGATAGAAGATATAAGCGCATCTTATGAGTAATTATTTGATTTGCTTATTTCCTAATAATATTCTACTAGTTAAATATTGACTTTTCTGCACGATGATAATTTACTACTGTGATATTTTAAATAATTGCTCTTTGTCTTCTATTTTTAATCACATCCATTTCAATGCAGACCTGTAACAAGCAGTTCAATGCCAACGTATTATGTTATGGCTCCCCCTGAAGGACGTCAAAGTCATGAACCATTTAATACGTCCTTCCTATCATTTGGACCAGCGATAGAAGATATAAGCGCATCTTATGAGTAATTATTTGATTTGCTTATTTCGTAATAATATTCTACCAGTTAAATATTGATTTTTCTGCACGATGATAATTTACTACTGTGATATTTTAAATAATTACTCTTTGTCTTCTATTTTTAATCACATCCATTTCAATGCAGACCTGTAACAAGCATTTCAATGCCAACGGATTATGTTATGGTTCCCCCTGAAGGACGTCAAAGTCATGAACCATTTATTACGTCCTTTCTATCATTTGGACCAGCGATAGAAGATATAAGCGCATCTTATGAGTAATTATTTGATTTGCTTATTTCCTAATAATATTCTACTGGTTAAATATTGACTTTTCTGCACGATGATAATTTTTAAATGATATTTTAAATATTTACTCTTACTTTTTATTTTTTTTTACTTCAATGACCAAGAATTTCAAGTTTAACGGGTTATGTTATATGAGTAGTTTTCTAATTTTTTAACCACTCTGTGTATGTACATGCAGGTCTAATTACAGTGGACAACAAGGATCTTAATCCTATGATACACTTTTGGACTTCAATTTGCCAAAATATCTTTTTATGCCTAATACCAACAATAACAACAGTGACGAAGATATTTTATAATATATCGATAAATAGATACACTTGACAAGGAATTATGTTTCGCATTGTTATATAACGTGTAAAACGATTTTATGATTCATACATTTACTCTTCTTATGAATACAATTCACTAATTGCTTTATTAATTTTTAGTGTTTACTAACATAATATTACCAGTTGCATGAATTTTTTTATATTAATATATCAACTCATTTATCTTATATAACATTTTTTGTCGTATATATGTATTAAAATTATAGAATATAATTCAGATACTATATTATATATTGACAATATTCAAAATAATTATTATAATTATTGAACTTTTATAATCAAATTCTGCATGTAAAATTATTTGGATATATTAGAATATTAATATTCTAATATTAACAAATTAGAATATATTTATAGTTCTTGGTTGTACGTAATATTCATTTTATGTAGAGAGTGTATTATTATTAAGTTTGTAGAAGTAATTTTTTAAAATATACTACAACTAATAATAATATAATTTTTTACACAAAATTTTACACAAAATTGTTATTGAAACATATGCTTTACATATTGTATTTTTATTTGTTCAACACTCATATATTGAAATAAATTGTATAATAAAAAATAGACATATATTAATTAATAAGAAAATAGATATTTAAGAAAGCAATTTATATATTTTTTAACTCACAATCACAATCAATGAAATATCAATTTATTATAATATATGATTTATATATTTTCTGATTTCTCATATATCTATTATCTTGATAATTATTTATATTAGACGGTAAAGAATTATTCGTTCTTAACCAACTAATATGTTACAAATTATTAAAAGACTTAATGTGGATCTATTCATTTATTTGTAATTGCACTTTTATTTACATAAGGTAAAGGGGGGAGTTAATGACACTGTTGCAGTTCCTGACACTGACGGTACATTTATATTTGTAATAAATAAAGTTTTCGTCAAATATAAAAAAAATTACAGGCAAATTAAAGAGCGTTTTTTGCTGTTGATTATTGCACAGACACTTTTTTTTTAAATGTGTCAAAAACTACCTTTTTTTTTATGTGTCAGAAACTACCTCTTTTTTTTAACAGTGTCAGAAACTACCCCACTTACCTTATTTCATTTTGAGAAATTTGCTTATCATAAACATTAGTGCAAAACTCTTCGTAATATTTTTAATCTAAAAATTAAGTTTACTAATACTAATCATAAAATAAATTGTTAAAAAAATAAATAAATTAATTAATACCTTAATAGTACAGTTGCTATATACAGGTTTGGTGAGGATTTACCGCCACTTACGGAGCTTATTTCTGAAGACATTTTGAGCAAAAAATGTCATATAAACATGGGTCCTATTCTGAATATTTACAGAGTTACACTAATTTGAAGGTTGTTTGTAAAAGACCTTTTTCTTTAGTTTGAGGAGTAAAAGAAAATTAGAAATAAAGACTGAACTCTTCAGAAATAATCCTTTCTTCAATTGGAAACGCATAACTGTGAACAAGGCGTGATCTTGGCCAACGCGAGCACGTGACAATAATAATAACGTAATTATTATTAATTAATGTAATTAATTGTTCTGATAAGTTAGTAAGAATAATGTAATTTTGTAGTTAAAATTACTATAGCGTCTATAGCCAATTAAAGAAAGGATTATTTCTGAAAAGTTCATTCTTTATTTCTAATAATTTTCTTTTACTACTCAAACTAAAGAAAAAGGTCGTTTACAAACAATTTTCAAATTAGTGTAACTGTAAATATTCAGAATAGGACCCATGTTTATATGACATTTTTTGCTTAAAATATCTTCAAAAATGAGCTCCGTAAGTGGCGGTAAATCCTCACCAAACACCCTGTATAGGATCGTAGTTCGACGTATGGAGTTTTTGAGACCCTAATGTGGTTTTCGAGGGATATGAAAACTATTATAGCGCCAAGTAAAATTTCAGAAAAGTTTTATAATATCAAAACCTAACACTAATTTATAGATTATATAAGATTTATTTTAATTGTCAAGCTTTAATATTTAAAAGACTGTTATATGCAAGAAAACTTGGCATACTGCTGGACTTAAAATATTTTTAGTCAATAAAAAATGAATAGGAATACGAAGGAATAAACTATAAATTATAAATATTATTACTAAAATGATAAAATAGTACAGGATCTTTCTATTCAATTTAACCTGCTCTATTCACCCACGAGCGGTGTTACACCTATTATCATACGTCTTGTATATCGAACAAATATCGAGAATAAACTGATTATTTGAGTCACATAATCTAATTTACATTGTCCATGTTAAGCTTAGATAATTGGAATTTGTTATTTCAGAATCAGTTAATGCTAATCATTGACATTGGGTAAGTTCCGCGCGTTTAGTCTCATATGTGGACACCAATGTAAACTGCTTATGTGTTATCAGTTCAATATTTTTAACACAAATTAAAAATGTAAACATCACACACACACACACTTTCTATTATGATAATTTTTATAATCAAGATTATACATATATAATAATCGTACAGACAAAAAGCCAGAGAACAATTTTAATATGTTTATAAGCTCTTATATATACATATATATGTATATATATGTGTATACATAATTATCTTTACAGTTAAGATTTACTTTTTAGCTTGACATTGTAAACAAAACATGTACCTTAATCTAAACGTTTGATTACTAGGATCAAGGAATTAGAAACAAAGCTAACTGACTTACCTATCAGCAAGATTCAAACAATATATCAATATTTACGTTTAGTAAAGGTTTACATGTGTCTCTTAGACCTTCCCCAAATAGTTTCACTCAACATTTTTCTTGGTAATCGATATGTCATATTTAGTAATACACGCTGCGTGATACTGTGCGGATATAATGTCACGGAAAAGTAGTCCGATATGGAAGCTTTTTGAAATAAACGATACTAAAATGAAATGCACGATTTGTAAGAAAACTATGAAGATTCATAAAATCAATGCGGAGAATCACTTAATGAGATATCATAAAGAACGTGAGAAAATTAAGAAATACAAATTAAAATTGAAAACCGACACCTACTTTGTTTGGCAACATTTTTCAAGAAAAGACCCGTTTGAAGCACTTTTCAACCTTTGTGGCAAATCACTTAAGAATACATTTAGAAAAGATAACATACAGAAACATATGATTACATGGCATGAAAAAAAAGTAGTTGAAATGCAAGAAGAAATTACTAGTAATACTTGGCTATCACAACATTTTCTATTCAAAGGCCTTTATGCAACCTGCTTGCAAAATTGCGCTTATAGAGTTAAAATATCTGAAGGAATAGATGTCTTAAAACTTCACTTTAAATCTCACAATATAAATGAATACTCAGGATATGAAGAAAGAACTGGAGGTAATAACGCAGATCGAATGATACAACCAACTGTAGATGAAAACAATTATACCGGTCCAAGTCCTCATCATGACAATACACATCCCCAATCTCTTGGAAATCAAGAAAGTCAACAAGGGTAAACACCTCAGATATTATTTATTCTAAATTATTAATATGTTTTATTGTGTACACTGTACAACTAATACATATAAAAAAATTAATATTTAACATTTAAAAACATAAAGATTCTATAAATTTCAGTTTAATATTTAACGTGTGTATCTTATAAATGTTATAATTATTTGAGTTCAACGATATTATTTGAACCAGTTTATATCATGTTTTGTTAATTCAAATATGCTGTCATATATTTATTATCATCTAATATATTCAGTGATTGATAGATATTTCCATACGCAGGTATAACTGCGCAAGTATTACGGAATTTAAATAGTAATTGTTTTTAACATTCCATTTTAATAAATGTGAATAATAAGAGTCACGATTCAATAATAATTAAATAACATATAATTACAATATGATCTTGTAATTCTAATTACATGAGCAGTTTTCTAATTACATTAGCAGTAAATTACACACTGAAGATGGTCTAAATATAGACCAATACATTTGTAAATAATAATTTTCTTTTTAATACATTGACTAATTTACAATTGTGATACTTTAAATAATTACCCTTCCTCTTTTATTTTTAATCACATCCATTTTAATGCAGACCTGTAATAAGCATTTCAATGCCAACGGATTATGTTATGGCCACCCCTGGAGGACGTCAAAGTTATGAATCATTTGATACGTCATTTCAATCATTTGGACCAGCGATAGAAGATATAGGCGCACCTCCTTATGAGTAATTATTTGATTTGCTTATTTCGTAATGATATACCTACTACTATAGTTAAATATTGACTTTTCTGCACGATAATAATTTACAACTGTGATATTGTAAATAATTATATTCTTTTTTTTTCTATTTTTAACCACATCAATTTCAATGCAGACTTGTAACAAGCACTTCAATGTCAACGGACTACATTATGGCTCCCCCTGCAGAACGTCAAAGTCATGAACCATCATTTGATTTTTCCGTTCAATCGTTTGGACCAGCGATAGAAGATACAGGCGCACCTTATTAAATTTTAAATTTATAAAAGCCGAATGAGTATTCATATATAGCTAGATTTTAACTAGATAATAATATTTTGATTTTAATTACAATATTACTATAATAACCTTTTTTTTGTAATAAAATATATATAGATAATAAAATAAAAATGAGCACATATTATCCCCCTACCAATAAATTTTTAAAATTCACAATTTCAGATAATTCTGAAGATCAAAATTCTTGATATTTTTTTGCAAATATCAGTTTTTACTACTTAAAAAATATAAAATAAGTTTTGATTGCCCTCTCATCCTCCATTAATTATAAAAGCACATTCATGGTTCTCATGTAACATTCTTGGAATAAGGGAGTTAAATATAATAATTATAATATGATATAATAAATGCCTGGATCTAAAAGTTTGTTGTATCAATCCTCTTGTTATGTAAATAATCTAAAAGAGCATGGGCAAAAAAATGAAAGAATAAGAGAATATAAAAAAGTAATGTAAAAATTAAGGAATGTTTTTTTGTGAATAAATGAAGGAGCACTGTAACCACCATGTCTTGAATTGTAATATTTGTTCTTAAAGATATTACAAAATTTAATAAATATATTAATCGGTAAAAAATTAACTTTTAAAAAAAGATAAAAAAAGTGCCAAGTGTACACGTAAAGAGTGTTTCTATTCGTTCAGATGATGTCGAATCATCTCATCTCATTGTCAGTTACGCGCGATTCTTTTATGTCTTTTAATAGTCTCTACCGTTGAGTTCTGTTTTAAAAAGCCGACAGCACTGATCCGTTACACTATACATATACTACGCCTTTTCAGTTTGAGTGTCGAAAATATAATTAATAAAACCAAGCATACGAGTACGCATTGTGTCCAATTCTTCTCAATAGTATTTTGTCATTTTGTGTCTTTTAAAAATATCGGGCACGTAGGTTCCATATTTTCAACACAATGCATTTAAAAAAATGTGAACATTACTTTATTATAATAATTATTATAATCAATATTTGTCATAATCGTACAGACGAAAAGTGAGAAAACAATTTCAATATGTACACAAGCTCCTATATGTAATAACCTTTAGAACTAAGATATACTTTTTAGCTTGACAATGTTGACAAAACGTGTACTTTAATCTCAATGTTTGATTACTAGGATCGAGCAATTAGAAACAAGGTAACTGACTTAACTATTAGCAAAATTCAAACAATATATCAATATTTATGTTTAGTAAAGGTTAGGGATGTTCGATTCTCCCGGAGGGGCCGCCCCTTCGGGAGAATCGAACATCCCTAGGGATGTTCGATTCTCCCGGAGGGGCGAACCCTCCGGGAGAATCGAACATCCCTAGTAAAGGTTCACATGTGTCTCTTATGGCGTTTTCGATTTGCTACTCGACCCGACTCGGGTCGCATCAATGGACGTGGAATACATACACAGATATGTATGTATTCCACTTCAATGATGCTAGAGTCCTGTATACATGATGCGACCCGAGTCGGTTTGAGTCGCAAATCGAAAACGCCATTACCTTCCCCAAATAGTTTCACCGAACATTTTTCTTGCTAGTTGATATGTCATATTTAGTTTAGTAATACACGCTCAGTGATACCGAGCAGATATAATGTCGCAGATGAGAAATAAGGTGTGGGATTATTTTAAACCATTAAAGAATAATGAAATGAAATGCAAGATTTGTGAGAAAACTTATAAGATTCATAGAAAAAAGCATGCGAAAGACCATTTAATTAGATGGCATGAAATATATGAAGAAGAAGATCTCTTAAAATGGAAAAACGACACTTACTCGTTTTGGCGACATTTCTCAAGAGAAGACAAGTTTATAGCACGTTGCAACCTTTGTGGCAAATCAATTAAGAATGCAAATAGACAAAATATAAAAAGTCATTTGAAACATTGTCATAAAAATGAATTAGATAAAACACAAGAAGAAATTACTAGTAATACCTGGCTATCAGAACATTTCCTATTCAAAGACTCTTATGCAATCTGCAAATTGCAAGGATGCAATTATACTGTTAAAATATTTGAAGGAATAGATGTCTTAAGAACTCACTTGGCTGAATGTCATAATATAAATGAATGTACAGGATGTGAAGAAAGAATTGGAGATAGTAACGCATATCGAATGATGCAACAATCTGTAGATAAAAAAAATTATGCCGGTTCAAGTTCTCATCATGACAATACACATCCCCAATCTCTTGAAAATAAAAAAATTCAACAAGGGTAAACATCTCAGATATCACATATTCTGAATTATTAATATGTTTTATTGTGTACACCTAATATATATAAAAATTTTAATATCTAACATTTATAAAAACAAAGACTGTAAATTTCAGTCTAATATTTAACGTATGTATCTTATAAATGTTATAATTATTTGAGTTCAACAATATTATTTGAACAAGTTTATATGAAGTTTTGTTAATTCAAATATGCTGTCATTTATTCATCATCTGATATATTCAGTGATTGATAGATATTTTCATACACAGGTATAACTGCGCAAGTATTACGGAATTAAATAGTACTTCATCGAGGAGGGTCTCATTTAAGACCGAAACGTCTGATTTTAATTTTTGATTTTTGAAATTATAGTCAATAATATAATTTTTTCGTAATAACAACCTGCGCAGCCTCTCATTACCCCCCTTTCTTGTCTCGTTTGTTTAAATAGTACTTGTTTTTAACATTCCATTTTAAGAAATGTGAATAATAAGAGTCACGATTCAATAATGATTAAATAACATATATGACTACAATATGATCTTATAATTCTAATTACATGTGTAGTTTTCTAATTATATTAGCAGTAAATTACACACTGAAGATGGTCTAAATATAGACCGATCCATTTATGAATAATAATTTTTTTAAATACATCAACTAATTAACACTACTAATTTACTATTTGTGATATTTTAAATAATTTACTCTTTCTCTTTTATTTTTAATTACATACATTTCAATGCAGACCTGTAACAAGCATTTCAATGCCAACGGATTATGTTACGGCTTCCCATGGAGGATGTCAAAGTCATGAACCATTTGATACGTCCTTTCAATCATTCGGACCAGCGATAAAAGATATAGGCGTACCTTATGAGTAATTATTTGATTTGATTATTTCGTAATTATATTCTACTAGTTGAATATTGACTTTTCTGCACGATAATAATGTACAACTGTGATATCTTAAATAATTACTCTTTCTCTTCTATTTTTACACACTGAAGATGGTTTAAATATAGACCGATCCATTTATGAATAATAATTTTTTTAAATACATCAACTAATTAACACTACTAGTTTACTATTTGTGATATTTTAAATAATTAACTCTTTCTTTTTTATTTTTAATCACATACATTTCAATGCAGACCTGTAACAAGCATTTCAATGCCAACGGATTATGTTACGGCTCCCCATGGAGGATGTCAAAGTCATGAACCATTTGATACGTCCTTTCAATCATTTGGACCAGCGATAGAAGATATAGGCGTACCTTATGAGTAATTATTTGATTTGATTATTTCGTAGTTATATTCTACTAGTTGAATATTGACTTTTCTGCACGATAATAATGTACAACTGTGATATTTTAAATAATTACTCTTTCTCTTCTATTTTTAATCACACCTATTATTTCAATGCAGACCTGTAACAAGCATTTCAATGTCAACGGATTATGTTATGGCTCCCCCTGCAGAACGTCAACGTCATGAACCATTTAATACGTCCTTTCTATCATTTGGACCAGCGATAGAAGATATAAGCGCATCTTATGAGTAATTATTTGATTTGCTTATTTCCTAATAATATTCTACTAGTTAAATATTGACTTTTCTGCACGATGATAATTTACTACTGTGATATTTTAAATAATTGCTCTTTGTCTTCTATTTTTAATCACATCCATTTCAATGCAGACCTGTAACAAGCAGTTCAATGCCAACGTATTATGTTATGGCTCCCCCTGAAGGACGTCAAAGTCATGAACCATTTAATACGTCCTTCCTATCATTTGGACCAGCGATAGAAGATATAAGCGCATCTTATGAGTAATTATTTGATTTGCTTATTTCGTAATAATATTCTACCAGTTAAATATTGATTTTTCTGCACGATGATAATTTACTACTGTGATATTTTAAATAATTACTCTTTGTCTTCTATTTTTAATCACATCCATTTCAATGCAGACCTGTAACAAGCATTTCAATGCCAACGGATTATGTTATGGTTCCCCCTGAAGGACGTCAAAGTCATGAACCATTTATTACGTCCTTTCTATCATTTGGACCAGCGATAGAAGATATAAGCGCATCTTATGAGTAATTATTTGATTTGCTTATTTCCTAATAATATTCTACTGGTTAAATATTGACTTTTCTGCACGATGATAATTTTTAAATGATATTTTAAATATTTACTCTTACTTTTTATTTTTTTTTACTTCAATGACCAAGAATTTCAAGTTCAACGGGTTATGTTATATGAGTAATTTTCTGATTTTCTAACCACTCTGTGTATGTACATGCTGGTCTAATTACAGTGGACAACAAGGATCTAAATCCTATGGTACACTTTTGGACTTCAATTTGCCAAAATATCTTTTTATGCCTAATACCAACAATAACAACAGTGACGAAGATATTTTATAATATATCAATAAATAGATGCACTTGACAAGGAATTATGTTTCGCATTGCTACATAACGTAAAACAATTTTATGATTCATACATTTACTCTTCTTATGAATACAATTCACTAATTGCTTTATTAATTTTTAGTGTTTACTAACATAATATTGTCAGTTGTATGAATTTTTTATGTTAGTATGTCAACTTATTTATCTTATATAACATTTTTTGTCATACATACGTGTATGCAAACATATCAGTATTGCAACAAATGTATATGTATTAGAATTATAAAATATATTTAGATACTATATTATTGACAATATTCAAAATAATTACTATAATTATTGAACTTTTATGATCAAATTCTGCATATAAAATTATTTGGATATTTGAATATTAATATTTTAATATTAAAAAATTATTTATAGTTTTTGCCTGTACGTAATATTCATTTTATGTAGAATGTATTATTATATAAAGTTTGTAGAAGATTTTAAATATATTACAACTAATAATAATATAATTTTTACACAAAATTTTACACAAAATTGTTATTGAAACAGGCTTTATATATTGTGTTTATATTTGTTTAACCTTGATATATTAAAATAAATTGTAAAATAAAAAATAGACACATTAATTAATAAGAAAGTAGATATTTACGAAAGCAATTTATATATTTTTTAACTCACAATCACAATCAAAGAAATATTAATTTATTATAATATATGATTTATATACAATATTTCCTGATTTTTCATGTCTATTATCTTGATTATATTTATATTAGACGGTAAAAAGAAATTATTCGTTCTTAACCGACTAATATGTTATGAATTATTAGAAGACTTAATGTGGATCTATTCATTTATTTGTAATTGCACTTTCTTATTTACATTTTATGATTTTGAGAAATAATGCATTAGTGCGAAATTCTTCGTTATATTTTTAACCTAAAAATTATATTTACTAATACTGATCATAAAATGAATTGTTATTAATACCTTTGTTGTGAGCGCACAACCCTATAATTATTAATTATATAACCTATACTCTAGCAACCGAAAAACCTGACGATTGCATCGGACGACGATCATCCGATGCAATCCGACACCAGAACCCAGAGCGTTCAACTCCAGGTTGACCGAAAACGCTGATGCGAAGGTCAGCACAGAGCGAAGTCCACGCTAACCCGGAAGCCTCCGAGTTAGCAACGGAACGTTGGTCCGATATGATAAATACCGCCGATTCGGAGGATCGAGCGGGCAGTCCTAAACCGAAACGCGTACCGACTAACGTCTAAATTAAATATTGTAAAACCCGCAAGTCAGGGTAGTGAAACTAAGTAACTTCTGTAAATCAAAGTCGGTTTATTAAATAACAATTAAAACAAGGGCATCAGTGAGTGTAATTCTGTATCCTGCGACGGATCCCGAACCCAGTGCCGGCTCCAACCCCATCCCGGCACAACATTTGGTGGCAGCGGTGGGATCCTGCCAACAGGACCAGAGGACATCCTGCCCGAGAAAGAGACGTCTGCAAATCAGAGAGCTCGATTTAGTAAGAGCGGAGAAGCATCCCAGAGAGGAGAAGCCCGCCAGAATCCCGAGCGAGAAAGAGACGTCTGCAAATCAGAGAGCTCGATTTAGTAAGAGCGGAGAAGCATCCCAGAGAGGAGAAGCCCGCCAGAATCCCGAGCGAGAAAGAAACAGCGGTGACTGCCCCGCCATACATAAAGCCAGAGAGACGGAGACAGCGGTAGCAGCCCCGAGTGCGACAGTGACACCGGAGAGGCCCCGACCTACCGCACGGACTCGACAGCCGAGGCAGCGCCCCAGGGACGCACCCAGCCGGACAGCGGAGCAGCGCAGGCGAGACCCCGCGAAGCAGAGACAACGCGGAGCAGCGAAGCGGCCCTGCCGGACTCCGACGCGGCGACAGCAGAAAGCGGACACCATGCGTGCGACCGTACTGTAAGTCCGTTCCATGTTATATTGCGAGCGACGAGATTTAACGTTTCCGCGAGCAACGAATTGAAAGTTTTCGCGAGCGATGTTTCAAAATTGAAGGCGCTAACCCTGTAAATGTCGGAGGGCGAACATAACCGCCCCGCTAGAAACGCGTCGTTCGTCTTAAGCGAGCGAGCGCATCAAGCTACCGAGCGTAGCCGATATCACTCTCGCGCCGTATCACACGCGGATAGCTCTGTTTTAGACCCCGTCCGACGAAACTTAGAATCGCGATTCTCGACCGAAGAATCACCGGTACTCGAATTGCACCCGAACGTAATATTAGAACGCGAATTTTCCTTCACGAATACTAGTCTGTTAGGCGATCTTGACGGTCCCCGAGACAACAACGAAAGAGATACAGCGGGCACAGACGAAAACGAAACCGCGAATAGCGACGAAAACGACATCGCGAATAGCGACGAAAACGAACGCGACGTACTTAGACTGCACCCAACCGTCACAGACGCACGTTCTGACACCTCAGCCGATACACAAGGCAATAACTCCGGGAGAGGAGATCTCTCGCTAACGTCCTACGACAGCGACGTGTTCGATCCTACCGAAGAGGATTATACTCCCAAAGCTCTCAAAATGAGCCAACAAAGGGCGACAACGAACCTCGAAGCACGCATCGACGTGAACCCCGAGCAGGTGGTCGAGGAAATTAACCGGCTGCGAGCGGCAAGTACGCGACCGTCCGAAAGAGACCAACCGCGACCCGCCGAGCCAACACAAACAGGAGTGCCGGATGCCTCCATAATTACCGACATACTACATTTGATGCGCGACATGCAGGAGCGCATGGATCAATCCGCGGCGGCCGAATTCGATCGTTCGACCGAAATCCTGCGCGCCATCCGCGAACTACAAAACCGTATGAGCCGAGTAGAAAACGCCGCGTACGATCACACCAACGCGCTCGACCGCCGGGTACGTAGCCAGGGCCCCCTGGACGTGACCTACGGGCGCACGACGAGCGACGTTAGAAACCAGCCAGGACACCACATAGGGTTCCTCAGCCTAAAGGAAGCCCGAAATATGATCCCCGAAATTAACGGAGAATCGAGAGAGCGAGTTCGCGAATTCATAAATGCAAGTAACTACGCGATGAAAAACATACAGCCCGCGGACGAAGCCATGTTATTAGAAGCAATCCTATGTACAAAATTCAAAGGCAAGGCCATGACCGATTTCGATACGCGCGATATACGCGATTTCGAGCAGCTGAAACGCGAGCTAGAAACCGAATACCTCGGAAAGCGAGGCATGACGCACCTACAGTTAGAATTTAATTCCCTGAAGCAAGAACCAGGCGAAAGCGCGCAAGAATTCGGTAGGCGCGTCGAGAATTTAGCCCGCGAATTGTATGAAGCAATGGAAGAGGGCAAGGGCCACACGCAGGAACAGCAAAAGGCCATACTGGATAATATTAAAATCCAAGCGCTGCATAATTTCCAAATCGGATTACACGACGATATAAAGTTATTAGTAAGAGCGCAGCGATACCAGAGCCTGCAAGAGGCGATAACCGGCGCCAGCGCGGAAGAAAAGGTGAGAGGCCCCTCCCCGCGGAACGCCCAGGCAACGGTAAAGAACAAATATTCCACCGCGAATACGCGAAGCACAGGGAATACGGTAGGGCAATGCCACAAGTGCGGAGAGAACGGTCATTACGCGCGAGATTGCCGTACGAGCCGACACGCAAACAGATACGCGTTGCCGAAACCCGAGAAGCCTAGCGGCGTTAACACGATAGAGTGTTCGTATTGTAAAAAAGCAGGGCATAAGCGCGACGAGTGCTGGTGGTTAAACGGGCGACCAAAACCCGAGAGACCGCGCCGCACGCGAACGGAAGCAGTTAAGGAAACGCCCGTGAGTACTGTCAGAAAGACAAGGACACAAGAATCTAGCGAAGAAACATCCTCTCGCAGCAGCAGCGAGGAGGATGAGAAGCCTAAGAAGAATAAGGCACGCGCCGCCGAGACATATCGCGTTGCACAGATAAGCAAGAAGCACGAGGAAGGCCCGCTAGACTTAGTGACGCTACCCGTGCAGGAGGCAGAAAAGGGAGAAATGGACCTGTTGTTAGATTCAGGCGCGACTCTCACATTAATAAAAGTAGGAAATTTGAAAGGGAAAACAATGGTAAAGAAAGAACGGTTAGCTTTAGTTGGCGTAACCGGACACCTGATTCACACGATAGGAAAAATAAAAGCCACTGTGGACCTCGGAAAAAGGAAGATTCGACATACCATGTATGTAGTGAAGGACGATTTCCCGATAGAGTACGAAGGGATACTCGGGAACGACTTCCTTACCAAACACAAGGCCGATATCTCGAACGCGTCGAAACATGTCAAAATAGGAAAAACTATATTTAAGCTCCGACCATATAAAAGGGTAAAATTACCGCCCCGCAGTAAAACAATCATACGAACGAGAGCGGCAGATCAAAATAAAATAGGTATTGTAACACGTGTAAAACCTATTCCTGAAGTCTTTATCGGAAGTTGCATGATAAAACCCATAGATTCCACTTGTCTGATAAGCAAATTAAATATTACCGAGAAGTCAGTAGAGATGGTTACACCGCATGAAACTCTAGAAGAGGTGCCGGTGAATGACACGACTGACGTACGCACATTACACGCGACTGAAGAGCGCGAGTCAATTCAAGAACGACGAGAAAAATCACGTAAAAAACGCATGAAACATTTAAATAATAAGGAAAGAAAGGCGTTAGAGCAGATATGCGACGATTTTTGCGATGTATCTCACTTACAATTAGAAAACGATAAGCTAACACGCACCACGGCGGTGAAACATGAGATCACGACGCGAGCTGATAGCGCGCCGGCGAACGTCCGCCTACCCGAGAAGCATAAAGAAAAAGTAAATCGACAGATTGAGATAATGCAAAAAGATGAAATCATTCGCCATAGTACGAGTCAGTGGAATTTGCCAATATTAGTGGTTCCTAAAAAACCTGATGCCTCAGGAAAACAAAAATTACGAATCGTTAGAGATTTTCGAAAGCTCAACGATCTTACAATAGGAGACTCGTTTCCATTGCCAAATACTACCGACATATATAATAAATTAAAAACATTTACTGAAGAATAAAAGCAAAGAAGGAACCAACTAAAAATCATCAATGCCACAGTAGGTCATATGGAGAAATTAGAGCAAACGCTTTCACACAATTAAAATTTACTGACTAACGTCACAAGGAAACTGCAAGAACAATTCATATACCGTGAAGAAATAGACGAACAAGTACTAATGATCACTACCATTCTATCTGACCTTACGAAAGACATTGACGATAGGTATTACAGACTACTTGACATATACGAAAAATAACATGTTACACGCGTACTCCCAATAAAAAATATAATTATATAATATTAAAAGAAAGCAATTTAAATAAATGTACGCAAGAAAATACTAAATTTATATGCGATAAAAATTTTTTCTTTGTATTTTATAACAGCGAATGCACCAAGCGAGGTGCAACTTTTTGTAAAAGCGCCTAGATATATAGAAAACCGTAGACAACGTCACATCCTATCGAATGTAACATTTTGGATAACATTAACCGAACCTCAAACATGGTTATATTCCACTCCGAAAACAGCAGAAATAACAATTCAATGTAACGAGTTCCCAGAAAATAAAATTAAATTAGAAAGGACCGGAAAAATAACATTGCGCAATAACTGTAAATTAACTACACCAGATATAACTATAGAAACAAAAAACCATATTGATACTAAAGATGTACAAATGTATTTGCCGGAATTCAACATAACTAATACCATAGAAAAGAGTATAATTATAAACAACAAATTAGAGTCCGAAAGAGAATTAAACTTAGAACCGATAATCGGAGACCCGTCGGAATTAATAAAATTAAGTTTAAGTTTAGATGAAATCAGAAAAGAAGTGGAAAATAACCAACCAAGTATTTTTGCGAACAAGAACATTGTATATCCCGTAGGCTCTGCGACCATAACTATAATCGTAGTAAGCACTATATTTGTAATTGTTTACATAATAAAGAAAAGAAGAAACCATTAAAGATTTAAAGGATGAAACCGTAGCGTACAAATCAGAAATAAGAAAATTTAGATTGTAACCTCTCAGGAAAAAGAAATACACGCAGAGATTATAACGAAAAACTTCATGTTCCTCAGTTTTTCTTTTTCCGCGGGGGAAGGGATGTTGTGAGCGCACAACCCTATAATTATTAATTATATAACCTATACCCTAGCAACCGAAAAACCTGACGATTGCATCGGACGACGATCATCCGATGCAATCCGACACCAGAACCCAGAGCGTTCAACTCCAGGTTGACCGAAAACGCTGATGCGAAGGTCAGCACAGAGCGAAGTCCACGCTAACCCGGAAGCCTCCGAGTTAGCAACGGAACGTTGGTCCGATATGATAAATACCGCCGATTCGGAGGATCGAGCGGGCAGTCCTAAACCGAAACGCGTACCGACTAACGTCTAAATTAAATATTGTAAAACCCGCAAGTCAGGGTAGTGAAACTAAGTAACTTCTGTAAATCAAAGTCGGTTTATTAAATAACAATTAAAACAAGGGCATCAGTGAGTGTAATTCTGTATCCTGCGACGGATCCCGAACCCAGTGCCGGCTCCAACCCCATCCCGGCACAACACCTTATATAATAGTACAGTCGCTATATGTAATTAATTAGTAAACTAATAAAAATGTATTAATCACGGCGATTAATAAATTATGTAGCTACATAATTTTTAGGATTGTAAAACGGACATACGATCCGAAATGTATAATGAAATTTTGTATTAGAGATCGATATTAAAGTCGCTGCCAGTATTATTGAATATTATGTTACTGATTTTCTCGCTCTAATACCAATTAATTATCGTTGCAGTTCTTACAATAGATTTCTACTTCCATGATGTACAATTATGGGCTCATATTCCTGAAGAATATATATCATTCAAAAGAATTTTTTTCAATGGAAAAAAGCGCTAAATGCACGCGCCAGTATGAAAAGCTGTTATACAATAAATAAGAAGATCTACATAGAACAAGATTATAGAAACAGTCCACTTAAATCTTCAAATCTTATTTTCTCATTTTATGACGTACATTTTTTAACAAATTTGGTTAAACACAATTGTCATTATATGTATGATGCTTAGTAGTAAATGTTAGCATAAGTTAGTATACCTACATTAAAATTGATTTTCGACTTTTGTCTATTTGATTATTACAATATTGATTATAATAATTATTATAGTAAAAAATGTTGCTTGCATTTTTAATTTGTGTTGATAATATTAAATTGATGACGTATTAGCGGTTAACATTGGTGTTCGCATGAGTCTGAGGGAGTGAAGCTTATCCAATGTTAATGGTTATCTTTAATTGATTCTAGCTTTAGACAAATTCAAATCATTAGACATTATAGACAAGTAAATAAGATTATTTAACTCAAATAATAATTTCATCCTTGATATTCATTATGTCAAAATAACTTTTCAACCGCATTCATGTATTTTGTATTATTTTGAATATTTAAACTTATTTAGTTTTTTAAAACGTTCAACATATTTCTTCTTTTATTTGACGAAACTTTCCCATTTTTCTGCTAAACTTAACTTTTTTGAAAAACGTTTTTAACGAGATTATGAAATGTTAAACGACACTTATTATTCATTTTGGCATTCTTTCTACGAAAGTCCGCACCGCATTTTTGTTGCAATAAACCAATATTTCATAATTTTCATGTTTTATATATTTTATATATTAAATCCAAGCCCGCTTGTGGGTGAACAGAACGGATCAAACAGTCCTTTATCATGTTGTTTAGTAATAATATTTATAAGTTATAATTTCTTCCTTTACGTGACTAATATCTATCTAATATTAAAGCTTAATAATTAAATAAAATAAATCTTACGAAATCTATAAATTAATGTCAGGTTTTAACATTATAAAATTTTTGTCAGATTTAATTTGACGATATAATAGCTTTTATATTAAAGCATAGTATATTAAATTTTACAGAATCTACGATAGTTGACATCAGTTTTTTACATGAAGTCTTTTATACACATATGATAAAAGAATTTATTATAACTAGTGTGTAAGAGTATTAAATGTTGAAACATCAGATTTAATTGTCAACTATATAAGTTAGCGCCAGTTTTTAATATCAAATCTTTTCATCAATAATAATTTGGCTATGAGAGTTACAACGCGGTTCTTGGTGCGTGTTTTATCAGAAAACTGATTTATTTCAAGTTACAAAGTTCCGTATGTTTCGGCTCCACATCGGCCATCCTCAGTAGAAATACAAAAAATTAATAGCTTCTCGTACTCTCTAATCAGTTTTCTGATAAAACACGCACCAAGAACCGCGTTGTAACTCTCATAGCCAAATTATTATTGATGTTTGATTTTCGAGAGTTCTTAAGGATTTTTATCAAATCTTTTATATAAATGTTTAATATGTACAACGAGGGACGCGTGTACTTAATTCTATTTTTTTACCTTTTTTGAAAAGGTAATTTTGTAGATATTTTAATAAAAAAATCAGCAAGGAACGCACGCGATATATTTCCACGATACATTTCCGTATATAGAAACGGATATAAATCTCACAGAATAACAGGAAACGGCCGGAAGTAAAAGTAATAGAGAATAGACTGAGTCTCAAATGTCGCAGTTCAAACCGCGGGCAAAAACCATTTGGAAGGAAATGGCTGTAAAGTGAGTCACGTTTTGACTGGAAGAATTCTTCACATGATTTCTTTGTGAAAGTAATTCGTCTGCATCTGCGGCTTCGTTCCCTCCACTTAGAGCTTACCCGAAGCTTTCACCTTATTTTATTAGAGAGACCCAATTCGTGTTCTTCTCGTGAACCTTCCGCGAAGAAATCCTTAAAAGTTTCGTTATCTTTACACTTGCCAAAAAATCTTTTCTTCGTTGGACCGATCTTACAACATAGTTTTAGCTGTTCAAAGTTGTCAAATAAATGCAATTAAAACGACCTGTTAAAGATGGCGAATTCAATACCGTTTTACGAGATAAATAATAAATCTCTAACTTATATATAACGCAAACAACTTGTGTTAAATATTTAAAAAAATGGAAGAATATATCAAAGCGTAATAGTTGAAGTAGGATAGGAAAACGTGGAGGAGCGCTCAGGGAGCATCATAAATATATACACTGCGATTATTGTAAATATCATTTATTGGACTCTTAGGCATCATTGGGTACAACGATTACACCACGTTGCTTACTTGTAACACCTTAGTGATCTGAAAAAAACTCGGGTTCGTCAAAGTCAACTAAATTAACATGAAGACATCAGGTATGTTTATTTCGTATCTATAGATAGTACCGACTGCAGTCATGCGCGCGGGTAAGACATTGCCGGCGACAAAGATTAGCCATTAGTCGTCGGTAAGCCGCGAGTACAAATTCTATTTTTACAAAAATTAGGAACCACCGAATTTACGAAAAAGTTACCTTAATGATGCTCGAAAGAAGCGAAATCGATTGGAACGGGATCGCTACGCCGCGCTACGTCCCATTCCCAATCGGATAGATCAAAGTATCGCAAAGACAACAATGTCCATGTTTCTTACGATGAGCTACAGCTAAATTCAATTTAGGACGTTCATAGGACATAGTGTATTTTATTGTAATAGTTCTCGTTGAAACGTTCGTAACACAAAGCGGCCACCGTCGCGGTCGCTTTGCTCCTCTGCCTCAATCAACGAAACGAGCATTGTGATCGTGCGAACGAGATTCCGGGGGGGGGGGGGGGGGGGGAGGCGAACGAGAACTTATGGCTAAATAAAACTTTATAAAAATATATCAACGAATAATAAATATATCTCTAACAGCGTCACTGTATAATTCGTCGTGTACGGGCGTACGATAGCCTACGCATTTACAGTCACTATATACATACTATCAAACTCTACTTACTCTAAATAATATACAACAATTTATTTTAGTCTCGCCCTATCTTTGGGAATATTTGACGTTGCACAATTAAGTTTCTCTCGTCCGGTAGCGTGCCCATACACTTTCGTACAGGAGATCGCGTTTGTCCCTCGTTAAACTTTGTAATTATCTTTTTATCCTATTGTGTCACACCATCCTGCCGGCTCGAACCTTATTATTATTTCGTTATTATTACGGGCAGTCTCGCTTCGCCGTATTCGCGCGTCGCGAGTTTGCTGCGCAATATTAATAGATTGCAGTTCGGCACCAAGTCGATCCATCCGAGTTTGTTCGGCCGTATCTCGTTTTTTTTTTTTCTTTTTTCATTCGCGAAAAATTCGCCAGCGGCAAAAAAGGAAGGGGGCAAAAAGGAAAAGAATTGGTCACCGTTTCGTTCGAATCTCTACACGCGGAAACACCGTTCCACATTTCGCAAACATCGGTTTATTTATTTATTACCTATACAAGTATATACATGTATGGCGAATCGCGCGACTGTGCGGTGCGCGCGCGCGCGCACGGATTTATAGTTTACAAATTTTCACTCTATGTAAATATACGTATCCCGTCGCCCGCGCGATCTCTTCCTTTCCCTTCTCTTTCTCTCCTACCCTCTCTCCACCGCTATTCTCACATATAAGGCCAGAGAAATCGAATTTTAATCGTGTCTCGATCAAACGGGGACTCGTTCGTACGCAAGCTTGCCTAAAGGTTTCACACGACGACGGCGCAGCGGCCCGTGCGCTTTCGCGCGATTCGTACATTCGTTGACGCGTCTTCCAGAATCGCGTTCCAGAGTAGAACAAGAGGACCGGTTACGAGATCCGAGGAACACACCGAGGCCGTAATAATTCGCGCCGAAGGCGCGTCGGCAGAGCTTCTATCCGTGATTTCATTGTATTCGTGTAATGCCGTAGACACGCAAGTGTCGCGTCGCGGCATGTCGAGCAAATTGTGCGTCTCGTTGACGCGAGAATCGCGCGGGAGGGAAATTCTTTCGGAGAAAGAATTTCGACGTTATATACAGAGAAGCTTCCCTTCTTTTCCATCTCGCCATTGGGAAAGCTGACGTACGAGCTTTCCGTGTCGCTAGGAATTTTGCCAAAGTTTCTTCCGCCTAAATCTCCATTGGGCGGTCGTCTCAGCGACGGTGTTCCCGCAGGATCGCCTGCAGGGTCAAACAGAGCAGAAGATACGTGATACTCGCCGATCGGATGTTGGCATGGCTGTAACCGGAAGCGTGCGTCACGTTGAGTAGAACGGAAGCGTCGGCGATCCCTGCCGATGAACGGACCAGCAACAGCCATTCTCCCGTGTGGGACCACTGAATCGTCTCGAAACGCAGGGTCGTCCTGTAACATGATTCCGTGCCTCCGTCCTGTGAAAGAGTAAAATGGAGCATGAATAATTGCTCTTTATCGCGCGCGTGTCTTCCATATTTAAGGAAGCTCAAGGCAGCGAAGAATTTCAGCGCTGCTTTCAACATGCTAATGTGCATAAAGAAATTGAGGCAACAAGATACCCATATTATATTATTTATCTGATATTCATATTTAAATAACCGTTATTTTGATTATCAAAACAGTTTTCTGTTTTTTTCTTTTATAAAATTTATTCATATATAAAAAATGAAAATTTTATTTAAAAAAGATATATAAAAAAAACACTATGTATAATACTAATATAAATTTAAATAAATTGACGTATTTTTTAACATTGCCGTTGAAAGTAAACGAGCTTTTATTACATTTTTTAATTTACTAAGCACGATATTTTTATGGTTATATACATTTTCCGATGAAAGCCGCTCTTCCTGTTAACTGAAATTCTTATTTGCATGCAGTCACGAGTTGCGGGGAACGAACTCGCTTGAGGTTGACCCATATCGAGCTGCTTTGTTCCCTGATAAGATGTCAAGCGAGACGCTATAGAGAGAATTCCGAAAGTTTTCTTTAACAAGCCAAGGTAGGGTAACGAGCCAAGGTAAAATGGCATCTACAATTCACAGTGACGGTACCGAGCTCGTGCTCGCGAAGATCTTTATGAAGGACGTTTTTATGGCGCTTTCATGGCGTTTTAAAACCATTGAGATCTGGTTGCCGCGGGTCATGCTCCAGACTAAGACGTTTTTATCGCATAATGCTCATTAACTTGCGATTCGATAACGTCCATCCAGTCGTCCTCTTATCGGACACGGTCTCTTTCTCTCTCGTTCTCTCTTTACGATTAAACTTTCACGTAAAACTTCCGGAGAGAGAAAACTGGGAACTTCCGGCGTCGTTCTACGTTCTCGCTTCAATTATCCATCTTACCTTCGACTGCTTCTTCTTAGATCCCCTCCCACCATCTCGATCTTCTTCATCTTTCATCTCCTTAAAATACGTTTTATTACTTTCGGCATTAGTACCTATAATGACTCCTTTTTCTCTGACTTCGTTTCTTTGTTCATGGAAAAATCAATCGTATTAAGCCGATCATAGGTTCACGGAACTTCCGGTTTATGGGATAATTGACCCTAATAAGAGAGCAATACTGACGGTTTGTACGAAACGATGAAAAAGAAGTAAAATTTCTTCTTGATAAGTATTGATACGACTGAAGATTTGTGAACCTTGCCTTTATCATTAGATGTAGCTAATCGGCTATTGTTCCATGTTTCTGTTGCCCATGAAGTTTTCATTTTATATTGTGTCTTTAAAGACACGTATAAAAACGTTAGAAGATATCAATCTTTTTTGTCGCGATAAACTTTAAATTTTGATATTTTAACATATATGTTTTATAGATATAAGCTATATATATATATACATGTATCTAACATATTGCCATGTAAGTTAAATTGAAAAGGAAAGCTTAAGAAAAACAAAAGTTAATTTTTAAAATATCTTATTTTAATATTTATATGTTGCAAATTTAATATAAATCTTTATCTTAACTTGTTAAGTATTACATGCTTTAAGGGCCAGTTTTTCAATAGTCGCTTAACTTTAATTTTAGCTTAACTCACTCTTCGTCTCTTTCTAACTATCCCTTTTAGAAAAAGACGAAGAGATAGTTTAGCTAAACTTCAGTTTAAACGACTATTAAAAAACTGGCCCTGAGTGTTTTAAATTTGCACTGGATATTTGGAAAATGTATATATAATTTGTCAAAAGGTGATGTATTTCTAACTGTTGCATGAATATCTGCGATTTGACAAAATTATTTGGTGATGAAAAGAGAAAGATATTACATGCCAAGACATTAAAACATTTACCTATCAACTTTTAAATTACAGGACATAATCGTAAAATATCGTGTGCTATTGTACTTGATATTTTTCCGCTATTGCGACATTGAAGAGATCACAATATTACGTGACACTTTTGCTTTCGAGTTTCGATCGTACTTTAGCATACAACTGGAACGCATATAGCGGAAGACTTCTCCGCTTTGGTCACACAGAGCTGATGGAATGTACACGGCGTTATTGTGACTTTTTAATATCGGAGGCAACAGAGCTTCCCTCGCATCCACTTTATCGATAACACGGACGGGGAGAATACGTAATTGAATCACAGATTCGTGCTGTTCGTCGGCAAAACTGATGTCGTCTTACGGCGATATATTTCATCGTTGCGATTCGTAGCAGACGGAGGAGTCGTCGTTGTCGTTGCAGGGGGTCTTGCGAGTTTTTCGTATGCAAGGAATCGGCAGTTTCTTGCTCCATTTCACCCCGCGTTTCTGCTTTCCCCTGCTCTTCAACCACCATCCTTTTCGGCATAACGGAGGCCTGTCGACCCGTTCTTTTTGTATCCTTTATTCACGAGCTCTGCCTGCATCATCCCATCTTCCTTTTTCGCACCCCTCTTTGCGAATCATCTCGCGTCTCGCTCGCTACGTTTCCTCCCCGTCTTCCTCTTCTTGTTGCTTTCACCTTATTCTATCTCCTTGCATTCTTCTGTCTTTTCTACCACGCACCATACATATATCTGTCCCTTTTACCACGCTATCATGTTGGCTTTCCTCATCTTTTTCCTCTCTCTTTCTCTCTCTCTTTAGTTTGCTCAAACTTTCTCCGTTAACGCATTCTAACTTTCTGGCTTTCACCTTTCCTTTTCCCTCTTAAACTATCTCGCCGTCCGTTTTCCTTAC
The DNA here is from genome assembly GCA_035220615.1 of Leptothorax acervorum. Taxonomy (NCBI): domain Eukaryota; kingdom Metazoa; phylum Arthropoda; class Insecta; order Hymenoptera; family Formicidae; genus Leptothorax; species Leptothorax acervorum. The sequence goes on from JASTWQ010000019.1 coordinate 932,475, forward strand.
TTTACTCAGTATTCCTTTACTAACGTATTCTATTTTGCCCGTTAAAGCTTTTTCTATCGAGGTTTCTCTATCTTCCATTAACCTATTCTCTTTTGTAAACTTTCATCCCCCATTTTATCCGTACTTTTTTTATGTCTAATTTCTTTCACTATCTTTCTATTTTCTACTATCCTTATCTGCTAATATATTTAACATTCCTTTTACTTTATCCCATTGTCATTTCTTCTGATTTTCTTTTCTCCTTCATAATTTAAAATTTTCTTATCTATTTTTTAGAAACTTTACTTGCTGTATACTATACTTTAGCTTTTATCTGTAAATTCTTTTGTTATAATGCAATTGCAGCTTCTTTGGAATTAGTTTATATACCTACAAAAATATGCTAACATTAAATTATAATAGAATAAGCATAAATTGTTGTCGATTTTTTCTGTTTGCGCTACCTATGTCTGCTTACAGTATAATCTTGATGAAAACAATGTTACGATATATGAAATAAAGTAAGTACAGTTTAAGTATCTTTGTGTGAGAAATACAATCATATAGCTTTTCGATTAAGTGCAACAAAGTTATTTAATAATTAATAAATTTTCCTCTTAGTAAATGTTTTAATTACAAAAATATAAATTTTTTCCTTGGTTACGATCGACTTTGCTCTGTATCCTACAGTTTTCATGATTCAGCAATAAAATCACCTTTCAATGCTATGCAGTTCTTTAAAAGTTTCCATACGATATGATAATAGCCTTCAGTAGAGTACTATCACGAAGAGAAGATCGATACATAAACGGCGCTATAAAAATATTTTGCATATGAAGGATATTCTCAAAAGCATCTTAATAATATCCGATAATATTATCGTAATATTCGATGATCAGAAAGAACCTACACCAGCTGGAAATCGTAATTACCTTTTTTTTATTATTTCTTAAAATACGATACGTTATTTTGTTCTGCGCAAATCGCTTATACCATCGATGCCTGTTTTACGTTCGCCACGCGTTATTTAAAGCCCAACGCTGCGGGGAATAATGCGCGCGGATGCCGTAATCCGTGTAAGATGTATTTCACAAATATTATCTACGAACGCGAGATCCGCTACTGCAGTAATGTTAACACGACACTATACATCGTGCTAGCATCGTCGTGCTTCCCAATAAAGTCCGCAATTTTCAATGGAATCGACCGAGCCAATCGTTACTCGCACCGCGAAATCGGACTGCGCTGTCCCTATCGTGCTCACATAGCGAAGAGGATCAAACGTTAATAAAAACAAACGCAACACCGGGTGCATCGGCAAATCCCTCGCAAAGCTCCGTCGCATTGTCCGCGTCCGCTCGGCACTCCTGGAAAAATGGTTAATCCGTCCTTTATGATGCGGCTACCTCCACGCGCGCGCGCTCGCACGCTCGCGCGCGGATTCCGTCTCCGCTCGGGCGGGAAAAGAAGTGCGCTGGATGTGGAAATGAAATAAACGCGCGTACCTACGATATATGCATACGCGCGAACCGGCCTGCATACATGCCCGCGTAGTGTCTCGTCACCATCCCTAATACTGCCGCTTCCGCACCCCCTTTCATCGCGCCACTTTCCGCCGTTCTCACGAGCGAAAGGCGAGCGTGGCCGTTCCCAGCCCTCTCGGCAGCTTTCTCCCTCTGCTCTGTCGAGTCGCGTCGCAATACCTCGGGATATCGCGCGAACGTCCGCGCCGGGATAGCGGCATAATTTTCGCGTCGAAGGACCAACCACGCCCCCGGGGGGGAGCGTGTAATCCCCGAGCGGGTATAGAACGTCATCCCCGTGTTACAAAAGACAACGGATTTTCAGCGGACGCGCGAATTGAATTTTTGCGCGGCATTTTTACAGCGCACGAGAGCACGAGATTGCCGAATAAAAAAAGAAAATCATTCACGCAAAACAGCGTAAATCAGATCATGCCTTTTAATAAAATTCTGCCATTTCATCCAGTTTTGTAGACCTGAATCAATAAGCAAGCAAGTAAAAAGCAACGCAGTTTTCGTTAATATATGTAATTATACTGCATGTAATTACCTACATCCACGATTAATAGAAATACCAATTAGTTATTTCAAACATTGCGACGAAACATACATTGTATAATTTTACGTGAATAAAGAATATTCAAATAAATAATTTATCACACTAAACCGCTAAATATTGCTACAATGTGGATAACAAATATTTATAAACTGTGAATATGTGATCAACGTACTTCTTATGCAATTTTGTTGCATATTATTTATTTACTTATTCGTAAAGTAAAGTTCGTAATTTCTGTGTGTATTTGTTATTTATAATTATTTTTCTCCTGTAAAGTGGAAATGCGACCTTTGAAGCGTGCTTGAAAACAACAAATTAGTTTACTCGCAAGTACATGAGAATAAAAATGTTTTTTATAGAAAGAAACAAAATGATCAGAGTATGAAGGTTGTGATTATTTCGAAGCAATAAACAATTTTTATAATATTAAACGCGCGCGCGTGCGCGTGTGTGTTTGTATATGTGTGTGTAAGTAAGCATTAGTATAATAATATTTATAATTTATAATTTACTCCTTCATGTGACTGCAGTTCCTGTTAATTTTTTATTGACTGAAAATATTTTGAAGTCCAACAGCGTCGTTTTTTTGCATATAAAACCTTTTAAATATTGAAACTTGACAATGAAAAGAAATAAATCATATAAATCTATAAATTGCTGTCAGCTTTTAATATTATAAAATTTTTGTAAGATTTTATTTGATGATATAATAGCTTTCATATTAAAGAATAGTAATTTAAATTTTACTCAATCTAGTTGACATCAGTTTTTTACATCAAATCTTTTATACACCATATGATAAAACAATTTATTAACTAGTGTGTAAAAGTATAAAATGTTAAAACATTAGATGCAACTATAAGTTAGCGTCACTTTTTAATATTAAATCTTTTGTACAAATGTTTAATACAACGAGGGACGCGTGTACTTGGCGCTATTTTTTTACTTTTTTTTTTTGAGGGTGCAAATTTACCTCGATTGCAAGCGCTCGAACCCCGTCACGGGAGGGTGCATCCGGCGTATACACACGCTCCTCCGATATCCAGAGAACCTTCGTGTAGCTCGGCCGGGCACAAAACTCGACGATGATGTCCAGGGGCTCGCCCTCGTTCGCCGTTACCGTTTGACTCGACGGATGAACCATGGGTGGCCCTGCAACGAAAATAAACGAGAAAAACGGTTAACTTTTGTCGAATCAGCACGGCCATCCCTCCTGCTGTGGTCGTAAATCTACCCTCCGTCGGCGCGGTAGGCGCTTCTTGCGTTTGCTAAGAGCTTTGTACCTTTATTAATGACATAAATTTCCATCCAAATGGTCCGTTAATGCAGGGCGTATTCTATGATTTTATTTCAATTGTGGGAGCGTGCATCCGATTATTAGAATTGTCAGACGCGAGTGTCTTCTATAGTGCTTTTGCAGCACATGCATCATTGTCGTCGATGTTTCTGGCGTGTTAACATTCGGGAATGGTTAATCGTGGCTGTTAAAACGTATTGTATCGTAAATTAAATACATAGTACGGCGGGGAATGTAGATTGATAATCCACAATAATCGAAACCAGCGTCGTTTTCACGGACTCGCGATTTATCTTTATTTCTCCCTGAAATGTTTATTCATTATTGATGGGTATTTTGATAGATGGCACGAAAATACGAAGTTTACGCAAAGGCAACACAATATTTAGTGTACGCGAAGACAAAATTTTCCATAAATTAGATCAGCAATTTTTACGTAGAGATCGCTACTAGGTTTTTGATTGAGTGATATAAAGCGTAAATGTAGGCTAATGGACTCTCAGATAGACAGCTATTAACGGAAGACAAACGATGTCGTGATGACAGATACAGGATTTGTTCACGTCATGGATTTTCCATACTTTACTTACACAAGGCAGGCATCTTTCAGATCTTTGAAAAAAGAAAGAACGCAAGAGTGTATATAAACATAGAAAACTCGAAACGAATAAGCTTATGTTATGATCGTTAAATGATTCTTTAAAACGTTTATAATATGTGGAAATTGCAATCTGTCTTAAGTCTTCGATCGATGCTACATACAACAAGTAGCGATAGATATGATCACGATAGATATTTACTGATCCTTTATTGTGTAACTTTATACGGTTAAATATTATTAGATAGGTCGTGTTATTAAAAATAATAAAAATAGACCTGTTTCTCTCCTGCTTAACAGAAGCGTCAGCGAGGTGATAGATATTACTGTAACGTAATAAATTTCTAAAAAGTTCTGGAACCGAAATGTGTACGGCCGGGATCCGGTGACCCCTGCTGAACCCGTTCCCGGCCGTAAATTCAACCTTCGGTGACACTTCCGGTGCAAGGGACGACTTGAAGGGGGATCGTCGATTAGCACTACTGCTACCTCCGACGTATATCGTCTTCTTCGCCGCCTTGTTACTCGTTAACGGTGATCGTCTGGTGGTTGGTGATCATGTTAATGAGACATGGCATAATAAAAGATACGCATCGATTGCGCAATGTAAGTCGAGATTCCTTGCGCCGGGCATTAATGTCTGCGAATTATTTCTCAACCTGCTATGTCTTTTTTATTTATTTTTTAATCGGTTATAGTTTTCTCTTATATGCACGTATTCACGCATATTGAGTGACCTACCTACTGTGCACAAATTATAATCATCCAGAATTATATCAGAATTAACAGACTAGCTTATCCGCACTTTGTTTATACATATGAATTATTCACCAACTAAAAGTTGACTTGCTTAAGAAAAATGTTAAGGACATCTACAGACCTTAAGTTATAAAGGATTAAAAATCTGGAATTTAAGAAAGTAAAATATTTAAAATCAATGGCAGTTTTTTAAAATCGTCTACGAATTAAAGAAATCTAAAATAGAGATGTGTAAAATGATTAAACAAAGTTTTTCAACAATTATATCGATTAGATCTGCTATAATTAAAAGTCACAAGCAAATACGTTCTAATTTTAATTTTTTCTTCTGATCGTAAACAATAACAAGATTAAACAATTTGTACGGAACATCATATCGACAGTTAATATGAGATGAATGCAGTGAAGCGATACACCTACGATATTATGCACCATTAAAGTCGGTTTCTGTGTATTAAGAGTTCCAATTCTGTAGTAACCAAGAATATTGTGTTTCTGTGTTTCGAGAGAGCTTTTCTCGATATGCATCGTTCAATCGGCATGAAAATGTCGTAACGACTTTTTCACATCGACGCGTATCGATCAGCACGCTCTTTTATTTATGCTTAGGAAAGCTTGCAGTGAGTTACAACTTAATTTTTGTCGTACGTTAATTGTTACAATTGTATAAGTACTACTACTATAAATATGCTTGTTGAGCATTACATATATATACATTGAGTATATTTAAATACTTTGAAACTTGATTACATTTTCGAAATTGATTTTGGTTAAACTCGTGTAAATTGTGAAATACAGATTCTAAATTAAATTTTTGACGATAAATTTAAGTGAAACTGAGAATTTCGATACAACTTTATAATGAGCAGTTAAAAATGTTGAACTAGCTAGAATTAATTCCAAGATAACTTTCTAAATTATGTTCATGTTCTTTTTTTATAATCACAATTGTTTTCAAGAAACTAGGATGATCTGACAACGAGTCTGACAAAGAATTAGGACAACGGTTTAATGGAACGCGGTTTACAGCACCGCTGATTTATGCAGAGCCTTAAGACATCTTCGAAATCCAACGAGACGTGCAACGCGATCGAAACGCAGAAACTTGGCACATCGCACGACAATGCGAGCAGCTCTCAGCCACGTTACCGCGACGTGCGGAGTGTTCGCGCGCGCAAATTGCAATCATGGGTTTTCAATTTCCCAGCCTCAAGGCGATCGCGATTCCGCAAATTGTCTCGCACTACCGTTCGAATTTCCTCTTGTCATCGACCACGAGAGGTTTCGTCGACAGTTTCGACTTCGCGAGTTAGCGTTTGCGGGCCGGAAAATCGGACAAGAGAATCGGAACAAAACAAGATTTTCTTGACTTTCTTCGCCCCGACAAAAAAAAAAAAAGATTCCTGCCCGGATTGGACGAGGCGCTTCTCATTGCGAAATAAATTATGCAGGAACAAGGTTCAGAGTTTCAGACGGTATCGCAAATGTTCTTAAGTTTTTCTTTACGACTGGATTAAAGCGTGCTCCGAGTGATTGAAATAGCGAATTAAAAGAGTAGCAAGTCGCTTAATTCAGTTAATTTATTTTTCGATGCTTTTCCCTCTCTTTAAGAAAAGCAGTATTATTATTCTCTTTGATGATCAAGCAATTATTTATTTATTAATAAGTGTATTTATATTAAATAAGTCAAAATTCTTGGTACGCGCACACAAAATATCTAAAAAGTCTGCAATTTTTTGGTGCACTACGCCACGTGTAAAAGAAAAAAAAAAGAAGTTATTGTGCTCTGTCATGGACATATATATGTCCATGTCCTCTGTTTATTCATATGTCTGATTATTTCGTATATTTTATTCAAGTGCTCAAACAGATTGGTCAACAGACAGTTACTATGATAAATTGCACAGTATCATTAGCTCTCTAATCCACGCACTTCAGCTAATTGAAGCGCGGATGGCACTGCTTAACCCCTGGGACGACGTCCCTCTCGGCTCATTTTCCACTCCACGGAAACCATGCCTCCATAACCACTCCTCTTTTTTCTCTAGACGGCCTTCCATCTGCACAGATTTCCTGCTTCGTAAAGCAAGCCTTCTGACCCCGACCGGGTCGTCTGTAGAGTGAATAGAAGTGGAACAGTATAGCCAGCAACCGCGGCATCGTTCATGAATATTCCTACGGCTGAAATTGCTCGAATATCTTGGAGGTGGTTCTTGTCCCTGCGGCGAGGGGCGAGTCTTTTTGCCATCCTTCCGTTAGCCTCGCTTCACCGTAACGCATAACGGCGACGGTACGGGACACATTACCAAGCTCATGCATGCGGTGAGCTTTCTTTCATCAGCCGAGCGCTTTTTTGAACATTCTCACGCACCTATGATGGCATCGTTCCGACCTGTGAATTATGCAGATGCGTGCCACGCATGATCTGCGTGCCAGGATTGCGTCTGCAGAAGTGAACGAAACGAGAAAACCTCGTAGAAACAAAGGCGACTTTTTAGAACATTTATTTATAATTTAAATTTAATCGTGAGTTAATTATTTAGCATAGTCACGACTCACGAGTCACGAATATTTGAATAGTTTGAAACTTGATTACACACATTCAAAAATTTGATTTTGACTAAACTTGTGTTAATTGTGAAATACAGATTCTAACGAAACTGTGTAATGAAAACTTGATATAATTTTAATTACTATATAATCTCATGGACAATTACATTTATATACTATTATTTTTATACTTCTTTTAAAGTCTTAAATTTTTATTTATAATTCCTTTTATGTCAAGAATTGTAATAATTATATGATTTCTAAACTATTTTAACTTACATATTTTTGAGTACATAAATATTTACATTTTTGGTATTAAACGCAATTTTATGAAATAGTAATCAGCGCGTGATTCAAAAAGCATATAAGAGGCAGAATGCATGAAATTCACAAAAGATTATTATTATACATAAGACCCTGCTCAACAACCGAAAATGTCAATATTCTCTGTTGTACATATCGATCGATATTCACTTATTAAAGTATCACATATTCTTTTAACTGTATGACTATGTCAGGATTAAGTGCGTAATAGATACCGTAACAAACAGAACTTTTGCGCGAATTGTGAGCGGAATTGAGGTGAAATACCGTAAACAATGTCTGAATGGTCTGGTATGCACGCCATTTGGTTTCATGGTGCAACTGGTGACAATGATTATGAGAGTGTTAACGATCATTAGTAGACGACGGGCTCAGACAAGAAGAGCACGACGACAATCCACGAGCTGTGTTCAACTACGATGGTACGTCTTTCCTGAAAATGGATCTTTTTCGAGAAAATTTCCTTTTCTGGATAGCACTTGGAATGCAACCATGACGTTTCCGGAAGAAATCTCTTAGCAAGTTAAATGAATCGCAAACGATTGCCTACAACGGCAACGTGATTCATTTTCATTGTGCACCGTTAAAAAGAGCTTCGATGGGAACGATCGTCAAAGTAACGAATTTCCTCGTGACGATTCGAACGTCGCGTCGTATCGTTCGCTGTGGAATGAAGGGGTTGCACTTTGTCTGCCGCGAAGTTTAGATCGATAGTGACACGGATTTGAATCTTCTCGTTGAACATCGTCTGTCGTTTAAAGAAATTGTGGATCAATAGCCCGTATTTCTCGTTATCGATGGCTTTCATGATACTTTCTACGTATTACGTAATATAAGAAGGAATTTAAAAATAAGAAGTAATACTATATAGACAGCCTTAGAGATCAATCGCCAATTTCTTTTTGTAAATTGATAATTAAACTAATCATATAAAAAGTTGTCATAACATAAATTTTTGTAGTCGTATGTAGATTAGAAAAATATATTTATAAATTTTTTAATAATTTTAAATTGTCTCAATTTATATGTAACTGTATCAATTTAATCTTCAAATTATTTACCTGCCGTTTTTCAATAGTCGCTTAACTTTAATCTTAGCTTAACTCACTCTTCGTCTCTTTCTAGCAATCCCTTTTAGAAAAAGACGAAGAGAGAGTTTAGCTAAACTTTAGTTTAAACCACTATTGAAGAACTGGCCCTTATGTCCATTTCTACCAATGTAGATTAACTTTAATCTTGGTTTAAATTACCTTTTATCTTTTTCTAATTCTTAGAACTAGAAAAAGATGAAAAGTAAGTTAAACCGAGATTAAAGTTAATCTACATTGGTAGAAATAGACATTAGTGTTTTAAAAATCTAATTGAATTGATTGTTGTAATCATTTTCGTGACAATTCATTATTAAATCTATTAAACAAGACAACGTCTAAGAAGAAAATTTTCTGCACGGTATATTATTTCACAAAAATGTAAACTAATATCTTTTCTTTAAAAAAGAAAACAGGCATTATTATGTTTCAATATTGCGATAAGTTTTTATGCGATGGCATTTTACTTTGTAATGTCTTATCGTTATATCTTAAAATAAGTTAAGCTTCAATTTACGTTCTACTTATTGAGACAAGTGGGCAATGCGCGCGAGGAAACGATCGCAAGCAGTAAACGACACGGAGCAGATATTTACTGTGGCGTTAAAAGAATTCCATTTGTGAAAGAGTTGCCCAATTCAAAAGTAATTTGTCCGTGAAATTACTTTCGTTCGCGACTATTGACGAAACGAATTATTTTCTCATGTTCGTGCACGAGCATAACAGCCTGCTAATTAATTCATTAATTTCCAATCTCAAAATCGGCAACATCATGCTTGGGGTGACAACAACTGCTCAACGTACGTGTCCCGATTATCGCAAGATTACAGACACGTCTCGGCATGCATGCATCGACGACATCGACGTGCGGTAAACTCCCCAGAGGGATTTCCAGAGGATTTAACGGCGTAATATTCGGTGACATTTGAAGTGTAAATATCCTCGTTGATTTAATAGAGCGCACCATTTTGCGCGCCGAGAACGACTTGTAACGTTAACTTTTATAGCTCACTTCGACCGTTTTTAAGGATGGACGGCAGTCATTGTGCCTGGCTTGGAGAAATGTTACAAGCTTTTCGCCACAACTTCGCGTTGCTCCAAGAAGACAGAGATATATTAAAATTACATTACAGTTTTCGCAAGTCATCATGAGATTATTATGCATGAGGCCACTTGTTGTACCGGTTGGGTCTGATATAACCGGCGACCTGGCAAAAATATTTTCCGACAATCTCTCACGTCGGGCCAGAATTTCTGGGAAAACAGAGAGAGGGAAATCATGGTACACGGGATCGTTCCCCCTGAGGGGAACGATACATCCCCGCAAAGTTCTGACGCTATCCGTGCGAGGATTCACTCGGTTACTCGTACTTCAAGGCGATAAGCATCAACGCCCATTCAGACTCGCGATAACGTCCGCGAAGCGATGCCATTGTTTCAAGGCGTTAGCAAGTGGCAGCAGTTATCTATCCATTGTTCTCTGTACTTATTAAAATCAAGGTGGTACTCACACGAAATCCACAGATGTTAACGTTGGATTAATTATATTTCGCTGCGCAAGTTTTTCGCATTTTTACCGCCTCCTCCATTTCTTTTCCTTTTGTTTTATACGCGTGATAAACACAAACACAATATCCTCATCTTTAGAGTAACGGAACTAGAGAATCTTTTCTTTGTCAAAATTGCAACCAGAGTCTAATTACACAATTAATTTCAACTTCACACACTTAAACTTAAGATATTATAGCAAATTAACTTTAAGAAACATGAATAGGACAGTTAATATACTTAAAAAGTTTGATGTTAAAATTAAATTATAATTATGAGGATAAAATATTAATCTAAACCCAATTATCAACATAAATTGAAGGTGCTGCGTGATTAAAAATTGAAAGAAGAAAACACCCAGTCAAATTTTTGCCAAAGAAATTTAACTTCGTAATTTAAAAGCATTTATTGCATTGCTATCATTATATTTTTTACATAATTCTGCACGTTTATTCTTACTAGTTATATACATATATATATATCGTCGAATATCGAATATAATCAAAAATTTAAATAATATTCTTTCAAAAATGCAGGCCACGGAATGATTTTCAAGGAAGATGGTACGAATATTCGTTCAGGTATCATCGCGCTGTTTTCAGTTTTCTTCTTAAAATTCTTCTCAGGATTCCCTTCACTTGTGAATGCAATAGGCGATCGATTATGCTTTGAGTAAAAGCGAATAGGGCCAACAGGGCGAGAAGGAATCAGCAAGAAACCAAATTGAAGTTAGTCGTCTGCCCCTCGAGCTTTCAATTTGTCCTAAGTTAACACTGGCGCGATTTAGTGTTCGTGTGTTGCCTCTTTAACTTTCGGGACTTTCGTTTTTTATCATCGGAAACGGTGAGCGATACGCGCTGTTTTCCAAAAAGGCACCCTTGCCCTCAAGAAGTATCCCTCTTGAAAAATGATAAAAAAAGGTCGAATCCGTAATTGTGTCGAGAGAATACCCGCGAACTATTGCCTCTTCTGCGACTCGTACCCTCGCAATAAACCTTAGAAATCGTCGTCAAATACACGGCTCACCCATGCTCGAGGGGATGAGCTCGATATTACTATCATCGCATACACGATGAAAAACGTTCCATTCTTTTCTCTCGAGTCGATCCTCCGATTTCGACGATACGTACGACCCGAGGGATCGGCATTTTATCGGCGGGATGTGATGGGTTTCGGTATTCATACGATACTTTGGGGAATGATCTCGCACGTGAAATTATTCGCGCGATGATAGCGGCTGATATAAAACCAGTTTCTATCACTTATCACCAATTTTGAACGACCGAATTCACCAAACATTAACTGTTACTACGGGTTGTAACACTGAAAGCGCTATTGACAGTGCTCGCTTTGCGAGTATGTAAATGTTTTACTGTCATATTCGATATCCGTTCTATTATATTGACATTTGTACCTTTTGATGATTGACGACAGAGAAAGATTAAAACATTCCTTTATAGGTATGTTTAAATATTTTTAAAAATTTGGACCTGTGTAGAAATTAAAATATTTATCTATTAATATACTGATGTTCGTAATACACTGCATTCTGTAATAAAAGTATTGCTAGTGCTTTTTCTATGCATTTTTTTTCTCAATTCTTAATAAGGATAGTCAGTTAACGTCTTAAGTTTGTTATCTATCTCTAATGCAGCTTTTTTTCCATTCTCTTTTATATTATACTCCGTTCGCTCTATCCGAGACATTTTCTTCAACCACTATCATTACCGCCACCGCAGCATCCCTGCACACCACGTGTTCACCGCATCTTCCTCGATCCCCCGAGGACATCGTACGAGCTCCCCGCGAGACTTCCGCTTCTTCTCTAATAAGTTTATGCATTGTTCTTTCTATATAGTAGGTGCTTCTTTTTTATTGCTTCACCGTGAGCACGCGGAAGATATTTTCGCCGAAAAATTTCTTTCCCTTCTTGTGAGTACGAAGTAAAAATTGTCGTCGTGTTTACGTTTGTTTTTGGAGAGAATTCATGTGTACATACATATTAGCGCAAAATTATATATTCTTATCTTTAAAACATTTGAAAACTTGTTCTTATTGTGCCTATTAGATTAATCATTCAAATCCTAAACTCTAAAAAAAAAATAGTTCAACAGTTTTAAAATCACATTTAGTATATACATATGTTCTTATTATTAGTCGTATTTAGTAAGTATTTCAATATCGCAAGTAGTTTCACTGAAGAGGATATAGAATAAGATATCCATTTTTCTAATCATTAAAAAAGAGACTTTATTAATATATATATATATAGGTATATACGGTAAATTATAAAAATTTTCCGCCGGAATCCACACGCCAATGATCGGCGGCGCCTCGTTTCTCTTCCGGCGTGGATAATTGCCACGTCGCGAGAACGACGCGTTTATCAGGCGAAGTGCCATCCGGCAAGAGTTTTACGAGAAACTTTTCTCAGTCGCGAGGTTTCACTCTCGTAGCGCGGCAATAATTTTATTTACAGCCGGTTGCACCGACGTTCACGCGGCTCCGCACGAGCTCGAAAACTTATGCGTCCGCGTAGTTAAAGTTACGAGTGTCACGAGACAAAATTTACGCGCCGCGGCGGCGCGCGTATTACATGTATTGCGTAAATGGTGGCCAAGTTTTAAAATTCTGCAGTGACCGTGTTTCGGGCGGCATTGTCGCAAACCGAATGACTAATTAACCGCTCGTTCGAGAACGTACTCGCATGGAAACCAGCGATATTCGCGCTGCTTCGAAAAAACATTGGCGACGGAGGTCGATATGATGGGATATAAAGCGCAGTCATATTTATGAACGGAAGAAAAATAGGCTGTCACAATCCGTCGTAAAATGGACCGCGAAATCGGCTGGCCGGCGAGAGCTTCCTCACAAAAATGCGTCGTTATTTTTCGGTCCGCCAATTTTGGCATTTTGTTGTCCGCATTGTTCGGCGATAACTTTCGAGCATTTCGCGTCATGTGACACAGTACGCCATTGTTTGAAACACTAGAGTCTTGGCATGGAAGGTCTGTTAGTTACGATAATTACAGACAACGAAAAATTACAAAATTGCTTTTTTTCAGTTTTTCTGAAAAAGTGTAGCTGGTAATTACTGCAGAATGTCCATTATTGGATTATTTTTGATAACTGATTTTAATAACCGATTTTACGAGTATTTGTAGATTATCGAAATGAAATTGTACTATGATAAAACAATCATATAGGTAAAAGTACAAAAATATAGAGAAAACAAAATAAATAAAAAGTTTCATATTTCAATAAAAAAGAGATTTATACTTTTTTACTTAAAATCTAAATAAAAAAATAATTATACAATCAATATTGTAAATGTGGCGAAGTAACTCATAAAAAAAGTCAAGTTTCTGATATTATTTTAAAAGAAATGTCTAATGCTTCTCAATTGTTTTCTGCCACACCCGATATCGATATAAACCAGAACGAGCGGCTACATGAAAAATTAAATATCAAAAACTGAAGGCACAATGGATATATGCTGCGCTACCGACTCTATGCGCGAGATGTAGTTTGAGAATGGAATTGGCAGATACATATCAAACAGCGCGCGTCCTTTCAGTTATCGAACGGGAACGGGAGAGATAAAAGGCGTAGCAATGCGCGAGCGGAAAACGGGCCGGTAGAGCCCCGCGGCGCCTTAATTGCATTTCCTGCTCCATTTTCGGCGATGGACGGTACGGTCAGAGAGCTACAAAAGCCGATTTCGCGGAAATAAACAGCCAGGAGGCTGAATAAACCAACGGTAGGGTAGGCAAGACGCGAGCGAGGGGTTCTTTAACTCTTGCCACCGTCGTGAAAACTCAACTTTCTTTTGACCCGCGAACCGACGCGATGTCCGGCCTCCACGGTCTTTGCAGACAGGAAATTCGCGTAGAAGAAATCAATCGCGAGGAAGGAGCTAAAGTATACGTTGCTGATCCACGCTGAGAAATGTTACGACTGAAAGAGATTTCGGAAGAGAGGAAAAAGGACGAGAGGAGAGAGGATGGGAGGTGATCTTTTGCGGAGGGCGAGATTGCGCGAGAGGCACGGAATTTCCCGGAGCGGAACGACATTGCCGCGCGAACTTGTCGGATAATATAGGTTAATCCCTTAATCGGGGTTATTAGATGAAATTTTATCCCGCAGGCTTTAGCCAGTACTTTCGCCGACTATCCTGTGTGTCCGCGCAGACATTAGCGCACCCTTATTAAATACCTAATAACGCTTATGAGTTAATTCACTTTTCGAGAAGCGTTAAAAAGTCGACCGGCCAGGAAGTTGGAAAATGGAGAGCTGAAAATTGCAATTGTCCCGTGTTATAGTAATAGCTCATTATCTTACATTTTATTATTGTGGCAGCGCAGACAGCGGTATTATGATATTCTTTTTATTACGTGTTTGCAATTTTATTAAAAAGCAGCATAATCAGCTACTGCAGTTACTACATTCTACGTTGTTTTTCACAGCAATGTTGAAAATGTCATCCTAATATTTTGCGATTATAATAAGAGATAAAAACAAAAAGCTTTGTGTTTTATAATTTCTCAACCTTGCTGACGTATTTGCGGATTATAAAATTCGTAACAATGAAAATGTTGCGAATAATTAAGATCACCGTCTAATATCGCATGAGTTAATTCCTACATGATTTACGAAATGTCTCATATTCATTCGATACTATATTATAATATATTTTGCGCTTTTGCTATACTCGAATGCAACTATCGTTTTGAAGAACACATTCAACTGATTTGCTGCTATCATTCAAAATAGTTTTCATATTATCGATATGCTCAATCAGCTGCGCTTTGGCTGGTGAGAAATATACATGTGCAACGCGTCTGAAGAAAAGGGAAGTGCCAGATGTACAACGTAGCTGGGCAGTTTCTCGATTCGATATATTATCAAGAAATAAGAAAGCGAGAGGGGAGGGAAACAGTGAACATACATATGACATACACTTGTTCACGTCTGGATTCATTCCGGATATATATAAGCTCCTATGTGTGCATATGTGTATTATAAGAATTTAGAATAGCTTCTCTCGGCGGCGAAAAAGAAATTTGAAGTCGATCATATAATCATAGAGATTGATATGATAAATGATGAATAGATAATTGTCATATTTAGCATGTTACATTAAAAAATATTAATTTGTTCTCTTTTCTTCTCGATTTTCTAACAATAAGAAGATATTAAAACCAATATCAAAATTAATATATACTAAAATTAATAAATCAGTAACTAAATATAAATAATTTTTTAAGTTTAATTTAGATCTACAAAATAAGAGAATTTTTAGATATTCTATATTATAATTGCGATAAATAATTATTTCGATAAATATTCTTAATGTAAAGACCTCAGTTTACTTTAATCTTTGACAAGATTGATTTAAGGTGGTTCATGCAGTACTTGCAAGTCAAATAGGCAACTATTTTTATTAGTGATAAATAAGTGTGATTTTTGTCCGTAAAAATCAGCATATAATTAGATTTATTATTTATGACATCTTTAATGTTATACGACCTCTACGTAATTAAAATATTGAGACAAAAGTCACTTCTTTTACTAGAGTTATGAGCATGGTTGGTATACACGACCAGTCAGCAGCACGCGTGGTCAGCAGTCTTTGTCGCCGCGATCTATATAACCTTTACGTAAAATTGTCAAATATGAGCGAGCAGCCTCGACGTAAGGGAAGTTTCGAAACAAACGTGCACAAACGTGGTAAACGTTGAAAGTTTTGAGATAAGTATACGCCTTACGCATCAGCTGACACGTGCGACGTTGTGAAGCTGCCGCTAGTGCCGCTCGAGTCCAGCCATCAGTTCCGTGTTGTCGATTTAGTCAATCGAAAATTACGTTTTATTATTATATGGTTCGGTCAATGAACTCGGGCTTTCGTCCAGTATCTTACAAAATGTTTATTGCATCGTTTCGTCAGTTTTTGGTTCGTTCAAGTACATTTGAAGTATTGCAATTTTTGCAGCATAAGCGCTTTTGCCTCGTTTTTCGCATAGGGTCTACCCCCACCGCGTTAAATTGGCAAAGTTTACGGACATATATCTCCGGAACCAACCGGTTAAAAAATCCGAAATTTTACAGACACACTCTAGGAACGTTAACCTTTCATTTCATATCACATTTTCCGGGCTAACTACATATGACCTAAATGCATGAACCACCTTAAGTTCCTCTTTTGTTTCTTTAATGATTTTTTGTAAAATACATACTTATATTTATTAAGGAGGCTTTAAGGCTGAGGTGGGCAGTAAGGGGGTAGCGCTGTCACACAATGGAAATATGCAGTGCTGCCAATCTAAAATAATTATATTTAAAACAATATTAATCTAAAATTTTTAAAAAATATGGAATAAAATGCATTTAAAATCCAAAGAATATTAATGTTTATTTATGTAAAAATCTCACATATAAATTTATATTTTTTTAAACAAATTTTATTATTACTACAAATAATGACTTGGCAACGGTGTAGAAATGAAAAACTGAAGTTGGTAGAACTACAATTAATTGACAAAAGAGACTCTCGATTACATTTTGGGATACATGTTAGGTTACATGTTATGTCAGAATCTTCCCGTGTTTTTTAACAGTGTTGTCAAGTTTTCTTTATCACACAGCTCTGATGACAAAAATATTATATCTTGACTTATATTTTTTAGTATTGCAAATAAACTATGTGGTGAAATGGCTCGAACTTTAGTACTTTCAATATAGCATACTTCACATATTACACATAAATTCATTTTTTTCTTAATATTTTAAATATATATTTTGATTGAAAATAGATATGGAGAATCGGATTTCTCATAAGAGTCCCTTATAAAATGTGGAATTTTGATATTAATTTACGCAAAAATGGGCTGGCAAAAAAATCTGAAAAAATTCACATGCAACCGTTATTTTTAAAGAAACTTCTATTATAAATTTCTTGCCATTCTTATCATTTTGCATTATCCTTAAAGCCTCCTTAAATATCGTTCGCTGAACATTCATTTAAATAAGATAACAAATTTTGTAAACTCTTTTTATAAACAAAAATAAAGCAAAGAAAGAGAACATTAATCTATAATATAACAGCAAACGATAACGCCATAACGCAACATCAACGATATAATACCAACGGGCAATTATACGGCAAAGTTTTAATATTCAAACTACAATTTGTGCGAAACCGAGGGAGCGCTGTAATTACGTGTTCTAATTTAGGGATTAAAATACGAGAAGACGCGCAAAAACTCCTCGGCGCGCTCGGAGCGCGCGATCGCGCGCGTAATGCCCGGGGACGATAATTGAAATTGGATACGAAAGGAGGACTCGGTTAATAAAGCCAATTACGATGATTCCAGAGAGATAGGAATGAACGTCAATGTCGAGAGTGAGACAGAGAGAAGGAAGGTGGGAAGGAGGAAGAGGGGGAGGAGGGGGGGAGAGATTTCCTCCAAGAAGTAAGAAACCATTTCTTCGATCTTCTCACCGTCCTTACATCAAGAATGAATCGTACCGAATTGCATTACGGCGAAACATTCGAAACCTCCATCCCGCGTTAACGAAACTCGCGAAACATAATACGAAATTATTCGTCAATTAATCGGATGATTGCGATTTTGCTTTCTAGCAAAACGAAATTTAATATAGTGCGTAGGATGAACTTTGCGATAATAATATGCATATAAGCATAAAAGGCGAAGTACGAAACACAATACAATTTATTGATTAATGAATTGACTGATTAAAGAATTAATTGTGCAGAAAATTAAACCATTTTTTAGTAATATTTTGTTGTTTTTAGATGAAATAAAAATGTGAAAGTTGAAAATTGAATATAAAGTTTGCATAATCTGTAAAAGTTACCTTTTTAAAAAAAAGGTGTAAAAAAGGTACCAAGTGCATGCGCCTGTGTACCTACAAGAAGTATGACATTATGGCACCAAGTAGGAATAAATCTTTGGAAAAAATCTGCTGAATATTTTTGAAAAATTTAATCAAAATTATAAAAAATTACTTTTTTCACATTTTCTTTACAAGACGCTCTTGTACATACATATACATATACCACTATGAAACGAACTATCACCAGCTGTCAAACTCGTCGCGAAACTCAACAACGTCAACGACCGCCAATCAGACGCGCAGGAAAGGAGTAATGCTTGCTATCTCGCTCGTTCACTCTCGATATACATGCGTATGTACATACATCATCTGCGAGGTTTGATTGTTGGCAGTCTCACGTCAGAAATTGCAACAGTACAACACATTTTGACAGGGACGACGATTATAAAATTTATAAAATTAAGTGTTATTAATACATTAAAGTACAATCGCTATATGTAATTAGTAAACTAGTAAAAATGTATTAATCACGGGGCGATTAATAAATTATGTAATTACAGAAATTGTAGGATGTGTAAAGCGGATATACGAAATGTGTAACAAACTTGTTTATTAGAAATCGTTATTAAAGTTGTTGCAAGTATCATTAAATGTTTTGTTACAGTTTTTCTCACTCTAATATCATTATCTTCATCGCAGTTCTTATAAATAGTGTTCTCTACTTCTATATACAATTATGGGCTTATATTCCTGTAGAACTGCATCATTCAAAAATTGTTATTTCTCTTTTATGCACGTCCTAAACTGGTAGATATACATTAAATAAGAGGATATAAAACATAATTATAAAAGCAGACCATTTAAATCTTCAAATTCTCTTTTCTAATTTTATAACATTTTAACAAATCTAGTTAAACACAATTATATAATGCTTAGCACAGAGTATAAGTATATTAATGTGTATATTATGTATCACTTCTGATGAGGTTGCTGTTTGCAAAATGTAAAAAAAACATACTATCATATTTTACCAATTCGATAAACATTGCAAATAAACGTAATGAATTGTTATTCACGTCGTTAGGTCACAAGAAGATTGATTTCACCTGACATAGTGTAAAACAATCGAATATGTTTCCAAGCTCTGTCTGTAGTTTGTTGAAAGATTGTTGGTTTTGCGATTTTATATATTAAAATATAATGCATTAAAATTTAGAGGATTAGGCATATAGAAATAAAGTTATGTACTGCGTACAACATCAAACAGGTAACTATACATATGTTACTGTAAGATATTGTAATATGACTGAAATAATATGGGATAAAATGCTTAAATAAAAATAACATGAATATAAATCTTCTTGTATATTTTTTCTCTAAACATATACGACTGCTCTTTATAAGCATTCATTAATATAAGAAACTTTGAATTTTATTTTCACACGTTATGAGAATTTCCAACCGTAAGATAATGCCAAAAGATAGGTATTCATAGTCGTCTCTTAGATTAAGTTCCTAGAAAACTCATGTATTCTCTTTTTTATATATTAATTAATTAATCCTTATATACATATATGTATTTAGTATGTATTTAGCTCTTGTATCTAAATTGTTACATAAAAAAATTATAAGTACCAAGAAAAATAAATTAATTCAGGAAAAAATAAATTACATTTGCAAGTTCTCATATAATATTATTCAATTTTATAAGAAAAGAATAAAAATAAAATTAAACAATTATCATACTTAATTATTCACTTGGCATGCATTTTGCATACCGATTTACAACTATTCGTTTGTTTGCTTCTTCTTTTCCTGAACATTTTCTATACAGAGTCCTAGGACTCTACATATTTCCGTACTGTAATCATTTAAAGAAATGAAATTAGAGAGATATCCCTTTCTAAAAAAATATTATCCAATGCTTCAATATAGACAACCTTGTTTCTTTTGTTTAATATAAGAGTCAATATGGTAATTAAATGGCTCCTAAAATTTCTAGAAAAGTTTATCGCCAATGTGTCAATATATATAAGCAAATATTAAATTTTAAATTCATAAAAGCCGAATAAGTATTCAGATATAGCTAGATTTTAACTAGATAATAATATTTTGATTTTAATTACAATATTATTATAATAACCTTTTTTTTTGTAATAAAATATATATAAATAATAAAATAAAATTGAGCACATATTATCCCCCTTATTCCAATACCGTAAATGTACGAACCAATAAATTTTTAAAATTCACAATTTCAGATAATTCTGAAGATCAAAATTCTTGATATTTTTTTGCAAATATCAGTTTTTACTACTTAAAAAATATAAAATAAGTTTTGATTGACCTCTCATCCTCCATTAATTATAAAAGCACATTCATGGTTCTCATGTAACATTCTTGGAATAAGGGAGTTAAATATAATAATTATAATACGATATAATAAATGCCTGGATCTAAAAGTTTGTTGTATCAATCCTCTTGTTATGTAAATAATCTAAAAAAGCATGGGCAAAAAAATGAAAGAATAAGAGAATATAAAAAAGTAATGTAAAAATTAAGGAATGTTTTTTTGTGAATAAATGAAGGAGCACTGTAACCACCATGTCTTGAATTGTAATATTTGTTCTTAAAGATATTACAAAATTTAATAAATATATTAATCGGTAAAAAATTAACTTTTAAAAAAAGATAAAAAAAGTGCCAAGTGTACACGTAAAGAGTGTTTCTATTCGTTCAGATGATGTCGAATCATCTCATCTCATTGTCAGTTACGCGCGATTCTTTTATGTCTTTTAATAGTCTCTACCGTTGAGTTCTGTTTTAAAAAGCCGACAGCACTGATCCGTTACACTATACATATACTACGCCTTTTCAGTTTGAGTGTCGACAATATAATTAATAAAACCAAGCATACGAGTACGCATTGTGTCCAATTCTTCTCAATAGTATTTTCTCATTTTGTGTCTTTTAAAAATATCGGGCACGTAGGTTCCATATTTTCAACACAATGCATTTAAAAAAATGTGAACATTACTTTATTATAATAATTATTATAATCAATATTTGTCATAATCGTACAGACGAAAAGTCAGAAAACAATTTCAATATGTACACAAGCTCCTATATATAATAACCTTTAGAACTAAGATATACTTTTTAGCTTGACAATGTTGACAAAACGTGTACTTTAATCTCAATGTTTGATTACTAGGATCGAGCAATTAGAAACAAAGGTAACTGACTTAACTATTAGCAAAATTCAAACAATATATCAATATTTATGTTTAGTAAAGGTTTACATGTGTCTCTTAGACCTTCCCCAAATAGTTTCACCGAACATTTTTCTTGCTAGTTGATAAGTCATATTTAGTTTAGTAATACATGCTCAGTGATACCGAGCAGATATAATGTCGCAGATGAGAGATAAGGTGTGGGATTATTTTAAACCATTAAGGAATAAAGAAATGAAATGCAAGATTTGTGAGAAAACTTATAAGATTCATGTAATACAGCAAGCGAAAGATCATTTAATTAGATGGCATGAAATATATGAAGAAGAAGATCTCTTAAAATGGAAAAACGACACTTACTCGTTTTGGCAATATTTCTCAAGAGAAAACAAGTTTAAAGCACGTTGCAACCTTTGTAGCCAATCAATTAAGTATGCAGATAGACATGCTATAGGAAGACATTTGAAAAATTGTCATAAAAATGAATTAGATAAAATACAAGAAGAAATTACTAGTAATACCTGGCTATCAGAACATTTCCTATTCAAAGACTCTTATGCAATCTGCAAATTGCAAGAATGCATATATGCTTTTAAAATATTTGAAGGAATAGATGTCTTAAGAACTCACTTGGCTGAATGTCATAATATAAATGAACGTACAGGATGTGAAGAAAGAATTGGAGATAGTAACGCATATCGAATGATGCAACAATCTGTAGATAAAAAAAATTATGCCGGTTCAAGTTCTCATCATGACAATACACATCCCCAATCTCTTGAAAATCAAAAAAGTCAACAAGGGTAAATATCTCAGATATCACATATTCTGAATTATTAATATGTTTTATTGTGTACAACTAATATATATAAAAATTTTAATATCTAACATTTATAAAAACAAAGACTGTAAATTTCAGTCTAATATTTAACGTTTGTATCTTATAAATGTTATAATTATTTGAGTTCAACAATATTATTTGAACAAGTTTATATGAAGTTTTGTTAATTCAAATATGCTGTCATTTATTCATCATCTGATATATTCAGTGATTGATAGATATTTTCATACACAGGTATAACTGCGCAAGTATTACGGAATTAAATAGTACTTCACCGAGGAGGGTCTCATTTAAGACCGAAACGTCTGATTTTAATTTTTGATTTTTGAAATTATAGTCAATAATATAATTTTTTCGTAATAACAACCTGCGCAGCCTCTCATTACCCACCTTTCTTGTCTCGTTTGTTTAAATCGTACTTGTTTTTAACATTCCATTTTAAGAAATGTGAATAATAAGAGTCACGATTCAATAATGATTAAATAAAATATATGACTACAATATGATATAATATCAACTGTGATATTTTAAATAATTACTCTTTCTCTTCTACTTTACACACTGAAGATGGTCTAAATATAGACCGATCCATTTATAAATAATAATTTTTTTTAATACATCGACTAATTAACACTACTAATTTACTATTTGTGATATTTTAAATAATTTACTCTTTCTCTTTTATTTTTAATCACATACATTTCAATGCAGACCTGTAACAAGCATTTCAATGCCAACGGATTATGTTACGGCTCCCCATGGAGGATGTCAAAGTCATGAACCATTTGATACGTCCTTTCAATCATTTGGACCAGCGAAAGAAGATATAGGCGTACCTTATGAGTAATTATTTGATTTGATTATTTCGTAATTATATTCTACTAGTTGAATATTGACTTTTCTGCACGATAATAATGTACAACTGTGATATTTTAAATAATTACTCTTTCTCTTCTATTTTTAATCACACCTATTATTTCAATGCAGACCTGTAACAAGCATTTCAATGCCAACGGATTATGTTACGGCTCCCCATGGAGGATGTCAAAGTCATGAACCATTTGATACGTCCTTTCAATCATTTGGACCAGCGATAGAAGATGTAGGCGTACCTTATGAGTAATTATTTGATTTGATTATATCGTAATTATATTCTACTAATTGAATATTGACTTTTCTGCACGATAATAATGTACAACTGTGATATTTTAAATAATTACTCTTTCTCTTCTATTTTTAATCACACCTATTATTTCAATGCAGACCTGTAACAAGCATTTCAATGCCAACGGATTATGTTACGGCTCCCCAAGGAGGATGTCAAAGTCATGAACCATTTGATACGTCCTTTCAATCATTTGGACCAGCGAAAGAAGATATAGGCGTACCTTATGAGTAATTATTTGATTTGATTATTTCGTAATTATATTCTACTAGTTGAATATTTACTTTTCTGCACGATAATAATGTACAACTGTGATATTTTAAATAATTACTCTTTCTCTTCTATTTTTAATCACACCTATTATTTCAATGCAGACCTGTAACAAGCATTTCAATGCCAACGGATTATGTTACGGCTCCCCATGGAGGATGTCAAAGTCATGAACCATTTGATACGTCCTTTCAATCATTTGGACCAGCGATAGAAGATGTAGGCGTACCTTATGAGTAATTATTTGATTTGATTATATCGTAATTATATTCTACTAATTGAATATTGACTTTTCTGCACGATAATAATGTACAACTGTGATATTTTAAATAATTACTCTTTCTCTTCTATTTTTAATCACACCTATTATTTCAATGCAGACCTGTAACAAGCATTTCAATGCCAACGGATTATGTTACGGCTCCCCATGGAGGATGTCAAAGTCATGAACCATTTGATACGTCCTTTCAATCATTTGGACCAGCGAAAGAAGATATAGGCGTACCTTATGAGTAATTATTTGATTTGATTATTTCGTAATTATATTCTACTAGTTGAATATTGACTTTTCTGCACGATAATAATGTACAACTGTGATATTTTAAATAATTACTCTTTCTCTTCTATTTTTAATCACACCTATTATTTCAATGCAGACCTGTAACAAGCATTTCAATGCCAACGGATTATGTTACGGCTCCCCATGGAGGATGTCAAAGTCATGAACCATTTGATACGTCCTTTCAATCATTTGGACCAGCGATAGAAGATATAGGCGTATCTCATGAGTAATTATTTGATTTGATTATTTCGTAATTATATTCTACTAGTTGAATATTGACTTTTCTGCACGATAATAATGTACAACTGTGATATTTTAAATAATTACTCTTCCTCTTCTCTTTTTAATCACATCCATTTCAATGCAGACCTGTAACAAGCATTTCAATGTCAACGGATTACATTATGGATCCTCCTGCAGAACGTCAACGTCATGAACTATTTGATATGTCCTTTCAATCGTTTGGACCAGCGATAGAAGATATAGGCGCACCTTATGAGTAATTATTAATTTTGCTTATATCGTATAACGTCATGATATTCTAAGATATGATTTATAGACAAATATTGACTTTTCTGCACGATGACAATTTTTAACTGTGATATTTTACATATTTACTTTTACTTTACTATTTTTTATTGTATTACATCGACCTCAATGCAGACCAAGCATTTCAAGTTCAACGGGGTATGTTATATGAGTAGTTTTCTGATTTTCTAATCACTCTGTGCACGTACATGCAGGTCCAATTACAGTGGACAACAAGGATCTACATCTTACGATACACCTTCGGACTATGATGATTTTCCAGATTGGGTTTATATGTAATACCAGAAATAACAATAATTTTGACGAAGATATTGGAATATATCAATAAATGGATGCACTTGACAAGGAATTATGTTTCGCATATGTTTATATAACGTAAAACGGTTTTATGATTCATACATTACTCTTCTTATGAATATAATTTATACTAAATTACTTTATTAATTCTTAGTGTTTACTAATTAATATAATATTGCCACTTAGTCGTTCTTAACCAACTAATATGTTATGAATTATTAAGAGACTTAATGTAGATCTATTCTTTCACTTGCAATTGCAGTTTTATTTACATTTCACGTTTTTTAGAAATTTTCGTATCACAAACATTAGTGTAAAATTCTCCGTTACATTTAATCTAAAAGTTAAATTAGTACTAATCATAAAACTTGTAAAATTAATTGTTAAAAGTAAATTCTCTGTAATTAATACTAGTAAAAATGTATTAATCAATACAAAGAAAATAGCCATACGGTCCAAGCTTGGATCTTATAGGCAGCTCAATATAATTATTTTCTATATGTATTAATACGCGTATTTTCCAACATATTAAACTGCGCGCCGATTATTTGTCACGGCGATTAATAAATTATGTAGCAACACACATAATTTGTAGGATATATAAAGAGAAATAAAAGGATAATATACGAAATGTATAACGAAATTGTGTATTACAGATCGACATTGAAGTTGAAAGTGTCATTGAATGTTGTTACTGATTTTCTAACTCTAATATTTTTATCTTCGCAGTTCTTACAATAATCCTCTAGCTACTTCCATATACAATTATGGACTCATATTCCTGTAGAATGTATCATTCAAAACAATTTTTTTAAATGCAAAAAGGCAATATGCATGGCCAAATGCACGTTCCAGTGTGAAAAACTGTTATACATTGAATAAGAAGATACAGAAAATGATCATAAAAACAGACCATTTAAATCTTTAAATCCTATTTTCTCATTTTATAACATTTTAACAAATTTAGTTAAACACAATTGTAATTATATAATGCTTAACAGAGTAAATGTTAGCATAAGTTTGTATACATTAAAATTATTTTTTGACTTTTCGTCTGTACAATCATTACAATATTTATTAGATATAATCATTACTATAGATATTATTATAGATTTATTATTTTATAAATAAAAATAAAAATATGGAATTAACGAGATAAGAGGATAGATACAGAGTTATCAAATTTAAAAATGTTAAAGGCAGTATAGGGTTATGTATTTTAAAAACAAGAACAAATATACATTTAATTGTAACTTGTGCAATTAAGTAGTTTTATATTTAATTTCATTTATATAACAAGAATACTAAAAAAGGCAAATTGAATTTGCGTATCCGTTAATATGACAAGGAATTCTTATCAGCTTCTCTCGTTTCTCTTAAAACCGGCAGCAACAACCGAGATTTCATGGAGGGACATGAACGCGAGGAGGAGGACAAGTCCCGCGGGGCGATACATCGTTTTCCCAACTATCGGTTCGCATCCAACTTTTCCCACTCTTTTTCAAAGGCCGGCAGATGCGGATGGGTGGCAACAAGACAAATTATCGGGAGGTTGTGGATATTCGTCCCTCCCCCCCCTCGCTCGTGGCGTTATCGTCCCATAAAAGCTCGCGCAATGTCAGGAAAGTATATGGGAATGAGAGTACGAATGGCGTATAAATGTATAGGATAGCTAAAAGTAGATAGATTCCAGAATAGTTCAGCTTTATTGTTATGCCTTTACCTGAATGGCTATGCATTACTGGTTGGCACAATCGGCAAATCGCTGCCGCTCAAACGTTCGATGCTTTGATGTATAATCGCAGAATATCTGCGGGATAAAACTTGTGACTGTCTCGTACAATAAATATCTCGTAGTTTTAGTTATTTCTTGTAAAATTTTATTGTATTGTGCAGCTTTATCAAAACATATTTTACATTATTCATTCTTTATTTATATGTAGAATATAATTTGAATTTTACAACATAATTTTATTGCAATTATTGTGATATCATAATATTAAATTTGTTTATTGGTTGATCGTAATTTTAATTTAAGTGACATTATCTCGAAAATTTAAATATTTAACTAGGATAAATTGAGAAGCGGTCTGTGTTCTCAGAACCGTACAGAGTAATGTATCGATACTTCGATACTTACTCTCCCGGGAGCCTTCGGCCATGTCGTGTTCTGTTGGTAGAACAAGAGTCTATACGTTGTTTTGCGAGAAATTTACTGATGGAAGCATCGTTTGCCTTTATTTACTATCGCATTCTCTATACAGAAGTAATTAAATAAATGCAGCCCCATGATTATATATCGTTAAATACAACGTGGAAAGTATAGACTACAGCTTGATAGCTGAGAAGTATCGTCTAGAATTATGACGCTTCGCAATGTCTATCGCTAAAAATCGTAGCAAATTTTCCTGAAAACTTTCCTAAGCATAATTTGGAAATTTAATAATGTCTTTCATAAATTAGCGAAGGGCAAAAACAATTTTGAAACGTTGAGTAAGGAACCGGCGTTTACTTATAATACCTACGTGCAAGAACTTTTACTTCTCATTAATTATTGCGGACATAGCGATTTTTCATATGCTGCAGAATATCGTGCGTGTCAATACGTTGATATTAATTATTCCGAAGCTCCTTATAAAGCAGATGGTGCGAGAACTTGTACGCCGTTGCAGCAACAGCAGCAGCGAAAGCGGGCAATTTGTTGCCGAAAACAGTTTTGCTGGGCTTGACATCAAACGAGTTAAAAGAGTAATGAGGTGTATTCACTTTTTATTATTTAACAGAGCCGTAGGGAGCGCAATTAAGCTGGCAGCGTAAGTCAGCAGGGAATCTGTACGTTATGGCAGTATCGATTAATTTGCAGAATAATGACGTAATTAAGTTTTCGAGGTCCCGATGCTACTAGCAATCTGTCTCCTGATTGCTTTACTGAATTTCTAAGAAGAAAGGGATCTCGAATACGGCAAATGTATTTGCATTGATGATATTAACCCTAGAACTGTACACTGGGTTAGCGTAACCCTGGCCGATTTTCAAAGTTGCAAAATATCTTTCGTGCTACAACTTTTTCAACTTTATTACCCGAATATTCTTTTTTCTCAGTCTTCAAACTATTGATTTTAAAAAAAATTAATTAAAATCGATGCATTACAATCCGAGATACAAGCAAAAAGGGATATGGTCTATTTTGAAGTGTGTAGTTCTATAAAAGAAACTCGTGATTTCATTGTGTATGCGCACGCATCTCTATTTGAAAGTCAGATTAGCCGTATCACCTGTGTGCTTCAGCAGAGAAAACTGTAGCGCGGCGCAAAGTTTTAATGAAACAATACGGCGTTATAAGGGATATCAGACCCGACAATGTTGTATGGAGCACGTAGGAAAGTTTGACGATACCGAAGTGACAGCGTTATCAGCCGTAATACACAGCCCTATCCGCCGCGAAACTTTAAATCGAAAGGGTCGGCTATATAAAGAAAGGAGAGATATGCACCGGATCCGGCTGCGTTGTCCGAACGAGTTTCCGACTCGTCATGCAACGGGCATCTGCAGTATGTACAGCAGACTATGGCTATCCGCGACTCCCCGAGCGTGATGTTCGGTATTCTTACGGATTCGGATTACTTTGCTTGCGCGTCAGATGCGTCGGATACGGAATCCGAGAAGCTTAAGCGCATCTCGGGACTACCAGTAATTCTGTCGATCCGGTTACGGATGCGAAAAGAGACGCACATTGTGACTGCTCACGTACATCCCTCAAAAGGATTTTATTTCGTTCCGCGAGATCGATCGAGAATCTAACAATACAATATAAATTATAAAAAGCTTATTAAAGCTCTTACTTAGCCATAGTAACGAATATCGATGATAATATGTGTTTGGTGTTTGTTAATTTCGATACAATTGATACGACCCATCAAGAGGATACCGAAATTTTTGTAAAATTTACACTATAATAGATATTATATGTAGTAAAGTCCAAAAGTTTCCGTGCCAAGTATATGCAAAAAGTGATAAAAATAAAACAATTTATTTTTCAATATAATTTCTTTAAATTTCAATACATATTTTAGAACAATGAATTAATTTTTCTATATTATTAACAAATATTCTGAATTTTTATTCTTAAAATGATTTAACATTGCGGAGATTATTTCTTCATCACTGATAGGAAATTTTTTCGCAATCTTCGCAAATCTTTAATTTTAAAAATAAAAAGTAATTACTAAAAGCTAAGTCAATGTAGAGTAATAAAAAAATTATTTTTACAATGTTAAACTTTCATTTTATGAATATAAATTCAAAATATTTTTTAGTGTTATAGAAAAATTAATTCATCGTTCTAAAATGTATTAAATTAAAAGGTGATTACATTCAAAAATAAAAAGAATTGTTTTATTCTCTCTCTCTCTCATCTTTTCTATATCTTTAAATCAGAAACTTTTAGACCTGACCTTACTATATGTATGTAATTCAATTTCCTGAAAAGAAAATAGGGCCGCAATAAAACTAAAAATAGGAAATTTTGGAATTTGTCTAATCAGTAATAATTTCCGTTAAGGATGTCTCATATGCGTATCTTATACCTTATTTATCACCGTCTATATTTATTCATCTATCGTTATTAAACCGTCTATATTTTTACTAAATAACATATTTAGATAATACTGGCGTCTGTATAAAATCCTACTTTTATGCAAAAAGTATGTCATATACCGTAAAAATTCAAATTGAAATGTCTGATATATATTATTTGCATATAAAGTGTATCCCAGGGAATTATTCAAAAACTGTTTGCACAATTCAGCGACATCGTTTTTTTTAATCTTCAAAGAATCGATATAATTAATAAGAGTTTTGAGCGCATTTTTTATTTTTGATCGCAATAACAATCAGATATAGACTTTTGAATAATTAGAAATATTGTATACTTTATTATCAGAGCGTTTGATGTCCAAATGTCATCTTAATGAGAAAGCTTAGAGATATGTACACATAAAAATAATACATAAAAAAAAAGAATAAATAAAGTTCTTAATAAAATTCTTTGTTTATTCGTTGACGCAAGTTTTGCGGATTGGTCTATTATCGAATACGATTTAGCGATATCGGAAAACCCAGTAAAAATTCCGAGACTAGTAAATCTAAATGTTCTACAAGCTGGAATTTGATGAACATGAAAGTGAATACGAACGGCATTAATCATAGCAATCTCTAGGCTATCGATTTATTCGGCACGGCGAGAAGCTGGCGAAGTTTACCGCCAATAACCCGACATCCGAGTGGAAATTGATCGACGCGTGACGGCGATAACTTTGCCTATTACGTGTCGGCAAAGTTTATGGAAAAAGTACGTGTCGCGGCTATCGTCTCGCACGCGAGGAATGCTGTTTAATGCGATAGGGAGGGTATGTGCGAACGTGATATGGTTAAATGTCACGTTTACAGTCTCGTCGACAACAGACAGTAAACTCAGCCTCATCGCGACTCTTTAATGTGGTCAATATTGGTCTGTAAAACGGGGTTACTGCAAAACTTTGCCAATTGCACGCATTTCATATCGCGAGAATAGTATAGGCAGTTTACAATTAAAAATTGGTACGTAACAATCTATACTTATTAATGTTATTATTCATCATGCATCTCATTGATAAACGACTATGACAAAAACATATATGAAAACGAAATCTGTTGAAAGCTTTAGCTTTTATACAAACAGCCGCATATTAAAAAAGCATATATTAAAAAAGTTTTATCTGTATAGATAATGCAATATTGTAGATAATAACAAATATAACAGTGTATATATTTTACGTTAACATTATTTTTGCATTATTATTTAATTGCTAGATGCATCGAGTACCTATATCACTAAATATGAACATATGTGCGTTAAATAAAATATATCTAAGTGTGATTATGTGTTAAATTGCAATAGGCACAACGGTTTTTAATTTAACTTAATAAACAAAATCTATTGAGGTATTGAACAATTAAAGCATAGTTCTGGTGTGTGTACGAATTTTTTCAACATAAATTGACAAAATAGTCCAGTCAAATTAGATCAAAAAAGGGCAAATAGGGGAAATAATTTATATATCTTTGATATTTGCAGAATAAACTCTCGAAAGAGTTAGAAATAAGGGACAAAAGAGTTCCCACCCTGAGCGTGGGTAGAACATCCCCTTTTGGACGAAAAACTATCCCTGTTCGGAGTTTTCCTCATTTATCTTCTAAATCGTTACTCGGACGAAAAAATATCATGAGACAAAAAATATTCGCCATGAAATTCTACATAAGAAAGGTCTTACGCACTATAAAGCTAATTCCCATAGAATTTTCGCAATTAGGATTCAAAGTTAAGAGAAATGCAACGCGCAAAGAAAAAATCGCTCTAGCACGCCTTTTCGTCGCAAATATCTCCGAAACCGCTGTTTTTACGCAAAAAATGATAAGTGCAGAAATTGTAGAGCAGAATATTTTCTACAAACTACATAGCGATTTTTTCTTTGCGCGCTGCATTTCCCTTAACTTTGAATCCTAATTGCGACAATTCTATGGGAATTAACTTTATGGTGCATAAGACCTTTTTTATGCAGAATTTCATGGCGAATATTTTTTGACTCATAATATTTTTTCGTCCAAGTAACCGTTTAGAAGATAAATGAAAAAAACTCCGAACAGGGGTAGTTTTTCGTCCAAAAAGAGATGTTCCACCCAAGTTCAGGGTGGGAACTCTTTCGTCCCTTATTTCTAACCCTTTCAAAAGTTTATTCTGCAAATATCAAAAATATATAAATTATTTCCCCTAAAAAGTCTAATTTGACTGGACTAAAATTGGCAAGAAGGAATAAATATCTCTTCCACGAAAATACGAACCGTGATTCCGAATACCAACAAGTGCGGCCTGCGTGCCAACATTCATTCTCGAAATCTCGACCCGTGGTGATGCGCCTCTGTACTTTTCTCTTCATCCTTCCGCAATTCAGTACTCCGTAAGACGCGACGGGACGGGAGAAAAAAAAATTCTTGGCACTACCACCTGGATACTATTATTTCTTATTCTCTCGCAAATACCTGACGTGGTAGAGTTTTTGCAAGCGTCGTCGAATTCAAGCAGATATTCTACTGCAGCCGACGCGCTCAAATTGTATGCATAATCTAGATTGTGTATCATGACAGGGGGTAAAAGTCACGCGCGATTATAATATGCGCGACTTTTCACGATGGTTCGACTAATATTTCACGGTTTCATAGATTCGCGACGTACGACCATTGTGCGACCATTTATCGTATACGCGAAGCGCGTATCGAGCATTCACGGGCGATGAACAATTATTGTGCTTGCCTTCGAGCTGATGTTGTGCGACCTTTCTTCGTGATGTTGAAACTACATCAATGTCAGAAGGCCGGAAGAGCCGACTGTGTTGCTAAAGTTTCGATCGTTGCACAATAGTTTGGGGCGATGCGTGAAACACGCGCCAAGATGTTTCGTCGCAAAGCGGTTTACCAGGAAGCATTTGAACCGTGAAATGTAATGTTATCTCTTTTCTCGTCAATGGACGTCAATAAACTTATACATAGCTATCTGATTTCAATTCAATTTATATTTTTCTAAGATTTATTGAACGTAAATTATGTCGTATCGCGTTTTGATTTCACTTTAATTACGTTAAAGACCATCACCATTCCACAATTATAGTTTATATTTAGGAACTCGCAATTATTATTTTATTTCGTATTCGTTGAGATCGTTGCGATAAACGCGATTCGGTTTGTGCAACTTTAAAGCTTTTTGATGGTTTTTTCCTCGAACAGAAAAAAAATCGCAATGTGCGCACGTTGAAAAATTTTTCTGGTTGCATAGCGTGTTTCGGTTTCTCATAATTTTCCGGATACCCTTAATGGCAATATATGGCGGCGCCTGTGAAAACTCGCCTGATACCATCCCGGTCATTTTTCCGGGCGCTTCCCCATCGCGAGGCGAAATCGAATATCGGACGAAAGTTATCTTGTGGGGAAGGGGAAAAATACAATTTGAATGCAGCGTGAAGCGGCGAGTCCAAACTCCATACGCGAAATGCCCGTTCGTCGACCCCGTTGCGCTCCGGAATCATTCTGCGCCAGCCCCTTTCGCACTCCCTCTCCATCTCTTCCCTTCATCGCGCTGTACCCTATAGCTGCACAGCACAGCACATGCATACAAAATATATAAAACGACCCGCGCCAGTGCCAAAATATGGCGTCGTATATTCGAGGGTCGTATGAGGGCGAGAAAGAAGAGCGCGCCGCGATTGGTTCGCCTTCGCGATGGTCTTGGATGCGACCTCCTGTTTCACCACGAGGACATGACGTTGATGTCGCGACTTTACGCTTCCCCCCGATCGCAAAACGATCAAACTGTGAGCACATAACTGTGATAGTTAAAATGAAAAACAAGTCGAAACCATAGCTCGCGGCCATGTTCTTGGTATACTTTCCAAGAGACATCGGAGGGGCGATGGGGATTCTCAAGCAGCACAATATTCTGCTTACGAGCGAACTGGTTACGCAACGGTACAGATAAATCAGAAATGGCGGATATATCGAGCAACTCTGGGACAAAACTAAGAGCCAAGCTATAAAGAGTGACGGTTACCGTCAAAGCGTAAATAAATTGAAGATTTTTATTAAAATTAAAGAGAGAACCGTGTACATAAATTGTAGAGCTTCCGCTAAAAAAAAAATCGCGATCTCTGATATATATGTATATATTAATTCGACTGTGCAAGCGGCTTTTAGAATTGCAATACTATAGCGCAACAACCGCGCTTCAATTTGCCACTTCAAGCAATTTCCGGGTTAAAACCCGAAACACGGAAGTACGTAACCCTACCGTCCGGTGACTAACGCTTGTTTTTACGCCATCCATGACGTAATGGTAACAAAAATCGTCGATATCGATCGACAGTTTCAATAAACCCGACAAACATCTCCGGAAGCCGAGGCCGCGCGCCGCTTTCGGCGCGATTCGGTTATGTTACTGCAGCACGTAGCCGGTTAGCGTCCGTCGTGCCGAGTAATGGCCAGACATTTTCTCCGCTCGGGCCGGCCGTTTCGGCAACGCCCGAGTATAAATGGAGTTGTCGATATTATTCACGGCGCCGGACGAGGTATTGTTCCCGAGTTACGTGCGGCCGAGCGTCACTAGGCGGAACTAGGTTTGCAGCAGGAAACGGAAACCAGAGGCACCGAGTCCCCTCCTTCGTCTGTCCGGCTTCTATTCGTCGAGGCGAGTAGAAACGTTTGCGATATTAACACTTTAAACCCAGGGAATGGCAGTGCGATACAATGACGTGGTGCAGAAACGGCCACGATACGCCGATCTCAGTCAAAAGAAACGAATCATCGCCGTCGATTTGTGAAGAGCTCGGGACGCAAGCACGTAATTTTCCTTCATCGTGAAGCAAGTTTTTACCGGTTTTTTTTTTTGCGATCGTCGAAAACTTCCCAGACAGCGATACCCGGAAGTTCCCGTAGTGACGAGACGGATTTCTAGTTAAGAAGAGGTTTTGCCTGATCTGCCGGGGAACACGGCACTGCAGATTGCACTCGGGTCGCACTGCGGTAGCTTGATGGCAACAGGGATCTACACTGTACTCGTACAAAAGCTATTTGACCGCAAAAAAAGATGATCTCTTTTCATCAGAAAATTTTTTGGTCATTAATACAATTTCCAATCCTTCTTTCTTAACACGTTGACTTGCACTATAAAATATTACAAGTTTGTTGGTCTGTCTACGGTAATTCTTTTTAAAATAAAACAAATTATACAAACAGTTTAAATGTTTGAATTATATTAAAAATACAGGATAAGGATGTTAATCGTTACAAAATTGATCAAACATACCGCTACAATACTTATTTGATAAATTATTCGAGCAAGAAGGAATGGTTGAAAAAATTCTGTCAGAGATAATAAGCGATGGAAAGAAGAGGGTTGTCATAATCGTGTCGAGATTGTACGGAACATTTCAGAATTGGTGTTTTCATCGGCGAACAATGGTGAACCAAATTCTTCGGGACAACTGCCATGATCGGCAGAATTTTTCAGTGGAAAACGCGATTTCGTCGTGATTGGCCACTTCGTCCGTAGGAAGAGTTTGAAGGGATGGGAAGAAAGGGGGTGGGCGATCTACCCCACGGAGCCGGCTGAGATTACTGTCGAACATGTCGACCGGTTTGGACGTGGAGAAATTGTCCCTGGAAGACTCTGACGTTTCATTTTCAGAGCTGGCAACGCGCTGGCAGAACGATCATTTGTATTCCACTGATCGCCCGGCATTGTTTCGATCGAATTTCTCATTATCGCAGTAGCATAAATCGGTTAATGGCGCATTTTCTTTCTACGGTACTTCTGTATTCCAGAGTTCTCACAAACAGAATGGATACATTTTTCGCGTTTAACAGCACAGAAGGTGAAGACAATATGCGCATTTATTTCGGCAAATTTAAATCTTGATATTGTGGACAATTTCCATATGATTAAAAATGTAAATAAAAATCACATTTCTTTCTGATTTTATGTCAATTAGAAATCATTAAATGATACCAGTTTTATTCTTAAAATATAAAAAAATATTATAAAAAGAAATGAAAAGTTATATCTATATCTATCACAAATAAAGAATATTAAATATTACTTTTAACTTAGCAACAACAGTAGATACTATGTTATCGTTAAAATAATTATTGATCTATTCAAAATGTACATAATTAAACACAGAATAGGGATATTATCAATATAAATTTGATATTGTAGATAATAACAAATAACTGCTTATATTAACATTAATAATTTAATCTATCTGTGCCAGTAAACTCGCGTTAAACGCATCGCGTGAATGCATAAAACGAGCACGGTGCCATGTATTTATGCAGAAGTCAATTATTTGGTCGTATAAAATATTAATGCTATCACTATTGTCTGACGTCCGTCAACGTCAGTGGATTATTGCTGTCAAATAATTAATTCCTGCCTGAGATTATTCGCAAGAATCGAGCATTTTCTTTTCGCGCTTCCAATGGGAT
Source organism: Leptothorax acervorum (assembly GCA_035220615.1). Classification (NCBI taxonomy): domain Eukaryota; kingdom Metazoa; phylum Arthropoda; class Insecta; order Hymenoptera; family Formicidae; genus Leptothorax; species Leptothorax acervorum. The sequence goes on from JASTWQ010000019.1 coordinate 968,544, forward strand.
TAAAATTATCTATGCAGCTTTCACTTTGACAATAATGCTAATTAATCTCCCAGACCGGAATCATCCTGTCGTGTAATTAATACGCGCTCTTGTATCCGCGGTGCATCCGTCATTCCGGGACATATTATAGGTACACATAGTTACAGATCCATGAGGAGTGCGGCGGACAGATATTGCGTAACGCGTCGAAAGAAAAAAAGGCAACCTGCTGACGAGGGTGCAAATGACAGAAACGCGGGAACGAAGAACGGGACGGAACGGACTGTCGTCGCGAATATAATAATTACGTGGGACAATGGTCGATATAGGACTGCAGTGTAAGCGAGAAAGAGGGAGAAAGACCGCTGTTATTATTACCGAGCCCAATCGGTATCGCAAAATGAAAATCTCCACTCGATTTCCCGAGTTAAATGAGGAGAAATACGAAACATAATAAATTGCACAAGTGGCCGATCGATCAGATCGGGAAGAAGAGCGACAGTCTCGATCTACGTCTCAAGACATTCAGGCCGATAACGCTCCAATAAACGTGTTTGCTTGTTGTCGGAGCATCTGACGACAGCGAATCGAATTGCAAACTTTCTGAAGTCTTTTCATTCGCGTTCAATACGCGAACCATTCTCCGATCGACCAACGTTGCATAATGCTTGATATGCCGCTCGATACAGCCGTCCCATTTACCTTTGTAGAACCGATCGATTAAGTAAACTGATGAAGACTTGATTAGGATTTACGTTTAATAATCACGCGATCTTGCGTAATAGTAGTATGCTATTCGTAACGAACACAAGATGCATTTGATATATGATAAGTTAAGTTTGTTTGAATGCTTCGCGTGTATGCATTCATAAGTATTTCACATATTTTTTAATAATGTTGATGTATTTCTTTATATGCTCTAAATGCTCACTGCGAATTAAAATGAAAGTTTATTAGGTCTTCTTATAACATCTTTAAAGAGCACTTAGGCTGGTATTCATAGTCAGATCTTATATTTAAGATCGTTTTAAGTACAATCTTAAGATGTTATAAACCAATCACAGAGCCGTATTAGCATCTTTAGACATTACTTAAGACGGTCTTTTAATAAGTTCCGACTATACACAAAAGAAAAATACGGGCCTTTTAGAAAACTTTATCATAATGCGTAATACACATAATAATAATAACGTAGAATTTATTTGCAAGAAGCACACATACAGACGATAGGGCGTATTGAATATTATGACGCAAAAGTGCAGATATTAATAAAATTATAGTTGCGATAGAAACAGAAGAGGAAGCTATCAAACAAGTAAAGTTCGACAATGTTTCAAAGCAATATAATGCAGGACAGAAAATTAAATTATTTTGCGCAACTCGTTACAGTAACTATATAGCAGCACAATATTATAATTATCATTCTGCGAACTTCAATAAGCGTGTAAAATATGTAATTAAATAAACGCTGTATATATAACCACGTATAATTACGTCGCCTTAATTTCATTGGATTCCGTCGCGACGCGAGAATCCACGGGTGTCATGCGGGAGAGGGGTAGCAGCTAAAATTACATCGCACAATGTTCGAGCGTGCGAATGGAAAAGCTCCGGGGCCAATGTAATTTGCGCACCAGGCTCTGTGCAAGTGTCACCGGCAGGCGGGAAATGCTTTTCTCAAAGTCGCGGTAAGTTCTAGCCGCGTCACTTTGCGTATAAAACCGGCGCCCGGGCGAGTCGGTTACTTCGCCGCGACTTCTTTCAAGTTCGTCGCGATACTTCATCTTCCTTTCCAGCGACGGATTCCGAGGACAAAATAGTTTCGCAGAGAAAACCTTTTTCTTTCTCTGTCTTTTCCACGCTCTCTCTCTCTCTCGCTCTTTCTTTCTTTCTCTCTCTCTCTCTCTCTCTCTCTCTCCCTGCATACATCGAGAGTCATGTCGTAATTTCGGTTCTAATGACTCCGTCCGAGGTTGTATCCAGAAGCGAGCGGTAACGTAATAACGCCCGGCCACCGATAACCGGTTGTGATTACGTCGGATGTAAGTTCGTTTCCGCGCGGAATATATAAGCGGGCGGCAGATAAAATCAGCTTATAGTCCAAAACGCGGGCGCGCGCGCGCTCGCGGAAGCGCCGGTTGATTCATGGAGGGGTATTTTTCGGCGCGCCCCGATCGTCGGTCGTGGCAATCGCGATAGCCATGTAATAGAGTAATAGAGTTCTGAAATCAATGGGCTGTATAACGATTGCCCTGGGACCCATAACTGTAGCCAACATCGGGCGCGGTGTGTACGCATGCCGTATAACTGCCCCGGCTTTTCTAATCAACGCCAGCCGCACCGGCTACACCGCGTTAACGTCACAATGCACCGCAAGAAATAAAGCGACGACCCATGTGAGATAATGTGAACAATACGCGCGACGGTATATCCGGCCGCGAATGATGTTGACAGGTGCGCTAATTGTCGCGCCTACCCCGCCGATCTGGATTTGATCACAATAACGCTTTGATGCCGCCGTTCATTTATATTTTCTCATCGTTATATCTCAAACCATTTAATTGCGGTCATTATATAGCAACGGAAAGAATTATGTTTCACACAAGGCGGACCTATGTCTGACCATTGATCGACTTGTATCACTCGACTCGTAATAATATGCATGTGCAAAATGTTTCAATTATATTATATTAATGTGTTTCAAACAAATAAAATTTTTAGAAGTATATGTACAGGATGTTTTAAAATATGTGGACATAACTTCAAAAATAAATTGAGGGCAATAGAAATAATGAAAAAAAGTTTGTGTGAATTTGTCCTATTTGACTTTGTTTCCAAGTTACAGGGGGAGTTATGCACAAATGTGGATAGAAATAGAAAAATGTTTAATTATCTTTAAAATATTTACTGTTAATCGTGTTAATCTATTTATGTTTTAAATTCCTAAATATTTCTAGCTGAATAATGATGAATTCAAGTTACATTTTCAGCTGGCTTTCCGTGCGTGGCGATATATTTCAGGATACGATAACGTTCACAAAAGGCGTGATGCACTTTTACAAGCATCTGACAAATGCAGTCGCAACGATCGTCAGACACAAAGCTGGGAGTCCATGACTGAAACGTACCGCGCATTCACGATCATGTTCGGCGAATATGATGAGGTAGTGTGTTTGACACCTTCAGCGTGTTCATCTCTATCATGATGGTCCTGCCTCAGGCTGAGGAGACAAGCGAGCAAACAACACATATATCGTAGATGTGTTTAACATGTGTATTAAGCAACGGACGGGATACGTCGGTTATTAAGCAGATGCGGTAGGGAAGCAATCGTGATTCAGTCTTATGTAATAAAGGTAGTTTGGATCGAACATAGATATCTGTGGTAGACAACGCAGAGATGATGCATCAAGTATAAAATTGTTACTTCAAAGTGAATAAATATTCATTAATTGACTGTAAGAATGTTAAACGAATATTATAAAAATTTGTTTAAGTATATAATAACGCAGAAATGTTTTAAGTAAAGAATTCACATTTACATATTCCATATAACAAAAGGAATAAATATTTTAAAAATTATAACAAGGTTTTAAGACAGATTTAAATATTTTGATACAATATAAACCAAAATAAAATTGTTTCCACGTTTATAAATTAATAATTTTCTGATACATACAGTTGTGTTTATCGGGAGGTTTTGTGTATATCTTGCAGCAAGATCATTAAAGGCACTATTAAGAAAGTATCGGACGAGATAAAATATCTAGAAAATACCACGTTCACGTTGCATATGATTCTATACCTATTAATTCGGTTTTGGAATTAAACACGCGGAAGCGATGTTTCAGTATTTGCTTAACGTTTGCATATACGCATATACATATATTAGAAACGCGCGCCGCGAGTGTACCAGATGCATAAAGTGCTTTGCGAAGCGTTGGTATAACCGCAGGTACCGCACTATAAGAGCTACAAAAGCGCTATTTCTCACATTACATCACGGAAAAGGATTCCCGCACCGTGGACGTAAATTTCACTTAACACTTTTATGACGGCGCAATACATCGACAATTCATTCTGACCCAGTTTGTAGATCAGCCGCAGGAATGGAGCTTCGATGTCGTCCCTATAACTGGATATAGAAAATCGAAGCTGCATAATCTGACAAATCGAGAGCAACCACTCGACAGTAACCACGTAGGCTTATCTGGTATCTGCTGTTTCAACAATGTCGGCCTCTGTGCCAGCGATTCTCTCTCGATATAAAAATATCGTACTACTTCGACTATGCGGATATAACGATACTACAAAAGCTTGTCGATGTTTAATTTATAAATTCCGTTAGGGAAAGTACGATAAATCGCAGTATTTTCAATCCTATATGTGAATTATATCGTTGAAATGAGAGTAAAATTAAATTCACGATGTTAAATGTCTATGTAACACCAATTCTTAAACTACAAATCTGTTAAATTGTACTTGAAATTAAATAAAAAAAAGATTTTCTCATCTTTACACTTTAATTGACAAAGAGTTATTAATTTTCGATTATGTACAACGCGCAAATTTATATTTATTTACAATGAAGCAGTAACGGCAAATATATAAGCAAAAAATTGGTTATTACAATTTTTATGTAACAACCATTCTGTATACCATTAGAAATACTTAAGCAATTGGATGAAATGCAATTCCATCTGTATGATTATGGGGTTAGGCAGCGAGAGGTAAGCGAGGTTGCGGATTATTGGTCACGTAATGTCAAGTGCACCTTGGGTTTATCGTAAGCAGCATTTAACTCGAGTACATCGATCGATATCGAGAAACATCGGCCAGCCTCGAACTGCTCCAGGTTAGTGGGCACTCTGGTCAGTGGCATGGAAAACGGTCCAATTATGGATTACGCCTTTGATCGAGCTCGCGTGTTTCGAGCCAAGTGACAATAAAGGAGAAACGGTTTGCTAAGGATCGTCGTTAAAGATCGCTACCGCATGTTGCATCAATCGCTGCTTAATAATGCTCGATTGCACACGACAAACGCGTGGTCCCAAAGCGCAATTATCGCAGCACCAAAGTATTTTTGCTGTTACTAACGATAATCTGGAAATAATAATCTTTATCAACTTTTCATATATAAGCACTCGTTATGTGAGGATTATATTCATTAGGACAGTTACGTCGGCAATCCAGGTAAACTGAAGCCCGTATCAGACAACGGATTGGGATTGAGATTGGATTGAAATTTGACCAATCCAGAACAAAGTTCACTCCTTGAGATCAATTTTCTCTATTCTGATTGGTCAAATTTCAATCCAATTAATCTCAATCCCAATCCGTAGTCCGATACAGGCTTTACGACTTGTAACCCGTTACCTCTCTTCTTACAAATTATAGCGTTTTACGTCTATATAATATAAAAAATAAAATAAAATTGATTGAGCTCAAATATACGTATATGTAATGGTGGTCAAAGATCGCTACCGCATGTTGCATCGATCGCTGCTTAATAATGCTCAGTTGCACACGACAAACGCGTGGTCCCAAAGCGCAATTATCGCAGCACCAAAGTATTTTTGCTGTTACTAACGATAATCTGGAAATAATAATCTTTAGCAACTTTTGATAAGCACTCGTTATGTGAGGATTATATTCATTAGGACAGTTACGTCGGCAATCCGGGTAAACTGAAGCCCGTATCAGACTACGGATTGGGATTGAGATTGGATTGAAATTTGACTAATCCAGAACAAAGTTCACTCCTTGAGATCAATTTTCTCTATTCTGATTGGTCACATTTCAATCCAATTAATCTATATCCCAATCCGTAGTCTGATACGGGCTTTACGACTTGTGACCCGTTATCTCTCTTCTTAAAAATTATAGCGTTTTACGTCTATATAATGTAAAAAATAAAATAAAATTGAACCCAAATATACGTATATGTAATGGTGGCCAATATCAACATTACCAAGTTTAAGCTACTTCATTCGTGCGTGAAGAATCAATCTACAAGCGTTGTTACAGCGGACTTTTATTGCGCTTATTGGTTGTAAAGTAATATGCGTCTATCTTCCACAAGATAGACGTTCTACCTTCAGCGAGATACGTATTTAACATAAAAATAAGAATATGTGTTCCGCGAGGCGGATTATTGTCAGCGAGAAATGGCAGGATGATAAAATGCGCAGATAGAAAGAATGGAAAACTCGAACAGAATTTTAAAGCCACACGTTTTCGATAAAAGCCGGGTCGGCGCATCGCTGATGCAACCGCAAGAAACAGTAGCTCGCAGATTGCAACTCGAGCAAAAAGGAAAGGGAAAAAAATTCGAAGAAACTCGGTTTCGCCGACAAGAGCAGGCAATGCTCTCGTGAAAAACACACTGCGGACGTTCCTTCTATATCTTGAGATCCCGCCGGGACCACTTGTACGTCCTTCCCTTCGTCAGATAAGCAGACGTCTCGGTCCGACTACAATATAAACAGGTTGCGAATGAATTACCTTGCACGCCCATCGTGTAGCGAGCGATGCGTATTTTCATCGTGAAACACATACATGTTCTATTAACGTGCATCGCGTTTATGGTAGGATCATGTACTATAAAATTAAAATTCTTTATTAACGCACAAAGTGTGTTATGTCTGCAGAATATATTAGATAATATACTTGAACGTTTCGACTTTGATTTTTGCTCTTACTAAATATAGTAGCTTTTAACTGCTTTTTTCTTACTATGATCTATTTCTAGTGCTTCGAATGCAATATATAATCAATTTTGAGGGAACGAGTTTTACTGAGAATAGATTTTGATTCGGATTATGAGAATATATGCACAGACTGTTATAATATAATACTATCAAGTGAACTTTATATATGTGTACAAAGACGTTTTAAAATATTTTTCTTAAAATAAAAATCCAATCTCAATTCTATTTTAAAAATTATAGAGATTGAAGTATCATATATACTATATGTAGGATAATTATTTAAAATTAAAAGATCCTACAGAAATTTATATTTATATATATCCTATTTCATTTTATCACTATTTTATTGTATCTTTGAAAAGGAACATTTTAGATTTTCTCCAAACTTTGAACCTTTATACGTAATTTCAGCAGTGTTAAATCATTTTAAGAACAAAAATTCAGAATATCTTTTTAGTGGTATAGAAAAATTAATTCATTGTTCTAAAAAATTGAAATAAAAGATGAATATATTAAAAAATACAAATAGTTGTTTCATTTTAGCACTTCTTTTATATCTTTGACTTGGAAGCTTTTGGATCTTACTAGGTACTATTATATACAAGTAAAATTCATTACATATGCGACTGACGTTTTAAGTTTCTTAAAGCGATGTACTCGCGCTTTATTTTCTTTCTTTTCAGAAACGTGGCTAAGCCACGTATACCTAGCCGCCGAAGGACAGCATTCGTGCTTCGTGCCGGTACGTGTACATACACGTGACGTTATGATGAGAAAAGCAATTTTAAGACAAAAGATATCGTGTTGCGTAACTGCGAGAAAGACTCATTTAACTAGTCGAGGAGGTAACCTTTCAAATGCAAGTCCTTTAAGACGCACAGCAAGGTGGCAGGGATGCACTACAACTGCCTACGACGTCCTGCGCAAAGGAGCCATTCGCAAGTGGAAACAGCATCTTTCGCCCAAGCTCCTGATGTAACGCAACGTTTTAACATGGCTTGACGTCTTGAAAAGCGTCTCGACAAAGAAGAAAACGTGACGTTTCTATTGGCTCCTTTCACCTTCATGAAATAGATCGAAGAGTCCGAATCGTCTTACGAAAGGTGAACGATGGAACGAAGAGAAATACCTACGTCCACATTTTTCACTTACAACATTTGTCTCTCTATGAAAGCAAGGTTTGTGGCATTTTTCCTGAGTATAGCACCATCGATATATTCCAAGCTATCATTAAAAGACCCGTTACGGTTCACAATTCGCGCGATTCATTGTTATTCGATTCATCATCAAGATGAATATTACGAATATATATCTACACAAATATATAGTGACAATATATATATTTCTTTTTATAATATAAAAACATGCAATAATAGAGAAACAAAAAAAAGTACATAATGTGCTTCTTAATAATTTTTAATGGTCGCGGATGCATCATGTAATGCCACTGCTTTCGGTTTTCCAAGGTGGATCTAATATTTATCAGTGTGACGTCAGCCAGGTATATAATAAATAACCAAAGGACGCGCAAGTCAAAGCGACAGGGAACCTTTCTCTGGGATATTAAATTTATTTTGTACGCGCACGCGCACGCGGCTCGTGTATCGTCTTGAAAACTGCATTTAACATTTATATTAAAACACTCGGTGTACTCCATCCGTGTATCCATACCTTAACTTTGAATTTCCGCGCATCTCGCTCGCCGTCCGCGGCAATAATAAAGCAAGCGCGGATTGCGCACATGGCTCCCTGATCGATTCTGTAACCCATACGTTCGCTTCGCGCGACAGGATACGACGCTTAAGTGCACGATCTTTGCACACTTGGATGCTCTTTCGGATCACGACTGCAGCGCGCAATCGGGACGCAAGCAGTGCAGCGAGCGGGCGGCGCAAAAAAAAAAGAGTTCAATATCCCACAATGGCGTATCCGGATCGATCCCTCCGCACGCCCGTCGACCGGCCAACGGAAGTCGTCGGGGTCTCGTCGGATTTCCCTCGTACACGCCGATAGCGCGCCGGTTTGTCGCCCGCATCGAAAAAGTACGGCCGGAAGTCGAAAATCACGATTTTCGCGTCCGCCCGCCGCCGCCATCGTCGACATTTGTCTGCGCGTCCGTCGTGCCGGGCCGAGCCGGCTTTTGTTCCGTCGACAATGAAGCGCAAAACCGATTGGACGGACGCTGGCAATCGCACCGGCGTGTCGATCGATAGCAATCAGCGTAGTTCGAATCAGAGAATTCGAGTCGTAATGGCCACGCGCAGAGGGATAACTCGCGTCGTAAAGCCGCTGAAATTGAGTCTTCCCGAGCGACGATATTCTTCCCTGCGATAATCACTCGCATGATTCTGCGGCTTTCCAACTGATCCGATTCAGTCAAGGTGGAGGCCTTAATGCATTAAAATTATTGCTCTTGCACAAAGATACAGAACACAAAAGATTTAAGAGGTATAACCACGTGGTTCTTAGCTTTAGATTTCCCTTCACTCTTAAAGGATAAAATTTAAACCAATACCTTAAGTTAAATAATATTTTGTTATTTTTAATTACTATGTGTGTCCAAATTTATTATTTTAACACAAAATAGTCTTATTTTACTCCATTGATTTAGTTAAATTAACATTGTTTTAATTAAATTACATATTGAGTAGGAGCAGTGGCAATTTATAGGAATGATTAAAAATGACTCAAATTGAATATAATTTCACACTAGGAATTTAACAGTGTTGGCTAGTATGTTGTATTTAGAGAAACAAGGTTTGAGATTTTACAATTGGAATGACAAACATATGAATATGAAATGCTTGGAAAATGTCGAGGAAAATGTCCTAAGTCTGGGTATTTAGATTATGCTCTGAAATATTTTTAAGACGTATAGTCTAACTACGTGAGAAAGGATTGACATTGTTAAATGTAAGCAATAGAACAGAGATATCAAACAATTATATAGGTGTATATATTAATAATAGGTGCGTGTGAATAACGGAACCTATCAGTTGCTTGCGGCATCGAAATATGGTTGTAATTTACGACGAGATAGAAAGTTCTGGCGGTGGCAATTCAGCAATTAAAATCTCATCCAAAATACGAGCCGGAATCATCATCAAGCTTGCGAACTTTCCCGGTCACCGGAGACAATGAAAGTGAATTTTGATAAGTTCCAAACTCCCCGGAAATCGTCGTTCAGCACCGAGCTTATTAAGAGGAAGAGGGCTGAAACTCATTCGTGATCTCTTGTTGTTTACTCGCGGTGTGCGACGCCATTTTATTTCGCAGGCTCTTTTCTCAGCTTAATGAAAAAGACGTGATGTTTGCGATGCGGAAACGGCAAAACTTTGCTGCCGCGAAGCTTTCAGAAAGATTCATATCCCAAGGAATATAGTCCCGTATTTTCCATAGAGAGGGAAAGAAAGAGAGAGAAAGATTAACATGTCGCGAGTCCGAAATACGTATTCGCTAAGCCGAGCAATCTCATTCGAGATAAAAGTATTGAAGATAATACCAGATTTCAAAAATTTGCTCGATCTTATAATATGTAGACGCGTCAAATAACGTTTTTGCTCTTTGAAAAAATTCTTATTCAGGTTTAACTCATTTGACAAATTTGCCAAATTTAATGCAGTTTTATTAACTTTGACTGATTTCGGCAATGAGCTCTACGAGTCCTAAAGTTGAGAAGTGCGCGACTGTATAAAATATACAGAGTCAAATTACAAAATAAATCAATCCAAAAAATAAATATATAAATATATTATATATATATATATTACTTATATTATTATACATATAGTTAATAATATAATTTGAGGTGAAATAAATAAAAAAACTGTCATTCATAAACCGATATTTTTGAAAGTTAAAAGCAGAAAAGTAAAAAATAAATATTGTTTTTAATAAATCTAGTGTCTTATTTTAATACTTTGTTGGATTTTACGTTTAATATAATTTATATTATTTTTTAAATGTTTTACCTATTTAGTAAAATTATTTTTAACTGGGTACATAAAACCGTCATGTACAAATGAGTGACGGGGTGTTTGCGGAAACTCACGCGTTATCCAGATATGAGTGACATGGCAGTTAAAGTGTTAAAAGTGTTAAAAGTATTAAAAGAACTCTATATCTTTCGGTTTTATCTATTCTTCCTGCACTTCGTTCTATATTCCTCATAAGAATAAATTTACATAGAGAATAATTTGCGTTAATTTCCAAGATGCTCGAATGCTACTCTCGCCCTTACGCAAACGGCTCATTCGCGTTCTCGTCAGAATCTTTGGTAACTTTTCGACCCCGTGTATCGCACTGGGAGCAATAAATGCGCTGCGGTTCGAGATAATCTCGAAACTTACGAGGTATACCGTTTCTCTTTTATTACCTATTCTGCTAGTAAGAATGGAGTCCGAAAGAAATGCCTTTCTCTCAGAGGCGATCCTATCAGAAGCTCGCACACGCGTCACGTAGAGGAAATAAAGTGGACGAGCGCCAGTAATAAAAGCAGTCCTTAAGGGTTCTGGCCAAATAAATACATCTATCGCGTCACAAGCTGACAGCTCATTGAACGGACTCTACCCTCTTGTTTGAGGGAAACCTCGTAAAATGCGCAAATAGTCGAACAGAGATATCTGATGAGTTTTGTCACGATTACTTCTGAAGAGTTTTCGGTCGTCGACATTTATTGAGTGACTTTATTAATTTATTGTCGTCCTGGATTCGATATAAATGTTGATTTTACGCTCTGATGAATGTTAGCGTTAGAATAGTAAGTCTGAAATAATTTGTATTTTAATCTATTGTATTTGGTATGGAATAAAGGCAGAAAGCATGGACGAACGATTGAATTAACTTCTAATTCTAATTAAATGAGAGATGTTACACGCATCAACGTAAGAAAAGTGTAAAATCACAGAAATATTTTCGACAAATTCTAGCAGTAATCAATTATTTATAATATTTTTGTGTGTACATTTTATACATCGTAAAAATATATTTTTATAATATATTTTTATAATAAAAAATTTTAATTTAAAAATTACAAATGTATGAAAAATTATGAATATATCTCTTGTAATTTTTCCTCGGCTCTTATTTTCCTGTGTTATTAATATAAAACAGGAATATTCACATATTTTTTTCGTTCAAGTTTGCTCGTGCTTGTTATATTTAATATTAATATCAACTTTTTATACTTTTGCTTAGTCTATATTTGATATTTTAGAAAATAATGTTCGAGACTTGAGTATGTATTTGTCAGTGGTCACAACTAACTACGACTGACGAATAAATTGGGATTGGCCGTTATTGGGAAACTGACGAAGCCATTGCGCGACGGAAACCGAAGGACGGTGGTGATTCGTTCGAGTACGCGAGCGATTCCGGTGCCATGGGTTTTCGATTACGAAGGGCTCGCCGCGTAATCCCGAAAGGCGTGAAACTCTCGCGAAAACATCGTTCGAACCGAGCTGTGAGAGGAAGCTTGCTGCCGTAAAACTTTCTCTATAAAAGTTGTTATTACAAAGGAGAGACGGTTTATACGCGCAAACCATCGCATAACGATGCCGGAGTATTGCCGTCATAATCACGATTAATATTGAACGCGAGAGAATCCGCAGGATTTCTGGGATTCTCATTGCTCCGTGATTTATGTAATAGATAGATAGATAGATAGATAGATAGATAGATAGATATCGATTCTAGAATAAGGATCAATACTTATTTATTAAGGAAAAAGAACAACTATTTACTGAATTAGAAATGGATTAGAGAATTAAAACAAAACAATAGAATCAATAAAGAAAAGAGCCATACGGTCCAAGCTTGGATCTTACCTAATAATATTTCTAAATTATACGCGTATTAAACATAGAAGCATATAAAACAATAGAAGCTGAGGTTTAAGAGACTACTGCGTATCAATTAAAGATTAAATATACCTACAGATTTTTTTGAAGGGCATTAAGTAATCTTAAAAGCTAGCCGTAATTGTAACGTAAAGTTATTTGCATGGTAACAAAATAATTCTATATAACGTTTTACGAGATTCTCGATATAAAATTCAAAGTTTACGGTATCGCTGCGCTCGCCGCGCAGTGACGCGACATAAGTAGATATTCATTGAAATATGTTGACACAAAGGAGTACTTACGATTCTCTGGTGGTATTGCGAATTCGAACAACTGCTATCGAAAAGCAAGAGAATACGTTCTCGATTTTCCCGGACGACGCGATAAGACCTCGTTCGAGCGGAGATTGCGATCGACGCGATATCATAGCATGGCGAATCTTTCGGGAATCGTTGACCTTTGTTAAAGGCAGAATCCAACGAAGGTGAACGACCGGAATCAAGCGGGACGAAGGAGTAGAATTTTTATCTGTCGTGGGGAATTGTCTTCGGATGAAACGATTGTACAATTGTAATGGGGAATACGTGCTCCTAACTTGTTATCTCGTTGGTAAAATTGACGTGGATTTCTAACTTATAAATAACAATCAAGATTAAGGTAAATATAAAAAAAAGTCTCTTTATGCAATTACTTTATAATTATTATACTCGGAAATATTGAAAAATCGTTAAAATTTATTTCAGTTTTAGAAAAATGTATAAACACTTTATTCATTCAATTTTTAAAGCTATTTTCTCGAAAATTTTTATATTTTCGACTTCTCTTTTATGAGAAATCACTTCCGCAAATCACGATTTGCGATACGCGTACAGTAATATGGGTAATAATGTTTTTTAAAGAGAACACGAGACGCGATACTACATTTATCTAATTATTATATAGTTATAAATTCAGGCGCTTCTTCTTGTCAGGACTAACAGTCAATCACTAACTCTCTATCCTAGCTTGCAAACATGAGATATTAATTATATGAAACTCATTATACGAAACTCATGATATACGTGGTTTATCATGATATGCAGTTTTTCATGCAATATGTACTCAAAGTAATTTGCATCTTGCTCCTGTGTAAACCTATACTCGTGTGCCTCCATGTAAAGATGCGAAATTAAATCTTGAACAAGACCCATCTAACACAAATTGCCACACAGGACTCCACCTACGCGACCAACGCGTAGACAAAGATCGCAACTCGCGCTATTCCTGCCGAGATATTTTCAACCAGAAACTTGTGAAGAGCAATCTCTTTCGATGGAAGTCTTTCAATTTTACCCTTTCTTCGTAACTGGACTGAGAGCAACTCTCAGATTACCGTTATCTCAATGGCGCCGCAGAAACTCAACACCCACGCAATATATCTAACTGGCCAGTTCCTCACCTTTAACCTTGTAGCCGTATATAAAGGATAAGACCCACCTAGCACAAACACTCGTAGATGAAAAGGACAGAGGAAAATAAGAGGGAGGAAGAGAAAATATATATATAGCGAGAGAGAAAGAGAAGTGCAGCGAGCAGAAAAGGATGCGAGGAGGGAAGATCTTCTTTTGCGCTGAATTCGGGAGTTGACCGTGTCCTCGCCGACCCTCTTACTTGACTCGCACGGGAAATAGGTGATTTTTCGTTCTTATTTCGTAGACACACGTGCATAAACGTCGCGATCGTCGGACGACCTTTGTTCTTTTTTGAGGGGATTTACGATCTACCAGATCGCTTATCTTCGGAGACACGGTTGAAGCACTATAGGCACATATATATATGCTGGTTCGTCGATCCTTGAATATTCAATAGAATAAAAGCTTTGGAAAATACTTCGCGCACTTCCGTTGGAAGTAACGTGGGAAAATGCGGCATCCGGCCGAACTGCATTTCCGTCCGAGCGAATATTCACGCATGTTTATTGAACAACGGCGCGGCGTAACTGGGATTTTCAGAATTCTCACACGAACTAAACTGAAAAATATTTTATTTGTCATTATTTTTCAGTTATTAATAACAAATCTGTAGCTTTGTATTATTACACAAAGATAAGAAATTAATAATAGAAATATCCTTCCTGCGGGCTGGATGTTTGTGCCTAATAATATTTTGCATATACATCTTTTCCAGCTCAGCAAACTGCGCGTCGAGTAACGTCGATCTTGAAACATATGTATAGTCTCAAGCTAAAGTCGAAACAGTCCATGTAATTAAATTGATAATCAATTCAATAATCATGATGCTATAAATACACATTTTTTAGAAATCAGCCCAACCGTAGAAAACATATTTCTATTATTTGTGTTATTTTCATAAAACGGTCAAGTTCACTTATTATAAGAAAATTAAATTGATAAAATATATATTTTAAAAAGTGACACGTCTCTGCAGTTTAGAAATAATATATCAATATATATATAATTCTCATGTTTTTCATATACTTTTGATTTGTAATTACGTTCCCACTGCGCTGTTATTCTACGTGTTCACGTTAGTAAAATTTAAAAATATTTCGTCAGTCTTTAGAGGAAAATCGTCGGATTCGAGAGGCTGTGAAATCCGATGTCTGAATCGGTCTGCGACTGATTATTCTACCAGGCGTATCACGCGCGTGACAGAAATCGCGTGTAATCGCCTCTACGCGTCCAGGTACGTGCTTTTTGCCAAAACCGTGGGTTTTAGTGGAGATCGGAGATGAGAGATTGCGTAAGATCGAGGATAATTGCAACCTTGCGTGATGCTGTGTGCTCGATGAATCGTTAAAGCAATGCCAGAATTGAGCTAGGTCCTTTATTTACGTGAGAATTTATGTGTAAATTGGATATTCGCAAAATGGAAAACATGATTACAAATAAATATCTGGATAAAGGGATTCGTTTATTATAGTACAATTCAGTTTCGTTAAGAGCTTGAATAAGTGTATACTTCGAATTATGTTGCACAATAAGAATAAAATTGTGTATATATTGTAACATCACATTTAAATTATTTATAAATATTTAAATAAAGAAGCATTCTGATAGTTTAGTATTTAATACTTAAGCCATAAATCTGAATAGCATTTAATACTTTATATAGCCATGAATCTAAAGAAAAAAAAGACTAATATTGGCAAAAATTTAAGTCTTATATCTAAACATAAGAATTGGTAACTTGTATTAGATTATATTAGTACATCTTTTACTAATAAAGTGGAAACGGAAAATAACGAAATAATTTACTCAAAATTAATAAAACTTTCAAATTAGCGTCAGCAAGTTGGATAAAAACGTCAAGTACGGTAAAAGTTAATTTAAATGTGATAAAAGTTTTAAATCAAGATGCATAAAGTTAAGATGACTGCAATGCCATTTTTCGTTGCATTTTAGGTCTATCGTTCTTAATCTATGCTTTCTCCTCAGCTTCTTACCTCTTTCGAGAAACTCGTATGGAAATATACGCTCAATACACCGAGGAGAAGTATCGTCCGATGCCAGCTGCGCTCCTGGCGCATCGAACTAGCCGACGAGTTCGACTCGCCGAGTAAGCAAACATTTGCATCGTGACATACGCGGATCACCTCCTTGCTACGGGGTTTACCTTTCAGATTCGCGTGTACACGCCAACAGACAGCTTACTGCGGCGAAATCGGATTATAAGCGAATTCGTGGAACCGATACGAGCCAACTCGCACCGCGCTGGATTTCCGTGCAAATCAATTAAGAACGTGCCGCCAGATTTCACCGACAACGATTGATTCGATTCCACGTAAAATGTATTATTCGTAGCTGTACGGATAACATTAAAGTCTTCGGATTACTGCACGGAAAAAACAGTATGGTTGACTCAACATAAATCTGGTTAGCACAACCAGATTTATGTGTATATTTAGCACACAAAGGTTAGCACAACCAGATTTATGTGTGAGTCAACCATACTGTTTTTTCTGTGTGGTTTTAAATTTGAACACACAGCGCATCTTTCAAATCTCTAATTTATTACTATCGTGATGATGTAACGAAATGCACATTAAAGAAACGTTCTCTTTTCGCACTGCAATCTCAACACGTTTATTAAATTCGAAGAAACTGAACATGAAGATAGGGTCGACTTTGTGATTGACTTGCACTACTAGCGCGTTGCATTTAACTAGGAGTTATAGTAGTCGTCTATAGTATATAAAATAAAAATTTTAGGATTAAAAGAATCTTTCTAGAAGGAAGACTATTCTAAAGTATAGAATTATTAAATGTGGATGATTTTTATCACCGATAAATTAATAATAAACATAACAAATACCTATTATTCGCTATCTGTTTGGTATAAAACGACACATTAAGCGTGCGTTAATTCTTGATAACTTCAGAAGAACAAATCAATTTTGATGAACCAATTTTGATGAACCAATTTTGATGAACAGATTCATTTATTACAGGTAACACAAGTGTACTGTATACTTTCCGATCGAGCATTATACCTTTTGTCGACGACGAACTCGCCTGCGGGCTATTAATGAGAGCCTGCATGGCCAGCGGAAACTGCAAGGAAGTTCTTGTTGGCGATGACCGCGGAGAGAGGAAAAAAGACGAAGCTGAGAAACACGACGCGCGGGGCTGGAAACGCGATTGCGGACCGAGAGCGGGTGTGAAACGCGAGTAATGGAATTGTACCTCCGACTGCGACATTTTACTCGATCCCGACGCTCACGTGTGGGCGTGTCGTGTGTGCGGCAAGAGCCGTGTACAGCGATCTCGAGAGGAGAGAGATGTGTGCCGGCCAACTGTCGGCGACAAGCGGCCGGTGCGCTGCGTATTATCGATCAATTTCGGGCTGACAGCCGACCGGAAGTCGTATTCCTCCGTCGTGAAAGTTGTACCTGACGACGCGGAATCTGGTGTTAGCGTGGAGGAAGTCAACGGCTGGAGAGTCACGACGCTATTGTTGCGGCCCGAGGAAAAAGGAATTTTCCGCTGCGCGGCAGACGAGCTCCGCTCAAATGTTGACTGGTGTAATAACGTTTCTACGGTGATCGTGTTCCGTGTCATTAATCCCCGCTGCGTCGGCAAAATAATTTAAAACGCCCGATCGCAAGAAGAACGGCGTGACGCCCGCGCCGCGCCGTGCGGATGCTGACGAGACTCATTAACAATAGCTCAGCCGCAGAGAGATTCGATTTTTCTATCCAATACGATTATATCGTGATTTTATCGACAAATGCACGTTCACTGATGATCTGATGAGTCGTTCGTTTCACTGCATTTCGCTACATTTTCACTAGCCATCGAGAGCATTAAGCCAACGCGGTGGAAAGTAAAAGATAATTTGAATCTTAAATTCAAATCCCCCCCCCCCCCCCTTCTTTAGATCACGTTAATGCACGCAAGAGTGCGTCGCTCGAGCGTAAACGTGTTTTCCTGATTAAAAGGGGACTGCAGTCGTAAATCGGAAAAATCACGAGCTAGGAAATTACTGGTTATCGGGGGTGTAGTTAAAGATCGGCATTTTATGGTAATGGAAGTCAGGACGTTCCAGCGACGCGCGCGAATCGCAGCGGTGTACACAATATAAACCCGGTAATAAGTCGTAAAGTTTGAGGCGACGGTAGTGGAAGATTCGAGTTCGCCGATGCAAAATACTCCGGGAATTGCCAGTGCTGCGAGAATTGTCGCGATAATAACTTTCTGCTTCGGCCGTATTACACAATTACTCCGCGCGTAGTGGCGAACCAAATACGAAAGCATTTAATTTCTACTCAATCTATATTTCGCACTCGCACCCAGCTAGATGATCGTCGTTAAAACTCTCTTTCAGCCCGGCCTTGATAGTTTCTATGCAATCAGGGATGTTTATTGCGTTTTATGCGTGAGCGGAATTTCATGACAAAATAGGAATTTTGATGAGATTTACGAGCGTACTTCATGAAATAGGAGTAACCACGACGCGGTTGAATTATTTTTTGCAGTCCCGTCTCTTAATCCGTGCAGCTTTTCCATGCGCTTTCTCATTCTTATGCAACTAAAAATTTAATTGCACGTTTCATTAGAAAAAATTGTTATTTTGAAAATCTCGTCGCCTTTTACCACAAGGAAATACACGCCCATGTATAGTATAAGACGCAGATTCTAGACGCTTTATTTGGCAAATTCTTTCACGGAAGTCGATGATAGATCGCTGTAATTTTCTGCATAAAGTCTCCTAGGGCAGTCCCTGTTCTATCTCCTTCAGGCGTATTGTCTATCTGAATAATTTTTAGCTACAGGAGCACCAAGATTTCTCTGTGCTAACACACAGACGGATTCCGCTACTAATCAGAGACATATTTTCGCAGGATAGTTTTACAAATGAGAATCTACTCGCGGAGACGTGTCAGAGAACTCCGCGTTACAACCGTATCAAATTTGCATGAAATCTGGGAACACAAGGTAGATCCTCTGCGGCTTTCTTCGCTCCGCTCGTCTCATCGTAAGGATTCTACTCCGCGAATACACGGCCTTTATGGTATCTACATACGCATAATGATACATGCATATGCGCATAATATCAGAGCACATCTGCTTATGTATACGTATAGACATATGTGCAATACAATAATTCTGTTTTTCTTTTCGCATAGCACTCTCTAAAGTAGAATCAGTGTATTGTCACTGAAATCATTGATAAGTATAGCACTGAATTGATTCAGTGCTATACTTATCACTGATTTCAGTAAAAATACACTGATTGTACTTTACAGTTTAGAGAGTAGGTATATTCCACCATATTCCTATAAGTATTCCGCTTCAAAGCGCACGCCGTATAGAAACGTACCGTTGAACAAATGGTGCTTTAACGCAATTCTATGGACTATGAGTGTCTACAAAAATATATCGGAGAAATAAGTTCTCTCTATTTTTCTCTTCAATCTAATTTGCTTATGTGAGCAATCGATGGAATCGATATTCGACAAATTGATTGTAAATATCCGAGTTACTGAACTGCGAAAATTCATCACTCGCATTCGTTATCCCAATATCAATTACAAAATGTAATAGAACGCGCTGTATGCGGAAAGATTTATTGTGTTTAGCATAGAATGCTTCTGAATTTCACACCGGATTATTTCCAGAATTGCAATTACTCACGCTAATCCAACAATATTTTCGATGTGTTTGCGCTAGCAAATATATAGTTCTATTTAAATTGGCAACTTTCCGAAGGAAAAACCCTGTACTCGGAATAAATTAACACCAACACGCAAGCGAACAGGTAATTTCCTATCGCGATAAGTCACGCGATGTATCGCGCTATAAAACGAATTAGGAAGCTGCGATACTGGGGCGAAATTGGTCGATACGCGGATACAATAAAATAATGGGGAATGTAATATTACAAAAACCACGAGAAATATATATTTGTTACACGTTGCCCTTTCTCTATTATGTTTCGTAAGAAGTCAAGCGTAGCTACACGAATGAAATATTTTTCACGGAGGGCGAGACGTGGCAAGGAAACATTTTTAGGAGTGACGGAAACGTGCGGGCTCGCTTGACATTTCCTAAAACACAAATGAATTGTGAAAAAGTGCACGCGAGAGGAAGAGAGAAAGAGATGAAAAGAGAGAGAGAAAGCGGGATATAATACCTATACGGGTATATTGTATATACTATATATACCTACATGTACATATACATACATACATATAAATATATACATATATATACTATACATATAGCTATGTATGTACCTATATGTTTACATATAGACGTGCGAGCTATCCATTTCGAGAGGAAGATTAATGGCGCTTTTGGCGAAAATGCAATTTACCGAGCAATCGACACGCTACGATGATTCGCTCGGAACGCAAAAACAGTCGGCGAGGTTTCTCGCTCGAGAAGAGTGAGAGGGAAAAAAGATCCGGTCAATCTGCATCCCGCATCACGGCGGTAAGACGGAAGAACGATCGCTCCGAACGCGCTCCGTGAATACGGCGTTGGTCGATCGGTCGATAGAAGACCAAATTACCGCAGCATCAGAGGCGGTCATTGGAATCGCGGGGCATCGTAAAAGAGGGAAAAAGGGCAGGGAGGGGAAATAAAAAAGCTATACGGAACGCGGGTCGCGCGTATGTGACAACTATACGGTACGGACGTTACGCTATTACGTGGAATCGCGCGTAACTCCGCGCAATTCCCGCCGGTACATCGCACGGCGGCTCGTTTCACGCTCTCGAAACAACCCTGAATTAACCGTGTTCGCTGTTGCACGAGCGGATAATAACATTGCCGTTGCCACTATTGCGCGCACACCCGTGATACGAATGAATGAACTTATCTGTATGTTGATTCGACGCGGATATGCGCGCGGAGTTTGTTATTGAATAAGCAGCCGCCGCGGTATGGCGAGCGAGATCATGGTCGGTGGTATTATGATGGGTACTGTATGCCCGCTGTGCTTATTTCCAGTGCTGCTGATTGTAGATTCTCGCGTCCGTCAAAGAATGCGCGTTGTTCAGTGAAGTCGATGGTGGACATTGTAACGATTGGACGTCGTCGCAACATAACTCAATGCTAAAGTTAATAGCCATTACATCGTGTACATTATGTTATTATAGATACTATATCATTATAAAATCATTGTAAAATGATAAATATTTAGTAGTGGCAGAGAACAGGGAGACTAACAAATTATAATTAATCTTTTTGTCATTTTGCCATTTATATTTCTACAAGAAAATTTTTTATTAACCAATGGTCATGATGCGCTATATATGATATAATTATAATAATATAAACGCGATGCATGCACACATATATGGTATATAGGGTCAGAAAATTCCTATCTAATTGCAACCGTACATATATTTAATAGCACAGGTAGGATAAAAAACAAAATCGGGAAATAATTGTTGCTAATGAAATGTTACGAACGCGATAGACATGTATTCTTGTATCTGCTTTTAACAGTAAATATACAGATATTGATTATTAATAACGTTTAATACCGCAGTGATATATTTTTATTATCGTCGTTGTGCTTTTTGCTTCATAAGAATGTGTAATTAACGAGGTTGTTTTCAGCGAGATAACAAATTCGAAGACACTGATATTCGAGCAGCAATCGGAACAATAGCCGGGCGGAAACGGGGCGGAATAATACCGGCCATTTTCGCTGCATTAATTTTTCAACACCCACCTATAGAGCTATGTTAGGCTAAGCATGAATTATGAACACATTACGGCCGGGATACAAATTGATTTATGGTCGCGGCGTCTCGCCGTGCATATCTAATATCCCCTGGCGATATTCTTCAGCCAAGGCGCGGGTCACGGAATACGATTAATCTGCATAGCGGATCTCGTCAGATTCCTTAATAGCGCTTTTATTATGTTCCTGCCTTCGTCTCTTACCGACGGACCGTTAAAAGCTTTAGGAACAATTGCTGATATGACAAGTTTTTAATTCCGGGAATTTCTCTACAGGAAATGTAGTAGGTATCTATTGTACATCCAATTTCCAAACATAATCTATATTTTATTAACAAAATTTGATCCACAACGTGGATATCAGATAGTATTTGATAGCGTATAATATATAGGTATATAATCCTCTAATTTTCCAGCAAAAAATTCAGTTTATCAAAACTACTAAAATTATATTATTACGTTTCTCAAACAAACTACATTTTATCAACAAAATAAACATGGATTTTGAATATTAGATAGTGTTTGATGGAGTATACAACTCTCTGATTTTCAACACAAAAAACTCAGTTTATTAAAATTCCAAAAATTATAATTATTACTTTTTTCTTTTTTAGAAAAAAATATGTAAAATAAAGTCACACTAACTTAAATTATTAAACTATTTCACGATCCTATAGGGGTAGAGAAAATCCGTTCCAGCAGTGGACCATAATCTGAAGCCAGAATCTCTCGATTAGTATGGCAAAGAGATCTGGAATGAATTTTGTTTAACTTTCCTCAATTCCCCTCGTTAACGGTGAAACGCATTCTGGATGCATTCGGCATGTTAATTACAGGACTATTAAATTGCCGCCGCGATCGTTACGGAGTGAAATAGCTGCCAGTACAGTTTTATAGTAAGTATAGCACTATTAATGGTCGTCGTGCGAGTATCCTGAAATATAAAGCTATAAATCAGATTACACATTGCGGATGGGGGAGGGAGAGGAGACGGGATTATCATCCTATTAACTGTCCGATTCACGCTGTAAAATATGTTTATTCGCTCCGGCTTGTAATTAGATTCATTAACTCCCTTGCACTCGCCGGGAAGATAATTATGCCGCTTGATTAAAACGGTTGACGTAGTTCGATTTAAATTCGAACGAATTTCCTCTCTCCATTAATTAAATTTCCTGTGAACGACGTTCCATAACGCGACACTGGACGAGATATACTAAACAGCAGCCGCTTTGTTCCCTATCGTCGCGAAAATTGAAGGCGAGCCTCGTGATACCCTTTAGACGCTATAAATGTTCCGTCATTCGTCTTCTGTCACAATGATGGGAAACGACTCTACGTAAATCGGCAATCGTTAAACTTACATCGCGTATGGTGTAGCTTATTCAAAATAAGCATAAATATGTCGTCTACAAGAAAATGTAGATATGCACCTAAGTCAGATTAATACGTTTGTTGAAATAGCACAAGGAAATAGCAGCGTAAAGACCGAAATCCATTATATTTTAAGTAGAAATGTAATAAACTTGCTGAAGCTTGGAATAAACGAAGCTGAATGTTTCAAAGTAAACTGTACTGTAAAATCAGTTACCAGCAAGTCTCTGCTATTGTTTTATTTCCAAGCGACAAGAAAGCTGGAATAAATTACTATTTTATATATGTATTATTATTTGTTATTTTTAGCGAAACGCTTTTGCAAATAATCACACACACACAAAATATTCTCTAAAGTAATTAACAATTGAATGAGGCTTGGTTTCATGCGCCCATTTATAGCTTCAAGCACTGTGTATTCGTTGGATCATTTGGAATATATAATCCCGGCAGAATTTTATCAAGCGCATCACACTCTATTGCGCGAAGTTGAAAGAGTAATTGAGAGAGGAAAGAGCTGAAAATTTGAATAAAGTAAACGTTTACCGCCTGCATCCGCAACAATCACGGCGCTGGTCTGTGAAATAAAATTTAATTCCGGTGCGGACGCGTCTCGAATGTGAGATCGTTCGCAATCTCCGCGTTCTGGAGGCGGAATTAATCAAATATTCATCAGCGTGAGAGCTACAAGAAGAAAGTTTTCGATGAAGGATAATCAAAGGGAAGGTCAAATCTTTCATATTGGTTTCGTTTACTTTGCAGCAAAAATGTTCAAGTTGGAGTTTGCAACTGAAAAATGATTAGAGGAAACGAGATTAAAGATTGGGTGATATCGTTTTAATAAAACCTAAATCTAATATAAATTCTATATCAATAGTAATAGTAACAGTTATACCTACAAGTTATTCAGATGTTAATAAATAGGACGAAGCGTTATTCAAACAAAATAGTGTCTTTCTTGGCAAACAAAGAAATAAAAGCAAGAGAAATTATACACTCATAAATTTGCATTCTTCCTAATAAAAGAAACACATGTATTCTCGTTAGAGCTGAGTGTCGTTATCGCGGTATTGCAAGCTCCGAAATAACATTCACCCTTTTGATGACGCGACGCTTCCATAAATAATTATTCGCGATCTCTGTATTCAGAAGATGGAATTAATCAAGTATCGATCTGCGAGTGGGAAAGCGACGGAATGGAAATTTTTCCTGGCGTGACTGCGTGAAAACGAAAGAGAAAGAGATGAGGGGACGGCCCAGTCGCGGGAGGATGGGTCAGGAGAGAAATACACGTGACAAGAATGACAAAAAAGGTAATCCCGCCTGACGGGGGCCCAGTCGCAGGGGAGAACGGAGACACGACAGAGAGCCATTGACTTCCAAGACCCCGTTTCCTTGCAGCATCCCCCCGAGGCGTCCGATGATTACATCCACCCTTCTTCTCCGAAGGCTCTCCGGGCACAAGCGAAGGGAGGCCCCGCTATATTCCCATGTGTCATCGACAATACCAAATAATTTGTTTCCATGGTATTTCATAAGTCGATTAACGCCATCGCAACTCCGGAGTTCGTACATCAGAGGGAAGAACTGATAAAATTAGAAATCACATCGCGGCATGATTGTATGCGACTCCTATAATTTGGGGAAAGAAATATTACTTTCTGTTATTTTATTCTGTCCTTCATTATTATGTCTTGTGCAATAAAAATAAAAAGTTTAAAAATCTCTTCTCTAAAGTTCTTGTTGAATAAAGTAACAAATTTGTATTGTGTGTTGCATTTATAAGCATGGAAATGCAAGAGGCATTTACAACAAGACGTTATTCCTGAAAGTAAGTAGAATAAAGTTTATTTGCATGTTGCAAATAAAGTAAGGAAAGTATGAAAGATGTTCTTAGCACTCACATTATTTTGTATTTTTTATTCTAAGAACATGAGTTTTAGGAATATTTTTGCAATAATTATACAATGTTATATTCTTTTATTAAAACACGAAGTAATAATTTCGAAACTGAAAAACTGCGTTCTTGTAGAACAAAACTAATTAGAAAAACTAACTATTTTACAAATATTATTAAAAATACATATGCATTCAGTAAAAGCGCTTGTTGTTAAGTTCAAATTTTCTATCTTCCTCTTTTAAATAATATCAACTTATGCGGAGATAGTGTTCTTTACTTTCAAAATAGATCTCGTATGATCTGAAAGCAGTTATCCATATGAGAAGTGTAACTAAAATATCGTTCGTATCATCAAGAAGATTTTTCACGTTACTCTTTACATATATATGTATAGCAGCATCATAGTGCATTCGCGATAAAGTAGTGGCGTAAAAATAGCGCAGCTACGTACGTCGTTCATCATCTGATCACCAAACCGACGTGTATATATGTGATGCCACAGCAAAAGATAGTTTCATCGGCGAGTATTCAATCTTATTTTTGTATTGGTGATCTTTACGCCGATTACTTTTTTCACGAATTATTCAATCAAAGTTACATTAACCCTAACTCGACCAAATTAGAACAGTGAAAGAATTGAAAAAGAATTTTGCAAAGCTTTTTGACTTTCCAATTTTTTTCATATTAATGGATCATGTTCCAACAATTTTACATGTATTTTTATACTTTTAAGAGCAGGAAAATGCATTTAGATGCAAACAAAAAATTGCAAATAGACAAGAGATAATAGAGATATATTATGAGACACATTATCAGGTATAAACTAAGAGGAGTAACATAAAAAAGCGTAAAAATCCAAGTTTGACATAAATGCAGTTGGAAAAATGTGGGTTATATTGAATGCATTAGGTCGAATATACATATAGCATTATTTTAAAATATTGATCAACTTTAAATAGAAGTGATTATTAATGATAAACTTTTTATTAATATTACATTGAGACAGAAGTTAAAAAAAAAAACGTGTAAATTATCTTACGATTGACTATATAAATCTTATGCTACAATTTAAATAGAGTAATAAATTGTGATGTGTCGAAAACACAGATTAGAGTATAATTTACCGCTTTCATGGTGTCCCTATTCAGAGGCAAACTTTATTTTAACATAATTAAATGTAAACAATTGTAATTTTATATTATTTATTTATTTACAAAGTAATTTATTCCGGATGCAAGATTTATAAAGAAAACTATAATAAAGCGCATAAACTCTAGTACCTACTTTGGTTTCTAACAAAATGTATTACCTATTCATTCAATCATTCTTTATGATGGAATGAGTAAAGGGCAGTTATATACAGTTCACGATTTATACACATACTTTATGTTTAGATTCAAGAATATAATAACGAAATTGTAATTTGCATAATATAGAAATAATTTATAAAAATAAAATATATACAGATTAACTCTGTTAACCGAACATTTAACAAGCATGTCGTACACATTCAAACAAAAAATTAACTGAATAAAAATAATCCTTTTATTTAAAATCTGACATCTCTTACGCTTAATTAAATATCGGTTGTAATTATTTCTGTCAAGTAAAAAGAAGTGTGTGAAGTTCAAATAACGTTTCGTTGAAATAGCGTTCTTTTTTTTGGAACGGCGTTGTACGCAAGCGGAAAGGCAAGTTTTAATATAAACGCAAAAGAATTTCCCCGGGTGTTCGAAGGCTCATTCGAGCTCGGCTTCGTTAGAAGGCAATTTTTATCGACAACGCAGGATTTTTACAGCTGCGGTCAGGCTTTCACGTTTCGGGGTTACGATTGTATGTCGTTCGATTCGTTTGAATGCTGCACAGCTCCCTCGGGGAACCCGTGTACACCATCGTTTTTGGGGTTACGTTTTGTTACGTGCATCCCGACCCTTCTCTATCCACGTTGAGCCCGATATGCAGCGTACAGAGCTGCGTCTCTCGGGTCGTTATTTCCCATCGTCCGAATGTCGTTCGAATAACGACATAGCAATGTGAATCATAGCAATGTGAATTTAAATCTAATCGGCCATGCGCTCTATCTATACCGTACTCTAATACACTAACAACCGAATGTAAACGTAGGTAATGTCGTTACTTTTTGCAAAATATAATTGTTGTTTTGGTGATTAGCGACGATGTGACCAGGTAACTTTATATTATTTTGATCAAACTAAAATTTCATATAAAAACTCATGTGTAAAAAAGTTATCTTTTTAATACAATATATCCCATATTAATATAACTGGAATATGTTCTGTTCGTTTATATACTTTTTTCCAGAAACTATTTGTATTACAGAGAGATATACATAATTCTATTGTAGGTTCTGAATTATTTTCACAGGCCGTGTTCTTTTTTTCATACATTTTTCTTCATCAACGAAATAAATTATACCAGCAATGAGTAATCTATACATTAATGTGCTCATATTATACAAGTATGTATATAATATACTTTATTATACGAGATCAGTTTTTGTTTCCCCGAGTTATCGTTAATGAACCATGAAGTTCAGTGCGTTCGTTAGTACGAAGTACGAAGCTGTTCGTTCGTCTGTCTACTACCTACATCGTTGGATAATGAAACGAGTTAATTTCTGGGCGAGATCGTTTGAAGCTGGATGGATCTTTCGGAGATCCTATCTATCCAGCTGTTGGTGCACGTAGGTTTGACGTTGGTTTTTAAAAGATTCAGTACACGCCGGTGAGATGTTAACAGCCGTGATGAGACTTGCCTTTGACCCGAGGCGACTCATTTTTCCTTTTCTCCGCGCTTTGATCGCATAATCAAGTCTTTGTTTCTTACGCGCGGCTTCCGCAAATGACTAGATCCGACCGTTCCTTTTATCAAGCATGCAAATACGAAGTTGCGCGCTGGTACGAGGTACATTCGCCGTTCCAATCGGCGAAGGGGCACGTTGTGTACGGGTGAAATTAACTCTCCGGCGGTTAACCATGGAAAGCTCTTGGGAAACCCGGACCCGAAGAGAAGGAGGCAGTTATCTGCGCCACGCGGTGGAAAGTTGTATTGATCTATTCGAAATATACTCGATTCAAGCAAGTGTTTTATAGACCAACAGAAATTTCCCAACGCTACAAGGGTGCACTAACGCAAATTTGTTCAATACCTTCTCGTTAACTCTAATTAAAGCATCATAAGCGTCGAAAGAAGCGATTAGTTGTTTATCATAACTTTCGTTGTAACTTTGCAACGATTTAATTAGATTTTCCTAACAAAGATTAATCACTTAAACGACAAGGATTAAGATTGTAAACTAAAGGAATCGAGTAAAGAGTGCAACAAGATAAGAAAATAAAATTTGAAACATGAGAAATAAGGGAGAACTTAAATAAACACGATAAGTTTAGGAAAATTAGTTGCTCAATTATCGAGGTATCAAGCTCAGTTACCTACACTTTATTTTACATGAAAATTGTTTGTATTTCCTCCCCCCCCCCCCTCTCTCTCTCATTTTCTCTCATCACGAACTTGTTCGAGTTATAAAATATTTATCCGGTTATACATTATTCAAACAGCACCATTTAGTTTGTTAATGAAGCTTGAATTTTCTACAACGGAATAGCTGCACGTGGTATTCACTCGACGAACTTGGACGGTGATTTAACGAGAACACACGAAAGTTTTATGTAAGTTCCACCATTAATCCAAACACATCTCTTTACGGATCAATTAAAGAAAAAAAAATCCCTATCTTAGATCGTGAAGGCGTGAAGATTTAATGAACGTTTAACGAAGTGGCAAACGTTAGAAAGATAGGCTGAGCAACAGACTCCTCAAGTTTGGTTTCCGTTTCTTAGCGTCAAGACAGAATTAATCGCCCTCTGTTATTGACTCGTTGATGAAACCATAGTACACGAAGAAGATTTTACCGATCTGTTCTAGAAGTATACAGCAAGAAGTAAAAATATTTATGCTTCGTTTTTTACGTTTTAATTAAACGTTATTATTTTGTCCCCAGACAAACTTCATAAAATCCATTGATCGAAGTTCTCAGCAAAAGTCAAAGCGTATTCCGTGACAATAATCAAAGGCCGCTTTATTTTCTAGCTAAGAACAAAGAAGAGTACTCACACAGTTGCTAATTGCAAAAAATATAGTAGCATAGAGAAAAATAGATATATTAAAAGAAGTTGCGCTGGGAGTTAATTTTCTAATATTGCGTTTCTGTTCGTTAAAACTAAATTAATTTTAATAGGAGAAATACTCTTTTTTATTTTTTTAATTTTAATTCAAGGAATTAACAAATAAAATTTCAATACAAATGAAAGCAATCGGAAATCGAAAAACAATTTACTTAATAAAAACAGAACGTTAAGAAGAGGATTTATTAATTCTACAAAATATGTTTCTATCATGTTTTTCGATTTACCTATTTTTTTCGCAGAGAAATTATATGTAGAGATGTGTAGTGAATGTGTGTCGCGGTTTCAAACGTTTAAGTACGGTCGAGATTATTGCAAACATGCCGCGCATACTATAGTACCGAATATCATACAAACCGCACGTACGGCGCTTCCATAATATATTCAACTGATGGTTGCTTTGAAGTTGCACGATACGCGTTTTCATCTCCACACTTCTCTCGTATCACTACACGCTTGGTCAATTCGGAAACAACATGCACAAAAGGAACAAAAGATCTACTGCGTATATCAGTTTGAGAACAGAAGTTAAATCATATAACCTGACGAATGTTTCAAACAATTATACTAGTTTTTTATTACAAAATATTAAACTTTTTCGTTATATTACGAGGATAAAATGCTGAATATTCAAATAATAACATACATCTATATATGATACATAAAATAATGGAATTTAATAGAAATTTCAATCAAATCGGCATGATCTTGCTGGCTTGATCATATAATTGGCGAATCTATTGCACTTCCCGTATACTTCCAATAACTTTTCTGATCTTCCATTTCGCGTGGGAGACGTCAGAAAATTTGGAAGCGGCATTTCTCAAAGATACGACGAACGAAGTCGAGTGAATTACAGAGGAATTGGGGAAGCGCAAAGCCGGGAAATAGGATCGACAACCTAGAGAAATACGTATTAGGATCGCAGCGAAATATTTTGATATCGGACGAGCGAGAGTTTATATCTCGCGCGTTGTACGGCCCCCGAGGGAAGTGTTACGCGCCGAGTGATAAAGTGAGGTGGAAAAATTATTGCGGGCGGGCGCGGGACGACGATCGACGACGGCGAAATAATTTCGGTGTGCCTTCTGTGTCTTTTCATTTCCATGGAAACGACGTAGGAAGCATTCGCCGGGATAGCGAAAACGTTCGACCGACGCCGGGCTGAGCGCCTTACACGCACGAGTTCCCCGAGCCGCAATCAATAAGAAGTCGGGATTGCTCCAGCGATTGCTTCGGGCTGAATGGCGGTAGAAGGAAGGAAAGGAAGGAAAGAAGCGGATAGAGAACGGCGGTCATGAGGGATATACACGGGTGGGGTAAAAGAGAAAGAAAACGTTCTGCATCTATCATCGTCGCGTAAATAGGGCGAGGAAAAATAACCGGGCATACACGATATTCCCACGGTCGCGTATCCGCGGCTGAAAAAGGGAGAGACGAAACTATATCCCAACGTATCTCGCAATCGCGAACGTATAACGTCGTCGTATTTCAATGGACGAATGTCTTTTTGTCGTCTATGGATTCATCGGGGTACCTGTGATTCTTTATCGGGTGAATGATACGTCCGCGAAATACGACCAAAATCTCGAGCGAGAACAATTCAACGATAGTGGAATTTAAAAGAAATTGTTGGCAAATTCCCTAAAATATATAGAATAAGCGAGGATTTTCTATAAAAATTTCATCCAATCGATAATGTTATTGATATCTTTCTCTATCAAACTGACTCTAATATTTTTATTGACACGCTTCATCTTCCGTTCGCGTCGTTTTCATCTTCCGTTTTAAAGGATAAATTCATGCAAAATTGAATAATTTTTAGAGATCTAACTCCCACGTTTTTCTATCGAAATTTCTCAAAGTATTTTATTTAACATATTTTGTTACCCTAAGTCACGTAGGCCTTTATACTGTGTGTAATCAGAATTCAAATCCAGTCGCCATTGGGATTATTCGAGTATTATTGACATTAACCGTTTTAGTCACAATTTTCACGTGGAGAATTAACAAGAGGCTAATTTGTGTGCGCTCGCGATTCAAGTTTTCAGACCAAAATCCAGGTCAAAATTATGAGCCATTCGGGAGCCGCGCAAACTCGTTAAGAGCTAAACGAAACGAGATATCGCGGGCGTGCTGCTACGTGCCTTGCACACCCTTCGGACAGATCAACGCGCACCCTTATAAGCCTGGACGAGGGCGGGCGGACGTGTCGGCGAGGATGTCCGGGAACCGTTTCACGAGGACAAGACCCCAGAGGAGGAATGGAAAAGTTAAACGTTCGCAAACTTTCTTCCGCACTCCCTCTTTCCTCCTCCGTCTCGTTTCCCTCGCTCGTGATCCCTCGCGTCGTTTTCATCCGCGCTCCTCGCCGAATGACCGTTCCGTCCTCGACGTTGCAAAGCTGTGACAATGACAGTTTTGGGCAGGGTGCTCTTTCACCGTTATACCAGCCGGGGGGGAATCGAAGACAAACAGGAGGGATTCCGTGGCAGTAAAATCGCGGGACGACAGTGTGTTTCACGATTTCCAATACATAGCCCGCCTTGTGATTCTTGGTTCGACGACTATATCGATCTCTTATCGACGGAAGGAGCAGGAATCGCCTCGATACTCTCGATAGAGTATGCCGGGCCACTAGTCCGCTTTACGACGCAACAATTCCCATTTCGCGTCATAAAGTTGTTTTCTTTCATAGCGTCGCGAATGCGAATGCGAATTCCAAAGTAGCGACTATGTAACGCGGTTCCAGAAGTAGTCATCGGTAAGAGTCGTTATTATAATGCTTACGCGTATTCTATCGATTGTATAGTACATTTAAATTTTAAATGTATTCTAACATTACTATATGCTAAATCGTAAAAGTTAAATTCTATTGCTGAAACACACGCACGCACAAATTTATATACGGAGTTATATAAAGTAATTTTTACTTGTACAGCTCCAATATTTTAGCAAGCTTATCCGAACTATTGTCACGTGCATGATTATTATATATTTTTTAGTCCAAGATCTCCTTATACGTAATTGTCACTCCCATTAATATCGTGTAAGCAAAACATTTATACGTAATTCTATTATCGTCCAGGCGTTCAAGCGCAGCATTTCAAGACGTTCAACTCGGCCCGGCTCAACCGCAGCTGATATTCTGCTCGCCTTATACGACGTCACGTCCCGTTGACCACTATCCCCGAAGAGTATGCTACGTGCGCATCTAAGCGACCAGTATCTGTGTTGCACTGAGTATGTATCCTGAACTTTTATCAGCATTCGCGCTTTCGTTTAGTCTTTCGAGACTCCCGACGAGTAAAAACGCGCAGATTCGAAATCGCATTCGGACTTCAACTTCTATTCGAATGGAAACTAAAGCTCACGTACTCTTAGTAAATACAGGAAGTTTTCTCTCGAATTGATAAAACTATGCGAGTTTCAAGCTGAAAGCGTGCAATTATTGAAAAAATATCTCCAAAGATATTAGGCATTTAAATTAAACGCAGTTATGTAATAAGGAACATGGAGCCTCCTATTTTCGTAATTTCTATAGTTCTATATTAATTTTTATTCTGTATTGTGGACAGATTTTCTAAAAACGCATATAACACATGGAATTATATCTAAGGAAGGTTATAATTCGATCATTATATTTGAGATAATGTTAGTATTAGAATTTCATTTCTAATGCTTCGCGAAATTTGCGAAAAGTAAGGCTTTGGAGTTGGTTCTGCATTGCAAAACCGTGTCTAATTATGGTGAACTATATCAACGCGCAATGTTTGCAAAAAAATAATAAAATATTAAAATATTTTACTGCTAATTACACTTTATATAAAAATACTGATGTATATCTATATGTAATATTGTAATTTATTATCTTATAATCTATAGTTGTTACTAACAAGAAAAACAATTGAGTAGGTATTCAAATTAAAAATGGATGCAAATAGATGTTGTTTTGAAAATCAAAGTATCCTCACTCTCTATAACTTTTATTTAAAAATTGATATAAAAAATTAGTAAAAAATAAGCATAAAATAAATAATTTTAAAGGTATCCAACATTATATATAAGCCGATAGGTATATAAAGGCTCTCTGAACACAGAAAAAAATGCAGTTGCTTCAATTAAACGCGACGTCACGGGCTGCCACAAACATACACAGTTAATTCAATTGGATATTACTTGAACGAAAACATCAGATAATTGTTTTAATAATCCAAATATTTGGATCAAATAATATCCAATTGAATTAACTATTTATGCCGTGACATAGACGTTTAATTGAAGCAATTGCATTTTTTTCTGTAAATAAATCAAAATAATATAAATTAAGCAATAAGAGCCACGCGCGGTAAATGGTGCGCTATTATGATTTATTAAAATTAAAATGTTTACATATAAATATAAGAAAACTCGAAGAAAGAGTCGAAACGTTCGCTTAGCTTATATTTATATGTAAACATTTTAATTTTAATAAATCATAGTAGCGCACCATTTAATACCGCGCGTGGCTCTTATTGCCTAATTTATATTATTTTGATTATACATAAGATATTAATAAAATCTAAATAATATATTATTATATAAGAAGAAATGATATTCCATATAAGTATCTATTAACGATTTATATTATAATATTTTAAATATGTTTGCATTGTATATTGTACATATATTTATATTGTATTTGAGCCATTTATGGTGTATCAAAATAACACTTAGAGATAAAATTTGCAGAGAATGCGAGAAAGTAATAATATACGTATATTTTTATGGCCTTATAGCGCGGTCCGATGTACAGCAAATGATACTGAGAGCTATTACGAAGCTTTAATAACGAATGAAAATGCTTCACATTCTCATCGTTTAATTAATTCCTTCCGGCCACAATGTGACGGTGAAAAAGTATTTAATTACTCTACACATGGTGTGTAAGTTTTATGCAATTGTTAGCCGTATGGCTTCACGTGGCTTCACGTGGTAACATTAAAACATTACGATGGTTATTATTCGGCCATATCCATTAAAAAATATTATCATAATTACAATGTAATGCTAGCCGCAACGGCTTTTATCTGAGAGGACGAATTAATGTAACGAACCAAAAATTCCTGTCTCCCGCTTTTATACATTCCATAGGATTTTTTTGTCATTAAAATGTGATGTGTCTTTTTTCGATTCAAACAAAGATAAATTTGCAGTATTGCCTCACGCATTTTAGCATTATTTTTTCTAATAATATTTATTTAGAACAATATAAATTTTACAAATGTGAAAATACTTGTTAAATGAAAGCGATATACTACCGATATGTAGACTATTTCTTTATGCGATTCTTAAAGCTTAAAATTTATTATAAAAATATTTCTGCGCTTTACTCGTTTGACACGACGAAATACTGTTAGCAAAACTTTTCCAATTAAAGCTAAATTTGGCTGAATTACAGATTGCAATTCTAATAAATCTAAGGGACATTTGCTTTGGATTTTGCTTTGCTGCATTTTAGTTGCTTGTGAGAAAACTTTATACTTGCATATCTTTAAATTAAGAGCATTTAACTGTTTAATCTGTTCGATGCAATTTAGTTATGATATGTAATTATAATGTAATTCATTAAGAGTTTTAGATATTTCTGTCAAATGTATGCCCTTTAATTCTTCATGCGACTCGCGCGTTTCATAATGGAGTATCTTATTTGACCCGCTGAACCGCGTACGTACCGTAACAAACTTCGTGTACACAAGTGTACATGAAATGTAAATGCACAAATTATACCATTTGAGTATGGCTCTAGTTTATTTGTTTTGCCAAAATGTTACTACATTAAACGGATTAAAGGAATGCATTAACTCCACACGACGTTCTGCTATATACTCCTCAGCAGGTCGTCAAAAGTTTAAGCCGATAATTAATGTGTTACCACCGTAACACGGTTACACCGTAACACGGTTAATTCAATGTCGACTGTTATAATTAAATTTAGAACCAGATAGCGGGCAAGGTAGTTAGCCGCAACCTACAATGCAGCCGGGTACAATGCGACACGCCACACAATGTTATGTTCGTCAGATACCAATCGCGGTAACAATGCATCTCGCGCATTATCAACGTCACGTGAATCGCAATTCAATTTGTAACTCGCAGACGCGCACTGTGAACGTCTAATCGGTTTTCAGATAATCTCTATCGCATTTGGTTTGCGCGCTCGCGGACAGAAAAAAAAAACGTTCCCTCCAGAGCTCAGAGACGTACGCGCGCGCCGCTGATATATGTGTACACGAACAAGCTGGAGGTACATATAGGAGAAAAACCGCGCAGTGCAAACATTCGGGAACCTGGCAGTCTATTCTGGTAGAGATTTTATCGGACTCACCGGTAACCTTGATGTGATAGGGTAACTGAGCTCGCCACGTGTCCTGCATTTTCCGATCGGGCGCGACGCATCGATACTCCCCGGCTTCCTGGTACACCACCCGGCTCAGAGCGAGAGGCCCGGGCCCTCCAACCGGATCCATTCCGGGCCCGTGGCCCCAACAACCGCCATCGCACTCGAGGGTCACAGCACCGCCGATTTGCACTTCCATCCTTCGAGAATCGGTCGCCTCGCCGTTCAACGCTTCCGCCTCGGTCTCCATATCTGGATCATCTAAACGCCATTGATTTAAATCTCTCAACGAGTGGCGAACTCGAGAGTTGAACTTAAATGTATAGGTCGTATACAGGAGGATAAGACAATGCACAAAGAGTAACCTACAACGTGGACATAGAGCACACCTAGAACGGCATTTTCCAGAGACTTTCCTTCCTAGCCATTTTATATTTTGCAAATATGCTAAAAATGTAATAAAACACGCGGTATATATATAATTTCTAATAAAAATATCGTAATATCTTTGGATTTTGTTTGCATCTAAAAACCTAGCATGCTTTTACATTTGTCGTTACACATATTTCATTCTTTTAAATTCCGCAAGTATACAAATATAAATTTTCCTTGACGCTACAAAAAGAAATGTTAAAGCGTGTCTCATAATTAGTAGCTTTCGCGAACCATAAATGTGCCTAAGAATTTTCAGCACATTCACTTAAATTTTTATGCTATTATTTTGAATATCGTTTATCGTCCATCAATATCGTCAATCGTCATCGATATCGAGGAACTGCTCGGTATCAGAAATCAACGGCACGTACAAGAGATAAAGTTGGGACAATACCTCTCTACCCTCACGTGCCTGGTTCGACAAAATCTTTTCCCCACCGCGACGTTACGTACTGTCGGTTCCAACTTCTACCCTTCCTCATCCCTCTCTTCCTTTTCCGATTCCACCTATGGAATTATACGGTTACGATTGTTTGCTCTGCACCTAGCGCTATGTCCACAATTGCAAAGAGGGAGAAAGAGAGAGGGGGATGAGGAGGAGGGGAGGAGGGAGGAAGACGAGGAAATGCGGAGAGAGGGGCAAGAGAGTAGATGAAGGGGGTTGCTCGTATCTCTGTTCGGGAATTAAAGCCGGACTGCTACAGCGGAATTCGGCTGAGAAAGAGAAAGAAGCGGGGAAGGGGAATGGGAGGACGTAGCAGTCCTTTGAGTTAGCAAGCTGATCCTCCAGCTCATCCTATAGCAAAACAAAGGGATCAAAGTGGTGCGGATGCGATAGGAGGCTTTCACTTCCTCTCACGCTCGCTCGGCTCCCAACTATACCTCGTTTGTCTTGTAGTTTGTTCGGAATTTTACAGCAAACACCACCGCTGTGGCGCTTTAACAAACACAGGAAAGGAAAAGGGAGAGAACGGAAGGCTCGGTAATCAGGCCGGTAATTTGACGTTTTTCGTCTCAGCCAGCGTTACTCCTCTCTTCAACGGCTCTCGTTATCTCCAAATTTGATCTGCGTCTCTTCTTCTACGGTAGTGGCTTGTGATCGTCTTAAATCTTAATGCGATTCGCGTGCACTAAGGTGATTAAGATTCTCATATACTCGTCCGTCTGTGATCGCGTTATCTCTAATTACTTTGATATGCCTTTCGTGTCCCTACTAATTGAATTATGCGCATCTAAGATGCTTTGTTAAATCAAATGTTTGAACATTATAAAATATCACTATTATATAAAGTAACTTAATAGAGATAATTTAATATATAATAAATTCTTTTTTCTAACGTTAATGAATTAAAAATTATATTTAAGCATGTATAATATATAGAAAATTACGTAAGTTCGCATCATCTACTAGTAACAGTCATGACTCATGAGAAAAATCTGTTCGGCTTGCCGATAGTGCTGGTCTTATCACTTCTGTCCCTTTAAACTACGTTCTATCTGTAGACTGTCTACAAGCCGGCGAAATTAGCGCGTCGGTTTAACCCGCCTTGACGTTATCCGTTGGATAAGTAATCCAGGAGGAGATTCGAACAGGACATAGTAGCAGTGTAATCGATAATTCCCACGAAGGAGGATGGTTGGTTTATAGGTGCTCTCGAGCCATCTAAATTGCGTAGAGATTAGGTGCTCGGGAGCCCGTATCCAGCATCGTCGGTCGAAGGAGCAGACGAGAGATCGGGAGAGAGAGAGAGAGAGAAGAGGATGGAGTGAGATAGAGAAGAGTAGAGAACTAGATAGAAGACAAGAGGATGGGGAGAAACGAGGTCCGCGGGTTTGAGATGCAGGGTGCGCATCACCCTCTGGTTATAATGGCAAGATGGAAGGAATGGGGCTAGGTAGGAAATTTGCAAATTTTCACGACGGGGCACGGATAATTTCCGGTTGGCTCGGTGGTTTCCGCCCTTGACAAATGACTGTGGTATCCGGTTATTGGCTGCAGCGAAGACCCCCTTCGCATTCCGAATCAGGGGGAATGTTTCTTCGAGCGCTATCAAATGCATAGGGAGATAGACAATACATCAGCCAAAAATGCACTGCGACGTAATTATCTTTCATCGGCGCTACCGTTGTTTTATACATATTTATAACACATTACGAGACATTATTTAATTTACTAATTTAAAAAAAGAAATTTATATAGAAACACAGCTTGACAGACAGACAAGAATATAGCCAGTATAAACACATTTGTTTCTACATATGAGAGATCTAAACATATATTCCTGATAATCTTAATTTTGTAAAAAAGATTTTTGTATTTTTATACTCTAAGTAACTATTTAAAAAATAGTACATAAGAAATTGTCTACACACCTTAGTTAAATCATTTTGCAATATATTATATCGTCTATTACTTTGTTAACCGAGATAGTTCCATATTATCAGCAAAGGTCTATTATTTTAATTGTAAGGTTATAAAGATTAATAATTGAAGGCATAGAAATTCCAATTTAGCAAGTTAAGTTATGAAAACCTTCTTCAAAATTATTTTTTTCAAAAAAATACTCTTCCTTTCTTTTTTATCAAAGAAGATACATTTATTAACTTGACGTTTCTACTCGAATGCGCGGGAAATCCTACGCTATTGAAAGCGACAAAGTGGCGTGACAACGATTTACTCACAGCGAACGTTGAGAAAATATCCGATGCTGGTGAAAATGCCGAGCATATGCCGCGTATAACACTTGTACCAGCCGCTCTCGGCCCGAGTGATTTTTGTGAAGTTCAACCATCCGTCATCGCTCTGCTCCACGGGGGGCGGTCCATTGTCTGAAACACAAGCGGAAAGCTCGTGGATATACGAATTAACGCACTGGAAACAGCACGCACGGTCCGCGGATTTGCGTTAACGTCGTCGCGCAGTTCGCATCAGCCGAGCGAGTCGGCTGCAAGCGACTTCTCTCGTTGTTCATGATTTCGCGACATTTTTCATAGAGACAATTACCGCACATGCAATTCGATAATTAATTCCTTGAAACTACTAATCATTAATTGTCGAAAAGAGGAAGCAGGTCAAAAGTTGAAGTTTAATTAATTCTACAATCTTAATAGATTTAAAACGTTAATTTTTTCTTGTAGGTATAAATTTCTTGTACAAAAATTTTCTTGTATAAAGTTCGTTTATAAATGTATTGTTTCGGCAGAATATGACATGTGATTCCTCATTAATAATAGCATGGATTAGAGACAGACACAAAAATAATTAGATCGTAAAAATTCTTTAGACAAAATTATAAAAGATGTTAACGATTTTGTTTCGCTTATACTATTATCGAAATTAAGTTGCGCTTCTAAAACGACGTGATTTACTCCGTTAAATAACTCTAGTATACTAATTATGAAATATGCGTATTGTTTTCGTGATTAAATGTTCTTGGATAGTGGATTTAAAGTTGTATTGGCAAACTGTCTGTTTATCCTCAATAATCCCGAAAAGAGAGATAGAGGGATAAAAATAAAGAGAGAAAGAGAGAGGAAAGGGGAGAACTGGCATGTCTCTCGTTCAAATTATTCACAAGATAATTAAGATAATTACGCAATACGGCAATCTAGAGCGCGACATCACTGCAATGGAATTAAAAATTTATTACTGCTGATGCAAGTAGGTACCATGGCTACAAAATATCAAGCCTCGAAGAGAAAATAATTGAATTGCAAAGAGCGACCGAAAAGAAGAGTCCAAAAGGACACTCATTCAACTTATTCATAAATGTGGAAATGATTCCGAGAGAGCCGGTATCAATCCGGCCTTTCTTTTGCCGTTTATCGCCAAATTTTCATTTAGCCGTAGCCCATTTCTTTCTCCACTATTTCGGCTCTACCATCACCGCTCATCCCTTCTCTCCTCTGCCATCGACCTCGTTACAGCGAAGCCGCGGATTCGACGCAGCTGTCGGATTGGCTAGTTGAAAGTATACCGCTCTGGCGAATGTGGAACTACCCTGGGGAACAAAGGAAGAGCGTAGTCGGGAAGACACACTCATGAAAGGTGGAGGATTACACAGGAGGCGGGGAATGCGGGAAGATATCGGAGAAAGGGCTGGAGGCGAAAGAGAGAAAGAGCGGATTCCATGTATCGCCAGACGGAGTTTTGTGGCGAAACTTTTATATAGGCCAGTCATAATCACGGGGAGGATGGTGGGCTATTCTATTAAAGACACACCGCTCGCCTTTAACATTGCCAAGGCATGCTCGATTGTGTTAATGGTACAGTATCCTTGGCGAACTTCGTGAGATGCGGCGCCGTCTCGCATGAAATAGGGCCAGGCCGTGGCTTGATCCAAAAAAAGCATGACATTTCTGGTAAGTTCGGCCGGAATTTGGCCAATTTGGCCGGAAAATAAACGAAGCCAACTCGAAGTAAATTGGGATGTAGGAAGAATTTTCTGCCAAAATTAAATACATGAAAATTTCTCGTGTAGTAAATTATAAATGATGTGCTTCGCATACATGCTTTTATCGGTGTATTAAGGTTCCAGTAATTTTATTCGTTTATTAAAAAAAATCTGAATCTAATATTTAACGATAACTTAAATTGGAATATATACAGGGTGGTTCCGGACATTTGCGACAAACTTAAAGGAGTGCTAGATCTCGGTAAATTGAACAATTTTTGTTAAGTAACCCGTGTCCGGCGACGCCTCCTTAAAGCGCTAAGCTCAAACATTGTTGACGGTTGTGTATTTCTTGCCCCCGATATAAGGTCGTGCGTTGTAGGCTCAGTCACTGTTTACAATTCTCTAGTCGCGCTATTAATCATCGCCATTCAGTCGCGCCATTCAGTCATCATGAACGACTACACAGAGAGCTCGCTTTAAGGAGGCGTCGCCGGACACGGGTTACTTAATAAAAATTGTTCAATTTACCGAGATCTCTAAGTTTGTTGCAAATTTCCGGAACCACCCTGTATTTGGCAATGTGCTTTGAAATTTTCGCCGATATAAATGTAGCTTGTCCATATTACTCTTCTTGAATTGAGAACTCGGAATAACAAACAAATAGACGAATTGAATGATTCAGATAGAAGTGAGAGTCGTGTGTGATATATTAACCGCTTATTGGCGGTATTTATCGTCCTTTTTGTTAGATTACACGCTATAATAATATAATTAACGCTGGAACTACCAAGCAAAGTCTCATGCGATTGTCATATTATGATGATTTATACTTCTATGACCATATAATAACTTGACAATTTTATTTTCATTTTTTATTAAAATTACGTAATTTTTTTTGAGATTCAAAAATATGACAAACTAATAGTAATAAATTAATTTAAACATATGGTGATTTCTATTTTTAATGACAAAAATTGATTCTCGAGCTGAAAGCAATTTTATTTTCGTAATTAGCCCACGATGTTTCGCAAACTAATAGTCCGAGATAAACAATCTGACACTCTTAGAAAGCAGTAGAGTCATAGCTTTCAAACGAGACCAAGATTATCGCTCTACAATTTTTCTGTGCAAAGATATTGGCAATTATATCATATCCGTGTGATTTTTTAAATCTAGCGGCGGAGTTGACCAGTGCGCGCGAACATGTTTCTCTCGACATGGCGCATCATGTTACAAAGCATCTACATGTTTTCGCACCTGTTTTTTAGTAACGGATTAGCGCACCTG
This sequence comes from Leptothorax acervorum, assembly GCA_035220615.1. NCBI lineage: Eukaryota > Metazoa > Arthropoda > Insecta > Hymenoptera > Formicidae > Leptothorax > Leptothorax acervorum. Next base: position 1,010,247 of record JASTWQ010000019.1, read on the forward strand.
TCAATTTACATACAAAAAGTGCACACAATTTTCTAAACGCTGTAAATCGACGCCGAGACGTGCAACAAAAACCGATCTGCCATATATCGCGTACCACATAGATACCTGTGTTAAAAAATATTATGGTACGATATATGTAGGTACATATAAAATGCTGATCTATAAACTACAAAAAATATTTGTTACATAACCACAATATTAAAAACTGCCCAAAAAGTACATCAAAAATATAAAAAAAGTACACTAGTTTTGTTTCTCACAACATCAAAAATGATGTTGTCACTTATAAGAGATGCCAATATTTTTAAATAATGTTTAGTTAAAATATGTATCCGGCATGTCGGCAAATAAGAAAAAAGAATGCATAATACAGTTAAAGAGATGAAATCTAATACCGATTATAAGTAGGTATACTTATAGAATGCTGCAACTAATAATTATTTCTTTAAACAAAAAGACATAAGGTCATAAAGCGCGGACTTCACAGTTAATAAAATTGCGAACTCGAGACGGTATTCTTGAATTATTCTGAATATATCATTGGAGTTCTGATATCTTCGCTTTACGCCACCTCCGAATGATAATCGTATAAAGATCGACTTCTCCCCTTAAGCGATTTCACGCAGCTGACGCCCCCGTTTCTTCTTGCAAAATGTTCCTGCGTCCAATGTATCGGTGTGATAGATCATCCGCCAGAACCATGATAAATTATTTTTACGTTTTTACTTCGATCTTTGTTTGAAAGTTTCCCCAACGTGCTGCAAGATGTTCGGAGGATATACCGCCACGTTGGATACAATCACAAATTACACATCCAGGAATGGCATGTTGGCTTAGTTCTAGCTTAATCGTTTAGACATTCGTTAGACTCAAAGCGAATCTCGGCTTTGTGAAGCCATATTGCGAAATCGACTATTTGTTGCAATACGGGAAATCAGGAGAGTCCGAATTTGCCTGACTTGCCTTTCCTATAAAGGCTTTGAACGAGAGGTAAACGTGCTTTCTCGAGAAGGAATGGGACGTTTAATAAGAGCAACCGTACCAAAAAGAAATTGGGAATGGGCGGTGGCGGCGACGGCGACGGCGACGACGGCGGCGGCGCGGTAGCGAGTTTGGGGAAAAGGTTCGCGGACGGCGAAGGCATTGCCCGGGGCGGATACGTGCTCCAAAGGATATTAAAGTATTTTAATTGCAGCGGATCTCGCGGAACGCTGGAAGGATTTATTCGAAATCACTCGATTGAGTCTATGAATAGGGATTAAGCTTGGCCCCGCCGCCGCCGGCGCGGCGCGTTGGCTCAGCGCAGCGCGAGGCCGTCGCGCCGAGCGAATTCCAGACGTCAGGAGTGGAAGGCAGAAATAATTGAATATTTAATAGGATAACTCACATATAGCCGCTTCCCGTCGCAGCCGCGCGGCGTCATCCGTCACGACGACGGGACGTCGATTTTTCTGTCACGTCCCGTGGCTGCCGATTAATTATACAGTCTGCCCGGGCGTAATACGAAGACGGGGACGACTTTAATAAATCTAGTTATTTCGTAGCCAGTGCACACACAAAAAAAATTATTTCGCCGATCCGCGCGATACATCCCTCGCATAATAGGCTACGATTTCTCGCCCATGACAGTAATATTGACACGAGGAAGATATTGTCTGTCGTAAAGCAGAATTGGAGGAGCACACATATATCAAATGAGATCTGCGATCAGAAATATTCGTTGCTGAAATATCATAGAACAAATGATTATATCAGATTGATTACAGCAACATGGGAGTTTAATTAATTTAACAGCGAGGTCAGGATTATTCTCGAAGAGAAATCAAATTTTCGATATTATATATTAAATTAAATAAATAATTAATGTCACGAATGTAATACGACTGACAGCCGAATATTTCATTATCAATTGAAAAAGGCTTTTATTCGGAGAAATTGTTACTACGTGAATAGCCGCATATGTGAATGTAATGTAATATGCAAGTTCAATTTTTAGTTAATTAATCTTTGATCATTATGAGTCGTATAAACAAATTACTACCTTACATTGAAATAAATACTGAAGAAAGTTGTAGCATCACGAATAAAGTTTTGTTCGTCGCGAACTTATACCAAAGATTAACAAATTTATATTTCACGAACAATGTTACATAAAGAATGTTAGGGATTTCTGCGGCCATCAAGTGCGCCTAATCTTCCATCGCAGTGTACGATATAAGAGTATTCGTGGTATAAAAAGTCGCGGCACGTCAGACGTACAGCTAAACCGTTACTTTAGAGCAGTATTTGGCAATAATTCTTGTGGAAATCGCAGTGCCTTCTGACGTTTGGTAATAACAGGTCGTCCATCATAGTTCTTATCACTCGTACGCGGCTGATCGCAGCGGAAAGTGACGGCTGCAGCTGTTCTCAGCGTTTTGTGTAACTCAATAACGAGATAAACGAAACTACACAATCAGTCCAATTTTTCGAATTTTTAGATCCTAGATTGATAACGCAAATCTTTTTATTGATGTTCCGAAAGAACTCGCGCATTAATTCGTCGTTCAATTTATATACTCTCTAATGCGATATTTGCAAAAAAGTTATAGTTAACGTTTTAAATAGTCAGTTTATTCCCTAATTAAAGTGTAAAATTATATTATTAACATCAATTAAAGTTTCTAAAACCAAGAGAGAGCTAATATTAATTCGCTTAAAAATAATAATAAAATTTACAGAGATAATTGTAAAAGGATAAACGTTATACATATAACATATTACTCAATCCATAATTCTTGGCCGTGCGACATAAAGAATAACAGAAAGTACAATAACATTTGGCTATAAATCCTTTCGTCTTTTCAGCGTAATCATTTTTACACGTCTTTCGACTCCTCGAATATATATATCAAATAGTGTAGAAACGCGTACTTTATTTTCGTGACACTTCCATCGCACGACTTCGTCGGTACGTCAAGAGAAGTATAGTTTTGCTCAAAGTTTTAACGGACAATAAATAACTCAAGACGCTGAGACGGAAAGACGATCGTGATTCACTCGAGATGTGAATGGAGCGGTGCGCGAAATCTCTATCGAATCTCGAAATTGTTATTCGCGATTGTGATTTACTCCAGCGAGGCTGGTGGTACTTCATCGTAGCGGCGGCGGCGGCGCGGCGGGCTGCGTCGCGAATGAGCTTCTCGTTTGAGTGCCTCTCCATGCTTTTCTGATTAATTCAAGAGAAATTGTAATTTCCATTCCTATCGTATAAAGTTGATCGAAAAGGCAGTCTTGCGTAAATACTACGCGGATCAGGCTACGTAAAGGGGATTAAAAAGGTGTTTCTTAACGAGCAGAATACGAACGTGGAAGGGCGAATTAAAAAAGTTGGTTGAAAAGCGATTTAATCGGCCGTGTTAAACTCAGGTTGCTTTTTCGATGGAACACTCGGCGTGTGCGGCACTGCACTCGTGGAGACCATTACCGGATCTGTATACGAGCTGATTCTTTGCATTGATTATAACCGAATGCGAATTTGCTGAAAAGAAAGAATAATAATATCCGAATAAAAGCGAAACAGAGCTATTTCAATCTAGTTTCAGTTATTTCTGAATACCTGTCGAAACTATAATAAGCACTGGGAATTTTCGATATAATATAAATATAATTAATGGTAAACTAAATGATATTATTAACGCTGTATGTGAAATGCTATAATTAATGCTTAATACTAAATGATATAATTAATATCTGAATTATTACTCCATATTTTACATTAATACTTTATTTTAAAAAGGAATTACTTAGCACAGAGTAACGCTGGTTAAAAACGGGATCCATTTAAAATTACCTTGCGTTTCAATCGGATCAAAGTAAGAGATACGTGCCGTGGATCAAAGTACGAGATATATCGATCGGCATGATGCGCGAAAAAATCATCCATTGTAGCCGAAGCGCGAAATGCAGCTCGCGTTTCCGGAATGCGGGATGGCGCGCTCTTAAATATTTATCAACACCTGCCCGATTCGTTCACAGCAAGAAATCGCGATTCCGATTTTCACTCGGGGAAGTGCATGGCAAAAGCGGCTGACTCGCGGGACGGGATGATGCACCTAGGCGAAAAGTTCGTCGGCGCAGCGAATACGTTTAACGAATGTAATGGGTTCACCCGCTTAAACGGTACGGTCTAATCAAGAAAGTGGTCTCCCCGGCGAACTCCACGCGGAAATCCCTCTCGTTCTCTCCGTTTCGTCCGGCCCTAGTTCTCTCTATCTTACCCGGCTGAAGCCGCGCTGATTGAAGATGAATAAAGGAAATTATGCTGCGGTGAGCTTTTATTCGCCGCACCGGCTAAAAAGCAACGTCGTTACCGATCCACAAACGACGGTGTATACACCGTAAATTCTGTTCCAGAATCCAAATCGGGGCGGCAGCCTTAATTCCGAAAAAGGTTTCGAAATCGCGGTGGGGTGGATGGAGATATACGATTTGGTAACGCCGAGCCGGATTCAATTTGGCTTAATAAAAATATAGTTGGCTGGTTAGAGCAAACCGGCTCGTGCAATAACAACTCGTAATACACGACGCTTTATGCAATTTAATTATGCTAATGACCGGGGCGATAACGGAACACGGAATATGCGGAATTTAATGGGTAAACAGATTTTTGCTAGTATACATATATATGTATTGAGAGCCGTATCTGTGACTGCACGGATATAACGTAACCGAAATTTAATACCATGACTACAACGGCATATTGTGAAATTTATAGTCCTGGATTTCATGCGATTCCATATTTTCGCCATGTATACGATAGCAAAACGTTTTTGGCAAAGCGTGCATAACTGGCCATCTTTAAAATACGCACATAATAAACAAATTTTTTTCTGTAATTTTGCCGACTTTTATGCACATATCTCTTTATTAATAAAAATGGTATCTTCTGTCAACCCTTTGCAAAATAAAAATCATTTTAACAGCTTATATTGATTTTCAAAAAGTACTGAATTTGAAGCATTTTTTAAAAATGTGCATTAATATGCGCCACTGCGTTTCATATCTTTGATGGAACGTACATACTGTTGAAACGTTTTCACATGTAATATACGCACTTTCTTGGCGTATTCATAAAAATAAACGTTATTCCGCCTTTCTTTGATGGACGTATGTGTTTACGCAGCGTCCATTATGCAAAATTATACGACTCATGAAAAACGATGACGTGGATAATATTGCTTTCCGCACGCGAAGCTGAAAGCAGATATCCGGCAGCAGCCGATGTAAGAACTTTATCGAAATTGCTTTGCTGTGTTTTTCATGAGTGATTCGTATACGGAGTATCTCAGACGCTCCTTTTTTCGGATACATACTTTACCTCTTTGAAAAGAGCTTTCTTTTGCCAAAGATTTTACCTTTTCCTATTGCTTTTTTTATCTTCGATATTAATGTATTAACTTAATTCAAATTGAATTGCTGCTACTAATAAAAGTCTACTTTGTGAAATTAAAGGAAAGATAAAGCTGTTTCGACGAAACTTTCGAAAACGCTATTTCGATAGATCTATATTTTTAAAATCACAGTCTTTAAATATTTTTTAATTTTTGATTATGCTATCCGTAACCAACCAAGTGCGGTTTTAATAAACGGCATCTTTAGAAGAATATATAAAATCAGCGAGCTTGTTAAAATTTTACTGCTTTACTCCCCATTACTGGCTGAAGGCATCAAGTTGAGAGATTGCCTCATGAAAGTCACTAATTTAATAAAGTAACCAAAATGAAGCGCCATGAACGATATGTGGCAATGAAAAGAAGGTATAATTATTTTATTATCTTCGTAAAATTTAGGTAAAATTATCAGATATCTTTGATAAAAAATATGTATGTATAAATTTTTTCTTTCACAGTTCACGTTTTTCATCCTTAATTTTCAGGTAATGTCAATTATGTCTTTTTGCTCTATAGAGATTTTATTTCTTCTGCTTCGCTATGATAATTTCTCATGGAACGTGGATTTATATCGCTTATTCCAATCAATGAACACCTCGATTGGGAAGATAAGGCAGATTAAGCTTGGAATATGAAATAACGGTGGGATTAAAAGCCATGAAACGTTCAGGAACTGCTCACAGGAAGGAGGGAATTATAGACAGTTTTAAATATTTATCAGGCCGAAGAAGCGGCCACGGCCGGTGAGTTCTCCCACGACAAAGAACAGCCAAATGGTAATGAGTCTATGCGTCTGAGTACTCCCTTTCGTTCGTTTCTTTGTAGATTTTAATGCGAATTAATTATAACGCGAAACACTGTGCTGCAAATCGCGATAATCTTCGGGTTGCTTTACATTTTAAGTGCAAGGCTATGTAATATCCGTCGTTACGGTGTCATATTGTTACTCATCTCCATCAAAATCAACCATTATCGTTATTAAACCATTATTTGTTAAATTAATTGTTATTATTAAATACTAGAAAAGAGTTCTTGCGATTATCGCAAGAAATAAATAAACTCAATTATATTTTAGAATGACTTTTTCCTTGCAATATCCAAAATATTTTATTTTTTGAAACGCACAAGTTACTGATGCAAATTGCATTTTGATTAATTCTAATGTCAAATATAAAGTAGCGATATTTTTCACGTTTTATTAAATATTAAAAAACCTGTTCACATGATTGTTCTGTACATAAATAATCTTTTTTTCTGTAGTATACGCATATTTATATATGCAAAAAGTACATTATGGAATATATTTCAATTTGATGTTAATAAAACTGTAAGCTATTGCAATATTTTAACCAGCATATACATAATTTCCTTGTTCTGATTCCCGGGACATTGCGATGCAATCACGTCGCATCTGATGTATCCGCGTAATCGCTCCCGTTATCTTATCTCTTTCTCTCGCACAAGTGCCGGCCAATAGGGCAGATTGGATGGAGCAACGTGCTGCTCCGATATCACGCGTCGCGTAACAGCTTCCTCGATGTTGCTCGTGTACGGTACGCGGCGCCGCGCAACCGCCGAATCGCAAACCCCCCTTTAACGCCGGCGAAATTTACAATGCGGAAATAGGCGCGGCTTGCAGCGTGTAGTGGTGCATCGAGACGGGGATAATATCGAGCGCGTACACCTGTCTATCGGGAGCCGAATGAAAGCGCGCCGCGCGCCGGCGAGAATTGCCGGGATGAAAGGGACCGGCGACAGTGTGGGGTTGTCCATTGTCCCGATTTCTGCCGGCGTCTGTGTGGTAGACTTGTCGCGCCCGTTGCGGTACGTAATAATGTGATTATGGGATGTACCACACCTTACCCTCCCGCTCCGATTCTCGAGCCCGGGATCCTCGAGATTTAGGGGAGGTGAGACGCTGAGACGACAAGGTTGACGGAAATCGCGTGAATGCAGAACTTCGGAGCCTCCCCTCGTCTTCCTCAAACCCCCGAGCTAAGAACGACGTTATTATGCCGCGAGCGGCGACATGCGTTTGACTCACCTAAGCATATCGTTGGTAATGGTTTAATTACGCGAGAATTACGACTTCTCTCGAGGAATGAGTACGCGATTGTTACGTTATATATGCGGATTCCGCATGAAAATAGCGGAAAGTCTCCGGCTTTATAGTGAGTGCATTTTGCAAGGTATACATTAAGAATGGCGCTTACAATATTATTACATTGAAACATTATTTGCGCGCTGTGCGATAATTATAATATTATAATATGTACATAACTATAGTAATTCGCATATAATTGTCAGCTCACGTTCTCTATTATCTACTCTACACAATTAATCTTTCAATTTCAATACCACAATTACATTGTTGGTTCATTCATTTTACACGAAGAAGAACCAAATTCTCATCATAATCATATATAAATTTAATCAAGTGAGTCACTTTTATAATTCCGTTATTAGTTTTCTGCGATCACACGCGCGTCACATAAGTCGCGTTTTTCGCGAATCAATACGAACATCCTGTTTAGAAAGAGTTAACGAGAGAAGGTAACTCGATAATTCAATTACAGCCGTGTTACGCTTATCAGTGCATTGATGCACGCGTTTACAGATAAGTTACATCTCCTTTAGAGTTATTACGAGGCCGATATTACGCCGAGGGTCATGTGCATCAGATTCCACCCCATCCAAGTGCCTGTTTACAGTGATTAAATTATGCTCACGTTGCCGTTACACGTGCCCGCGCTAACGTGTCTACCTACAACGTGACGCGTTTCCTAGCTGTAGGGAATGGGAAGTTGCACGAAATAATGCACGTGCGCTTCGCAACTCGCCGTCTGCTAAAACATTGCCTACGAATATATGTGTATGTATATACAGGGCACACTGAAAGCACCCTTTCTAACAAGTCGTAAACTTTTGAAATAATGTTAGAAAGAATAATGATTAAAAAGATTGAATTTCTTTTCAAGCTTCCGCTGCTGTTACTTTCGGTCAAAAGGAATTCTCTCTCTTCGATTTTAGTTCGTAATTGATGTTTTTCCTGCTAAAGATCTCATAAAATATTATTGTGCATTATTTCACAACTTTATCGCTGTCAGTCTTGAATATAATCGTAACCACAATGCTCAGATTTTAATTTTATTAAAATAAAACTTATTTGGGATTGAAAAAAAATATTTATCTCTCTTAATTCATAAAATAGCTATCTCTCTTAATTCATGTGACGTACGTTATTATAGGTTTTCGAGGATTTGTAAAAGCTAACAACATCTTCATATTTTATCAAGGTAAAATCTATTTGAAATTAATCAATAGTGTTTACGCGTTTGTTTACGAACGATTTAAATTACTAGGTTGAAATTTGCTTCGGGTAAGGGGCTGTTTGAAGCAGCAGTAACTTGTTAAAAATCTCATTACCGGACGTATTTAAATCGCCAAAAATTTACCGGCCGTGGAAAATACGGATAACGTTACTGCCGAGAAGAGTTAATCTCCACGCCATTCAAATATGGTAGAGTTTAAATGAAAGATAAAATGTAACGTGATATATAATACGTTTATTGCAACTATGTGTTTTGAGCTCACGAGAACTTCGTGCGAGAAAATGAGTGGCGTTAATGAAAGAAAAAAAAAGATATTAACGATATTAATTTATCAACTTAATCTTTACTTATATTAACTAATTACTATTTTTTCTTCAAACTATTCATTTCTAAAAACGTGCAAAATTATGAATACTTTTATGTTGATTGTAATGAATAGCATGGCTCGGAATAAATAAATGTACAATCCATTCAATATCCTTGCGAATAATCCAGCATGAATAACGAGTCTCACTGCATCGTTAGTCAAAAGAAAGACAATTTTTTGTTTCTTAACATAATAAAAAACGGAAACTAAAAAAATAAATAAGGAAAGAAATAAGTATCAAAATGAAACATACTTCCTTCTATTCCGCATAATGCATAATTTAAAAATTAAAAAGTACGAAAAATGTTATATTTTTAAACAGGATTGCTTTGCGCGAAACGTATTTAAAATGGATTAAATTAATAAGTTAGTTATCCCTCTGGGCCCGGTTCGAGAAACCAGACGAAACGCCGCGCACGGAATTCCATTCCTTTTTTTCTCGCTCGCCACTTACCGCGCTGCCAAATTGGAGTACTGGCTGGATTGCTGTCTACCTCGCATTTCAAGCTGACAGACATCCCCTCGACGATCGGAATTCCAAAACCAGGTAAACGCGTTATCGCGAACGATGGAGTATCTGAAACAGGTATTAAGCAATTAGTGTCAATGCCACGACGTCGATATACTCTGTGATATCACAGAGAAACATCAAAAACAGAAAGAAAAATCGAAGATATTAGAGCTATTGCACCGCAAGCAGATCAAATTAAAATAATATAGTATAATTTTATTCCATCTTCTATTTTCGCTATTTTTAAACAAGATCTCAAAATATCTTGAAAAAAAAAATACGACATCGTAGATATCTAAATTGCATGGAATACAAGATTCCTTTTCTATTTTCAACTTGTTCTACTTCCGCGTTGTGTGTTAATATTCATTTAAAATTCTAAATGAATTCTATAATGAAATTCAAAATGAAAACAGCGTCGTTTAATAAGTAATTCAGAAGGTCATAGCAATTGCGAATAGCAATCTTATTTCGCGGACGATAGCAAGTCCGTGAACTCGGTACTTCGCAATTTCCGAATAAGATTTCCGGTAATCTTGAAATGTATTGGTCAATGTAATCTGATTTCTACGCATTCGAAAGTCATTCTTTGTACGAGAGAGATTCCACGAACGGATCTATCGGCCACTACAGATTGAATCCTACGTGCACGAAAATATCCAATTTTCGAATAAAAATAGTAGACTTTAAGAAGATAGATTACTGAGGATATACACACACAATTCACAATAGCGAATAGAAAAGTCGTTCAATTGACTTCCAGCCTCATCACTTTCGATCATTGCTTTTCAAACGTCAAAAATAAGAAGTATAACATATATTATATATTTACTTAAAAAGAGACAAGGTATTAATTAATATCTTAATAAATTAAATCAAGGAATGGTATAATACGAATATAAAAATTAAACATTTTTTTGTATCGCAGTGCAATACTTTTGTCATATTGAATAACTGCTATGCTGTCTGCTCTGAATATAAAAATAGTAATGAAACATTCTTCGGCAATATTATTGTACGCATTCAATTTTGTTTCAAAATGTGACCTGGATACAGATTCTCCTATGGTTGAATTAAATAACATTTCCAGATCAGCAGTGTTTTCCCAAAACTCAGCGATTCAGTAATGTGAAAGTACTTTTCACATTATAAATATCTGCTTAAATGGTTTGTTCGTAGGTAACCTCGTAGGATGCTTATTTTCACTATATAAGTTCATTGTGACCTGCTTTCGCGCGGAGTTCACTTCCCGAATACAAACCAGCTTTCCGCCCCGGAGCGACATTATGCGCAGCGACATAACTTCACATCATCACCAAATAGATATAGCGCAGAGAAACGAGAAGAGAAGGCGAGAGAGAGAGTTAGAGGACGAGTAACGAGAAACTGCGAGAAACGTTGGCTATCGGAATGCTCGTTATAATGAAGAAGCAAATCCCGAGAGGAAGTAATTGAACGCATCAAGTACCTCTAGAAATCAAATGTAATCGTCGGAGGTGACGCCGCGTACCTCCCGTTACCCCTGGCAGTTATCCCTTTTCTCTTCAGTACGGGCTTATCCTTCCGTGTCATTAACGACCAACGTGGAAGCGAATGACGGGGTTCGGGCATATTCTGCTGGTGTGTATATAGGGCGACGGACGGACGAACGGGTAAACGGGGTTGGCAGAGAACGGCCGAGAAGAGCGGCATGAAGGGGAGGTTTCCGAAATTGTCGTTGAACAAAACGAGGTATAGATACAAACGAGGTCGTGGCAAGTAATTAACGAACGGGACAGTCAAGATTTTACGGGCGCCGTGGTTGTATTCGTTAAAAGGTCACACTACCATCATCGACACCAACGACGAATGGTGGAAATATCCATGCGCGCTCCGTTGGCGCCCCCGACGAGCGCGGAACCGCGGGACGTCATCGCTCGATGCTGCTCCGGCGCCGCTCGAGCGATTTGCCGTTACCGTTATATCGCCGTTCGGCTCGTTAATATCACGCCACGACTAACGGGACAGCCAGCCACCGAGGTCGCGGAATAAATTGGAGATGCGTCAAATTGCGCGAGAGAAGGAAGAGACGAGCCACTGGGAAACGTGACGAGAAGGGTCGCTGCACATGCCGGGGGTGCAGCAGAATATCGGAAGCGGAACGCGGAGGGAAGGAATAGCGCGCGGGTGCAGGGTGGCGTACGAGATGGAAAAACGAAAAAGTGGAGAAAGATAAAACGGAAGGCGAAGCGACACAGGAAGAAGAAAGGAGAGAGAGAGAGAGAGAGAGAGGGGAACAAGGGCGGTATGACTACCAGGATGGCTCGAAGTTATTCACTCGGCTATAATAGCGCGGTGCTGGGACAATGCAAGCTTAATGAAAGCTTCTCTCCCCGGCGCGCACCCCGACGACCTCACTCCCCCGTTTTGCTCGTTCCCCTTCCTCTTCACCCGCCGCGCCGGTCCATCGTAGTCGCCGACGCCGCCGGGCACGCCGCACTGTACTCCCGGTGCAACAGCGTAAACACCAAACAAAGGGAACAATGAAACACAGAAGTGTCCCACAGACCTCGATCGCTTGATGAGAACTTTAAAGCGCGCCCGCAAACTACCGGTTCATCTTTTATTTGAGGATCGACAATGTGCAACGTGGGGCGCTATAAAATCTTTCTACCAGAATTCCGCGAAACTCTTTTTCGGTAATCTGTAAATATCACCGTGGCTTTTTATCGCAACTGCACAATCTATTCTTCATACAGCCCGTGATCTTCGAGCGTTCTCTTTCAAATTTGCAACGCTCTTTTTATATCTTCTATTTCTTCATTTGTATTATCCTTCATCAGCAATACCGGCTGATTAAGTTGGACAGTAATAGCAAATAATTGCTTGCTCAACAGCGCAAATCGTACGAGCCGGACTGTGCGGATCTTTAAGGCGACACCGAGGTCCCCACCTCTCGCCTAGAATGAATCTCTTCGAAAGAAATTTCTCCCGCTGTTTCAGCCGGAACGCCCGTAAACTTTATACGGGCCGTTAAGCAAACCTGTATACGATCTGCGGGAGAGGATTTCGTATGAACGCGCGTACGTAGAAAAGGTAGAACGCACAAATATATGGTGACATTATTAAACGGCTGAAATTTGTTATATAGGTACGTAGAGGTAGAATCTATAGCGTTCTTATGCGCGATTTAATAACGATTGACGAGGGGAATTAAGTAAATCTTCGAAATTACCTATATATACATGTGGAAGTTAAATAAACTTCGGAGGACCTAAAATAACTGCAGGAATTATTTTATGGTAAATACAGCTTCAAACATAACTTCACATTCGTGAAAGTAATTTTACAAATTTAACGTAACGTTGTTATATGTTATATTCGACATGCCATTTCTGTTTGTCGAGATTGCTTTTTTACGCGAATAAAAATAAACGACGCGACACAGCCAGCAGTGTTAATTTGTTTTAAATCAAGAGCGAACCGACATCGATCCAAAGAAGCGCGAAAAGCCGCGATCGCGGAAACGGGGACGCGATGGTATTCGAATGTGAGGTATAACAGCGAGAGTGAGAGTGAGAGAGAGAGAGAGAAAGAGAAAAGAAGAGCGATTCGCGGTCGGCCGATTGCAAATCATTAAACAACCATCATCGGTATAACTGCGCCGTTATTGAGGCGACAAACCACCGCATGGCTCTCGTTGCGACGCGATAATGTTCGTTGTATATATTTGCAAAACGACGAAATAGCGGGGATCGCGCGTAGTGCGAATACAAGCCGCAGGATAGCACCGAGAGCATACAAAAATTCGTCGGTTGCATCATGGTGTCATCTGCGCCGAACAGCTCTCTGCAGTCGGTTTTATGTATAACGCTGCCCGGAAACGGGACGCGTTTGACATTCCTCTGCCTCCTCAAATAAATTGCCTCTGAGCGAGATAACCGTACAATAATAAATTACATATTTTAAAATATGCTTAATTATTAATGCTGACTTGTCTCCAACTTTATGTTAGACTTTTCTCTTTACAATTTTTTATCTATAATTTAGTTATTAGGAGAATACTATAATGACAATATTGAATTCTTATTCTTCAATTGACAGCTCGAAAGCTGGTACTATTTGTTATGGTAGTCCTATGTAGTTTGTCATATAATTCACGATTATCCGGATGACGAAACGAGGACGCGACAGACGGATTTCTGTCGATCTTGCATTTCGTCCGTATCAGCCGCCATGCTAAACCGTGACCGGCATGTAGCAGTTTATGCACATCGAAACGACCGCAGTTTACGATGGCAGCCGTTAAAGTTTAAGTCCGGCTTTACTGGGTCAATGGGCGACGCGCACCACGCGCGAAAATTAAGCCCTCGTAACGTGTCGGGTACACAAAGGGCTGGCAGCCAAAGAGGCAGACATTGAATAACGCCTCGTCGCGCGGTTTTCCCATTCAACCGTGGCACGTATGCCGCGTGACTTTATTAAACATAATCTGAAGGGAGAGATAAACGCTCGACAAACAAGCCGGAAATACGTAACAGATGGAAACTGAAGATGTCATGAAAAATGCCGTCGTTGATCCTCATATTATACGTATAATATTAAATTAATAATTAATAAACATAAAGACACACACAAAATATGCAGTTACAATTGAAGATATAATTTTTTTTGTATCTTTAATTGTAACTCTGTAAAACAGAAGTAAATAATACTCACAATACGTTAAATTCACATTAAACAACTTATTTAAATATTCAATAAAAATCCCAATATTTTAGTCAATTCGCGTTACACAAATCGAAAAGCAGGTCTAAAATAAAATTACTCTTCGCTATTTTGTTGCCCGCTGCAAAAGGAAATATAAAAGGCGATAATAGAAACTTGGGCACCTGATCTTGTAAACTCCAACGACTTCGCTTCAGTGCCGAATCGTAATCTCAAGTTCACGCAGCTTCCGCGCTCTTAAGCTGGCAGTTATTCTCCAAGGAATTACCGCGCCAAAGCTATACTAGTCCTTGTTACCTACCTAAGCATTCTCGTGTTGCTACATAATTACCAAGTACCGTAGAGTTGCCTGTTATTAAGCTGCTATTAATCTGGCTGATGCACCGCGTATACGACACAGCATGCCAGATTGTGCTTAGAGATAGCCACATAGCCAGCAGATATACAATATGTTAGCCAAAAATCTCGGTGAGCCATTTGTCGAAGAACAGTATGATTGCTTTGCGATTGAAAATCAATCACATGGACGTAAAATCCAAGACGAACGATAACGTTAACAATCGCGAATGTAATGTGAAAAGTTAAAAAGATGTCGGACGTCATAACGATAATACGGTCCTTAACCCTGACTAGCTACGCGTGAACTATGTAAACGAACAGCGGTACTACACGCGTGCGATAAGCGCGATGCAAATTGTGGCGTGGAATAATGGAAACACTTGATCGCGTGTGTATGCACATTAGAGGGATTCGAAACAAGCGGTAGAATTTTCACCGTGGGACCTCCACGATCCCCAGACATACGTTTAATGCGACGCTCGTCTGGGCGCAACTGTTTTATCGCCGTGGGGGTTTGAGGCAGATACGGTTGAACCACCGTAACTATATCGCCATGCGATATTATCGCGTACTCCGGCGCACCGTGCCATTTCACAAATCTAAAAGTTATTTTCGGATCAGTCGGAGCCACACGCAGCCGACATACCGTTGCAATTTCGCATGAGGCTTCGCTCGTAGCAGTGTTATTCAAGCCAGACGCGCCTACAAAACACGGGTGACGGGCGTGTGTGAATTGAAGCTAGTCGGCTCGCGTGCACTTTTGTAATCGGGACGATTGCAACCTGTGTCTGCGAACAACGCATTCATCGGGCGGAGTCGCGAATGCAAATCGGATTTTGGTTGAAACACAGTGTCGCTTAGAGTTGCATACTTTGCTTGTGAATATAATGTATTTGTGTGCTAGTGTTAGGACAGGTAAAAACAATAGGGTTAATGGCAGGATGTCGATCCTGTTAAAATGAATAAGGCAATGATGATATATAGAAATGATAATAAAATACGTGCATGCAGAGAAAGTAAAAAATAAATGGATGTAATTCTATTAAAAAAGGAGAGGTAAAACAATACGATTTAATAATAAATATTCGGCAATTAAAGTACAATAAAAATATTATTTTGTTTTTATCGTATTCTAAAGAAAAGCTTCTAAAGCTAAATTAAAATGTTATTAATATTAATGTACCTAATTAGATAAATAATTAAAATAAATAAAAACGTTTGCTGTACTAAGGTTAGTTATGGCTTGAAAAAAAAATAGAATCAAAGCATCTGTTTTATACTCTTCGTATATTGAATACCTACATTATGATATGTTTCCATTTTGCTATGCTATTTATAAATTTGTGCAAAATAATAAAAAATAATAAATGTATGTAAAAAAGAGAGAAAGAAAGAGAAAGATTGTTATTGCACACTGTCGCAAGCTCGAAGATATAACACTATCGAGAAACACCATCAACCTTCTCGAAACTCAAGGATGCCAGTTTGAAAAAGCAATATTACTCCGGGGATCCCTAATTCAGCCTAATTGCCCGCTTATGCGAATCCTTGAAATATTTATGAAGTTTTATGAGAATTTTTCATCTTGCAAGCGGCGCTCCTTTGAGGAGACCCCAGGGGGTTATGAAGACTTCAACTTCGAACAGCGATTATGTCGATATCAAAGGTATTCGCAATGCTGCTCGAGGCTACGTACGAACCAAATTTATTATTCGACCCGTTGTCGAACTTCGATTAAGCACTCGCAAACTACTTCCCTCTAATGCCGTTCTCCCCCCCCCCCCTCTCTCTCTCTCTCTCTCTCTCTCTCTCTCTCTCTCTCGAATACAATAGTTATTAGCTTTCAGAAACTTACTTTGACTTACTTGAAACAAGTTACGTTATATCTCGGTGGATATATAGTAATGTTGTAGCATTATGCTACAAAATAGTAAAAATATAAGAAAAATAGAGTTGCAAAGGAAGCCATTACTTATCAGTTATTAAATTACGTCTCTGCGACAATGATTTTTGTCAAGATACAAATGGTCGATCTACACACACCTACACTGTCGAGCATCTCAGTACAGATACACGTACGTAATCGTGTAACAATGTTCTTAGTCTAACTCCTTACATTAGGTCTTGTTGTTGTAGACGTAGTAAATGTATATCGCATACGCTATATAATTATACGTAACTAGAATCTGGTGTTACAGTGGTGTAGTCTCTATAGAGTATACTCGGGAACGTGGAGGGTACATTCTCTGCGTTCCCTGGAGTATAAGATATCCTATATCCTCCATATCCTCAACAGGGAATACACCACTTTAGACGTCGACGTGAGGCGCCCACGAAGCCGTCCGAGCGGGAAGCGCCCCCGTCAGTTCTTGCGATATAAGAAATGGAGCGGAAACTAGACGGCTCGGTCCACAGCAATTGAATAATCGAATAACCGCGCGCGCTATTTTACTGGTTTCATCGGTATTTCATTTTCGTGTAATCAAATCGACTAGTGCGAAGAGGGCATGTGCCATAAGAGGTGCAACTTTTTCTTCAGAAATAATAAATAATTACGACACCAAAAGCTGTCGTAATTACCTATCAGTGAACCAGCCGTTTCATGAAGATTATTATTGCGGATAATATACGAATATTATCTGGCTACTTACGTATTTTCAATCTTAATATCATATTTTTTTTTTTAGAAGAAACGTAACTGATTATGCTGTCCTTTCTACAGTAATTGATTCCGTTAGGATTCACGACATACAGCTGTAAATCAAATTAGCCGTGTAGAAATTATGGCTTTCAACTTGATGAGAATAATTTGATTTTCCGTAAATATTTGAAAAGCCATTATCTAAATTGATATTAAAATAATCGCAGCTCTTCTGCGATATCGCGGTGTGATATCGATTTTCCTGCGCTCCCTGAGACTGCGCAACACGCCCTTGCGAACAAGTCGTCCACCGCACAATATCACTTTTGTTTTTCCTTTTCCGATTAGGAAACGTGTCCTTTAAATCGACATGGACGCAATCATCGTGTCCGATTGCATATTTTCAGTAACATTTACCGATAATTTAACGTCTTCACGCGCCGTCACTTCAAGGTTGAACAAAACCGATCGACCCTACCCCCATTTCCGCATCGAGATTTTACCACTTCGTAGAATAAATCCGCGATAAAAGACTCTCTAACGACGTGGTATATGTCGTTTTAATTCACGGACGAAGGGAATGCGCCTGCTGGTACGGCGCGGCGGCCGGACAGAAGGAAAATCGTCAGCCCGTCGCTTTAATGAAGTGTCGTCCACAACGACAGCCGCCGACGTTCATTTCGCACATATGTATGTACGTAGAAATCTCTCGTTCTCGACCAGCCCTGGGAATTATACACGACGGCGGTGGTTGGATGAGCGACGCGAAGGAAGGTGAGACGAGATGGTTCACCGCGGGAGCTGAAAAAGTGAGAAACGGCAACGGAAACTCGCTGTAGCTTGTGCAAAGGAAGAAAAAACGAGAAAGAGGGAGTGCAAAGGGGCAGAGTCAGAGAAACAGTCGCGCGGAGGTGGAGGGCTGTCCGCATGTAGACGTTAACAGTGATATTAATGCGGCCCGGCAACGGGATACACGCGAGAAAAGTCGGCTGGGATGGCACATTATACGTCACACTTCGCTGGAGATTAACTTCGACCGCAATGAAGGGGTGGGGTTTCGGTTGTACGAAAGTAAGTTCGAATTCGTATATGATGAAGGAATTTCATTTGCGAGGTCGGTTTCACACAATTGTAACTGCAGAGAAACAGTCGGTAATATTAATGTGGATATGCGCTAATCTCCTGAAGATATCAAAAAAATATAATTGCGTTATAATTTGTCCAATAACAATATGTTGGAGAATATCTTTTAATTACAGCGATCTCTTTTTATTTGAATGTTTTTATTACGCCTTCAGAATACGCGAGATATTATTTTCGATACTTTATTATTCAATCTTCGATGTCATAAACGTGAAAAAGAATATTTTATCCTAATTTTCACGCCGTCGCTATCCACGCAAACACATAAATTTCCACTTTCACAGCATTATTAGAATCTGAACTTATTGAGAATGTATTGGCTTCAATTTCTGTCGGATGCTTATACGTTTGCCAAGCCGCAGTTTAGAGCCGTCCACAAACGAGAGAGCACAAAATTCTTCAACAATTTCAAACTTCCGTCCGTTGAACGGAGGGGATTCCTGCAAACTGGCGGCTAATCGATCCCGGCATACAAAAGCAGAACGTTATGGCACAGGCCCAGACGCAATTGTGCTTTAGAACCCGGGCGCGACCTGTCTCATTTTGCGCTCAACATTTTCATGCCGCTCGCTGCCGCCCGGAACGCGTAATCCGGGACTTAGGCAGACCGCGGACCGCGGCAAAGCGGCCCGATGTAAACTCGTTGACGTTAGCCAGCGTCGGTGTGCGGACCTGCGGAACGCGCGGACATTTGGCGCTTAAACGACGACGTCGACAGTGTAAACGACGGCATCTGTAAATAATGACGACGCGAACGACGATGTTAGTTGAGGAAACGGTTCGTCGAGAAGTAGTTTGCGTTACAGATAATTCGAACCGTGACCTTTTCAATAGAGATGACCGTTTATCCCGTACGCAAGCATTAGACCAATTGCGCAAAACGAGACTTTACCTTAGAGACTTTAAGGATTTTGTGTGTATAAAAGTTTTATCAGATTTGCCAATGAAAAATGTTCCAATATCAGAATTATCCTGATTAATTTTATTTGCCTATTGCCATCAAGTATTATTTTGTCGACGCGGAATCTGATGCGCAATTTAAGTGATAAACTGTGCAAATCAAGCTTTTATGTTTTTTTATGCGCATTTATATTTATTATCTACAAGCATGCATATATTATATGTAATTAATTTTTCAACTAATAACATGTTTTTTAACACGTAAGAATATCTAGTTTTTTGCACAGTTTTTTCTTAAATAATATATTGTTTCGCTAGAAGCTTTTAAGAATTAATGATATTTCTTATAATACAGATGTACAAATTTTCATTATAATTAACTGTAAAAGAATTAGTCTTAATCAGGAAAAGAGCTAGTGACGAACAGAAAACAGATGCCTGGCTTATGGAAGTGCTCAATTACAGATAAGATAATGTTGCAGGAGGACCATCCTGTAATCCCTCTAATGTCTTTCTTATCAACGCATAAAAACTCACTGTTCTAGATGTAAGAAGACTCCAACTTTAATCAAATTATAGTTGCTTCTACTATATTAATGTGCTTCTACTATATTAAGGGCCAAAGCACATAACATGGCGTAGCGATCTACGACAGTTGTATAGTTGTAGACGTAAGCAACGCACAAACGCGTAAGCTGGCACCTCCATATACGGCACAACAGACTACGCCAAAGCTTGTGCGTTGCTTACGTCTACAACTATACAACTGTCGTAGATCGCTACGCCATGTTATGTGCTTTGGCCCTAAGTGATATAGTACGACTTGTGTAATTTCCTTATCAGTGATGTACTTCAGGATTCTTTACTCGATAAAATATGTTTGACAAAACATTGCGACACAAGATATGTTTACGTAATGTAACATAAATCATAATAAAAAAAAGCAAATTAAATAAAACAGCAACAATTAAATAGCTAGCATTTTGCGTAGGATAGAAAAGAATCAGATATTAACAACACAACTGCAGTCTGAAGAAATTTGAAAGAAAACGTCTGTTGCAGATAAATATAATTCTTTCTGTTGTTATCTGAAATTATTTTAAAATTCTTTATTTTTTAAATTCTTTTAAGCTATTTATTCTTGATTCTCTCTCCCTCTCTCACACACACACACACAAACACAAAATATATGTGTACACATATTGTTGTATATATATATATATATAATCAAGAAGAGTTTACTGTTAATATTCGTCGTGAAGTAGCCATATTTTATTATGCAACTCGTGCACGAGTCTCATTCGTACTAATCTGGGAGCATCCCTTTTCCCAAGGGAGTTTTCAAAAGGTGAGCGGAATAATGTATCCAATTCAGAATCACAGGACTATTGAGAGCGTAGACGCCGGTGTCTACTTTCCGGTAGAATCAACGTCGTTTCATTGAAAGCCTCGCGGCTTCTGCGAGCCCAACCCGACCGAGAAGAGAGTAAATACCGCACGCGAATAATATACGCGCGCGACGCGGCCCGCGAGACACATCGTGGATATACATCCGGATGCGTGAGACAGCGTGTATATGGTAATGCCGGGGTGGCTTTACGTCGAGCGTTAACGATTCCGCGTTTCGTGATATTAATCTGAATTTCAAATTTCTACACTGCGGCACCTTCGCTCGTGCAACGGAGTTGCGGGCGCGAGATACAGTCAAACTTACGCACTGGACCGGAACTGGTCCCCGACCTAATGCCTAGATCTCCACCCGCGGTGTGACTCCGGTCTAGCGTAAAAACATTATTGACCTTACCTTAACGAGATAGTTAAACTATCGTGCACCATGCATCCACATGCATCCGAAGATTGCGAGAGCGAGACTCACTGGTGCGCGCCAGTTGCCGATATGCTTCCGGTATTGCAGGTTCGTGTTTGCGAAGAATACGAGAGTCGAGCACGGTCGTCGACTATATATTCATTTTCGTCAGTTTCACGATCTACATTTCCGTCGTGTCGTTTGCGTCCCCTCCGGAGGGATAATAATGGCCGTAAAACGTCGAATATGGCGGAACGCGTCTTTAAGCGCTGTAATTTACGACAGAGTGGCAGATTCGTCGGAATAATACAGTAGTAAATACTGTTGTAACGCCGCGCGCGAGTACTGCTTGCACGAGTGAAATTACTCGTATAATGAGTGGCGTGTATATGTATAGCGAAGAAGCTCGGCTACTCCTCGGAGTGAAATATAAATACGCTCCGTGGAGCTGATGGAGTAGCTGGCTGGCGCGTCAAGGTTCCGGCAGGGATAGTAAAAACCTGCTCAAAAGAAACTCTGTGAGAGCTGAACCGTGAAGACGCATAAAGATGAGCGTTAACCTGACGTCAACCGCGGTAGGCTAGTTTTAAACTCATTAGCAAGCTAATAGAGACGCGGAGAATTTCTATCTTCATAATTGTCTCTATTCCTGTTTTTCTTTTTTATAGCACAGATAAAATCTCTCTCTCTCTCTCTTCTTTTAATATACCTACATGTAAAATATAGAAGACTGTGTGTGTCTCGAATTTTTGTTCTCTACATTCCATACGATCTAGCATACTTCTAATCAGAATTATTTTATTGAGAGGAGATATTTTACAATAACAAATTCTTTTGAAACAACAATCACTGAAGATTTAGGATCTAAAAATTCAGTTTAACTACAGCTTGACTTCGTGCAAAGTCGTGCCTCAGCAATCCTGCCAATTCTAACGAGCATCGTTCCGTAATGATTAGAATTTCGTTTCTCGTAACGGTTTGGAATACTAATAAAGCGAGCAGCCGTTAGTGATGTCAAAGACTTTTTGCGCGAGAGCGGTTACGTGAGCTCAATAAGAATATATCTTCTTGCACGAAAGGGAGAAAAGACACATGTATTCTCTACCGGAATTAGAAATGTTTTATGCATATTATTGCACGCCATGTAACTTGCGATATATACTGCGCGCTATTTCCTAGTATACGAGGAAGGTATGGCTGTATACTTTCATGTTTTCCCAGCATAATTGCGTGTGTATGTATGTATGTATATGTATACATAGGGAAAAATAATTTTGCTGTCGCAACAAAACCGTCGTACTAGTACATATTTAACATGAAAACGAACAAACTTCGTCATCGTAATCAATTAATTGGCATTAGCGCAAGACTGTTTTATTAATAAAATGTAAAAATCTTGTTGACCGCGAACAAATTTATTCATAAAAATACAAATTTGCTGTTAAAGCAAGTTTAATTAATTTGTCGCTGAACTGAACAAAATACACTTTGCTGTTACAGCAAAATTGTCGCTGTTTGAATGACGCAATAAGAATTAATTTTTTATTATGGCGAAATAATTTGCAGAATATGTTTAGTAAATAAAATTAATACAAGCATTAGTTTAATTTCTCATACTAATAAATGATATTTATAATACAATATTTTCAAAAAAATTCTAGTTTTAGTTTTTTTATATATATTTATAGATATTATAATGATAAGAATTTAGATCTTAAAATGCGAAAATAAATAATTTTGATTTTGTAAAGAAAAATCATATTTTTATAATTTTATATCTTTTTAAATAAATTGTAATAATATTTAAATTATTTTATATATTTTTATTATTATTTCAATATTATAAAAGCATCGAATTTTTATTTTATATATTCCGATTAAATTAATATTTAAATTTTATTTTTACATTTTTGCGTCAGCGTCAATAATTTCAAATCTAGAAATTCATGTGAAATCTTCAAATTTATATGTGGATTTCAAGACGTGCTTTTGACACTTTGAATATTTGCTGGAGGATGTACTATTTTGCGGATAAAATCTTGCCTTTACTCCAAAATTGCGCCTATAAGAAATAATCTTACGATAAGGATAATCATAAAAATTCTTCGCGCGCGTCTATATGAAAGCGCTCTAGCTTAAGAAAAAAGGAGGAAAACCAATGTTTTTTCTTGTGCGAGGTATTTTATTGCGGTGTTAAGACTTCGTGACTAGGATTTTGGTAGGTAGCGATGTTACTTACAAAACTTGCACGGCTCAGTTCTATTAATGTGAAGTGAGGATGATTTCCCTCTGAGGCTGAAGGAATCGCGGGGCGGGTTTATAACCGGGGTAGCAGGCGATATTACTTCATATTAAGCAAAGCTTACGGCCCATAAGCCAGTCTTCGCTAAATTGACGGAGCTCATTAGCACGGTTACCTCTTCTCGAGCGTCTTGTTCCAACACCGGCGGGCGAATCCCTTTCCCGCACACGCTTGTATACACGTGGGTGTGCGCGACCACTTTTCTTCTTTCTTTTCCTTCCCTTTTTTTTCAAGACCCACCCTCTCGAGGCCGTCCATAGCCATGGACGAAAAAGCGGAAGCTCTGCAGCTCTGGCAAAGCTGATGAGCTTAAGTTTGTCGGTTTACAAAGAGAAAAGTTGAAGAGTCCGACGCCGCTAGATAGCCGATGTTACATTGAACCAGGTAAAGGTATGCAAATGATTATTAAGCCACGATGCTCAAACAGCTGCCAGCGCTCAGAAATGATGCCAATTATCTTTTACACTCATCGCAGAGAGTCGCAGCGATCCTTTCGCATGAACGTATAATCATAACGGATATTTTCATCTGGTTTTTTAATACGTTTGTTGAAACTTTGTATTCAAACGAGATTGCATTTAAAGAATAGGTTAAATATTATATGATTTTTCATATACATTTTGTGGTAATTTCCTTTCAGGAAAATACCACTGCTGGTTAGAAAACTGCTTTCAGAAAAATAGTTTCTTCTTTTAAAACTCATTTATTTATTTATTCGTAATACTTCAACATACATACAATAATAAATATATGTTTTAACTTCAAACTCAAATATATTAACTATATAACTCAAATATATTAACTACAGATATCTAGATATGCCATTTAGGCAAAAGATTAAAAACAGCAATGTGAGGAACATGTCATAAGGTGAGGAATGAGAGTTTACTAAAAAGCAAATCGTCTACTCTACGCTTTAATCGAAAACGAAGATATGCTCGAAGATATGCATACTTCACAATACGAAGAACTTGCTGATGAACAGGAATTCGAGTGCCTTTACGTTGTAAACCGGTTATAAGAAGGGTAACTGTGAAAGATAGCAGGGTGCAAATGAGCACGCTGTAGTACTTGAAGAAGTTTACATACAACTTCGCGTACATTCCTACGAAGCTCCTCTTTCATGGAAAGCTTCTTCCTCGCCACGATTTTCGAGTTTCATTCGACAAGAACTTCAACGGATACGAATTCCCTGCTCGTCGTAAACAGCGCAAAACAGCGTGAGGATCGCGGTCGGATTTCATAAAAATCACATCAACCATAAGAAGACGTGTACAAGTTCGAATGAGATGAGAAGTTGGCGAAGAGATAAGGAAAATTTCGCGGATTATTAAGTCACGACATTGGAGAGGCTGCTTGCATCGCGATGAGAGAGAGGAGACACGGTTAATTATATTTTATGCATTCCACGTTGAGATGGCATCTTTGACTTTCTGGCGAGCAGCGTCTTCCGCGAAGAACCTTCCTACGCACTACTCTATTGGACGGCCTGCAGCGGAAAGCTTTAAATTATCGAATTCCGATAACGTAATGCCCGGCGAACGAGAGAGACGGCCTCTAAGACCCGATGTAAATTTAAAACGGCAGGACGTTGTTTTATCCTCGATTTTTAAGAAATTGAAACAAGAATGAAGATCGTAGATATTGCGCAACTTGATGCCGATAAGGCGCGAAAGCATGTATAGTAGCAAAAAGTACATATCGTCTCTCGCGTTGGTGCATGGGAGGGCGGAGAAAGAAGATGGCAACAAAGATGGGTACGAGAGCAAAAGATGTTTATGTAACCCAATTTTCCGACCGATTGGCGCCGGGTGGCCAATTTCCGCTCTTCCCCGCGCTCCACCTCGTTATACTTACTTTATCTCTTTATGTAAGCCAGCAGCAAATGCTTCGCAGGAGCGGCATATAAGTCCTTGTTCACCTCGCACCAATCGCGACTTTATCTCGCTTTAAAATATCGCCTTCTCATTTTCTCATTACGACAGTGAACCGATACGAGGGCACTAAATCGTTGGTTGTAAATCTTTTTTTCCATGGAAAACATCAGCAAGGCGAGGCAAAAGAGATGCACAAATGAGACGCAAAAAACGAAAAGTAAAATTGCGCGGGAAAAAAAGGAAAAAGGAAAATAAATTTTCAAAGAAACATGTAGAAGGAAAGAACTCGATATGATTTAGGAAATCTTGTTTGTTGTCTCATTGCCAGTAGAAAACTGCCAACAAGTCCTGACATGTGGGTGAGACCGACCAGTTGCAATATGTTTCTATTTTTTATAAAAAATAAATGTTTTTAGTTTCTTGTAAATTATGATTTACATTTGTTCTTAAGTATTTCAAGGAAGCATTAACGTGTTTAAAATAAATAAATGTGAAAAATTAACAAATGTACAATTTTTTGAACAAAAAGTGGTCGAACTGTCCTGGACTTACCCTATGTATCTAAAACACTCGGAATAATTTCGATATATTTGGCAAATTTATTGTGGATATCAAGACAAGTATTCTAAAACTATAATGTTACAGAAGGTTTTGTAATTAATTCTCAAAAATTGTTTTTTGAAACACAACTTTATTATATATGGTTGAATATGTAGAAACATAGCCTTTTTTTGGCAATAAAAAATTTTGAGTTTTGAAAATAAATGTTTAGTGGTAAGAATATTTAAAAAAATTAAAAATAAAAAACTTTTGCCATCGTTTTAAACTCTTTAAACCATTCAACTTTTATTGAAAATATTTTTTTCTATATTTTAGTTTTTGAAAATTCGCCCCAAAAGAGAAAATCCGATTTTTTTCATCTCCTAAACACGCGTTTGGGCAGTATTAAAAACACGTGTTCCTTATTTCCACCTAAAAAGCTACATAGTAAAAGCTCATCAAAATCAGAGGGAACACTTCCGTGCATGTATTTCCTTGTACAAATCTTAAACGTTATAATTTTATTTTAAAAATACAAACACTTTTTTGAAACATACTTTTTGTCTTGATTATTCTCCCACACAGCACACATGTCCAAAATCGGGACATAAGATGTGTTAAAGATATCTTTTAGACATCTTTAAGCCGTCTTACGAAATGATGTATAAAAGACGTCTTAAAGACGTCTATAAAATGTCTTATGTCCCGATTTTGGACATTGTGCTGTCTGGGCTTTTTTAGATTAATCATATTAATAATTAACGCTGCGTTTCTACTTACATACAACTTCGTTGTTATTGACATATCTGCTTCGTTTTACATCGCGAAATTTTACATTGATATCAGTAAGCATTGTTCAACGGGTGCAAGAGAGCATTTTTGCAATTACTTTATTGTGTGTATTTTACGCACAATAGCAATTCATGTAAAGATAAAAGTTTATCATTTTTGAGAGAAGTACATACATTTCAGGTCGCGGGGATCAACGAAAGAGAAATCACCGAGAAATCCCTTCCACCGGCACACTTAACCAAAGTAATGCAGTCAGCTGCCACTTCGGCTTCCCCTTTCCTGGACAAGTCAACTTCCGCCAGCGAGCGATCTTCCTGATCCTTGATTATCGACGAAGAGGATATCGTAGTCGGCATCTTAGGATTAAATGGAAAGGAAGATTGGCCATGGGATTCGACAGATGAAATGAATTTTCAATAGAAGCTGAGATCGAGGATCTATAGAGCGAAGGAGCAAGAGGCTATGCGAGAGGGAGAGAAACAGAAAGAGAGAGACAAAGAGAAAGGGAAGGAGAAAGAGAAAGAGAATTAGCTCCTGTCTTACGGTGCGAGTAGTCTCGGTTTCTTACTCTTTCTTCTTGCTGTGTCGTTCGACTTTCTCTCTCGTGTCTCTCATTGCTATTGTTCGTGCAAGTTTCAGTAACTATACTGGTATTTTCCGCGAAACTTGGGACGAGCGAAAGACAAGACCGATACGAGTAGGAGTAGAAGTCGGTAAGAGAATCAAGGGGCGAACGAGAATCACACTCCTTCACGGCGTAATGGGTCTTGGCCTCTTTTGGCCAGGAGACAACTCTCGCTAATCCCCCTTTAGTCGGGGTAACGTAACTTTGCGTTCTATCCAAGAATATCTTATGGCCGTGCAACGTCGCGGGAACTATCCAAGCCACCATCGTTCCCCCGCTCTTAACATCTCCACCTGACCCTAAGCTAAGACAGGAAATTGCAGTCGCTCGTGTTGGTGGAGTAGTCTGTAACTTCTAAGAAGAAATCGCAGCGCAAACTCGAGAATCGGATAATGATTCGGCGCGAGAAAACAACGATAGTTTACGATCCTTTCGTAATACAGCTTTGCTCCAGTTTCTATCTTAAACGGGAGCAAAGTTCGAAAATACATAATAAACTAATTTTTCATGATATAAAGCAATGCGGCCCTCATCGCCGCGATTCTAACTCAACTGTCAATATTAGAATCTAGACAACTATATGGTATAATCTTAAATAACGCACAACAATTTAATTGTTGAATATAACGCATAATAAAATATTAATTATTTAAAATTGAGTTTTTACCCCAGCTATTTCTTCTACTTGAATATTTTTTAAATAATATATATACGATGTATACTATATGCTTCATGTTAATGCGTGTACAAACTTAATTGTGCAGTGCTTTAATTGAATTATACATATTTATACGCTAATTTAAATTATTATATTATATAATTTATTAATTATAATTTGTTATACAGATTCATTTATTCACATCTGTCGCATCTCGCATCTATATATATATAACGATAATCTCTAAAAAAGCAACTGTACCTATAAAATCACAATTTCGCGTGGATAGCGGTGCGCTCAAGTCGAAGATCGAACTTCGATTCTATTCAGGAAGTTAAAAAAGAATGCCACAATGAACTACGCCCGACTGAATCCTTTCTTGGCTTAATGATTGATGAGATTTCTTTCTGTGCTATTCCGACGTCCCCTGATAACAATGATTTCCTAAGATATAAATGAAATTGCTGCTGCTGAGGCAAGTGAAATACAATAGATAAAATATCCGAAGCTATTGTTCTAGACTTTTGTAATATTATAGATGCTTCTTTGTCATCCAGGACTTTGCTATTTTAAATCGTCGATCTAACTTAATATCATAAATTTCTCTTACGCCTACTGGGATATATACAATAAGTTTTATTTAAATAATGCAGATATATACATTTTCGCAGAGATTTATATAATGTGCTCACATAGAGAGATAAAGATTTTATCTTCCAACGAACAGGTGCATCTATCAAATCGGATATTGGTCCATTTTCAAAAGCATCGCGTATATAACATGCAATCTGATTCATTTTAAATGCACCACTTGACTCTTGTTTCATACAAAGGTAAACGCTATACATTTTGAAAACTAGATATTATAAAATATATAATAATAAACTTCAAATTATTAAATTTGAGGTAATCTATGGCAATTATAACTAATTTCGTGCAATTGAATCTATGTTATGATATATCGTATTCGTAAATTTATTTAATGCAAATATATAGCTTAATTAATGATTAAAATGCACAGAAGAAACATCAATGAGAAAATTATATGATATTCTTGTAATAAATAAAATTGTTATAACTTCTTTCTTGCTACACAAATTAACATTAACGTTCTCTAATTAGCGACGTTCGTTGTTTTTGAAAAAGAATGTGAAAAGAAAAGGAGAAAAATATTAATATCCGACATACATTGCTATAATCTGATCAATGCTTCGTCATGTGCTCTTCGCTGCCTGAAACCTTATTGCCTGAGGTTCCAAAGGACATCTCTCCTAACTAATTCCTCATGATCGAGCGCGAAAGCCGCCCGAAGGAGGATCTTCCCGTGAGATTCTCGACGCAGTAGGGGTCGACCCTTTAACAGGATAGCGGAAGACATCTTCGCGGTCCGCCCTAGAAACTCCAACTCCTACCTCCTCTGCCATTCGCGGAGCGAGCCTTGTAAATCAATTACAAGTCCCACCACGCAGGTACCTCGGAGAAATGGCACGTACTAAACCCTACCAAGTTTTGGGCGCTGACGTGATCGGGAAACTCATGGCGCGCGCGCGCGGAATCTACCTCTGCGAAATGGAGAGAAACCATCAGCACAGGTACTCGTCGTCGATAATAGAAACTGCGCCACACTTCGTCTTCCGGCCCGCCTCTCTTTGCCCGATGAATTCGGACAGGTCACGTTCGCGGCTAGCTCCATATCGGCGATAGTCGATGAAAGCCAATCATTAGGAACGGTAACGCGGCTTATTCCGTAATCTAACGATGACCGAAGCCGGTAGACGTATCTCAATAAACCGTTGCGAATAAACAGAAATAAACAGAACGGAACGTCAACAACTCGAGGCTATTTTTTAAGTTTTTCCAAAATTTTTCTTATTCTAGTAAAATCATATTATATTACACGTTCGCTTGAAATATCACTCGAAACATGAAGATACGTTTTAAACGTATAAGCGTAATGATATTAGCTGCCATCAGTCCACATCGAGCGGTCTCGATCGATCGTTCATCAAGTAATTTATCGATACTGCACATCTCAGTGGCGAATGACTTCCGGCAAACGACATTTATGCGCCCGTAACCCGCGGTTCTTCGATGAAAGCGGGTCGTTAACGGCCCTAACTCATTCCGGCTACTCATTCCGTAATCCATCGTTGAACAGCGGTCGTGGTACGCTGCCCACGCCCGCTGTGCGAAAGATGGACGACAACATAGAGGAAATTGCCGATGTAGAGGACATTATTGACGTAACCGCTAATTTCATATACTTGCTCCGCTTTCATCTATGTTATCAAGGAAAACTTTCAATCGTTTGTCTGCTATTCAGACATACAAGTACTCAAAACGTAGCTCAACACTTTGCGTAATGTTTTTATACGCGTTCAGCTTTTATGTTCCAGCATATAAAGCGTATAAAAAGAGAAAAAGAATACGAGCATACGTGTGCGCTTCGTAGACGAAACGATATGTAGCGACATAATCGAAATCCGATCGTTTTCGGGAGGAATGCCTGGATTAACATGATGCCTAAATTGCCAATTTACCTAACAAATTTACAATCTTTCAATGCCGTGATCATTTACAATTGATTGCCGTGAAATACCTCAAGTAAGTGCATGCTATTATCTTCGCTAAATGCCTTGAATCGATATCGACGCATCTTAATTACCAGATTTTAGTCATGTAAACACGCTCGCCCATATTGGGCGAACGCTCGTTAACATGGAAGCAGACTGTTAGCATCACTAACGGCTTTTGCTTTGTAAACTAACAATAGTCCATAGCGGTTTCGGTGGTTTGTAATCCAGCTAGTGGAAAATTAGTTGATTGCCAATTTTGGCATATGCACTAACACAGTAACCATCGTAAGAATCCAGATTGATTTACTTAGCTATTGCCATTCCGTTTACACTTCCTATTTTGGGAGAGATTTCAGGTTAAATACATATAAACTTTTTTTCTAGGGAATTTCTTTTGTCTAATAAACTTATTTAAAAAATATTACGGCATAATTACATAACAAAAAATTAATCTAATAGCTCTCTCATAATCTTATCTTTTTCGAAAATTAAATAATTTTTTTAATTCTCAATGGCCTTGCAATTCGCAATCGTTATCATAATTTCACATGTAAGTTACAATATAAAATTAGTAAACAATAATGTTTAATACAGTATGCATGAACATATCTCTTAATGTTTATCAACGTAGAGACGGGATGGAAGACCGAGTACACACCTAAACGTAAAAATATCTGTTATTCTTCGCTCTATTATCCCCAGGCCATTGTTAAGCGAAATCGGTCAGATCTCCGTGGAGAATAGTCTTTAATGGCTATATAGTAATAGTAATTCGGATTTGCTATCTTCGCCGATCGCTTCAAGCCCTAACGTTTCGCTTCGCGATTCAAACCGACCGACGGAATGACTGGGATTCACCTGAGGGGTATCTAAACTACGCAACTTCGTACACTGCGGCGCGAATTTTCATTGCAGATCAGATAGATAAAGTTCGCGTATCAGACTAGCTTCGAGAAATGTTCGTAGGATCCTCTCGAGTTAATCGTGCCATTATGAATCACGGCACTGATCTGTTTCGATAATTCACATCGTACCGTTTAAACGGACGGTTAACTGTATCTCATTACTTGGATCGATCGTCGGTTGTGCAATAACTAGATATTCAGTTATGCCAGCTAATCAGCCATTTAATCATTTAGAACGTGCAACGATCTTATACCTTGTAAAGTTTACATAACAACTCTCAATATACATTGATTTACCTCGTATCTTAAAGAAATCATCCCTTCATTAAGAAGAGAGCCTAAGAGTTTCAAGTATTATTAAGCTCAAATTTTAAGGAAGCAAATTATATAGTCAACGATAACAAGTTACAGTTTTCATAGAAATAAAATTGGAAATTAAAGAAAGATCTCCGAATGTCCTTCGATTAGAAAAGATACAATTAATAATAATATGCTTAATAATGTGTTTTTTAATGTACAATACATTTTAATGTACAATACATTGAATAGTATTGTAACAAAATGAGCAGCTTTAAAAAGAAAAAAAAGCATCGCTTTATATCGTACAAAAAAAAATGAGCATGAATCCATCGTCATGTCGCTTTCGCATAAAACTCTGCGCGCGTGAATTACGCACACATACGTGACTCGCAAATATCTACGTAAGTGCACGTAGATGTTCACGGGAGAGTCCATATAAATGAATCGTGGAGCACGAGCTGCTGGATCTAAATATGATTGATTGAGAGTATCTACAAGCACGATATGGATGGAGCAAGTTGAGGGAACCCTGGTTCGGGTAAGCAGCTGACGACAGCTAAAGGGAAAAACGAGGGGGAAAAAGAGGGAGAAACTTAAAAAGGTCGAGGGCGACATTGACGCGTCAGGCGCTGCCGTTGCAGGAGGAATGGTATAGATTTGCCAATGAATACGCAAACGCGCTGCGCCATTGTTGTAAGCACTTTATCTAGACGCGGTCGATAGAGATGCTATCGTTCGTTAAAGAAATCTTTCTGCTATCCGACATACAAAACATGCCTTTCTAATGAAGCTGAAATTTCGATCACTGACTTATAAACAATAGATCACGTTCAGTAATAAAATAATACATCGCGTGAGAGTGTGATATCAAAAGGATAAAGTGTAAACAAAAATCAAATAATGAAATTACTAACAAGATATATAAAAAAAACCTCAAAATTAAATTTACAATAAATATATCATTACAGATATATACATTTAATTGGAAATTACAGTACTTTTTTCATTTATATCGTCAAATTGACTCAAATAAATCAACGATCTTTTTTCGTATATTTGAGATATATTATGAAATAAATTTATAAAACGGTGGAAAACAGCTCATCTTGCGTATACGAACGAAGGTAATAGGATGTGCAAAATAGGCGCAGGGCTACCGGTAAAAACTCGTAGAGTTCATTAGAGGTTCGGGGAGAGAAATAACTTCTTCGTTACCTGCATACTTCGTAATGTTAAAAGGAAAGATGATCCTCCGTAAAGTTCCGCCTTCGAAACTAAATTGCTACACGCGCGGCGAAGAGAAGTCTGAGAAAAACCCGCTTTGGCCGCATCGTATTTTCACATCGTGGCAAAGAAATACTGTGAGAGAGAAAGAGAGAGGGGGGAAGAAGGGGGAGGGATAGAGCGGCAGAAAGAAAGAAAAAATTCTCTAATTTGCTGCACTTCGCATCTGCTGTAACATTACGGTAATCAGGATGTAAGGGATGGAACGTGCGGAAAGTGTTTTCCGCGCTTACATCTGATTCAGCCATTAAAAAATTACGACCACCTTCCTATTCCCATCCTTCTTTATGCCATCGTATGGATTCGATATATAAATACACATACATAAACGTGTACGTATCCAAGTGTACATATCCATTACACGCGAGTAAATGCTCGAATATATTTATATAGGACGTTCCCGGGTAACCGCGGAACCGCTTTAACGGTAAATAAATAACAGAAAGGAATTGAGTTTGAAAACGAGGTGAGGCTCCTGCCTTGAAATAAAATATATAACCCGAAATGTATCAATTTAGCACGTTCATGCAGGAAGATATAATTAATGCAGCAATGATATATCGCGCATCTCGACCTGTCACAGAAGGATTTAAGCTCTTCAATCAGAATTACAGTACGAGTAATTGATGACAGTACATTTACACTTTTCGAGAAAGAACACGCCGCGCTAAAGCGGTAGCTCGTACAAATAGCTTTAATCATTTTTCCCTCGAAAGACGATTAAATCCACAAGATAAGTCCTTTTGTCTGTTAATACGGTCCGATTTCATACTATCAATGTGAAAATGTGACGTTGTTTACCAATGCACGTCTCATATACGCGAATAATTCCCTCATAAAAAACGCTGATTGTAAGAAAAGAGAACGTGCACGAAAGCGGGAGCTCGTTAATTTCGTCCCTTTTGAAAAAGAGTGTATCGGCGTCATTTACGCCAAGGCTTTTGCGCGTCCTCTCGCCGTAAGGGGAACGTAATTATAGGTGTCCCTTTCATGCGTCCGGAGGACGGGTAGATTCAGCGCGTTCAACTAATCCCGGCTGATCCCCCCCATGGCTTCGATTCTGGCCCACGGCTCTTTCGATCTCGCGCACGACGAGTTTTATTAAACACGTGTCTCCGTCCGATCCAATCGCGTGATTTTCACGGGCCACGTATCATCCCGCGGAAATGACGGACATGTGGTGTGCTCGGTAGAAAGCCCCTTGGGGCTCGTTTGTTAATAAGATTCTGCCAACCGTGACCGCAA
The DNA here is from genome assembly GCA_035220615.1 of Leptothorax acervorum. Lineage (NCBI taxonomy): Eukaryota > Metazoa > Arthropoda > Insecta > Hymenoptera > Formicidae > Leptothorax > Leptothorax acervorum. The sequence goes on from JASTWQ010000019.1 coordinate 1,044,530, forward strand.
TCGAATTTTTGGCCTACTGGTTTGCCGGCGGACTGACTTCGGTCGTGGATCAACCGAAAAGACTTTCCGCGCGAAATTGCCGTCACACGTGATCGCAATGAATAATTGCATCGGGATATCAAGTTGCGAAAGACATTTGTAATTTTGCCGACAGGTGCAATCAACAGTCTGACAAATAACGATTATATATTAATACTAAGGGCTGTCCGCTGTACATGCTTTGAAGAAATTTCGTCTAACATAGATGAACACTTATATATTTTAATATAACGTATATTAGATAATACTTTGATAGCTTTATGAGAGAATAAAACTTTTTATGGGCAAGGCAACAATGTTCAATAGAGATAGAATATTTGTCATTTCTATACGGGTATCTTTCCTGAAACTACAATAATTATGTTACAAGCATAGTTAACTGTGATAGTCTTATAAAATAACGATCCTAAAATAGATTTTGTTAACAATTTTTGTGTGTGGTTTATTTTATTATATTTCAGCATAACATAATTTATTACAAATACAAGGAGTTGAGGGTACTTATAAGTTATTTAGAAATAACAATATAAATAATTATTTATAAAAAACTAAATAATTTGTATAAATAACTAACAATAAATAGAAGTGATCATTTATCAGATTCTGTGATTTTTAAGTGCAGCTGTAGAGAATGTAACTTTATTTGAAAATTGTTTATGCAACAAATTCAAATAATATTATATTTAATAACAGATGTGATGATTGAATAAAGCAGTCCGACGAGAAAATTATTTAGTACCTATGTCACGTCCGTATATATCATTTATTTCCCTTTTTTTTATCGACATATACAAAACATTCACTGTCGAATTGTATATTGTCGACGACAAGCTAACTTGTACACTCTTGAAAAAAAAAAAAAAAAACAATATCGCGCGAGTAAAATTTGGTACGACAGCGCTACAAAACGCATCGCGGAATTGAATTTTTGCGACACGCTCTGCAAAGTATGGCCGTGCAAAAAGTGCTTGTGAAAAAAAAAACAAGAGCTGTTAAGTGACAGCAGCTGCGCATTAGAAAATGTCCATCGGTATTAATATCGTCGAAAACGCGCAATCGCGCGACATTCTAAATTGACTGCATGACTGCAATAATGCGCGTTCCATTCTAATTGTCATCGAGTGCGATGCATAAATTTTTCGACAGATCAAAGACTTCAGCCATATCATTTCCTAATTTAATCTTTTAGGATGCAAACAGATTGTCGTGTTTGGGATTCGCTGAAACGAACGACACGACATTGCGCTGCGTGTCCCAGTAATAATCGTGTTTGAGATTCATTACCGCGTCTGGATGCCTTCACAATTACGCCATCCAGCCCAATGGATGGCGAATTACACGAAATGAATTAGTCAGAAATACAGTCACCCGGCATTACCGGGCAAAACATGCAGTAATAATAATTCGTAACAACCTGTCAAATCAATGGAGCGCCATTCGTGCTCGCGCAAATTGCAAATGATATCGGCGAGCTAAATGTCATATAAAATATTGATGACCCTTGTAACCGTCCGTAATCATATCCGTTCATAGCTCACCTAATACGCGTTTAAGCATACGCAATGGGATTGTATTTTATCTCGTAAATCGTGTTACGTAAACGCTAATCATGACGTATATATCATGTCGTACGCGCGCACGTCGCACAACAAATATGAGTTTTGCGGATGCACGACAGTCCATATAGCTTCGAATACGTAATTGATTGTCCATGGGCCTGAATGACCGATAACAGAGCGATGAGACATGCGTCGCACATTGTAAAACAACGACGGTCCCAGTTATTTGCGCGCGAGTTGCAAGGAATAAGTAAAAATCTGCGCGACAAGTAACAGCTTTATGTTCGCATATAACGAAATATGTATATTTATGTGTGTGTGTGTGTATATGATCGGATATTGAAAGCAGTCACGCATAGGTGTATCCCATATCAGGTACCTATAGGCGTCCACATTCACACATGCAGTTACCTGTCCAAAGGTGAACTAAATAACCCGGGAACACGGTCAGCGAAATCAACAACCTGTTGATATTTGGGGTATTTAAGAAGCACCGTACGAGAGAGCCGCCGGCTATATGGCATTAGTTTTTCATTAAATTATCCCGATTGATCGGTATATTCGAATCACCGATACCGTCGCGTAACGAATCTTTCCTGCCAAAACCGATAACAACGAGCGCAGCGGAATTCCATAACGACACAGTCGCGATACACACAGATTTAATGAAAAAAAGTTGCCGGGGATTGGAATTTCAAGTAAAACATTTTCTCGCTGTTTGTCGTTAGTAAATATTGTTGACAGGTGCGAGAGATGAAACAATTGTTGCGTGCTGGAAAATACTGTAGCTTTCAACATTCAATTTCATGATTTATTTATTCGTAGTTTTTTTAATATAGAAAAGAGAGATGCGTGAGAATAAAGAGAGAGAGAAAGAGAGAGAGAGAGAGAGAAAGAGAGAGAGAAAGAAAAAGAGAGAGAGAAAGAGAGAGATTTTTAATAAAACGGATTTTATAAAAGAGAAGCAAGTTCGTAAAAGTAAATTTGATCAGACAACGATAAAATTAATAAAATGCGATATCATATTTTACAGACGATAACTACATAATCTGACAATGAGTAAAGTATATTATAAAAGCTAAATCTAAGCTAAATTACTTTTAATTTTTGCTCACGTTAATTAATTAATATAAAAGAATATTTTGATTGAAACACGTGTGGTATAAATGACAGAAAACTGCGAGTTCACACAAATTCCTCACTAATATAATCTATAAAAATCGAAATTTTTATGTTTGCCATATATCACGAAGGGTTTATAATATTCTTTTCAAAGCAAAAATTAAGTTAGTGTTAGGTACGTTCCGAAACTTACATATTATTATGATTATTACAAGTACATTATGTCGTTCTGACGAGACTACGTTTCATGATCAGAATGCATATTGATCTTCGTTCGCTTGTCGTCTTCGGCGACGGCTAGTTCCCAAGTATTTTGCATCTTATTAACCGAAGTACCGTGCCAATATCGTGAACTTTCGCGCGGACTTGAACGAATGTTGGTCCTTCTCTGAACCTTACGCGCGTCAAATACGCCGCGTCTGTATGAGAGTGATCAAAAAAGTTTCAGAACTTGAACGCGATAAGCATGATAATCACGTTATTTGCATATTTTCTGCACGGTAGAGGAAACAACCCTCGACCAGAAAAATTCAAGCAATCGCATCTCTACATACATATTTAAGTAAGTACTGTCAATAGCTGTAAGCAAGACATGGTAAAACGCTTCCAAATTTATGTTAAAATTTGCAATATCAAATCATAAAAATAGGCAAATCGTAAAAAAATATCAAAATTCTTTATTCTTTTTGCTTCCTGTTATTCCTATTATTCAATATTTGTAAAACTGTATTTTTACAAAATTTAATAGTTTTGTATGATAGTTTTTCGTATGATGTAGTTAGGGCACGATGTCAGCGACGTTATGGACGTTATGTATGCGGATATGTTAATTGAGTTTGTAATTGCTCTTCTCACTTGAAAAGGACCGAATTACGGTCGAAACGTCGTGAGTTAAATATATTGAATTTTTGGCCAGTTGGATCGAGAAAGAACGACTGTTATTAATAGTTTTGCCACAAAATACCGAATTCTTTTTCTTTCTTGATAAATAAACCTGTAAATATATTCAATAATTGTTTTGAACGTAAAATGTGCATAAAAGAATGTGTTTTGCCTGTCAACTGTCAACAGAGTATTAAATTATTTGATATATTGACCCGACAAATCTGCAGCAATTACTTCTTCAAAGCTAGAATCGGATTACGAATGGCGACTGTGCATACAGCGCTTTGTCATAACTTATGTAGGATACTATTGGATTTGTGTGCTCTTTCAGAGCGATTAAATTCTCATTGTAACTAACGAGGACGACTCACTAGTGTTTCTGCACGACAACAGCAGCACAGATTCCTGAAGTGCCAATTAGTACTTTAGTATTTCAAGTGCAAATACGTACAAGTGTTATTATTTGTTATCATAACTGACGACTTAATACAGAGCTTTGCGAGACTATATCTCTATGAGAATATTGTTTTCCTTTTAGAAATCTTTACATTACGGAGAAACAGCAATAATGTATCTGAACATATATATGTATATAAAATAGCCTTCTATTACATTACACAATATCTACAAAACTTATTTTAATTAAGTAAATAATTTCGACAATATCAGTAAAAATAAAATAGCTATTGCTCGGTGTACACTGCATCGATTTAAATATCTAAACTTTCTGATGCAACGAATAATTTAATCAATTTTTATAATTTGTACATAAAAGCCCAAGAATGTCGAAGTTGGAAGTTTCGATGATATCTGTTAAGAAATAAGGCGGACAAAGTTGGACAATACTTTGTCAATTCCCGCATAGAAGAACCATAAGCTTTTTCTCAAACTTCTTCATAATTCACAGCGCGAATCTTCGATTTAACGAAGCGAGCACGCGCCGCGTGTAGATCGATTAGTCTTGCACGCTCGTGTATCCATCCCTGGTTACAATTTTACGGCTACGCTCGCTACATATTCATAGCGCGCTGTCAGGCAGGGAAGACCGTACCGGAAGTTGCCGCCGCGCGTATTCGGGTCAGTTGCAAATAACGAATGTCGCCAAAAATCAGCGTGATTTATGGCGAATCCGATCGCATTTTCCGGCCGTCGCCAACAAGTACAAATCGAATACTCCGGCCGGGAGAGAGTCGTACTTATGTAAAATAGCCGCGGTCGCAGCGACGCGTCCGCCGCGCGCGACTCGACTCGTGGGGGGACGACAAACGCGCGCCACGATGATTAATCGCGTTGTCGGCCGCGGTACGATTTAAAAGTAAAATCATTTATTCAATATGGGACGGGGAAGGGAGGGACCCGGCGATGACAACCGGTAATAGCTTGCATTACGCGTAATGACAAACGGCGATGCGCCGCAACGATATGGAAAGTAGGTCACCACGTGGGTTCCCCTTTCACCCCGGCGTCATAAAGGCGTCCCAGGGTACCCTTGGCGCCTTTGGCGACCGTCCTACCGGAAAATTTGCTCGCTCAGATGCCGACAAATGTACCTCCTCTGTCCTGTTCCCGGTGCGACAGCCGGGGTACGTAAATACGGCTGGAATAAATTCGCGACAAAAAGTAAGGGGGAGAAGAAAGAGGAAGGACGTACGGCTGATCCGTACGATATCACTATCGCCCGTAAGGCACCCGCATCCTGTCTTCCCTCTAAGACGTCGAGCATGCAAGCTGTTCGCCTAGAAAATTTGCATCCTCGAGACGTTTCAGCCCGACTGCTCACGCCCGTATCGTCTTTGAAATTAGGTATCCGCGCCGCCACAAATCCGATGACGAACGCGAAGATTTTCACAAATCAGGTTGGAGAAAATACCACGAGGAGAAAAATTGCGATGAATGTTAAGGGGGTATTTCTGGTTTGAAAGGTCGTAAAAAAAGGTATTTTTCAGGAATTTTTTGTAGGGAAACGAAAAAAATGAATAACGCTAAACTTTGCATGTTCTTTTAGCCATATTTTAAGAACATATTTTTATTTTTTAAGCAACAAAAAAATGCTCTTTTTTATATTCTGAAAAAAACATATGGATGGTATAAATGATTCCAGCTGTTCTAGGTATGTGAAACGCAAAAACAAAAAATTTTCTTATTCAGGAGAAGTGTGGCTATCGTCTGAACTAGAATAAACATTATATGTTTATTAGTTTCTTTCAATAAAACACTAACAAAATTTTGAGGAAAACTACAATATTTTTAATTAAAAAACCGTCATTTTGTTCAAAATGGAAATTTTAGTTTAGTTCTAGTTCAGACAATAGCCCCACTTCTGAATAAGAAAATTTTTAGTTTTTGTGTTTCACATACCTAGAACAATTAGAATCATTTACACCGATCATATGCGTTTGTTCTTGCGAGCTCCTAGTGAACAGGATATAACATAAAAAAAGAGCGTTTTTCTTACTTAGAAAATAAAAATATATTCTTAAAATAAGGCTAAAAAAACAGCAAACTTTAGTGTCATTCGCTTTTTTCGTTTCTCTAAAAAATTCCTGAAAAATACCTTTTTTGCGACCATTTAAATTTTAAACCAAAATACTCCATTAAACAAATTGAAAATTGTCTATTTTTCATTCTTTTATTTATACCGTGTTCTTCTAAATATTTAGTGCCCTATACAATAAATATAAAATAAACCCTAGTTATCATTTGTTAAATATTATTTCCAAGACGAGCATTGAAGTTCATTAAGGGAAGGCAACATTAATCACGCTGGTCGATCGGCGGTGTCCTTGAAAGTCCCCGACGGAAAATTCACGTGTCTCGGTATATCCCGTCGTCTTTTTCCTCAGCGGTTAAACGACTCGCAGTGAACTTTCTCCTTCGTGGAGTAAGTTTTCGTTCAGCCTCAGGCCGCCGGACGACGCGGCGTTCGGACAGGCGTGAAAGGATTAAAAGAGCGAAATAATGTCGGCGTACAATGGACTTCCCTTACACCCACCACAAAGAAAAACTGTCCGCGACGGCGGAATTCAAGGCGGTCTCACTATAATCTAAAGCAGGATTTCCCAAATTGTGGTTTGCGACAGGACGCTGTTTCTCTGAGTCCTATAAATGCAGACATTCGTGAAACGCTATTAAAATAACGTTTCTTTATGAGATTGCAACTTATTGTTAGTCACGATGCAACATCACTTTTCGAATAACTATAATATATTATCAATTATTTAAAATCGACATTTTCATATTTTCTGCGTAAGATATAGATATTCCTCTTAACTCGAAATCACTTCTTATTTACCTTTAATTTGGGAAATTCTGATCGAGAGCGAGAGTCGCGAATACGCGCTACTCTATAACTCGCAGGAGCGAAAACGAGATGACCGAGAAAGTTCTCCCGTTGAAGAAGAAGAGAAGGCGGAGGAAACCAGTTTCGGGTGATATATCTTCGCGGTCTCGCCTCGACGAGCCTCCCCTAAACGCCCGAAGAGGCGACGCGCGGTAAAAAGAGCGCAGGGGTGGCGCTCGCACGCTTCTACCAGTTTTTGTCCGCGCTGCGGAACTCCCGTTAATCCCTCGGAGTTTGCCTCGAAACCGGCTGGAGGAGCTTCTTTCGGCGACTTGGGCCACTCCCCAGGGCCAGGGGCAGCGAAGGGCGAGCCGGGGGAGACTTTCCGACTAACCGCGACTGTTGGATGCAAGAGTGGCGAAAGAGGCGCAACGACGCAAAATAAACTACCTCCACGTCGCATAATACACGGCGTCACCCCTGGAGTCACTCGCTCTCCAACTCTCCCCAACGCCGTCACCGCAACCCCTTTCTACCGCCGCTCTTGTAACACGGTCGGCGCATCTCAAATACAACGTAGGAGCCGCTTCTTCCCGGTTCGCAGGCTCGCTTAAAACAAGTCGCGAGTACCGTCGGATTCCGACTTAATTAAGTTTATATTTTAGTTTCGATGGGCGCGCGGCGCCGTTCGTCTGCCGCCCTCGACGCGACACACGTTACTCGTTACTCATTTCCGACACGATGGCGCAACTAGGTTTAATATCGCGGAAATCCCACCGGCTCGTGCCGGTTGATCCCTGAGTAAAAACGACCCGCGGAATTATTTCGCGCTCGCTCTATTTCAAAACGCAATTTAAGCTCATGCATATGTATATGATAACTGTTGATTATTTTCTGTTGTTTTTGTATCCCGGCGTACCGATTTGTTGTGAGTTTTCGGAGAAGTCTAATTACACAGATATTTTAAACCAAAAATTGAAAAAAAAATCTCTTCAGAGAAGTAAACAGATGTAGACCAGACAAAACTTTGTTTTTTGGTTGACTTTGGTCAACTTAATTTTGGTAGAAATAACATTGTGTCTTTACTAAGAAACTCAATAAAAACTGAAAAGTAACAAAAGTGAAAATTTTGATATTTCATTAAAAAGAAAAAAATCGCTCTTTTAAATTTATTTAAAGAGTTTCTAAGAAAAAGAAGTAACTAAATAAAATTTTAATTATGTTCATCGCTTTAGAACGCGATTATCTCGAACGTGTATAATAACTAATGCAATTTCGTATGTCGATACTCACATTGGACGTCGAGCAGGATGCTGGCGTTCATCGGTATCATCAGCGTAATGTGGCGCGCGACACAAACGATGGTGGCGTTGTGATGTCCCCTCAAGACCTTTAGGTGAGCCCCGCTGCGCCTGCCGGATGTCGAGGGCAACACGGTGAGGTTGTCTGGTGGTTGTTCCGGGCCGTCTAAAGTGGCTTGAGACAAGGTCATGCCCCACGCCAAGATGGGCGGTGGGTTTCCACCCTCGGCCGCGCATTCGAGAGTAAGCTCCGAGCCCTCCTTCACCGGCACAAACTGGTTTCCGGGATCCAGCCGGCGGCCATCTATCAGCAGATACGTCCCACGAGGTGCCTCTGTAACAAGGAACCATGCGGTAACCGCTTCAATTAGTGGCCTCGTAACGTTGAAAAATCTGGTTGGACGCGAGCGATTATTGCGGTACGTGAAGGAAACAATTCGATGGTACTTGAAAATCTCTGAAATACAACGCGTTTAATACGTTGATTGCCACATGGTCACTGGTGGCCGGTACTATCAAAATTTTTAAAAACACTTGTAAAAAAATAAATAAATGTTTCCATCTCGCTTGGTTCGCTTCGTGCTGCGAGAGTAATTGTCAGCGTGGGAATCGTATTTTAACAACTCACAAATGACAGGTTATCGTAATTAATTTTGGTTATCTTGATGCGTGATGTCAAATAAATGTGAAAATTAAATTTGATACATTTTATTAAAAATATATAATAGTCGAGAATAAATAACGCGCGCAAATTAAGCGCGCGCCTTGTGTGTAATATTCTAGTAATATAAAATTTTGAATAGCGAGATAATAACATAAGTAATAAAGTGAAAAGCGCACAATTCGTGAGGATAAAGTCTTGTTTAATTATATATTACACAATTTTATTATTATATATTTATGATAGTAAACATTCTATTGTGAGGTACATGGTAAGCCATACAAAATTTTTTGGGCGGACAACATATTAATAGGTGATGTAATCCCCCTTGCACATATGCAAGGTGCGGATCTTACTTAAAAATAAAAACCTTTCATAAAAAAGAAAAGTATATTATAATCTATACTTGCATTTATTCAAAGTAAGACAACAATTATGTGATACCAGATACAAGATTCTCCTGCATTTTATAATCAAGCAATTTTGTTGTTATTTCCTGGGACGCGGCTATCATAAAGTATATATTACAAGCTTGTAGTATGAGATGCAGCGTTAACGTCTCAGGCGAGCAATTTAGAGGCGAGTGCAATGCCGCATTTAATCAGATTTACCAAACGCGCGCGCGAAATAGTTTTTAGTCTCAGACGTGCTATCGTTGCCAGTGGACGACGTAAATTAAAGTCGTCCGTACGGTGGACTTTTTACGCGACACACACCGCGACGCAGCGAGGGGTAGAAAGCACAACATATGAGAGCCGCAATTTACAGAGAGGCATTGCACGCTGTGAGAACTGGCTAGTTTTACGACAACGCCGGTACGAGAGCGTAACTTCCTGGTACGACTCCTTTTCTCATTTTGCGACGTGGTTTAATCGCTCGCGCGAATCGCGAGTCCCCTTGGGAGATTAGCCCGGATACGTCCCCTCGAAGCTCTCTTTAATTTTCGCCAACTTTCAATTGGCCAGGTTGGGCTAACAACTGATTAAGCCCTGGCCGGCAACTCAGAGTCGACTTTAAAAAAAAAAAAGAGTAGCTCGCCGTTCTACCCGGCCGCGCTTTTCGCTTCGCGAGAGAAGTAATCCGACCGTTTGTCTACGTCGAATCTCCTAGGAAACCCGCGAGATGCTTTAATGTACTTGAAACTCGAGTTTTTATCCCGTTTTTCTCCCCTTCCTTTTTCGCCCTGCACCCCGACTCTTAATGCGCCCGGAACTTATGCGTAATTAAAATCTAACGATGCAAATCGTCCGGTATCCGGGGTATTCTCGTGAGAGGCGTAAACACTTTAAAGTAGACGTCGGTAAATTCGGTTATAACTTAACGTTTCCCGTCCGCGCTCCGTTCATTTGGGACTCGTTGTATCCGCCTCGATTTTTTACAAGCTCTCCCGTAAAACCGCAGATTACCGGTTTACCTTCCATTAAGATATCGGTAGTAAATTTGTAAACCTGCAGGGAGAGAAAACCGAGAAAGCTATTTAACTCTATTTAAATTTACGGTGGAAAATTGCGAACTTGAACAATGCTTCTCGAGGAAAAGTTGTAACAGCCATTTTTATAGTTCAAGTTAAATTACAAGAGTAACGTAGTAAGTAATTCTTATTCGACGGTGGAGATGTGAAAGAATGAGGCAAACTGTGCAGTGGATTGCTTTGCGGCGCAAGAATCGAAAATTCGTAAAAGTCAGGTCTGTCTTATATAAACTGCGCGGTACGCGGTGCCAATCTCTCCCAGTTCCAAGTTGACTTCTCTGCCATACTCCCGCCGCGCTTCGATAAGATCTAGTCACGTTCATTAAATTTTCTCGTACTGTCGGCCTTGCCAAGACGGATGGTAGGGACGTTCTCGAAATAGGTCGCTGAATAAGAGGAAACGTGCAAAGCTTTCTAAAGACAGAAATTGTAATTGTATCTCCAGTATGATTTAATGTAATAAAATATAGCGCAGGCAGCACCTGCAGCACCGAGTAAAACGGCGCAGGCATGACGGAAAATTTAATATCATGAGATTTAATAATAGCCGAGGCTGTGTTCTTTTTCAATTTGTTAACTAAATATATAAAAATAATAGCAAGAATACTGAGAGATGCATCGTATCTCTTAAACTTCATTTACCTAAATTTATATATTTTATTCGGCTTTTTTTTACATTTGTGATACGCAGCCAGTAAATACGAGAAATTTCTTTATTTGGGCTTACGTGGTATTAACAGTCTAATAACAACAAGTCAGAAACGTCGAGCAAACAACAATGAAAATTGAATGGATTCGATACTTGTTAATCCTACTGCAATATTATCGGAAGCTTAGCACGTCCATCACAGTGTAATGAGCGTCTTTTATTGATATAAATCTCTCTCTCTCTCTCTCTCTCTCTCTCTCTCTCTGTATTTTGATAAAAATTAATGAATTACATTTAATTTTTATTTATTGTTGTACTTTATTATTTGATCCTGCCAATATTAATTGTCCAATATCAATAGCTTTTTAGCAAATTTAGATAAAATTAATTGCAAATACGAAAAATCAACAGTAATAGAATGTACTATTTGTTAAAAATTTTATAGTTATCAATTTTAGCACTGGAAAGTATAATCACAATTATTCCAAATGAGCATAATTGTTCTTACAATATCAAAAGTTTTCTTAAGAAATAAGATTTTCGTTATGGCACTTTTCACTAAAATCTTTTTTGTCTATTACCTATCACGCATATTATTTAAAATATTTTTTATTAATATGGCAAAAAACAAATGCTTTAAGCCTCGTTAGAGCTCAAACAATTTTGGAAAAATTTTTTATGTAACAACGAAAAGATTGTGTCAAGTCCATATTACCTAGATAGTAATATGAAGTCCCGAAAACGTATCAAGAATCTCAGAAAATCCGGAGGTACTTTGCATACACTTTTCGCCTCAATCTTCGCTCTAAAAATCGCGGAGCCGGCTCCTTGGAAAGATTCCAGAACCATGTAACGCGATCGCGAATCGAGAAGAGAAAAAGGTTTGGAGGGAAGAAAGGTCCTCGCGCCGTTCTGTGAATACGGTTATATGTTCCCCTACGAACGTATGTTGCTCCATGAGCATTGAAAGATTGTAAAATCGAATCTTATCGAAAATATGAAATTCTCTCCGTAACATGAAGTACGGTTTTTCGTTTCTCGCGCATCCGTATAGATTTGTGTTTTAATACGTGCGATATTAGATATCTTAATTATCATATTAACATGAGATTTAATGTGGCCGTCCTGAAATGTGAAATACATTGTTAAATACGAATATATTCTCTTTGTTAAAACGAGAAAAATAAATTGCACTTATACACCGTTACATCTTTATGATGTAATACAATTTTACTTCGGAGAGAATTATTTTTATTATTAAACACCTCTTAAATAATTATTGATCTTTTAACGATAAAACCACGATTTTGTATTGTATAAAAAGAATTCATAAAAAATGATATTTGTATCTTTCTAGAAAAAAATAGATTAAATAAGTACAATTCAAGATTTTGGCGAAAATAGCGTACAACAACGGTATTATATTTATAGCCGTGATGTTTATGTATCGCGTAAGTTAGTAGTTAAGTTTGTTAGCTATGTTTTACTTATTTCCACGATAAAGATTAAAGGTTTAGTTTCCGGCGGTAACGGGCAAAATATCGCGCAAGCGGGTATTAGCATGGACAGAGATATTTTTGCTCACTCGAAACGAGGTGAAAAGGGTTTAATCCTTTCCCAACACATTCAGAGATTGAACATATGCACCATTTAAAATGGAAAGATGAAAAAAAAAGCTTAAGCCGCATTTGACCCAACAACGTTCGCGTCAATCCGAATCATGGATTGAATAATTAAACCATTTTACGATAATATTTATCGCATCGCGTGGATCGTGATATTTCCTCCAAATATTACAGGAGATATTTATACAATTATACATTGTATCCTGAAAAAGGATTTTCATCATATGATGAGAGAGCTTTTATAAGATCCGTTAGTGTTCAAAGTCAATGCAAGCCAGATTCTAAACGACTCTAGATTTAAGGCTCCAGCAGGGGAATTCTGTAACTCGTTATGCACATAACGATATCGTTATGTGCATAACGAGTTACAGAATTCCCGTGCTGGATGGTCACCGCGGCCATATTGAATTCCTGCTATATCGAGGTGAGGAAAACAACCTATTTTGTCATCAACTGCATTTCCAAATAAAAAGACATTTCGATAAAAAATCATTATAGATCGTTTCATAACACTTCTAAAATTGGCCGAAAACAAAGAGTCACAAAACGAAGCCTAAACATAGCGTTGTTTACGCTATGTTTAGGCTTCGTTTTGTGACTGTTTGTTCATTGTGGAGAGAAAAGGATAGTTTTCGGCCAATTTTAAAAGTGTTATGAAACGATCTATAATGATTTTTTATCAAAATGTCTTTTTATTTAGAAATGCAGTAGACGACAAAATAGGTTGTTTTCCTCGCCTCGATAGCAGGAATTCAATATGGCCGCGGTGACCATCCAGGAGCTTTAAGATACAAATTTTGCAATTTAGATGCATTGGGGTATCTAAGCTGCAATAATATAGATAAATTTACGCTTAAGAATGGAATACGACTTTTGAAAATTTTCTGGTTGACACGAGGTGCTTTAAATTTCAAGAAATGATCATGTGATCCACGATCTTGGAGAGCTTCCAAAGATCTACGTTGCACATTGGCCGTCACTGCGAAAGGGTCGTCTGAATAGGGTCTCGGAAAGAAATTTTCCTCGAGTCGTCGGGGGTTACGCCCAACGCCACGGTGGATTTAGAAAACGTACGAGTCGCATTGAAACTCATACCAACGCCAACGTTCCGAGAGTGCTCCGGACGTGCACGGGCGGAGAGGAACAAAGGGGTCCACAGCAGGTGTTAATACGAAAACATAACGCCAGAAACATTCCCAAGACGTAGATGGAAACGCATTCGCAGCATATGGCGCCGTATGTGCCCCAGAAGAGGATCCCAGTTCGCCTGTAGTTCGTAAAATTTCATAATATCGCGAGCGCGTCCTTCGTCCTGCTTTGAGATTAGAAAGAAAAGAAAGTCATGTGTAAGGAAAAAAAATGAACTGCTCGGTATATGAAACAATACTGCGTTTGTCGTTTACGGACGATTATTCGATATTATTCGTGCATAACATGTGTATAATGACACTACAAAGTGTTGCTCGTAGTGAAATTATTTGCGTTGTCATATTTGTTATTATATTTGCGTTATTTTTTTAGTAGCAAATAGACGAATGGGACACGTTACATTTGTAAAAAGTTAAGTTCTTCTGATTTACAGATGTATTTGTATTGCGCACGTCACGTTATTATATGATGCATATATAGGTAGCATTAGATAATAGTGTATCAGTTGAACATTATAATTGATGAACTTTAATTATTTATTATTACCAAAACGTACCTGCATCCATTTAATCCTTTAATTAGGAAACAATAACAACTCATACAAAACATTAATAATTGCAATAATTAAATTATAATAACCTGTAACTTCGCGATTATGTACATAGATCATTATTAAAACAACATTAAAAAATACACTCAAATCAGCTTGAATAAGATATTATTCTCTTTTTTTAAACAAGGATAACTTAATTCTATATTTTCTTTGCGTAACGTAAAGTAATATCATATAAGAATAGCCAGGTAAAGAGGAAATTATTTAGCGTAGTATATATTAAAGTATTCGGTATACAAATATTTACTATATGCGAACGCTGAAGATTGAAAAATATTTTGAAGTTATATCGGTGTGTAGGAGAGTAGAGAGTCGCGAACGCAAATTCTCTCGAAATTTGATTTAATTACTGGAGGGACGATGCGCTCTTTAAAGAAAATAACTCTGAGATTAAGGAAGAAAGACTTCACTTTCTGGTAATGAAGGAATCAACGCGGGACAAGGGAGTTCTTAAATGCGCGTTGCAATACTGGCGGATGCCGAGACGGAAAGTATGTCTGTCTCGAGATGCCACCTCTCTCCGGTATCCAAGAAACTCGAAGAAAACGTTAAATATTCAGAGCAAGTCTCGGTAATTTCGCCTTCGCGAGAAGAGTGGAATGTTTTTGAAAGTCGTTTAAACGCCGCAGCGTTTATGCCTTAACGACCCGTCTTCTTTCTCAAATACTTTTCCAATGCAATAACGAACAATAACGGACAATTATTAAGCACGATATTTTGTTACGCTCGTATTCTCGAGGCATTAAGATGGCTCGTATGAATAATAAAGCACCTCGTCTTTATTATTAATTGTTTACACAAACTCAATTAACATTTCTCCTGTTGCTGATAAGAAACCACACGGAAGCAAGTACAAAGCATATAAAAATTGTGGAATGTTAAACGGTGCATTGATTTCATAATCACTCCTTCAGTTTTATCATAAACATAGTCGTATCATTAAAGCCTATTAAGTTTAAGCAGATGGAAATTACGGTAAAATCACGTCGGCTAATGCATCGCGATTCGTAAACTTCTCTCTTGAGAGAGCAAATACAAATGAAGTAAATCAATGCATGCAATCCAATCAAGCGCGGGAGACTGTTCTCGATAATCGACCCTACATCTAACCCTTATCTCTGTTGATAAGTATCCAGATTACTATTAGGAACTGTCAATAAGCCGAAGAGTCATTGACGTGTCTCGAGTGCCCGTCGGGAACCGTAAAACTGCGCTAGGTTTTATTTAGGGGAAGTGAAATCCCACTTTCCGTTGTCGTTATCAAGTTATGACTGACGAAACGAGCGTAATGCAGCACGTCTTCACGACCAACCGTCCTCCGACCTTTACACATTCGGAGTAAGAGCCTCGATATTTTGCAACGTAGCGCAATTTCGAGCGATTTGTTTTCAGGATATTTTATATTTGAGGATAAGATCTATATCTCCGATACTGCTATACCTATGCTTTTATCGTCTTTTCCTTCCGGAAAAAAGTCAGTATAGCCATAGAAGCGAAGATAAATATGTACAGTTTCCCATAATAAGGTAATATTCTTTTTAGTGTTCTGAATTTTCATTTAATTTTATCAAAAATAAATCTATTTCGTTATATCGAAAAAAAATACTAGTTAGAGCAACTAAAATCAATTTTTCTATAAGAATATCAGTTCATATTTAATTTAATTTATAAACGTATAAATCGGAGCATATAATCATATTTCATACAACAGCCCCGCACGCGCTGTGTAATAAGAAACGACCGATAAATTCGTAAGACTTCCCGCCGGAGAAAAACTTCTCGTAGAATCAAGCCCGCACGCATCACTGCGTTCAATCGACTTTACCGTTCACGTGATTCTCTTCGTTGGCGCTGTATTTGATGCGGAAAGATTAGCTCCTTCCTTCGCTCGCTCACTTTTTTGCGGATCGTAGGAGAATCCCGGACCGTACGCTATCCTCGTACCTTTCTGTGCGCGTGTTCGACGTTTCCCATTTGATGAACTCACGCCGTCGAAAACATTTAGGACCCGCCATTAATCTGTGCTGACACTACACTTTCGGTATATTACGCCGTCAACCCTTTCTGGCGTAAAAAGGTGTAGACTGTAAACGATCGCTCGTTATTAACCATCGACGGCTTGTAAAAGACTAAGACCTCAACAAACAAGAATGGTAGCAAAACAAAATAATAATGGTTAATAATATTTATCTAAAAATATCTGTATATATTAAATATAAAAATCATATTAAAAAGAAATCGTGTTTTATTTTAAAAATATAAATAAATTATTACGTATAAATAAGGCAATTTTTATATCAAAGTTAATATATTATATTGAAAAGTCTCTCTCTCGCAGACTCATATAACTTCAATTAACAAGTTAAAAAGAGGCTTTAAGAGTTCAACGAGGGTGCATAAATTAACATTATATTGATCCTTAATAATTACTAGGATACATAATTATAAATAGGACGTTTCGGCTCTACTGAAAGCCATCTTCAGCGATCCGATGCGGTAACAATTAAATCAAAATAATAACCACGTTCTTTGGAGAGAAATGAGCGAGAGTAACTCCAAAAGAGGCCTAAAAGCGTAATTTTTCGCGAATGAATCTAAATAAAACTTTGCTAATAATCACAGTTTATTATATGATCAAAATCAAAATGACAATCATAATTTGAGAAAAAAAAAAAGAAGTGGAGTCACTTACCCACATCAACTTAATGCCAGAATAAGCATTGAAACCACGAGGTAAAAAATATCGAGAAGCAATACAATTTGGTAAATAAAGGACGCCGTTACAATTGAGACAATGCACTTAAAAGACAGTTTTAATTCCAAATGATAATCGTTTCGTTCGGCTGTCAAAAGATGATTTTGATTTAATTGTGCATCGCTGAAGATGGCTCTAAACTCTAAGCGAAGCCGAAGAAACATCCGATTTATAATTATGTATATAGTAATTATTAAGAATCGATATAACGTTAACTTATGCACCGTCAATCGTGTTCTCAAAATTCCCTTTTTACTTGTCACATGTTAATTTTATTATCGAGAGTCCCTTATTATTTATCCAATTATTATCATATAACTTGTACTGTTCAATTAAATAAATAAATTATATACCTATACATATATATAGAGATTTCCGGTTTCTGAAATTATATAATAACATAAGATTAATAAAAAGATATGACATACATTTTTCGTTCGTAATAATAAATATTTCAGCTTTATTAAATAAAATGTTATAACAAATATTAATTCGGCTTTTTAAATATTTTTATTTCCGTTTCATGTATGATGTAGATAACAATATTACTGAAGCAATATCGTTTGTTACTTTAATAAAATATTTTGACTTAATTTAATATATACTATTAATAAAAATGTAAATTTTCTTTTGTATTGTGTCCATATCTATGAAAGTGTATCAAATTAATTATATTTTTAAAAATATATAATAGGTATATATATAATACCAGTACAAATTTTATGTGCATATTATCAGTAAATGTTATGATATTCAATTCATTATTAATTGGATTGATTTCACATTTGTTCGTGATTTTCTACCGTATTTATAAGAAAGATGTAAAACGTAATAGAGATTGTTAGTGACTCCCACGATCGTAAGTTAAACGCAAAATCTCGTAGCAGTGCGTGCTTAGAAGTCGTTGCACGCGAGTGAAGTACGTTTGCATACGAATGCTTGATGTTTGACGCGGCGATACGCGCCGCCAAAAAGAATAATCCGCTGCGTTTCGCTCTGCGCAACAAATGCGCAACAGGTGCACATACTCGAACAGTGAATACTCGAAGGAAAACGAGTTCTCATTGCACAGATCCTACTTTTTGTCTACGTTAATCGGGACGTGCCATGTATCCGATTGTGCTCGGAACGCTAAGCTTTTATGTCTTCGCACGAAAAATTCAGTAATGTATCTTGGCGAGCATCACTGATACATCTTTCGCTGGCAAAAGCCTGGCAATTTGTCATTATAATCTAACTTGTTTTTATCCTAACATTTTGTACAATATGAGACTCTTATTTCTGCAGCGCCAAACAAACTATACGAGAATTTTAGTTTGATTAAACCTAAGTGATTGCTATGCATTATCGACAGAATCATGTAGCACAACACGAAAAATTAAAAAAAGAATCATATTGATGCAGACTAATCATTTATGGCAAACGTTCACGATTCTTTCCGTCAAATTTGACATTTCGCAATTCCAAAGTCATCGGATTAATGTCCATTTCTACCAATGTGGATTAATCTCTGTTTAACTTACTTTTCATCTTTTTCTAGTTCTAAGAATCAGAAAAAGATAAAAGGTAAGTTAAACCGAGAGTAAAGTTAATCTACATTGATAGAAATGAACATAAGACAACTTACAATAAGTTAAACCAAATTGACGCTGATTAACTCGGGAATGTGTCGATAAACGATATTCCATTTTACAATATCGCAATTTCAATCTGTTTACATAATCGATAGATAGATGATATCGTGTATCGGAACAGATACATAAAGATAGGAGAGGCAAGGAAGGAGGGAAAGAGAAGAAAGGAGAAAGAGAGAGTTGCATGTTTCATAGTGATGGAAATATGTAAATAAGGCCAGGTTCATTCGCAACAAGTTTAGCCACAATTTGAATTATTTACCTACACTAAAGGATTTAATTTCGCTTTCTCTTAGCACGTGCAGCTAAGACGTGAATTATTACCAGTATTACAATTAAGTTATCACAGCCGTGAAGTTTCTAGATCAAATCACAAATTTATTTGCGACATAGCTTCCCGGATTTACCTACCCGGATCTACTTATTTTTTTGTTCGTCAGTGTAACGGGGTTTTTTTTTCATAATTCAATACTCATGTCGCGAGCAAGTTTCGTTGCTGATGCAGTATTCACAGATCTCGTTGGTTTGTCAGCTGTCATCTCCATGCATGTCCCTTCCGTGTATCCGTCGCAACGTCGTCGAGATATATTTCCTCTCTTGGAGAATCCGCTGATCGTCGGACGCGACACATAACCGAGAAGCACCGAGAGTAACGATGCTCCGTACAATGGCGAGTGGTACGTCCAAACTCGGATTTCGTCGCGCGTCGCGATAACGCCCGCGTGTGTAATTGGAACCCCTAAGTGCCACTCAGACTTATCGCAATAATTTCCAAGGCAAATTCGCCATATTTCACTTTGCCGTTCTACGGTCTTTGAACATATCCCCTCGGCCCGAGACGGCCTGAAATTCCTCTTACAACGGCTGGCTTCCGACCGTGAGCTATGAAACGCAAAGCCCTACCGTTATTGGACTACTTAGTCACCCTTTTCCTGTCTCTCGCCCGCGGCCATGAACGTCAGACTTTCGCAAATGGCGGCGTGAATGGGGGAAGGGGGCCGAAAAAAATTATTCCGCCCTTGAAACGCCAATTAACTTTTATACGATCCGCTAATTGATATAAAGCTAATGGAAGCGCAGGTACAAAAGGGCCGTCTAATGTTTCATTACGAACATGGGAAACCCGCGAGCGATCGGACGTGGTTGTAGACAAAATTGGTACGGCAGCTGCATTCCTTTGATATGGAAAACGGCCGCTTGTAAATTCTTTGAACGGCCAAAACAGTTTATGCGAAACTGGCGAATACATTGTGTTTCCCCGCGATCAACGGGTCCTAAAATTCATATTTTTGTTTGGAGATCATCAGAGACGAATATATAAAGACACTTAGAATTGTCATTCATATATCGCCTGTAATAGATTACATTTTAGATTAAAACGAATACATAAATTCACTGGAAAAAGTAAAAAAAATCTCAATTTATTTTATTCATTACATCGTTAACATAAATGGTAATTAAAAAATTATTCGTTTATATGTATCCAAAAGTTTAAAGGGTGATTAATTTGCAAAACGATGGAAACAGAAATAAACAAAATGACTCAATCGTGGGTAAAAAAAAAGAATATTTTTTGTAATAATAAATGTAGAATAAATATTACGTAAGTGGGTGAGCACTGCATTTTATGTCATTTAAACTTTGTTCAATTTTTCGGAAAAAGATATTACGAAAGGTCATCCAAACTTCTCCAACTAACTGCGCGAAAGTTAAGAGTTGAAATCTTGCTCATGTTTCCTTCTAATTACGCATTAATATACCGCGATAAAATCCCCGTTAATTACAGCCCATTTAATGAGGTCGGCGGTCACCGGTTATTTCCCCTTGTACAGCTCGTATTATTTTTTCACAATGCGGTTGATGATTGGATCGTGTCTGGTGTGACCCTCGCTGGTAGACTCGTCGAGATTTTATCACGGACGCCCACAAATTACAGCGAACTGACGTGAGGGGTGGTCTGACATCCAGCCCGACAGTTTCGAATTTTTCAAGGGGTCTATCCAGCACGTTGGCTGAATGGGATAGGGAATGATTCTTTTAAAATGCAAATACCCCCGGCGGGGAAAGCATACGAAAGAAATGTTGCTTCTTATAAAGCAGAGATTGCCGGCTATATCGGCTCGAGGCTAACTTCGTCGCTTTAACGCGCGCGCGATAAAAGTCCAACGCAGAGTTCTCTATTATACCCGGGGAAAATGTTCATCGTGCCTGACTTAAAACAAGTACTAAATTACCTTTTGCCCCGGCGCGGATTACTTTGCGAGGATACTTCCCGCGAAGTATATCGAAGGGTCGTGAATAAATTCCGAGCTTATGTATCGACGTATAAGTTCCCCGACAGTCTCTTGACTATGAAACATTGCCATACATGTTTAAAATCTTAAGGATATCGGTGATTTTACTGTATAAAAGTATAATGGTATCACCATTAACAGAAAGTGTTGGTTCAAATAAAACTCATGCATTTAATGAAAATGACTGACAATGAGAAAAGAAAGATGGAAAATGCGTAGAGTAAATCTGTAAATAAACACTACTACAATATAATAAATATTTGTGAGTATTAAGATTTTATATATAAAGTAAGATATACATATACATCAAGTAAATAAATATTTTTTATTATACAAAAAGACCATTTTCTGCTTAAAATAGAAATTATAGAATGTTAAAGCTCTCAATATTACCATCTGAAGAAAAGATTCAATTTCAATAAGACTCTACTCTATAATTGCAATTGCGTAATAAAGAGATATCAGAGATCTAATTCTGTAATACTTCGTGAAACGCAACATACGTTAATCAAAATTACGCAGCTAATAGACAATTTTCCGCTGCGTTACACCGTTGTATTTCATCAGAACATCTCGCACGCATATTTTGAGATAAGCAAGAGAAATGTCGCGAAGTTGCTGAATGAAGGAGACATCCGCGCGCCTATCAGTCCGTTATTTAGAGCGACTTATTCGCTCACATCCGACTCGGCGACGAAAAAGCCGTATTCGAATGGCACACGGCATCCCAACCGACGTTCCCAAGTCGACGAAAAGGCCTGGCTTCGGGCTTCGCTAACGTTGACACGTTCGCGGCCGATGCGCTTTTTATACGTTGCGAAACGTCTCGTCGCGCTAGTTTCGCACGCATTTCCTCAGAGGAAATCTCGGATTCTCTCGATGGATCGTGAATGGATGAGAATCGGAGAGGAGGTGACGAGGGAGGAGGAGAGGAGGAGGAGCGTGCCCGAGGGAACGGCACGGCGCGGGCGTTGCGAAATTTCGCCCGCCGGCGGTCGACAGGCAGGCAGACACGGGCGATGGATGAGATGCTAACGAGACGCGAAACGATCGACTACTCCCGCCAGGACAGGAGCCGCCAAGTCGGGCGTGAAATGGTTTTCCTTTACCAGTCCGGGTTACTACGTCGCCTTCGCGCGACGCTCATCGAGATACGCGAAGCGCATTTATTCCCCGGCATTAAGGTGCGCGGGACCGAAAAGTCAAGAGAGATCCGGAAGTAATCTTCCTCGAGCGATAATGGCATTAGCGTTTTAATTCTGGCAGTAATTGGCACGATTATGCAAACATAGGGTGACCCAATAATCCCAATATACACAGCATTATATACGAAAAGGGGTGAGACTCTACATAAGAATATAAATCGATATAGTAAAATAAAACTGTCTTTTCATCTTCTTAATGTTTCGTTAGGCTCGTAATATATTAAAAACTATAGAAGTTGATCTGATGTTAAAGACGCTATCAGAACGCGCGTATTAAAAAAATGTACCGATGCATGAATACGGCAAACAGTTATTCATCACAGTAAAGTATTTCCGTGGGGAACAGGATGCTAACGAGACGCGAAACGATCTATCCTTAGTAAGACGGAAAGCAGCGAGACAAGTGAAGCGTGAAATGATTTTCCTTTACTACTGAGGCTCCAGTGGCAATCACACTCTGCCTTTGCCTGTAACTCGAGATACACGAGACTCTATCCTCGGTATTAAGGGAAAATTGAAAGTGGTTTTATCCCACCTGGAGTTTTATCTTATGGAGTTATATCCATGCAGCGCGTCGGATACGGAAAAATACTTTGCGTGTCGATCCAACTGGAAAGTTAATAAAGATCTTGCCTGAGTATCTGGACCCTTATTGCAGAAAAGCAAGACTACCTCTCGCTGTCAATAACGATTGCGTGAATGAGCACGTTCTTTGTTACGAGTTTTCACTTGTGCATTGATAAAATAACAGGATGAACAATTGTTTCTTGTAACGAGAAAAATCATCGATCTTATCTCTTATCGTAATCCCTTTTAATTTTAGCTTTTCTATTTTACGATTGTTCGATATGGTAATATTAAAAATCACTTGAAATTATTTGAATAACTAAACATACATCTCTCTCTCTTTCTCTCTTTCTTTCTTGCTCATGCACTTACAAACGAATATTGCGATGGGAAGTAAGTTTCCTCCTGAGAGAAAGACGATGATGGTCCCTACATCCGGAGATGTTTCTTGTAGGCTTCGGCAATGCTTTGAACGCGGTTAATCCGCTAATCTCTCACGTACTCGCAATAAAACGAAGAGGGTGCAAGGCGTGTGTGACTAGGAGAGATGTTACGAGAGATTGTAAGAAGAGCCGACAAGGGAAGAGAGGGTGAAGATGAGCGGGGAGATGGGCGAAAGGACGAAATCTCCTAACGACTGACGTTATATGTATACTTCGCAGAGATCGCTCGTTACTTCGGCTGGGTGGTGTCAATTTTTCAGTGCTTTATACGCATCCTCCTATCCCTGGCGCCGCCCTATATTTATCATCCATCGCGTTCCATCCATCGCTCGCCGCTGGCAAATCTCTTTGAGAGCGATCTTATTGATGGGGTGCGAGTTCTACGACGCTGAGAAAAATCGACAATTGGCTACGCGATAGTGGGTAGTGGGAGAAAAACGCGGGCGTTTGGAAATGGAAGAATGCGTGATTTATGTCATAATTTCTGCGGATCGCGCACACGTACATATACAAGCGTGTACGTGTATAATCTTAGACTCGTGACAGATGTTTCGAGAGAGAGAGAAAGAAAAAGAGGGAGAGTAACATCTCTCCAAAAATTCTATATTTCACACAACCAATAGCTTCTTTAGTCTGTCAGAAATAAATGGCTGCACGTATATATTAACTGCAGGGAAGTTAATTATATTAGATTCCGGAAAAATATTATTTACACGATAAAATTAATAGCATTAAATTATTTTATTGTTACGAAATGTCGAAAAAAGTAAAAACCGTATTCAACCGAGATCACAGGTATAATATGCTTTACATTTTTATTAGAAAAAAACTGATAAAATATATAACAAAATTTCCCTCTAATATGAAATAGCATGAATTACTTGATTATAAGATTTATAAGGTAATGCATTATAAAGTGATATAGGTCTCTAAATTTCTGTTTCTCGTAAAAATGCAGATAAGTACATCTGTGGCAAATGCTATTCGTAGTTAAATAAAATTAATTTTTCATTAAATCTGAATAGAAAAGAAGCGAGAAGACGTCATGAAATCTTTATTAAATATCAATCACTCACTCAGCCATAAATAATCGAAATTATGTTGGACCCAAGGAAATATCTCACATCTTGTTTCAACAGTAAAAATGTCGGTCAGAATAGCTTCTAATACGAGATATGTCTATAGAAAATAACAGGATTTAATTTTTTTCTTAAGAATTGGCAACACTATAAAAACAAGACTGCATATATCAACCGAAAGCTACATGCCCACTCTACCTTCAGTACAAGTTTCAACTGAGTAACGTCAACAAATATGATTCTACAAACATTTGTGTTTGGTGACGCGTCCCGAAAATGGAATACAAGAATATCGAGCAGCGTTATACAATCAAATTCTGTGTCAAACTTCACGACAACACGGCAAAAACATTTAACTGGTTAAAACAGGCTTGCGGAGATCAAGTTCTATTTCGTATTCCGTGCACAGGTTTTTACTGTTTTTAGATGGCACAAGGCAGTTTTGGATGGCCCTGAGACTGTGGAAGATAAACCCCGTTTTGAAAAACCAAGCACTACACGAACTGAGGGAAATGTGACAAAAGTGAGGTTCTCAGATCTGATCAACGTTTAACGGTGAGAATGATTGATAATGAATTAAATTTGAATCACCTGACTGTTCATGACATTTTGACCGAGGACTTGTAGAAAATCTGTGCATTCTCTGTGAACAAATCTTTAACCACAATGAATATTTCTGTGGTACCACAGCCCCCTTACTCCCCTTATCTGAGTCCATACAATTTCCTATTCCCAAAAATCAAATCCCAACGCCGTGGTCACCTTTTTAAAACTGTTGACAACATTCAAAATATCGTGACAAACCAACTGAAGGCTGTCAGTTAAAGATTTTCAGCACTGTTTCCAAAAGTGGAAATAATGTCTCTGTCAGTGTGTGGTTTCTCAAGGGAACCATTTTGAAGGAGATACTTAAAATTGATTTGTGATTAAGTTATTAATAAATATTTTTATAGAATTATTCTCATTACTTTCTAGACAGACCTCGATCATTATATCTGCGCTAATCAACTTTCCGATAATATCAAACAGCATTCGAGAATAATTTAACATTTCCGTTTCTATATAATTCATCTCATATATAAGATTATTTCAGAATGACGGTTTCCAACTCCGTGGTCACCTTTTTAAAACTGTTGACAACATTCGAAATATCGTGACAAACCAACTGAAGGCTGTCAGTTAAAGATTTTCAGCACTGTTTCCAAAAGTGGAAATAACGTCTCTGTCAGTGTGTGATTTCTCAAGGGAACTATTTTGAAGGAGATACTTAAAGTTGATTTGTGATTAAGTTAATAATATATATTACAGCATTCGAGAATAATTTAACATTTCCGTTTCTATATAATTCATCTCATATATACGATTATTTCAGAACGACGGTTACATTTTATACGGAAAAGAGACGCTTCTCAATTGTATCTCTCGAGATAAAATAGTAATTATGAAATAGTAATAACTCGATCACTATTTTTAGTGACTATTTTTAATTGTCGTGACGACATGACACAGTCAATTCTGCAGTCAATCCGATGTAATAATTAAATAACAATGCGCTATTTCTGCCAATTTTTCGAGTCGAAACGAAACGAAACCGACGTTACGTTTATTTTGTATTTCACTCACACGCTGCACGTGTTATTGAGGGTTTCACACCAAACTCCCACAACGAAAATACGTCGGTGGGATTTCGTTCCTCTCCACTATACACTAGTTCACAATGCATCAGTTTTCTTATCTATTCTCGAAAATTTCTGTGTGAGAGACGCATTTCCAAAGCTGCGATGTATTATCTAACATCTAACTAACGTCTTTTCCAAATTTTTATGAAATTCATTATTCATATTTTCGTATAAAGGGTAATTTATTTCGCGAACACATAAGTTATTTTAATTATTTGTCATTATATTTAATTAGAAAATAAATATTACGCAATAAAAGTATAACATATAAGTTATTAATTAAAGAATTATAGAGCGTAGATTTTAAGAGAAGATAGAAGAGATCAGTGTATACATATAAAAGTTATAAGATACAAGTATTTGAGGGAAAGGACGACAAACAGAAAATACGCGAAAACCAATTTGCTCGTCATATTGCGAATTAATATATTAATACATAGGTGCATCAAATTTTCAGATGAAGTGCAGCCGTGAAATTGTTTTTACTTTCATATCCGCTTCGATTTTTCGCTTAACTGAAGATGTGATACTGCGAGCAACGTGGTAATAAACGGAAATAAGATCCGTGGGGACCGATTGAATAGATACTCAATACCAGAGGTAGCTTTTGGATCTATGTCGCTCGAATTGGTTTCTCGACTTTTCAATACGCTCTCACCTATATAGGCACCCTTTTTAAGCTCCACGGGTGCTCCGGTTCTACGATGGAAAAAGCTTTAAAGAGCGTTACTCATATATGCGCCATTTTTTAAATACTGATAATATTAATATGATGGATAAAATTGAACGCAAGGTATTAATGTTACAAACAATATGATTATAAGAAACTGTCATTGAAATTGTCTAAATATGAAATTACGAATGAGTATCGTTAAATCGAAATAAAAGTATCTATTTGTATTTCGTCAAAGTACTTTGATACTTTGATGAGATGACGAAGAAACAAACTCTTCCAATAAAAATTTATCGCATAAAAAAAACTCGATTAAAAGATGCTTTTGGATAGCAAGATTTTACACGGTTTAATTTAAAAGTTATTTTATATCGGTAATAAAATCTCATAATATTCGTTCCTTATTTTAAATTTTTATTGTATTTTGCGCAATCTTTCTTTAAATTTTTTTATATGGCTTATTGTTAGTTATCGAGTGATAGAAATATACAACATACCTAGTACGTATATACATTAATATACAAATTGTTTTGGAGTTTCAAAGTAGAAAGAATATGTATATATTATATGCAATATATCTGATACATAAGATTCTACATTTTAGACAAAACTACATCAGAACGAATTTTCAACATAAAATAACCTCATAAACTTAAATAAATGAAAAAAGATACTGGCGACCATTATATTGAATCTGTCGTATAAAACCGACATCACCACTGAGCTCCGTTATCAACTTATAAAGTATAAACCTCACACATAGGAATGAGTCGCATAAGCACGGACGTTGAGTACCACAAAAGCGCTGGGATTTTCTTGCTTCTTAAAATTAAACACCAGGAAACAGCGGAGATATAATTTGACGGCGTTTCTTTTTCCTTCGAGCGAAAGGTTTTACTCTACCTCGAACACGAGAATATACAAAAAGTATATTTTTGTCTTTTTGGAGACACAAGCATGCTGAGAATGAATAATGTTTCAAATAATGTTTCCTGTCGTTATGCAACCTTAAAAATATACAAGAAGTTCTATAAAAACTTGAGTACACACGATTTTAGTTATTCTCATCTTAATTCTCTTTTTAACAAAGTCTCCAAATATCGACTAAGAAATATTTTTATTAAAGTAAGAAAAAAAAGTACAACAAAAAAGTTTATCCTAAGTTTTATCTAATTGTAAATAATTATTTTATCTAATAATGTAGACTAAATTAAAAACTGTGGAAACAATAAATGTGAGCTATTTTATGAATTATATTTATATATGTCATTTTTAAATCTTTTGTAGTTTATCTATAATTATTATGCTCATTTAGAATTAAACTTTTTGAAAATTTAGCATTCAATTCGAAAGATTTGACATTTGATTTATGAGAAAAGGAGAATGCGGGCTGGAGAATGTAGATTAACTTGGCCGCGTTACCATCACACATCGTGAAACAAATATGCACGGTCGAGAGATCACGAATGGGATTGCGGTCTTGCTTCATCATTAAATCCTATCGAACACCAGAGATTGTTCCGCAGCTGTTTGCGCGGCAACTGAACAAGCAGCCGAACGACCAGTCCTAGCCAACTAATTATCGCGTTCCTAGCAGGCCAGAAAACAGAACAATGGCATGTGTATTGCGGTACAGGCCCGTTCCCAGAATCACCATCATGAGAGCGGACGCACAATGCGCGAGCGATTAATTAAGTTGCCGGATGAAGCGAGTCAACGAAGCCAGTATAAACCATTTATTTCCAAGAAGGTGCAGTAAATCGGGCTCAAAAGATCAAGAAGCATTATCCTACGTCTTGATAAATCTTGTTATCGACTTCGGCAGACTTACAGCGTCACGAAATATTAAGTGTAACGATTGTATCGAACTTCAGCCGTGTATATCGGATTTCAGTATAATCTAATAGAGAAGGAACAAGATTATTTTGAGCGCACGAACACTTTTACTGTAATACATACATAAGGATATGCAATAAACTTATAATTATAATGCTGAAATAAATTGTAAAAGCAGAATTAGAAAAAGTTACAAGACTTGATTCACAATTAAAGTTGAATTGCACAAACAACAGATAAACGACTAATGTCCATTTCATCAATGCGGATTAACCTTAATCTCGGTTTAACTTACCTACTTTTTATCTTTCTCAATAAAGATTCTTAAAACTATAGTTATAGATTCTTTTTATCTTCTATAGAAAAAGATAAAAAGTAAGTTAAACCGAGATTAAAGTTAATCTACACTGGTAAAAATGGGCATAAATCGTTGATTTTACATATTCAATGGTTGCAAATCAACGGAGAATGTAAAAATAATATGATTCGACACAGAGATCTAACCGTGCGCTGGCAGGAAAAGCGCTTGCTCAACAAGCGTTTCCGCGACAGAGGCGCTTTTCATTGCAGATCGTTAATCGCGTCGCGCTCGTGGCAACTAGCGCGTAGCACGTACCAAAGTGCACTTTCTTTAACACCGGAAACAGTGGCCGTCGCATATCGCTGACCGACGCTAAATGCACACGGACGATAACGTCGTAAAGCCAGGAGAGCTTTCGGTTCGACTGACAGCCCTTCGAGTGCACCGCCGCTCGGAAGCTCGGGGTTATTGACTTACCACTCCACTTCAATACGGACTACCGACACATCCACGTCACGCACACACTCGAATATGTTCGATGAGATGGTGAGAGAGAGAAAGAGAGAGAGAGAGAGAGAGAGAGAGAGAGAGAGAGAGAGAGAGAGAGAGAGAGAGAGGAGAGAGAAGGGGGAGGAAAGAGAGAAAAATAAAAAGAGCAAAAAAAAAGAAAAGAACAACGAAAAGGCAGCTTTTAAGATATAGCTTTCTTTGATTCTCGCCTATGTATAGGTTGTACTTTACAGCCGTTCAATCGTCAGTATGATTACATTCGATATTTAATCGTATTTTAAACAATCTCACACAATGATAAAAAATTAATGGCCAAAAGAATACAGCGAGAGACAGACTATATAAGAACACGCGCGCGCGAAAAATGTAATAATTTTAAAGACATTAAATTTTTCGCATTAAAAGACGATTATAATATAATATTGTATTCCTATTCGTAGACGTTAATAATTAATTTCTGTTTTAATTATGTCAAAGCTAATGCATGAAAAAAGCCGATGCTGCGTATAAAATATTGAAATCCCGCATTACGCGCTGGACCATTATATATAAAATGCACGGAGAAATTAGCATAGTATTTAATTCGGCATTAATTGCATTTGAAATTCAAACTATGGAACGTTGTCGTCGAAAATGTGAAATGTCACGAGAGAGCTAGAACGCCAAATCAGTGGCTAACTTAATTACACGATTAACACGACTGCTCTTTTGCACCACATAAATCACAAGACACACAGCGCTGGTCTTCGGATACATTATCTACCTATATACACGTATCGCGACGTGATTGTAAACCAGTCTTTCGAGATAAATGGGCAATTACCTGGTGCATAATGCGTATGCAATTTACACCGATCAATCTGCTACTCGCAAGAACACCAGCACGAGATAAATGGACAGTGCATTTACATATAGTTTCAACGCCTCGTAAATCTTATCAAAGTCAGTAAAAAAAGATTCGTTCGTTAAATATCATGCTGGTACAGTAATCAATAAGCCAATAATTAATATTATTAGTAAAATATGTTATTTCATTAATATTATTATTTACGTTTCTTTTTTCTTATTAATACGTAATAACTGTATGTCATATAATTGAAATAACGCTGCAGCAGAGTTTTATTAATTATAAAATTCACATACACACACGAGTTGTAGATAATATGAGCTGTACTGATTTTAATAAAATTTTCGTAATTGGCAAACCACCTTCTTTTGAAATGGTTTCGAAATAATGTGCCATTGCGGGCGGAATAAAAATTCGCGTTTCGCTGAAGATACATCAGAAAGCAACGTGAACGCTACATCACGATGCGGCGACAGCTCGGGGATGCCCCATTGACTGTTCCATTAATTACGAGGCAACCTTCAGCTACTCAATGGGTAGTTAGTGGCCAATACTCGGCTCGCGTCAATAATCACTGGGCAGTGTAGTATGGCGCTGGGCTTTGATGCGCTAATTTACTCCACCTGCGCTAATGCCCCGGTCCCACTGTCCCCTTGTTCTATCGGTCCTGGAACAATGATTGTCTAAGTGTGCGTACGAGTCGCACATCCCGCACTGGCTCCACGGACTCCTACGTACGAGAGAGCATATTAACGTTGCACTTGAGTGTAAAGGCGTTGAGCCTGTATGGAGAGTTACGAGAGCACGTAACTCGACATAGCGAATTATTCGCGAATAGCATTTGCATCAAATTTTGCAAATCCTACTTGCAGATCGCTAAACTCACTTTATTAAATCGCGAACTCGAAGCGTTATATAATTGTGAAGCAATTACTGGTTATTATTAAAATATTTGCCGCAATGTGTCGCACAACTTAACTTCACATAATAACGGTGGTTTTATAATGAATATAATTACAAATCTTAAACGATTAATTATTAAACAATTAATTACAAAATATGTAAATATTATACTATGACATGCGAGGAAAATAATGTAGAATAAAAGAGATATTTACATATAATTACAGTATATTACATATTGACGAACAAATTATATTTCTGAAAACAAATAAACTATTGATATAATAATATAAACAATATGTTATCAAATTTGTTTACTTCACATATCATGCA
The DNA here is from genome assembly GCA_035220615.1 of Leptothorax acervorum. Lineage (NCBI taxonomy): Eukaryota > Metazoa > Arthropoda > Insecta > Hymenoptera > Formicidae > Leptothorax > Leptothorax acervorum. The sequence goes on from JASTWQ010000019.1 coordinate 1,075,943, forward strand.
GAGAAGCGAATATTTTAATAAAGAGATTTTTATATATATTTACAAATTCAAATATTTTCTTATGACAAGCAATATTTTGCTCGTATCATTCAAAATCGATTGAGATAGCAACAATTAGAACATTACAATCAGGATAACATATTTGCTGCGATTCCACTTTATCACACGTGAAGTGGAAGCACAACAGAATCATAAAAGAGCTTTTGACTGATACATTTTCCGAACACATTGCCGTTACTTCTAATCAATCATAAATAACATGTAATAAATCACAAACAGTGATGATTGATTTAATGAGAGTACTTTAACAGCACGCAGCGTTAGTAAACTCAATTATTTTCGCGCGCGCGCGCGCTACAGCGCATTACTGATTTTATTTAACAGCTTTGAGAACCTTCACGTTCGACAATTACATTTAAATTACCGAAAATTAATTAATCGTTCCAGCCTGCTGACAAAGTCGCGAATAAATCGCGTCAACGCGCACATTTGCGACCGATTGTTGAGTGACAAAAAGACCGCGTGACAGTTCTCGTTCATGCGTGCGACGTACAAAGTGACAGCGTGCAATCGCTGCGTCGATGTGACGTTTTTTTTTCAATCGGGAAGAGACAATCCCCACGTTCAAAACTTATACGACGCATACGCCTTGCTATTACGACCTCTGTACCGTTCTGAGTGTCGTGTAAATGTCCTCCGTCCTATTCACGTCACACGCGGGTTTGCACTCAGGCAGCGCGGCGTTTCCGCTTTTTTGAACGATGACAACGATAGAGACAATGAGCAACGCCGGTCCCTTTGGCAAACTCTTCCTTTCGTCGTGGCGCATGGCAGTAAAGTGCACGCCAAAAAAAAAAAAGAAAAGAGACAAATGAGCCAACCGTGTACTTTCGACTTTCAAATGCTATCGCGCACGCGAGAAAATAATGAACATGATAATTACCCTTCTGAGAACTGAAAACAACAAATAATAAGTTGTCACAGAAGCATAGAAATAAATTTAATTAAAATATATTCAGGTCGTTCTAAGTATCTTACTTTTTTTAATTATTCTTGCATTCGTACATTTTTTAAAAATATGTAATATTTTTTTTTAACTGAGACAATAAGACATTAAATAGTAATAATTCTTTTAAATAAAACGAGTTAAAATATAGCAATTGTTACATTAAACATTAAATATGTTGATAATAAATTAATAAAGTTGTATGTACAAAATAAAGTAATTAATCTTCCTAAAATAGCAATAACATATGAATTTTGAGTGTACCGTGCACGTGCGTAGAATGGCAAGAACCTCCGAATAAACTTTAGTGTTTCATCGATGCTTAAGGACATAATTTTTTGAAGAAAGAATCGTAAAACATTGTGACAAGGATCTCAATTTCCTCGAATCGCATCGAGGTCGAACATGCTCGAGGCAGCAGCAACGGTATCGATATGTACATGAATCAAAAAGCGCCGCGACGTCGAGCGCAATCGAAAGACGATACGAGAGAGCGGAATGCCACGAATTTCGTTGACGTAGCTCTATATGTATACCGATAGAGTCCCGCCATTGGCCGGCAACAGTAGAGAGACACGCGTATAGTCAGCCAAAAGGGGAGTAGTTCGATATTGGTCAGACAGTGGAATGCCCTCTGTTCGCGCCAGACCAACAAGATTTCTCTGTACCTTATACCGATCTTGTCAGCTTTATAGAGTGGTAGCTCGCAGGAAATACGAAAGATAAAAGGCAAAAGAGAAGAGGAGAGGAGGAGAAAAAGAGAGAGAGAGAGAAAAAGAGAGAGAAAGAGAGAAGTTGAAAGAAAGAGACAGAAAAGCAGCGAAAGATTACGAGGGTAGGGAGAAACGATGGAGAGTTAATGAAAAATCGAAAGGATCGAGTGATAACGATTGCAAGTGCCGGTAAGCTGTTAAATGTGGACGTCAGATCTTTCCACAACACGCGCAAACAGGAAGGGATGGTAGTAAATTGAATTCCCTTTAAGAGAGGAAAAGAGAAAAATACGAAGAAAGCAACGAAGAAAAGAGGAAGTGGGAGATACAGAAAAATCTATATTTATTACTCTGGTGTACGGGCAACCTTAACTTTGATGCTAAAATAGATATAAATACATAAACAAAATTTGTTAGTGATATACATACATACATACATACATATATATACTTGAAAAATAGAGAAGAGAATATAAGAACCACACATACAAAGGCTGCTAACAAGAGATCGAAAGGAATAAGATACGAAAAATAACTAGCATTGGAAAAGAAAATGGTATAGCAAATGCACCGAAATGCACGAAAGAAACGTTCGTTATATTCGTAATCCGAATCTCGATTTAATATGAAAACGCAGTAGGAGGGAAGAGGGTATGAAAGACGCTTTGAAGAGGCGCAGGGAAGATTGCACAAGTGTATGTGTGTGGATGGTTTGAAGATGAATCTTGAGGAAGCCACAGTCTGTGCGCCCAATGTGCGGGTTAAGGACGAGCGCCTTAACATCCCTGTCTATTTGTCGAATAAAATACGAGGAACCTGGCAACCGCGCGCATAAAACGTGCATTATTCTCAACTTTTTCTCGCTCGCGGGATTCGGCGTCGAGCACCCAGGTAGCGCTAGGCAAATCTATCCCTATCAGCCGCAGACGGACGTTACTCGTATGTCCCCTCCTTCGCGCGCTTTGCCCGAGGGATAAAACGGCTGAATTTCCAATGATCGGTGAAAAGTAGAGGTGATGATTTTGCGGGACATGCGTTATGATGTTATCGCTAAAGAAAAACTTGTTCGCATTTTATCTCCTTTCAGATGCATTTCCTCGAACCGATCCGGGGGTCGTTTGCGAAATAAAAGATGTGCAATGATATTGAGATCACTTGTGAGGGACTATTAAATGTGTTTAAAAATTCGTATTGATATAATCTTTTTAACATATACCTACAATAAAGAAAATCTATTAAAATTAGCTTTCCATTAATCTGCTTCTATAATTCTTCTAAATAATCTTTTATAACTTATTTCTGTTAACATTATATCCACTAATTATTATTATTTGCGTATGTATTTTATTTCTGCGTTTCCCATTTGTTGGTTCACTGTAATACCTTTTATCGTTACACATTTTGATTAACGCTCTTCGTCGCTCTGATGCTCTGCATTTTAAATTAACAGTAATAAATTGCAAAATTATAATGACTCTGTCAACATGCATTTGACAATATTAATCGCATAGAAATGTGCCGTTTTAAACTGATAAACAAAGTGTACTATGTACTTATAATTGAATATTGTGCGCACGAAAATATCGGGAAATAATTTCTATGTTACAAATTGAGTTTGTACATTTTCTCATTTTCATAGCTTTATGTTGCAGCTATAAGCAACATGCGATATGCGTTACATAGCTAAAGCTAAGTTCGATAACCGGAGAAACACGATAATCATCAACATATACCACGTACATTATAGAATTATTGTCAAAAGGTGTCACATCGTCCCGACGTTGCGACCGCCATTAAATTTATCGTAAATTGACCTAAATTTTCTGATAATCGATAGAGCTCCTAAAAGCCGAAACAATATCCGACACGTTAATGCTAATATTGTCAGAATAAAATGAACATAAAATTAATACACTTAATCATTAATTAATATTTCGTTATTTATTAGATACATAATATTTATTACATATTTGTTATTATTCGTTATTATTTGTTAATTATTTATTACATATCTGTTATTTAGTTTTTTATTATGTCTTTACTTATCCTTTTATTAATTTTATAATTAGTAAAATTATAAGATCATAATTATGTTATTAATCTTTCACAAATCTTTCATAAATTGATGATTATGATATATAAGAAAAATAATTTTAAAATTAAACAATTAAAGCATTTTTTTGTTAGATCAAATCTAATGTATTTATTGCGATACTCGGATATATATATTAGTGTAACTATATACAACTGCGGCAGTATATCTCTCATCTTGCGATTCGCAGAACGGTGTGTATGGCAAGGTATAATGTACAAAACAAAGTATGAAAGAAATACAAGCCATTGCATTTCAATGAAAGCTTACTTTGCTCGCATTGGCGTGCTGGACGCGCGCTTCCGGGTTGGAACACCCGGAGTTGATTTGTTTTTCTCGATTTCGCCAGGGTAGACGTTAAGTGTACTCAACGTCTTATCGTGCGCCGCGCGGATTTCTGTGCCATATTTCATGCGGCAGGCAACTTTTAGCGCTCTTCTTTCGTATTTACTCGACCGGTTTGCGAAAGGCACAATAGAGAAGATATAAATCCTGAGATTTATGAAGTCGGTGCAGTTCATTGAGATACGCGAAATAAGTCGGAGTGCCGGGAAGTGAAAGAAAGTAATTGGTCACGTTTTCAGAATTTATTTCGAGGCAGTCCAAATCCATTTCTCGATATTACGTGAGCGTTTATTTATAAGCTAGTTATGTATGAATTAAACTTCTCGAGATACTAACAAGCAAGATATTGTTTACAGTTGTTAGATAACGTCAAGTAGATTTCATTTATTAAAAGATTATCAAACCTCTGCATCTCTCTCTCTTTCATTTTTCTCCTGACTGCTTCCAACCAAAGGTTGGCGAAAAACGAGGAAGTATGCGTTTTTATCATTCTCCTCGTAGAAATTTATATTTATAGATCGCAAGAAATTAGTACAAAGAAACCGTTTTCGTCTATTTAAATAGTTTAAAAATGTTTCATATTAACATTACAAAAATTTTTTTATGACGTAGATAGTATCTTGGTCTACATTAACATTCAAAAGTGCCGTGCTAGGCGGAGCCGCGAGTACACTGCCGTCAGTAAAAACCGTTGTCAGTGTAAAGCGCTCGCGCACGAGAACCGAAAAATAAACATCACCGTGAACCAGGAATAATCAGGCGGTGCACAGAGAAGAACGCACAAAAATGCATGCGAAGAGAATATACAACCACACGCGCGTCGCGTCCCGAGCGAACGTACCGTACCACGGTAGTGCGGTAGATAAAAGCTCTCGCTGTGTTCTTCGTTCTGTTTGGCGGTTGAATATTAAAAACATGAGCGGAGAGCGGAGAGCAAAGCCACGAAGCAAGCTTTCCGTCGGAGGGTCATGAGCTTTCGAAGAGCGTCACGCGCGCGTCAACCGGTGTCGCGATTGTTTCGCGTAACGTGTAACGCCTGGCCGCGGCCGCGGAGACAAGTGCAGCCGGCAGAACGAATGACGCGTCCGTCTAGCGAAGGAAAAAGAAAAAAAAAAGGAAGGTAAAATGCTTCAGGACGAACTTTTAGGGCGAATGCATATTCATTTCGTAGTGATGCGACCGCCGGGTCCAAGTGGTGCGAATTAATATGCATAAATTCTGCCATTACCAGCGGTTCAGGCAGCTTGAAACGTCTCTTCCTCCGATTTATGGAGGTCCGACCCACTTGCCGGAAATTCTTGAAGACGGCAACACTTTTACAATGCCTAATATATTGCTTAAACCTGGGTGCAACAAAGATAAGAAATGCCAAGAAGTTTCTTGTTGCAGTAAGTCACTTAATATATTGTATAATAATTTCTAATTAATCAAATTTTAATCAGTACTACGTCATAAGATAGATAAATCAAATATTACTAAGAGAGACCACGACAAAATATAAACATCAAAAAGAAAGAAATATTTTTTTAGAAAAATTGGAAATTTCAAGGAAAATATTTAGAAATTGATGGATTATCGAGTGATGACTCTATTTCTTTTTATCTTCTTATGAGAATATAAAAAAAAATGTTACTATTTTTAGAATTAAAATGATAAATGTCTTTGATTATTTGAATGCAATGATGGTTTTTAGGAAAGGATTATGTGGAATGTAAAAATGAAAAATGTTGGGAACAGTAAAAGTTTGCCTTCTCGATTATACGCTGCGGAAAAATTTTTCTCTCGTATGTTATCGCTCCTAAATGTATCCAGCACATTCCTAAAAAAACTTTATCAGTCGGAATTTTGCGAGAATTTAATCATTCGCGCGAAATTGAAAGGCTTTATGCAAGATAGAATCGTGTTTTCAAAAAAATTCACATACCTACATCTCACTTTTTCAAAGTGCACATAAAAATGCGTTCTATTTAAAAAATTCGCCATTTTTGTGTAAAGCCGAGGTAAAAATTTTTCATATTACATTATATAAAAAAAGGAATATTATTTTGACTTACAAACGGCGGAATTGTTTCAGTTGTTAAACGTCAAAAATATTCGAGTAATATCGATCGCACAAATTATAAATAAATATATCAATATCATAGAAAGTCATTCGGATAAATAAATGTATATTTCAAACCGTTCTATATAAATTTTGTATGACTATCAAATATTTCACGTATGCGTCACCTGAGACATTTTCTTCAATTCTATAACACGATTTATAATTCAAATGGGGTATTTATTTATCAAATTATTAAATTGTTAAATTATTAAATTATTTATGCAATAGTGAAGTGATCAATGATCATAACAATCATATTTCATACACAATGCTGACTGAAACATAGATAAACGAGCATGAAGAATAAACGGCATTCAATTTTCCAAGATGTTTGGCATGAAGGGTCGGACCTAACTTTTCATGTCAATAGAAAATTCAACTTCAAAAGATTAAACATCGGGAAGGAGATCGCAAGACACTCACCGAGCACGACCAGTTTCACCGGTTTGCCGAAAAGGATCTTCCCCTGGTTGTCCTCCAGCGTGCAACTCCACACACCGTCGTCCTCTAATCTAACGTTGTCTATGTGCAATGCCGCGGTTGTCGAGTCGCCGATGTACCGGTGCCCGGTTCCGCTCATTTCCGTTCTCGTGTCTATCGTGATCATATCCACCGGACTACCCTCGTGCAGCCACGTCGCCGGTCGTATTCTGTAACTTCTGACAAGGAGCGCAGCGTCCGCATTATTAGTTCACCTAACAAACTTCGTTACGCCCGATCTTCGGGCGACGAAGAGACTTCAGCCGTACGTACCCGCGTTACTATCACAGAACGACTTTGTTTCCGTAAAGGGAATAATTTGACCGTGATGTATTCAATGCGAAAGTTACCGTTACCATAAAATAAACCGGATATTAATATACGTTAATATAATGAGGGATTATTATTATACAGACATGTGCGGTGGAAAGATATGAAAGCTTATTTTAGACAAAGAAAGGAAATGGAGGTTATCGATTACATATCATGTTACGCGTTTATTTGAAATTTAAACACGGTATTTCCTCACTTGTCAGACGGATTCTATTTAAAATATTTCAAATATACTTCATGCTCTTGACAATTTTAACTATAAAAATGTTATTTCAACAATTCATAATCGCGACAGATCGATTGAAGCCGGGCACGCGTGTTACCTTGCTCCTGGCAGCAATAATCTCGAGTAATTTCCTTCCAGTTCGCAGGGTAAGATGACTTTACTGTGAGGCTTTACTACGAGCTCCAGCGGCGGATTGGACGACGTGTCGGCCATGTCTGAGGATAGAGCGATGTTGGTCGTGGTGGAAGAACTGGTAGACCATGACTCCTCTTCGGGGGCCAAAAGGGCCGCAGGTTGTACCACTTCATCAGGTAAAGGTATCAACGTCGAGCCGGACGTCGTTGTGCTCGTCGTGCTGGTGGTAGTTCGCCTGGCACGCCGACTACCCTCCTGCCTGCCTCGTAGCGCAAAAACACCAGCCTCGTTCACGGAGCCTGTAACAACGACGAGGTATAATGGCGTCAGCCTCTCTGACGTGGCTACCGTTAAAGAAAGTTACCGTGATTTCATTTTTCGACAGTTTTTCCTCACGCTTTTTATAGCCCGTTGCCTTATCGCGCTTTTGTTATTATCGGTATTCTCGGCGCGTCTCGGTTTTTAAGTATTTCTGGGTAAACCGTCGCGTGACCTCTCGGCAAGAAACCATCTCACGCTTCAACCACGAGTTCAACTATTATCGGTATTTACCACGTACTGCTGTAACGGCTGTAACTGTTTTACACCCGGCCACGATTGATTAACTGGACGGACAGGGAGATTAATTAGGATATAATGTACTTGTACGCCAAGTTATGTAATTAAATAGTTCCTGTAATTACATAAAACCCTCAATCATAGAGTTTACGCTTTTTCTGCAATATAGACGTTCTTCAAAACTTAATCCCGACAAGAAGCGCAGATACGTGTTTGAATAACAATGTATTATTTTTCGCGTTGCATAAACACTCACAAGCAAGCCCGGAAACAGCAACACGCCGCCCGGGAATTCAAAGGGCGAATAAATTATCTAGCCGTTTGTTACGGCGAAACAACAGACGGGATTAGTCGTCCGCCTTTATCACGCTTCCACGCCTCACCGGAAAGTAAATATTCTGAAGACTGAGACTTGATCGAGTTAGCGCGGCCCTGGAATTTGATAAAGCCGCGACAAGAACGTTGCTGCGAAGGGCACTTTCCATCCGGCGAGCAGGCGCCGCCGTTCCGCACGCTTGGCCGCCCTCGCCTAAAACTGCCTGCCTATCGAGCTTGGTCGACCGAGACTTCACGGGGAAAACTAATTATGGTTCCGATGAGCTGCAAATAGCTGCAACTACCTAACCTAACGCAACTAAGAGCTCTCTTCTCGGGACCGGCCTTCTCATCCTGCAGCCGCGAGTCCCGCAATCCCTCTGTAGCAAGCCCAGTAGTTGAGGGTGACCGACAGCCCAACTTGTTTGCATGCCACAAGGCAATTCTACGGTGGTTCTTTCATTAACGTTCTCTCTTGTCTAACGGCTAAAGCACACATTCCATTCTTTTGAGCCTTTGTTAGAGATGCGTTAGCCTCTACACTTCTTTAGACGAGTTACGTTGTGTTCTTTCGTGCAGTTTAACAAGTATCCTTACAATATAATAGAAGAGAAAATTTAATTTTTCCAAAGCTAGATATATGCATAAATATCGTTTTTCAAAAATGAAGCACGCTGAAAAAACAATAGTAACAAAAAATATAAGTGTATATTAATGTATGCAATAAATTAAATGAATGCACGATTAATTACAGCTTTAATTTATTTCTTCTTATTATCTATGGTAAAGATATTGTAGATAATTAAATGATTCCGTTTGTTAATTCTTGCTTTAATGTTTCAGCAATTCTGTTTAATTAATGTGCAATGCAAGTATGCAAGTTAAGGGAAAAGTATTAGTATAGAGAAGAACCAAATATTCTCCGTAAGTAATAGGACCTCAATTCTATCTTACTAACCGTATAAAGTCCTCGCAAAGCTGCAGATTCCGCAGAAGACGAGCTGACAACCGAAGTTCTTCGTATTTCTCGAGAACTATTAAATTGGAATACAAAGAAGCGAAACTTTACAACGAAAGAACGCGAAAGCGTTTACAGCATATATTATTTCCGTTGCGATTAAACTATTGTTAATTTGTTATCATGGTAAATGTAATTTTACGAGAAAATACGTTCATTACTAAACATAGAATGTAAGAAGAATTGTATGCTAACTGCATTTTAATAATCGCAATTTAGCGATGACAAATTATTTTGAAAGCTTATTTTTACATATATCTACAAAGCAAATTTATTTCAAAATATTATCTATCATAATAATGCTATTCGACTTACGACCTCATACTAAATATAATATAATAATAATGAAAAATCGTTATTTTCGACCAAAACTGGCAACATATATTCATCAGTTAACACAACGTTTCGACTGAGATTCCAGTCCTTATCAAGTGTAAATGTATATATACGCCTTCGCAACACTTCATAATCTCAGATATTGTTCCGGCAATAAACTTAAATCTACAAAGTGTTTTGTGCGACGTTTGACATTAAAATTGTACATTTTCGTAACGCGAGGTGACAGATTAAAATAATTAAAAGCACGTCTAGACTGAACAGCAACGGACAACGTAATGACATCGTCTAAAATTAAAAATAAATAAAAGTTTCATTTATTACATAAAATACACGAGAATTTATATAAAATCCGATTTGTAAACGTACCATGAACGTTTCTCATGCAAAAATTTAACGATCGAGGGGTTGGAGCGACGCGACGGCCGCGGCGACGCCTCGACAATTGAAATCAAATGTTTATCGTTTCCGAGGACGAACACGAAAACGATTCGATTTTAGCTTCAGTTGCACTGGACGCAAAAGAAAATATATCGACCTACAGTCACGTAGCGACATCATGGTGCCGGCCAATAGCCAGTGGCCTCTGTTCATCAACGTTCCCAATAGTATACCCCACTAGTTATACACTGCTATCGAGTGGATGTTGTTCGACGTTGATGCATGCATTATTCAAGCGGTGTATCCATTCATTATTCATGTCATGATCAATAGATGTCAACAGACCGCGATCTGTATCTGAGCACGTTGCTATGGCAGAAAGTGAAAGTGGAGGCCAAGCGAAATATACGTTTACGGGTCAGGCCCTCTCAAAGGAACGTTGCGAGTAGGACGATGCAACGAATTTCCGGCGCCATGTATCCAGTCGAGAACACGACATAGGCGATAAAGCTTTGATTACGATAGAATTGATGCGCTTAGGAAACTTGTTAGCGCAATTATATCGTTTGATACAAAATTGCCGCTTTCGAAATAGGTGCCTACTCCATATTAATTTATAAGCAAAATAAGTCATCAATGTTTACCAATCGGAGGTTTCTTTTTCATACGTATCGTGGTCAATGTCTCCTCATCCTCATCTGCCGGAATTAATAACGCTTAATAATCACCAACGAGGGGGTCGAGCGGAATTCACTCGATTTGCGCTTTCCTGTGCGCAATGTTGATACATTCGCGATTCACAACAATGCGAGACAGTAAAGCGGTTAAAAGGATTTGTCACCTCGTGTCACCGGATAATAAACTCCTTTTCCGCTATGCGCGGGGCTTCTCTCGTCGCCACGAGATGGTAAATTTTCCACCACATCCGTGCTGTCGACGTGTACCGCCGCTATTCTCTCGTCGCGCATCGCGCATCAAAGGTGAAATACACGAGTCCGCCATGGGAATTCCGATAATTTGGAAAGAGGAGCAGGTAAACTTCAACAGGCAACGCCTCGAATCCCCGAAGCACTAGATTTGTCGAACGTTCCGGATGGAGGGCAAGCTTTGCAACTTCGTGCCGCGAAATACTACGCGCCGCATGAACCAAGTTTTGCGAAGTAACGCCCGCCTCTCTTTGGCTGTTATCTACTTTATGTTATCACACCACTAATCTTACTCTCTCTCTCTCTCTCTTTCTCTTGGTTGGGCTCGGTTGCGCAACCGGAATTCTAGATGATTTTTCTCTCGAGGAATACTTTTAGCATGAATACTCTCTCGAGCACCGTTACGATCTTATCAAGGATGCATAGAAGTTTTTAGCTTACGCATTTTCTATTATATTCGTACGATGAAACAAGTGTACAACAGAATATCACATACAGGATGATTCCAGTAACTGGGTTGGATTATAGCTTTTTCTAAGTCATGATAGAAAAAAGTGGAAAGGAAAATATTTCAATGCTTAGATTGATTTATTATTTTTATATTTTTTCGAATAACGCACCGATAAATTTGCAAGATGCAATTATACTTACTTTCTTTTTAAATAAAATCACGTAGATATATTTTTTTCGAAAAATCAACACTGCAGATATTACAGATTTTATGTCATAAAATTACTTTATTACATTAAGTGCTCAAATATATATATCACCGTGACATTCTGAGCATTTTCTAACACGTTTTTTTATTTTTGAAAATATTGTCAATAGTTACATTAGAAAAAGTTGTAATTAGTTCTTTCAAATTATCTTCTGAAATAAATTTCTTACAAATGCACGTTATCCTTCATAAATACCCATAAGAAAAAATCCTTTCGATTGTCTTAACCTAATACTTTTTTAGAAATAATGAGAAGAATCAATTTACAACAAAAAAATATATGATTCTATTTAAAAAAGTGTACTTGCATTTTGCAAGTATATTGGTGCATTATTATAAAACATATAATCACACAATGATAGATAATACTAAATATAGTGAAAGATTTCTCGCTACCATGTTTTTCTCTCTTAACTTAGAAAAAAGTTATATACAATATATACATATACATACATATAAATATATATAACTCAGCCGCGGTTATTAGATTCATCCTATATACATATATTTAAAAAAAAATACAATACATATACGTGTATGTAATATGATAGTCGCAATTCGATATTCAATTTATAATATTCGATTCTTCGCCAATTTTTGTTGTGAAAGGTATAACTGAGAAATGATTGATCACAAATTAATCCAACGGATACTCGCGCAATGTTGTAATTAGGTCAACAGGGAATCCTATCACGCGTTTCGCTACGATATTGGAATGGAAGCGGAACGAAAATTAATCCGAACATGATCAAAGCGCGTAATCGAAGCTCGCGGGCAGCGAGACGAATAAAATACGAAGCGTACCTGCGAGCGAGAAAGAAAGAGGCACGAGATATTTTATTACCGCGTCTTTCGCCACACGTCGCGGTAACACGCACACGTCACACTCTATGTTTGTCCGATTATAGCCACCTGTCTTGCGCTGCCCGGGGATACCCGGTCCCAGAACGTATCAACGAAACCCGTCTCATCCCGCCGCATTCAGATCCGAGGAACGAGCGCCGCCGTCCGTAGTTCGCTGATGAAAAGTTTTGAGGATCCTCAGAGAGGCTTTTGCATGTCGCCGCGGACACAAAGGGCAGTCGTACCACATACAGAAGAGAGCGTCGCGCAAATGGTAGAAATGGGAATGGGTTTTACGTACGTCTACGCTCCGTTGGTAGACGCCGAGGTGATCTTGCTGTGTATACAAAGTGGCATCAAAGATCACAGGCCGTCCCTGGAACACGTAGAGACGCGAGCGGGAGAGAAATAGAGCAAGCAAACGCGAGGCAAACCGGAGGATTCGGTATTGCCGGGTGTATATCGCCAAGGGAATCTATCTTTCGCGTGGAATTCGCAGCACGATCATCTCCGACGGCAACGGGGAGTGATTCTCGATCGAGGCTCGTGCGCTTCTGCCAGCCCTCCGCGTATCTCCGCTCTGGCTCCGTATCTCTCCCTGCCTTCGATTCTCGCCGATCCCTCTTCACCCTTTATCCCCATTCACGGTGTCATCGGCTAAGCTCTCGTAATACTCTCTCGGCGTGGCGGCAGTTACAGGCTGATTGTCGTTCCGATCCGCGTGTACTAATTCCGATAGCCGCAATGCCCACGTCAATTTGGATTGACAAGACCAACTTTTAGAGAACGTTAGATAAATCTCTTAAACACCCAGCGACAATTAACCAGTATTTGAAGAAGTAACAGTAATTTTACGGATATAGTGATGCGCTGAACACGCAACATCCTCTCAATCTGATTTTGAGAATCGATATTACTCTTTTTTATATTCTTTCTTTCTTTTGTATGTGTGTGAGAAGAGAACTTTTGAATTAATATAAACTAGAAAAATTTCACAGAAATTTATGTACCGTTAAATGCTATCTTAATTATCCCCGTTACAAAACTGCACGCAATTGCAATAATTTGCGATAAGATTCGAGTCATTTATCAGTTTTTGTTCTAAGCCGCAGTAGTACTATCGATCATCGAACGAAAAAAGGAGAAGAGCTTCGTTAAAGCGAATCCAGCAAAGAGCGACCATCGACCAAGGGAGAAAAGCAAGAGGTAGGTACCTAACTCTTCTTGCACGTAAAGGACCGCCTCTCACGTGTTGAGCCAGGTGCAGGTAACTAGAAATCGTTACGATCGATACGACGACGACGATAACGGTAACCATCGGCGACCGTAAACATTCCCGGGGACCCGCTCTTGGGAATCCATTTGTTTTTAAGCACCGTCGATATGTTATAAACTGCGCTCTCTCCCTCTTATTGCTGTTGCCTTTAAAACTCCATGCCGCGTCGCGCACCTCGGCGACTTTTGTTTTTATATTATCCCGCAGCGACTAACGCAATTCCGTTCATTCGCGATCGCAAACAGCGCGCGAACGTAATTGCATTGTTGCTAGTTAAGCCCGGGCTTCATATCCCGCAGGGTAAATAACCGTCGCATTTCGAGAAGCGCGCGCGATAATGCTGAAGATGTCGTGGTCTTACAAAAGTCGATACAAGAGACCTTCCTTAAAGCTCGGCAAAGCTCCATCGGCCATCCGGCGTCAAAAGCTAGGAAATTCATGCAAACGATTTTCCCGACTCACAGCCGCAGAAATTACTTCTCGGTAACGAAACCGGTGCAATCTTTTATTTATGGTATATTTTACAATTACAACGACTGTACACGACTAAAGCAGTTCAAATTATTCGCATAATTCAAGTTATGTAACTTAAATTGTATAATTTAAGTTATATATCTCGCGATATATCTCTAGTATATAAAACTTATATGATGAGAACGAACGCTTTCTCTCTGAAACATGTAAAAAAATTCTGCTCTAAAGAGAGAGAGAGAGAGAGAGAGAAAATTCTTTTTTAAACTTGCAAAAAGAAAAAACATGAACACCGAGTGCAATTCTGTTGTTTTTTTTTTACGAGAAGTAACACATTGTTTGCAGCGCTCCTTGCATTTCCGTGTTTTCCCTGCCGTGTCCGTGTTTGCTTCCTCAGTAAATATCCCGCATTTTCTCTGTTGAGCGCAGATGTCAGGCGTGCATAAACCTCATAAAAATCTGAAATTATAAAGTCGAGGCCGGCCGGTATCTCCCGTTGATATCTGCCTGCTGTATTACAGGCAGAGCGACCGCGGTCGTACGTATCCAAAAAAAATCCTGTAGTATATTTATTTTACACGAAAGCAGTAAGAAAAAAAGTTTGCTTCTTATATAGTCACCGACAACTTGCATGCATCAAATAATTTTAATATTTCTCAAGCGACAGTTTTCTGGCATTAGTTCAAGCAGCCATTCTACTCATAACACACATCTCGTTTTAATCAAATTTTGAATTGTAATTTAACCTACGGAATGAAATATGTTACTTTGTTAAATTCAGCATGGATGACATATTTCGTGGGAACGAGCTTGTGAGAAAGCACGACTTTTAGAAAGCACCGTGTATGATAAAACCCAATTACTTATCTATAAAATCACTACGAAAATAATCGATTATTCTCGATAATACGAGCATCTTGGGCAAACGGATTTATGTGTCGAACAGGAATATACAATTATATAATCGATATAAGCTACTTGCGTAATAAAGCTCTTTCGCAGGATGAGCTCTTGCGAGATTATTCGCCGCTGCGACGCTCAAGTCCTGCTCGATATGGCAAATTAGCGACTATCGTGCGGATAGTCGGCGCGCACGACCGCCGGCCGATCGGGCTCCATTAACGGGCACAGCTGTCCGTCTACGTAACGGATCCGTCGGGATTCTAATCTGACCGCAGGGCATGCCTTCTAATATAGATAGAGACTGATTAATTCCGCGGTAACGCGTCGGCCACGCGCGTTCCACGAGCCGTGTGCGATCCCGATGATCACAAGAGCGTAACGTTGTTACACACAAGGACTCAATCCGGTAACGCGATCTGTGCAGGCACGAACACGAACGCAGACGGGGGACGCGGACTATGTAAAGTAAATCGTAGGATATTCACGTCCGGACATCGCTCGTTGTCCGACCGTAAAAATGTCGGGAGAAGGACCACGTCGTCGGATCCTCTCGTATGATCGAGTGGATCTACGGCGAACATCAGGAGAGGAGGGTTTCGCACTGATTGGACGGCTTCCGCTGGTAAACATTGCCGATCGCGTGACTATTCCTCTGACAGCAATATGGATATTATTCCAAGGAATCGATAGTGTCGAAGTACGAACGTATTCGGAAGCAGACAGTCGGACCGCTCGAGATGTGCGAGTGTACAGCAAATGATCGAAACGTTTGTGTTTAATAGAGTGTGAATTAGTAAAAATAAAAGTTCGACCAATTTTGCGCATAAATATTTCGAATTAATTTAAGATTATAGACAAATTTTTTCCTAAACTACCATAAAGATGTTTCAACAAAATAATTGAGAAGAGATTTTTCGAGACTTCATCAAGTATTTACTATTTAATAATCTTGTGTTTCTGATTCGGATGAAAGAGATTCTGCAAGAGTATCGTGGACATCTATAAAATAATTATACGTATTATATGAATCATACGTAACGATAAAAATATATTCAACTACGCAATAGCATATGTTATATAGGTACATATATAGTACAAGCATGATACATAGGATATCCCCTGCAATCAGAGAGCAATAAACAATCGCAGTTGAAAGTGCTAAGACTATTATTCGTCGAGCCTTTAACGACGGATATATCTTTCGAGTGCCAAGCTGGAGCCATCAGGAAAGGTCCATTCTGGCGGCGGGCCACGTTATAGATCCAGAAGAAATCTCCGCAGTGAGCAAATCGCTTGGAACGCGCGCGCGTAGGCCCGGTGTTCGAGAGATACCAAGTGATTGATTCACTTGCCAAGCAAAGCTTACGGTTTCCGCGAGTTTTCTGAAGCCCGGCCAAGAGAGCGGCGACTCGAACTCCGCTTCGAATGCGCGCGTAAATCCGAGTGCAATGCCAGACCGGAAGTCAATCCCCCGCGGTGTCCAAAGCTTTCCGAGAAAAGGGAGGAAGCGAATACAATCTTCGCGTTCGCGCTCGCGTTTGCGAGCTGGCCAGCAGCTAGCTAGCAGCACCCCACGAACACTTCCACTTAATTGTTATCGTTACGTTCGATCGTTTTGCATAATCGGTGCGCGGGTTTCCGGCCACCCATGCCAAGTGGGAATGCGATTTAGCGAATACAGAGGAGGGTACAACTGCCGAGCAGACGCAAGCTTCTCGTCATAAATTACGGTCGCGAAAGGGAGAGACTCCAGATCGATCCTCGTGCTGGCTGCGCGATTTTTGAACTTCAGATTATTGATATGATAAAGCGGAGCTAATTTTCGGACACGTACAAATTTATGGTGAAATCAAAATGTCAATATGCTGCTCCAATTTCTTTTCAAAACTCCTTGTAAGAACATTGAGAATATCTTTGTGAGTTTCAAAATATATACGTTGAAGCTATATTAAATACATGTTAAACGTGCTCTTTTTAAATTTTGATCCAAATTGTAATCTAAGAGAGTATATATCGTCTTAAATTTAGCTTTAGGAAATACAGCTGCAATTGATAAATGTGACTTAAAGGAGCACGGATTTCGGCGACGTGTTCCTTTTGTTCTACTCTAAGGTAGTGCATGTGTAGCTAATAGATTCCCTTTTTCGATACGACCCTTCTGGGATCTGATACACGTAAGAAAGGCATGCCAACCTCGCCTGGTCAGCACCAGCCATCGGAAGCCATTTTATTTATTTACGAGAGCGGTAGCGGATACTTTCAGGTCTAGTTGCAAGTTTCCGATAGCAGTGAAAGATTAATTAAAGCGCAAGCCACCGTGTAATGGGAGAGCATTGCTTTCCACTTAAGATTACATCGCGGGCACGCTTCTGCCTGCAGTTTACCCGTACCGGACGGAAATTTCGCCAGCTGGTGTTTAATATAACGGACACTCACTGGCTGTTACCGTCAATTGCGGCGCATAAATAAGCGCCGCGCTTAATTTCGCCGCTATCGGTTAGACGGGGATCGGGTCGTCGGGATGCGAAGAAAGCGTCTTCGTTAATCGCAATTTCGCGAGCGGACGAACTCGGCTTAAGATCAACGCCGAGCGTCATTATTCTCTCTTTCACGAAAGCCCGTTGATCTCCGGGAAAGGAAAGGAGAGGCGAGGGGGGAAAGAGGGACTTGTCGTGTGTCTGCGCGATCCCCGCTAAATCACCGGTGCCACGAGTGACTGACGTTATTAATGAGGTACTGATGGTGGCTGCGCGGGACCGTGTTTCGTATTCCCGTTCGAGCGCTCATCGTCCGTCGCTTAGTGGTAATTGTTATCGCACCGACACTCGATTTTCCATGTGACACGAAAATCAATATCTACGTTATTTACCAAACTAGATCAGTATATAAATAAATAACTAAAGAGTTGACAAAAAGTCGACATTTTTAGAGCATTTATATATTACTTTTTATGTATTTTTGCTTATATATTATTTCGCAATTATAGCGAGTACAATTTGTTATTTTACGTTCTTTAATATGGTATTCTATTTATTTGCGCAGTAATTAGTCGTCAATTATTAAACGATCGCGCACTCTAAAATCCGACAACTTGACAGAACAGAACATGTTGACCCGTTTAAAAAAAATTCGCAATTGGCTTTTCCGACGTCGTTGAATGGAGGACATTTCTCTCCTCAGTCCTCGGGCGGGGAGATCTTTCCTGGAAACGTTTCACGAATTTACGGATATCTAGTCGGACCTTAAGGAAATGCAGAGGGTACATAAAACGACGCGTTTCTCTCCCAACAGAGATACTTTTATCGCTTACACATTTAGCGTCGCAGAGGGAATTGCACCGGCGGTGAACGACTCGCCGCGTCGCGGCGACGAAAAAGCGAGGAGTAGCGCCCGCGTTAAGGACGAAAGGGAGGTAAAAGGATGGCGTCGGGCGTAACGCGGATGGGTAATACGGCCGCGCACGTCGTAAACTGGTGAAATAAAAAATTTTGTATATCCACCCGTAGTTAATAGAATTGCGGTAGGTCACGCGACACATACTCTCTAAAGTAGAATCAGTGACTTTAGTGACAATACACTGAAGTCACTGATTCTACTTTAGAATTCAGAATTCAGTGGTGTACCTATATAACTGGTTTTCAGTGTACATTGTCACTGAAGTCACTGATTCTACTTTAGAGAGTACAATGTGACGATCAATGTTTTTGCAAATACGTATACTTGTCAAGATCAATGCTCGCCGATAAATCGTTATGCAATACAGAAGAAATCGCTAATTTTTTGCTGCATGCTATGACATATTTGTGGAAAGGTTATTGCCCCGTTATTGCCAACCACCTTTTAACGATGTCTCTAAATGACGAGATTAAGAATATTTGTTGAAGTCTTCACAGATTAGGATCAGCGCGAAAATAGCCGAAAATAGAAGCTTACAAATAGCTCAAATCAATACATTACAATATCATCCGAAAATTCTAGCGATATTAAAAGATATCGACTCCTTAGAGAGCCGAGTATGTACATCAGTAATGGATGGCGGATTGTTTATACTGTGACAATTTTGTATCTGTGTCGCAAAGGGAAACATCAACGTGGTATACTTTGTCTAAATATTTTGCAAAGAATGTAGATACTTTTCTGAAACCTTCTCTATGCTACACGTTTAATTTTTTCAGATTATCGAAAACAAACTAGAAATGTGTTGACATCACGGCGTATGTTTTGCTTACTTTTATTTTTTAGATATTTAGAGTTAGTTTTTCAATAGTCATTTAAACTGAAGTTTAGCTAAACTCACTCTTCGTCTTTTTCTAAAAGGGATAGTTAGAAAGAGACAAAAAATGAGTTAAGCTAAGATTAAAGTTAAGCTACTATTAAAAAACTGGCCCTCATTTATCTAAAATAAATAAACATAAAGTATTGTCTAAAATTAAATTAAAAATAAAGCTTACAATTAGTAAATCATGATTTCTTGTATATAATAGATAATTGAAGCTTTGTACTAACTTAAATTACCTAATATTAAAGTGACTTTCACTTCCAACAAACAGATGTATAAAATGTAAAAAATATGAAATTTTTAAACACAAGAACTTGTGTATCAATTTGAATTATATTAACTTTTGACAACATTTCTTTATAACTCCGAAAAATGTTGGGACTGGTCAGAATCGAATGTTTCATTTTACTATTGTTATTAGAGAATTTCTAGTAAATAATACATTACGCCAGCGGTCGCCGGAAGTTACAACGCTGAACGCACGCGTCATTTACCCGTGCAAACGCGGGCAACTGTTCCTGCGCTCGAAAACGTCGATAGAGCGATGCACACGGAAATGAGGCCTCCACCGCGAACGAGGCATTTCTGACGGCGTCTTCCGCTTCTGACATTGTGCTGCGCCGCAACATTCGACGTTGAGCTTCGCAATACGGAACACTTTGCGGAACGTCTAAACAAGTCGTGAGCGTCGTGAGCGACGAGGTTTCCGGCGTGCGTTTATAAAGTTCGGCCGATGAGAGCACCGCGATGTCAAGGGACGGGCGGGGCTATTAATAGATATCTCGTCGTCGTCCCCTCAGGGGGGAGGGAAACTTCTGTCGTGTCTTTCCGGATGAGGAGATTCGAGGAGTTCGAATCGCAAATTGGAGAGCAGTATCACCACCGTTGCCCGTTGTTCGTGTCCGTTGCGCAAGCCCCGTGCGCCGAGATCTTCGTAGTAGATCGTACGAGACGAAAGCGCCAGGAAATAACGAGGCGAAGTCGTGAGAACACGTTGTTACGGACGTAATGGAACCAAGCCAAGACCCGTCCGATAGTTCCTCCTCGAAGAAAAGCTTGCCCCCGATGAAACGGACGATATATCGACTAGGGGTGACACCGGCTGAACCGCAGGGTTCTCTCGTCGCGCTTTTCCGTATAACAAACGGTATCATTTGCCGATATGCCGACATTTGAAGGATATCTAATAACTTTCTATACTTCTTTTCAGTTATATACATATATTTTAAAAAATTAAGAAACAAAAATCGTTACATGTAGGGGAGAGGCGGGCACTATAGGACACTTTTTTTAAAAAAAAGCTCATATCTTTTGCCATTTTTAATAAATTGGTTCTCCGACTCAATTATAAGTTAATTTGGTTGTTAATGTTCAATATAAACGTATAGCAAAACAAACACATTTGAGAGTAGTGCTTCGTTTTTACCTTTTAAAAAAGTTTTTTCTCTGTCCTAATCTGCCCCCCTGGAGGGGCAGTTTAGGACTGATAATGAAAACCGAGATAACTCTCGTCTTCTTACTTTATTTATTAAAAGTAATAAATTTCTTGCTAGGCAACTGTCTTACAAACTTCTTTTAATGTATTATTTGCTTAACAATACAGTAGGTAATTTGTAGTAGGCAATCAAATATACATAAGTGTCTACTTATTGGAACCTCAATTAAGGCAAGAATCAGTCTCATAAATTTCTCTTAAATAATAAAATATCTACCTTCTAGTCTTTAGAGCTCTCTTTAGAAAATATTAAAGTGCTAAGTACCCAAAATGCTATTTTGTCCAATACTGCCCCAACCCTAATTTGAAAAAAATGTAATATTTCATACCGACTCTTTTTATTATGTCGTTGTATTTCACTCATTACAACGCAAAACATGTAAGCATAACCAAGTTATAAAAGTAGTTTCTTTTTGAGCAATAGTTTAATATAAAAATACTTATATTTGCGAGCCAAAATAATTACAACAGCCAGTGAAAATCACTAACAGCTTGTAGATTATAGTTTGACAGTTGACAGCTTGGAAGCTCTCAGGTGACAAACGTCACGTTTGTCTATTGACCGGTTGCCAGTCGAAAAATGCGTTTAACGTGAAAAAAAAGTGTCAATTTGTTATTTATTCGAGATGTCCTAAACTGCCCCTGTCCTAAAGTGCCCCCCTATTCGTTCATAATTTCTTCTTTACCGTCTTCTATGCATGGTTAAATAATAGAAAGAATGCTAGTAATTTTTTAAGGCCATCACACACAAAATGCATAACATCGCATAAGCATAGCATAAGACCGCTTGACCAATGAGCATCTTATGTAAATTAATATGGCAACTTTATGCTGGATGTTCATTGGTCCAACGGTCTTATGCTATGCTTATGTTATGTTATGCATTTTGTGTACTATAACCCTTAATGTTTAAAATGTCACACAATAACAACTTGATATGATACATATTTCAAATAATATATAAAAAGGTATGTCTTTTATTAATTATCAAATTAGTTCATTTTTAGTCTCCTTTACAGATCATCCCATATTCGATGATTCATAATTAATATGTTCACAAATGTCGCTAAAACTTACTTTAAAATACCGTTGCAGGTAATTTTCCGTTCTTTCTGAATGCACAAATCGTTGTAAAAACGCAATGACATTCAACGTTGGAGTTCTTGGAACTTGGAACCATTTCGAATGCAAACTTTAAAGAAGTTATCAGCGACGAAAGATCGAAGGAAGAGTCAAACACAGAAGAGAAAGCAAAAGAGGAAAAGATCCAAGGAGGAATCACGATTTCGCATAAGGAATGTGGCATTGATTTTAGAAGCCAGCCATCTCACCTGATTAGGGGGTTCTTTTAGGAGGTTCAAAAAATATAACTTAACACAGAGAAATTGCGCTTGTTAAATTATGGACCTATAATATATCCATTATATGAACTATAATATGTAGTTTAAATACTTTATTTATACGAGTAATTTCCTTCAAGGTGCTTTAGCTGCAATACTTACGTCATTTTACGGTATAACGCTTAAACACGTTTCGCTTGCGACACACACTTATGGATAACGCTATTAAGCGAGTCATTAAAAAGCTGAATATGATATCAAAGTTAAAGCGGTGTTAACCAGCAGTTTGCTGGCGCCGTGACATAAGGCTCTTTGTTACTGAAGTAAAATTCATTTACGGCACGACTTTAGTTAACGTGTGAAAGGTGTCAAAAATGTAGTCTACGCTCTCGGCTTACCTATATTTTTCAATCAAATTTGCTGCTATACCGAATGCAAATTCAAAGATGCAAATTTCAATGTAAATGAAAGTCATCTCCGACTGTCTGAAATAACAACGAAGTTTCAATAAAAGTGCTATAAAAGAAGATAAAGATTGGAGGAAATACCGTGCCATTGCACTGAAGAAAAACGGATGTGCAAACGAAATCTTTTCAGACGGCGTTCTTACATTTCGTATTCTTTCTATGCTCACTTCTATGCTGATTCAAATACCTTGAAATCTACATAGTCGCAGCACAATGTCCATCAAATATAGTCCGCACGACTCTATCCATTTTCATATTTATTATACGTACATTAACATTGTTCACGCAATTTTTTATAATAATATGTTGTTTAAAATTTTTTTTAATGATGCAGAAAATTATATCGTAAGGTCATCTCACACAACGGAAGATAATTAGAAAATTTTTCTTGTTATTTTCGACCGTTAAACGTGTTAGAGATAGAAATCAGTTTAACGATTTCCGTTTCCGATAACTTTAGCGTGTTTTATAACGGTAACTATCTACAATGCAAATTCGCAAAGATTATCTTCAATAAGTTAGTTGAAAGTAGATTAACTAATAACAAAAGGGGAGAATTCGATAATGTAAGAAGAAATGGAAATATAAGCAAAGATCGGACTAACGATTGCAATCAATTAGAGGAAGAGAATCAACGAATGCCGCGAACTTTCTTGTGGATATTATTGGCCAAGAGTTTTTACAATTAACCCGTTTCCGATGAAACCTTAATTGATTGGTATAAAAATAAAGAAATGGACATATATACATATACGTCGCAAGATATATACATAATAAAATAAAGTCGGTAGCCAACTTTCTCGAATTCCTTAAGCACGCATCGCTGACTTCCGCTTTCAAGAGCCTTAGTATTCTTTGCTTTTCACGGTACAGAGAATTGTTATAATAAAAAAATGGTGCTTTTCAGTAGAATAAAAGCAAAGAAAAATAAAATTATAAATTGCATGTTAATTCGACACAAAAGGAATAATGCTGTGCTTCACGTTCACAACATTATACCTAATTAGCTTATGACAGAATGTATTTTCTTTTCTTTTAGGGTTAATGATTATTTTAAAATTCGTCATAATTGTAGGGAGCAATTTGCAACTTCTTTTTATTAAACAAAAATAAAATAGCGGTTATATTGATGATTCTTTCTCATCAAAGTTTAGAATAAAATCGCATATGATAAACAAACTTCCATATTTCGGTAATGATTTCAGTCATTCAACGCAATACAAATTCGGAATATGCTACAAAAAATTGTTCTACCAAAATATATGTTGCAGAAAATAAAGATCTGTTTTTCATCAACTCCTCAGCTTTCGCTTTGATAACTTTCCTCTCTCATTTAACGTACTGTTGGAAAAATGAAAAGTTTTCCGCGAGGAAAGGCGAGAAAAGAAGTTTTAAAAGCGCCTTTCGGCTACGACCTATAAAATCGTCATTCACACGACGTCGGAAAGCAATGAGAGCGCGAGTCGCGGGACTTTTTTTCTCTCCACACGGCCGTCACCTATTCGCGGTACTCGCAGTGACTAAAGAGCGCATTCCCGTGTCCCTGTGGAGCCGCTTATAAGTTCCTCCCGCGACGTCGTAAATAAATACCGGCGAAGTAGGTCATTGCGCAGAAAGGTCGGCGACGACGTGTGCCGGCGAATTACAAATCTGCTCCCGACGAGCGCGAATGCGGTTAAACTCCGTGGAAAGTATATCGCGCGCGGGGGACCGACAGAAGTTTCACGGCAAAGCGAGTCGTTCCTTCCAACCCCCATCGCTTTTCCGGCCGCCGACCGCATCATCTCCCTGTGGTTCACGGCCTTTCCTTCTTCCCCCCCGCGGCGAAAACGCCGACGCCGACGCCGACACCGTTTGCCTTGTCGCTCCATCTCCCTCTCGCAACGTCGTTTCATTGTTCGTGCAATTTTCACGCTTCAAAGGCGACGGATACCCCGTGTGACGACCGTTCGCCAAGTTTGACAGCAAACTTCAGGAGCTTCTGTCTAAACGGCACCCAGCCGGTACGCCACGATTGAACGAATCTACAAGTCCGATGAAAAAACATCAAACCACAAGCGTTCATGATGTAATTTTAATTTATCGCAAGTATTGTTTAAAATTTTTTCATAATTTATCTTAGAGTGTACGTATGTATTAAACTTTTCTTTGAAGACATTACTTAAGAGAAAATTTTATACAGGCAAATCGCGTTTACCTTTATATTATCAAAAGGGAATAATAAATTTTATTTAACTTTCAATTATATAACAAACGCTATTTTTATATATCAAGTTTGTTATATCTGCTAGAAAAATATAGCCATAACGTATATTTTATTTCTCGCCCAAGCAGCTCATCAATGCGGAACCCGGTTTCTTTGGGCAAACTCAGTTCGCGAGGATAAAAGGGTCGCAGGATAAGAGAGAAACCCTTTAAAAAAGTTTGGGGCTCAATAGCTTTCATCTGGCTGGGATTGAACGCATCTTTCGCCATAAACGCGGACCGACCATTTTCCATTCGAGAATAGAGCAACCGCGTGGCGCGCTAGTTTTCCGGCGCGACAGCTTCACCTTTTCCATTCTTTGCAAATAATCCCGGATCCTGCCGGGCACACCTTGCCTATTTTGAACGCTGACAAAGAGGTGATAGTAAATCCTGAATATAATGTAATAGGTCCGGTAGAATATAGAGATATAATCCCTTCCCTTTTTCCCGTCAGCGGTATCTCGTATAACGATCCGGGTCTGCAGCGAACGCCTTGAAAGACAGTGAAGAATCACTAGTACCGGCTCGGCACATACAAGACCAATACTCATGTAAAGATTCTGAAACGCGGCACTTTTCGAGTTTGACGAAAAATGGGCCATTTATTCCGCAAGCGTTTCACGCGATATTTATACGTGAAGAGATATATTACACATATGAGATATATTAAGCTAATCCTAAGATGTCTTAAAATAAAAATAACAATATGAAATGCATTAGTACACTATCAGTAAGAAAAAAAAGATTTTGTATATACTGATATTTTGGCAAAATCAATCTCAAATGATATATTTTAGCAGTGGTTAGCTGCGCCACGTTGACGTTTTCTACATTTTAGTATTGCGTTTGTCAATTTTATATACTGACATACATCGACATTGATTTATTTGGAATACGTCATATTCGTGCAAGTCCATTCGATTTTTCGAATGACGTTACATAAAATGTGCTTTTACATCTGAATCAGTCATCGTGTGAACAATAGTCACCGCGGATAGCTTTTAACGCTAAGAATATCCGGCACGTCGAGTGCTCTCTCTCTCTCTATCCCCCGTAGGCGATATTTGAAAAATACGATCACAGATCATTAAGCATGCCGCAGCACGTGGGGATACGTGTGTGCATAGGCTGTGCGCCACAAAGATTTATGCGATCGCGCAGAGATTGATTTATATGCTGTCGAAGGGCTCAGCCGCACACGAGCAAATAAACGCCCTGACGCGATGTCGACGGCGGAAACGAAAATAACATCCGCGATTAACGACGTAATAGACTTTGCAGATTTGCTGCATTTCCACCTGGAATCGTGCTCCGCGGGGTTATAACGTGTGCGCGCACGCACATATATCGTTAGGCGTTATTTATTGGCCGTTCGCATAAAACGCGGCTGAGAGGAGAGAAAAAATAACCAGGCGCGTAAATACTCGGGGATCGGGGCGAGATTTGGTTAACAAATATCGCCGTATAATACCTATAATATATTTATATACCGCGCGGATTATCGGCGCGCTGTCCGATTACTATTCATAGCGACGAATATTTTAACCGGCACGCGTGTACGGGAGAACAGAACGGACACGTTACACCGTAAGAGACGCTGCATCAAAATCCAATTGAACGAGACGAATAGAAATAACGAGGGTGAAAGAGAGGGGGGGGAGGGGGAAGTCGAGCATAAATGAACGCCGGGAGCTTTCCGCCTATGCCTTCGTTTAGCGCGGACGCGTCATTTAAATCGCGCAAAATCAGCTGTTTGAAGCGCGCATGAATATTTCATCGGCAATTTCTACTTCGCGGCGAGGAAAAACAGGATTTTCTGGGGCGTGATTAATCAGGCCCCGGGTTCCCGATAACGGTAATGCCGCGGTGATTTACCGTTCGGGGGGAATTATAGAAAACGATATCGCGGATGGCCGGCGGCTGCAGAGCGCGGGTGCACTCTTCAGAAATTATGGGTATTGAAAAATGTATCGGTGACGCGGTTACGCGGTGACGTTCAGCCCGGATCGGTCTCGTATCGCCCGGCGACGCCCGACGATTCCCATCGATCGCGCTTAATTTCTTATTTCGTAACGACGTAACGATTAATGCGCGCGGATTTATCGCTCCGTGCAATTTCGCGGTGTAATTTCTTCGTATGCGTGATCGCTCGTTACCGCTCCCTGCTCCCTCCACCCTTTCGCCGCAAGTTCCGGCACGTCGCGGAATTACGATCGCTGTCGGCTGCGATTTGGATCGAAAATGGCATATCGAAACGACGCGACGGCATGATAAATAGAATCGCGATTGGTTTGAGTAAAATCTTTGATTTCCACTCGGTTATATCCGAACCCGTGCGCGTCCGAATCATCGGGTAAAATTGCGCTCGGCGCTGTGATTTTCCACGTATCTGCATAACTCTCAAAAGTTCTGCCCATATTTTCAATATAATGCCAAAATGTGTCAATGAATTTCCCCGCGCTGGGTACAATTATCTTGACGTTGCCATTATTTCATCGCTACGAGTGGAATTCGCTCCATTTTCAATCCCGCGTTCCTATCAAATTCCTCTCATCGCTTTTGTCGAATTTCTACATTTATTTTACGATGCTTTAGCGCTAGCATTTAATATTTTTAACTTCTTTTATGTGAAAACTGCTCGCTTACAAATATCTAGATAGAAAAATAATATAAAAAATATATGAGAGACGTCAACACAAATTTAACTTATACATTCGAAAACAATGATGACGAGAGATATGCCCGGCATTATTCCCCATTCAAAGAGCCCACATGCAACATCTAAATTGAAGAAAGGAAACAGCGAGAGAATAAAAAAAACGTAAATTGCAACATCGAGCATTATGAATAATTCGTTCGTTGATAAGGGAACGAAGTAATTAACGCATGCAAATTTATTAAGGAAAATGGCGAAGCGCAATTTCAGCCCCCCGCACGGGGACGCATCTGCGATTTTTCCGTGCCCGCCGGTTACCGCGACTGTATCCGCTCTCACGATCGGTATCAAATAAAATGAATGACACGGAACACGGAGTGCCACGGAAACGCGAACGATATTTAGCGTTTTCCGATACTCGTGGCTCGATTCACCCGTCGACCCGACAGCGGCGCTGTTATTACTACGCGCGAACGCCGGTGCAACGCGCGTTATAGCTTTTGTTTCTCCTTTAAAAATCATTTCAATTTTCGTTGGTCGCGGAGAGAAGCGGGGGGGGGGGGGGGGATTGCGCGGGGTCACCTCGCTCTTCCTCTTGCCAGACGTAGTTTATTATTACTGGCGTAAATGAGCGTACGTTTTCTCATTCGAGGTGCACGCTCGTACCTCGCTTAACGCGCGCAACAGCAATTTGCTTATGTAAATTTGATACGGCCGTTATCAATTCGCAAGGAAAATAATGTTTCTCCCGTGGTTTCCAAAGCAAGAAATCTTGCTTCTTTTCAGTAACGGATAAATTGCTACAGATAAATGAAGTTTTGAAGATCGGTGCAATGTATGCGATAATTATATATGAAAAATAGAAAGCAGTTATCTGTAATTATTAATTTTGCAGAATATATGATCTTCACTGTATAAATATCAATAAAAATTATAACAGTGAATATATCATTGTAACTTCCTTACCATTAACTATTTCCACATAAAAAATGAAGAATACCGTATTTTCGACTCATGGCCTGAATCACATATCCCGTAACTTTATTATCTTTTCTCTTCAGAATATACCTAGGTACTTATATATCTTAATTAACTTAAATTTTGGATACCATCAAAAAGAATAGTGAATAAAAATTTTTAAAAGTCAAAAATGAACAATGTGAGCAAGACATATTAAAAATCAAGCTATATTCGGGTCAGATGTTGCATCAGGTCAACAACAAATCTTAAAAATTATGTGATTTAATTTTTGCATCAAATTTTAAAATTAATTAAACTTGATTATCGGAGCAAAGATTTATAAGATATTCGTACCAATATACAACGAATATATGTATATTCTCGCTTTATTTGCTCGCTTAATTAACGAGAAATGCGCGACTGGCTCTCTCGACCGGGATGCGGTATCTTGGCATGCGCTCACCATTTTAAGGGTGTACGTTCTGCAACGAGCGTATTGTTATTCCTAGCAGGCGCTATCAAGCGAGATATACGAATGTCACACCCGTTACACTATTTTTGGAATGTCGTAAAGGCACCGGCGTCGGTTACGTGCTCGGTAAACAGCGTGGTGGAGAGGGGGGCGGGGGCGATGCCGTGCGCGACTCGGAAACTCGTTCTTCGAGCCACTCCCGTGCGTACTCTTAGCTCCCCGAGCTTTCTTCGGTCTTCCAGCAACTTAGCGAGCGCCTTGCTCGCGTACGTGACAAAGGTAACAAGAGGCAAATCGCTTTGTCAACGCATCTAGCACCTAAAGCGCCATAAGTCGCGCGACGTGACGCTATGCGATTCGATCCGACTCCGTCCCTGCACCGATAACTTTACTTAAAGAAGGAAAGTAAACCCTTGCACTGAAACGCGCATTCATTTAGGGTGTACGCTTCTCGGACTTCTTGTTGGTTATCAATAATCTGATACTAACAATAACGAGCATTTGACACGAAGATACGTTAAGGAATCAAATGACTGAAGTCACAATTCAAACTAGGCCTAAACAAATGATCAGCTACATTGAATTAATTTTACGTACTAAAACTATTTAAACGTTGCAAACAATAAAGAGCACATTCGGGATTGGAGGTGCTGCCGGTGCTGGTGGCGAAAGTTTTAACGCAATAAAAATTTCCTACGTCCAGATAACAGCCCTTTCAAGCGAATCCCAGCGAGAAACATCACCTATGGAACGAAATATCGGGCGGGCGCAGACTACCGAGGCAGCCAATGCGATAAAGAGCGCACCCGGTTCTGTTGACAGAAAATTCAATGGCTCATATTCTCACTTCGCATTCGGCAATGAATGAAGCCCTTTGTAAAGGAGCCTTTGTTTACAGTCATATTCGCATTTACGATTCGACACTATCGATATAGAATCAACCGACTGCATTAACGATTGAAGCTCGCAGTCATCGTATGCGATGTAACACGTTTTGCAGATGCGCGCTATATTTTTTGCGCGCCGTAATAGCAGAAATTATTCACAGATTATTCACTTACACCATTCGCAGTTCGCATTTGCATTCAATATCGCATCATGTCGCATTCAATATCGAGATAAATGGAGGATATTCAGAGAGTTCGACAAATTTCTCTTGCAATATAGGTAAATAAAACATATTTAAAAAAATTTTTTAAATAAAAAGAGAGACGTGCGAGAAGAGGGCTTGGAAGAGCTGGCTTCGAAATTATTGTACTAATCGCGCGTCGGGAAGTTCGGAAATTGAGCTGTTCGTGGGAATTTAAAACTCGCACGCCGAGAGTAACGTGCATACAGTAAATCGGCCACGAACGAAAATTGACGGCCGTCACGCGCCGCAATCGTAGTCGCGTGTTAAATTGCGGGTAACGGTGACGAGAAATGGTGCCGCACTCATGTGTAACGTCGGGTGTCCCTTTATCCGCGGGATCGATTTCAGGAAGAGCGTGTGTGTCCGCGCGCGAGTGTATAATACAAATCACGGTATAATAATATTGAAAGTACACATATTACGGATCTCCAAGCGAACGAGTGTGCGTATTTCGTTGCTTCCTTACTTTTCTTTCTTTCCTACATTATTTTTAAAATATTCTGAACTGCGCGTCTCTTAAAGGTAGATAAGTTCTCTGCAAGTAAAAAGCTGACAGTTGTGTTCAATTTAGTTACTTTCAAAATATAAATAAAGATTAAAATATACATTCTAATGAAGTAAACTTAAAGACTTGAGAAAGATGTATAAGAATTTAGTGAATAAGAAATCCATATAGATATGTGTAAGTAAATTGATTTCAACTAAATCTTATTTTAATATCCTATTTAAAAAATTATTTACTGATCATTATTCAAAAATACTTGATATTAAAATACTGTAACGAATCATTTCCTCTCTCATCATTTTATTGGAAATGAAACTTATATATAAAATATAACGCTCGCTAAATCATGATATACTGCAATAGATCTGGAATATTACTCTTTATACTGCTATAATATTATTTTATATCCTGCTATCACTATTTTAAATTGCAGAAAATAATAATACGAACATAAATTATTCCGTTACATTATTAAGTTTTTATGTTTCTATCGATTCTTGATCATTTGACGTACGTCGAATCGGCAAGTCATCCATCGTGGTGCGACTAATGACAAAGATATGGTAAGTTGACTGTAAAATTAGAATAAACGATGTGCAGTCGAGTCATAATAGATACGGCGCAATGTAATGTATCACAGCAATTTTATCGAAAACCGATAATTGAACGGCCATCTGTAGACGCGACTTCGAAAACCGATACTCGCGCATGCACGAGACAACTTTCGCTCCTCCGCAGCGAGAGATGCGCTAATATAACCGGTCATGGCTGCAATAAGCGAAAATAGTAATTGCATTCTTCGGCTGCGATAAAGTTGGTCAAGGATATAGCGCGGCCTCCTGCCTTCGCTATATATTTCTGTGATAGCACCGCGCACGAATCGCCGAGGAATTCGCTTATCACCCTGGCCCCACCGCGGAAGTGTTCTCCGAAAATAAATGTCATACCAGAGTCGATTCTGTTGCACGCAGAGTTTCTTCCGCGACGCACAAACCACCGGGATGCGTGGAACGTCGAGGAGAACGAAAAGAATATGCGACGAAATTTTCGCAAATTGTATCGCGAGTGAATCTTGCCGTTCAACGCGCACATTTTGCAGAAATATAAATGCTAATGAGAAATATTGAATAAAAATGTCGATAAAAAATATGAAACTAATAATTTATTATAATTATTATTCAATAATTTTTTGTGTACATCGTTAGTAACACGATAAGTGCGTGAAGCATAAATGATTTATTTTATATTAATTACCAATTTTTATAATCAATACTGCAGAATCCAATTATAATTTCAGCAAATGTGTTCGCTTCGGTTAGTTATTATGAAGGATTTTGGAGGTGTTTGTACGGATTTTGTTTCTGGAACACTAATAAATCAGAATTATGTATATAGAATATGTACCCATTATATTATTATTCATATCTACAGAATGTATCATAAATCGCGCATTTTCTCTCAATTACAGATTCTCTGGCAATTTTAGAATTAATGTTTTTACAAAGGGAAGCTTCATTATACAGATTTAATTCTTGATTTAATTAGCATTTAAAGATAGCGAGAAATTTTAACGAATTGAATTTCATCAGAATGTGCAGAGTTAAAAATTTGAAGTTTAATTACCACAGTCGACACTACTTTTAATTGTTGTACTTTTATTAATATTAAAATATATTGACATATCCTTGCTCTCCAACATATTCCAACATAATTATCGAAATATATAATGTTACATGTTGCAAAGTTGCGAACGAATGATGGCCCTCGATAAAACTTTCGGTAAAGAAACGACATCAAATTCGTCAACGAATTTACTATCCAAGAGAACTGTTGATACACCTAGCGTATCACGATATCCGATATAGCTTCCGCTAGTGCACACGCATCCTAATCAGTCACGGACACGTGCGCACGTTGCAAAAGCGCGTATCGAGCGCAGCGGCGATAAATCGCGCACTTTGAACACGTCACAACTGTGACCGACAGCCGCCGGGGCGTTTTCCCGCCGCGCTGCAGCCAGGAGAAGATCGATTCGCGCGAACGGAGAACACGCCGCGCGAACGAGGTCGGCCGCAACGGATGCGCATTAGTTCGCGTCTGCTTTCGTTTGGTCCCTTCATCCGGCACCGAATCCGCATCGGCGTTGCTTTCGTTTCCCGTCAACGAGCGTTGAAAGGTGAAACTCTCCGGCCCCGACTCCAGGGCGCCTAATCTTATTTGCACTTTTCTCAGGCTTCCCGACTTCCCCATTTCTCCCGGACAACCGGCGACCATCTCCGTACCGCTGTCTCGGAAATTCCGTTGTTGTGTCTGGCTTCATCATCGCGAGTGCATTGTGTTGCAAAATGCACGACAGCAGACGTTAACAACTCGAATTCGCACACCCGCGCTCTTTTTCTTAAAGCGCGTTTATTTAAAAGCCTGTGGCACACGTAGCACACATGCACGATGATACGTGTATCGTAATAAAAGACATGACCAAGGTTTCATGAAACATGTAACTTCACTTAAATAATAAAAAAGACACATAAAGCAGATACATAAAAAAAAAATGATAGCGCGCGCGAGTAATGCAACTTCTCTCCTGAATATAAAGAAATTATACTTTCGTCTTACACTTACTCCCTTGGATATTGACTGAAGTCTAATCTGTACTCGACATCAGCGTCTGAATAAACGAACTATCATTATAAGAAGGGATGATGAAGTATCTTCAAATAAATGTTCTGGTTATTCTGTAGAAAGCTAGCTATCGTATTCTCGCGTGCATTCGCTAGTAGTAAATTGGTTCGCTAACCATCATCCGGGAGATCCTACCTGATGAAACCGAATGAACATCCGTCTTTAGCGCGATTAAGTTACAAGCTGCTTACACATGCGATTTACATCGCTGCCAAATGCTGTAATCCAAATTCTATTTAGGCGTTCCTGTTTTATAATCCGCGAGCAAAAAAGTGGTTCTGTGGTCCAACCTCGTATCGAGGGGCTATTCAACGACGAAACTGGAAGTTAAAATCAAAGTCCAATTCGATTATCCTTGCATCAGCCGCAAGTAAGTGCGGCGGATAGGCCGGCAAGGGGTTCGCCATCGCAAAAAATTCCAAAAGCTTTTAGTGGCCATCAAATTATTTTGCTCCGGAATTATTTAGCGGCAAAATATCTTTGAGAGTAATTGGGCGAGCACGACGATGTCGCTGTATCGCGCGCGCAAGCAAAGAGAAGAAGATCCAAGAACTGCTACAAGTATTCCGTAATTCGTTTCCGCCGTAATAAACGACTTGGCGGAGTCGGCGAAGTTTACGCCCGGGCGAGTAGCTTGGAGAATTTACGCGGATAACTTTTATGAGCTCAAATAATTACGTTCCCGCTGTTATATGACATGTACGTGTAAGCGGCGCCGCGCGCCCCATGACGCTTAAGACAGCCGACTTACGCTCTGTCCCCGGGAACAGGCTAGGAACTTATTGACACAGATAACATTCCGCGGCGCGAAAATGTCTCTTCGCGCGTGACCATTAAAACAAGTGCTTCCGCAATGTAGAGCTGCCATTTCTTACCGAGATATCGCGATTCAAGTGGCTTGTCGTGTCGTATGCTCGAATAAAGTATTCAGATAATATATGTGTGAAAAGTTTTAATATTCGAGACTCGCCGCGAGATAAAAAAATTTACTCTTTTACACGTGTTTCGCAGCTGGCCGGAAAGCGCCGTAAGAATTAAGCGAGATATTCTTTAGGTCGTTCCGTCGTGGTGGAAAATTATGTAATTACGCATAGGGGCATTCTTGCGAAAGAATGGAAAGTGGGACAGTAGCTCGTCAAAATTATAGCGTGCAATCGCGTGCGGACGGAGAAAAGGTTGTTAAAGCGAATGAAAAGACGCTAGCGAAGTAACGAGTGGGGAGAAGAAGAGGGAACACGTCTGGGCGCGGTAGGAAGAGGGAGGAAAGCGGAAAGCAATGAGGAAAAGATAAGGGCAGACAGAGGCTGACGCCCGAGGCAGAGCGGCAGAATTTAATAACAATTTCTCAAATGAAAATTACCCGCTTTCAAGCGTTGCACCGCGCAAAGCCATGTTGACGACTCACTCTCTGTTACTCTCCATCCGTTCTCCTTTTCTCTCTTTCACATAATAAAATTCTCCCTGCGCTTTTCCCTCTCTGATTCTCTCTCTCACTCTCTCACTTTCTACACTACGTCCTACTTCCCTCTCCTCGCAGCGTGGTCTGCATTTTATTTAATATTAGCCCGGTTACCCGGTTAAATTGTCGAGCGGAGACCCAGCCCCGAATTTACATCTTAATCGGACCCTATTACGGTAACGTCGTTGCAACATTCACCCGCTCAGCCTGGCTGCATCGCGTCGCGTTTAGACTAGCTGCACGCCGAAATAGGCATTCTGCCTGGCCCTCTGCGAATGCAAAATTTCTGTACAGCCGAGTGATACGTATGGCACGAGGCTTATAGGCCCCCATCACCTCTGTACCGGATAATCGAACTGATTCACCCACACGCGAGCACGCCCACCTGATTGACTCCCATTGTCGTCCCTCGCGCGTTCATCGTTTCCGCCATGAAACTCCCGTCGCTTTTCCCAAAGTTTCGCACTCTCGTTTCGCTGCCTTGTCGGCCTCTCGTGCGCTTCCATCGCTTTCTCTCGCAGATCCGTATGATCAGAACTGTCTTGCACTTCTAGAATAATACAACTGTCGGCTTATGCGTCGTAAGTGCAGTCTGTGTGCGGTATTCAAAGACAAAATTTTGGAAGTTTCTCGCAAGTACAGACGTCATTTAGAATTCAATACATACAATCTTGCTTACGTATATTATTGTCTGTGCCATGTATATTAAGTTATATATTAATAAATAATAATTAAATGGTATTTCATAATATTTCGCATATATGTATCTACCTATTTTATATTTTCATTATTCGAACATCCCTAATATATTTCTTGAGTTACCCAGGTAGCATTAATGTCTAAGGGACATCATAAAGATGTCTTTAAGATGCCAGATATCTTAAAGATGTCTTTATGATGTCTTCTAGACATTAATTGCTACCTGGGTAAATACTAAATAGATTTATTTTTATACAGATTTTTTTATATGTTTATTTTTTATTAAGTAGATTTTATTAAATAGATTTAAATTCTGCAAATGTTCCAGAAAAATTTTGAGAGCACAAAACATTGCAATTATAAAAAACGCTTTTATATTTTTATATAAAAAGTAAAAGAATTTCATGCGTGAATTAACTTTTGGTTTCGTTATTATATCTTCTTTTAAAATTAGACTATTAACGTGGAAATTCACGTGATATCTTGCGTAAACTGCATTGCGAAAC
This sequence comes from Leptothorax acervorum, assembly GCA_035220615.1. NCBI lineage: Eukaryota > Metazoa > Arthropoda > Insecta > Hymenoptera > Formicidae > Leptothorax > Leptothorax acervorum. The sequence continues at coordinate 1,112,021 of JASTWQ010000019.1, forward strand.
GAAAGAGTTCTTTATCGAGGCAAATAGAAGATACCATCGTAAATAGAAACGGTAAATCGAAGTTTATTTTCCCTATACGACAGGAATTTACCTTTTTTTATGGAAAAGCAATTTTCATATTGAGCACATGTACGACCTTTTTGTATTTGGAGCGAATACATGGTAAAAAGTGCCTGAGACTAGGTCAAGTAGGGATGCAAATGCATATTTAAAATCGATATATTCCCGAAAGAACGAGGCGTGGTTTAAAGGAATATTTACTGCTACTTGCTTATTCTATACAAAATTACTTGTGACTAAATTTTTACATTTATGTTTTATTTTATTCATCTACGTAGATATACTTATATACTAATAGAAAAGTAATCGAGCATTAGAGAAATAAAATAATATAAAAATAACAGTATTTATATAAATCTAACAATTTTACAACATGCGAGATTTTGATCCTATCCTACTTGATAAATAGATGATATAAATATATTCGAAAACAAATTTGGCCTTAATGGATCCGTATAGTGCGCAGACACAAGATTAATTTGATCGCAACAGCCGAGCTTCCAATTACATTTCAACCGGTCGAAATAATTAATCGAAATTGGCTAGAATTTGGCTAATGATCTATCGATGGTTCTTTGCTATCGCGTGGGCGGGTCATGTCGCGCCCGACGACGTCATCGAAAATTGCTCACCGAGATATAACGCGACGCGTCGCGTCGCATCGCATCGGGCTCATGGTACGTAGCAAGGAGACAAGAGACAAATTAACGTGTCGTCCCTTCGGGCAACTCCGTTCGTACACACAGTAATACGTGACGGTATTACCCGCGCACGAATGCGCGCTCACTCGCGCGGGCATACGTGCGCGCGAGGCTGCGGCCGGAATTACTCTCGATGAACCGGATATAATTGGCGCACGAGTCGACGCGACGCGAACGCGGGTCTGAATCCTAAAAAGTGTACACGACTCTCGTCGCGCCAGAAATAAAAGCACGACGCATTGAACACTCACTGTCAGACTGATATTTGATACTAATAATGAGTTTAGAACTCTAAGAAACCCCTAAGAAGCAAAGCAATGTTTAGAAGACTCCCACTCAAGAAAACTTAAATTGTTACTAGAATCTTGGGAAATAGATATTGTTATTTAACGAAAAGACGATGAAAAGTATTTCAATTACCTATGATCATCTAGCTATTCGTCATAATCATAAATTTTTAAAATTCACAGATTTATTTAAAATTGCTGGAAAATTGGAGTTCTAAGTGTAACTGGAGTAATTTTATTAGTAACTGATAATTATTGATATAAAATATTAATATAATGTAAATTAGTATTATGAATTATTAGTATATATAAATAATAATTAATAATTTTTCATATTAAAATTTTATTTTAATAATTAACTTCTGTAATAAACGTTGAATTCAAATTTAGTGCTGTATTTCAATCAAATTATATAAGAAAGTACTGATTTTGATCTATGACATAGAAATTATTTATTACAGAAGTTAATTACTAAAATAAAATTATTAAAATAAAATAAAAATTTTAATATGAAAAGTATTTAATATAGGTACTACATAGGTATTATTTTGTGCGATTGCTATTGATGAACTCTCTTCGCTATTAAGATTAACGTTATATTATTGTCAGAATAATATAAAATATTTTACATTGCTTGCCCTTGTTTTAATCGTTGTGGTTTAATATTTGTATATTAACTTATATTTCAAATTTAAATTTGAATTTAAAAATAATTTTAATTTCGGAAAATATGTGTGCAAGCTTGAAGGCAAGCTAATCTTGCAACTCCTCTGATCACTTCATCATTTTCATTGTGACTATCAAATGATTTAATTTTATTAGGAACAACATATATCGACATCCGAGTTCCATCAGGCGTAATGGATTAACAGAAACGTTGTCAGATTTTGATATCGATAAAGGAAAGAATGAAGAAAAAAGGAAGGAAGGAAAGAAGACGTCCAGAGAAATATCGGCCAGTTACGTCGACGTAAACAACTTTACAGTTTACATCCTTCCGATTTATCACGAATCAATCTCACGGATCGCGCATCCCTCCCCTCTCTCTCTCTTCCGCGCGAGAAATTAACGAATTTATCTGTTCGTCAGTATGCGGCCGACGGAGCACTCTCTCTCTTCCTCTCTCTCTCTCTCTCTCTCTCTCTCTCTCTCTCTCTCTCTCTCTCTCTCTCTCTCTGCCTCTCTCTCTTTCTCTCTCTTGAGGTACTCTCTTTGCACCTCTCTCTAACAGGTTGCCTTCCCGGCGCTGAACAGCTCGCGCACACTAACACCGTTGGCTGCGAATTAAACGAGGCGCCGGGCGCTTCTCTACCCTTTCTCCCGCAGGCATTCGTATCGGAGAATTCTCCTGCGGAAAGCTCCTCTTTTACCGTTCGCCGATATTCCCAGCCAGGGATACAGCTGGGTATTCCCGGCCCGAGAAGAGAAGGAGGACGGTAAATTCCGGAGCAGCCTCTTGCCTCGACTCGTCTTCCTAGGGCGTTTTTCAAAATCACGCCCAAACCTTCGTTCGCAAAAAAATATCAGTAATCCCCAATTTCATGCATACTTATATAACAAATTTTTTACTTAAATTAAATTCGACATGTTCTAACAAAAATTTGATTTTACACAATATGTAGTGCATATCAATAATTATTAAATGCATTATACACTAACGTTGCTTTATAAGGTTGCAATTAATCCTGTTTCTTCTTTTTTCGCTCGTATAATAATTCGATGTAGAATTCACAAGTATACAATTTAATAAATTCAATCTTCTTAAGATTATCTACCAATTTCAAGTATGTGTTATACCAGTTATTGATATACGTTTAAACGTTAAAGTGCGCCAGACTTTTCAATATTACGTCCTTCAGTAATCGGGGCAATTTTTCCAGCTCAACCGATTTCTCCTGTAAAATGTCGAAGAGTGGGTTTTTCATTAAGGCTACGTTATCGTGTATTCAGACACAAAGGCAATTCATTTCAATTCGCTCTTTGTTTCAACTTTATCATAAAAAATGAGCGGTCTAAATTAAACGAGGGCATACTCGCCCCTATTTCAAATATTCGGGAATTCGAGTATAATGGATCTGTATTATCCTAGCGCTATTTGTTGAATTAACAATCAGTATTGATATACCGCAGATTTCGATGAGCGTTCTCTCGTTGCATAAATCATTCGATCATCATATTCGCCGGCGAGTAATTATTTACAAATTGGCATTACTAATGATAAACGGTATTTACCATTTATTATCCAAGATAATTCTTCTCGGTATATCATGGCCCAAATATTAACTTATCTAGATAGTCATGTTTTTATTACTTATTATGTTTTATTAATGCGATTGTGCTACAATTATATTATTATTTATTATCATGGCACCAACGATAATTAAAACACAAAAACTTAATGCATCCGTTTGAATATCGCGAGGGGAATAAAACTCCGGATCATGTGTCAGAATATTGCAATATAAAATGATGCATGAAATGCACGCGTTTGTTACACACATACACGTGTCAAAAGAATTTACTGCATGACGTGAATGTAATAATTTTGCTTGTGACGTTCGAACAAACTCGTTGCACCGCGTTATTCGCTCTAAGTGACGCTCGTAATAACGCTGTAAACCGTTTGTGCAACAATATCAAAGCAATAATATAGCGGTATTATCTTCCGTTTTATCTTACCAATACTTATGATGACTGAAATATAATGCTGTATAAAGTAATACATTCATCCGAGTTTCACAATAAAAATGAAATTCCGGTTTCTATGTCATATCAAATTGTTGCAATACGTAAAATTGTTGAATGTATGTGTCGTACGCGCATATGTATCAAAGGGGCTATACACATATACTACTATCACATATCATTATACTATGTCCACGTTTGCAGAATGTACATATAATAGCTAAAAACAGTTTCTTCTCTCTTTTTTTAAGAGAAAACCTCTCGACGAGTAAAGTTATTCTAGAAATTACACTGGTTGTATTACGCTTTACATGATTCTTTTACAAAAGAAGTTTTCAAAAGACTCAGAATTTTTCGTCGTGATAAAAATTATTAATAAGAGTTTTCTATAGATAACAAATAAATAGAAATGAAATAAAGAACAGCTTAAGAAAGAAACTTAATTGACAATAATTAGTGCTGTGTTTCAACATAGTTTTAATTAATCGTGAAAAAGAGGCAGATAAAGAGAGACAGATGAGAAAAAACAGTTCTTGTTAATCGGAAAGACTAGAAAAGGCGGAGCATTTTGAAGTTCTTTGTAACAAATCTGAGCTTACATCCTGCGCTTTCTGCGCCCGCTTTCTCCTTTAATTGTGGCGTACATCCGAGCGGCTGTATTTTGCGAAAGATCGCGTGCGGTATGTGAATCGATCTCAAGGGTATTCGGAGTAGTGTCTTTCCACACGTTTTCACGATGCGCACACACAGCACTACCGCATGCGGCACCAAACAACGTCTCCGGAAGCCATATCGTCTCATTAATCAGGGCAATCCCCCGGCACAATATTGAAAATTCCAGTGTACCCTGCGCAGTCGTGGCGCATTCTCGACCTCGCGGTTGCGACGCGACACGATTTCAGCTATTCGTGAAAAGAGCAAACTCACGCTTTCTTACACTCTTTTCTTCTCTCAGCGACTTTGAGACGTATACACGCACATTTGCGTATACATGTATTCGCTTAGATACATATACATGTGTCATACAGGATATTCCAAATAAACGATCCTGTCGTGTATCCGAGTAATATTGAGCAAAAAATGGAATTCTTGGTGATAATAAATTATATTTAAAAAGTTTCTGTATTAGTATTGTAACACATAAAATATTGCCAAAAAGATACGAAAAATTTAATAATGTATCAAATTGAGAATTTTAATCGACGTAACTGGCAATCACGATATACGCGTTTTTAAGATTTGAAATTTATTATAAACTAACTCGACTTCGTCGATTAAAATTCTCAATTTGGTTAATAATCACTGGCGAAGTTAATGTGTTACTTAATCGTTTTAATAATGTATATTTAAGAAGATATCCAAAAGTCTGGAGGATATGCGACTATTTTGCGTGAAACATCCTGTACGCAGACGCACACACGTGCATGCAATTGTACGTCGTCGTGGCACATGCGAAGCGGCGTCGCTCTCTGTACTTTCGTTCTCGCCTCTTTCTGCGAGATCCTTTATTTACCAACCTTTGTGTTCCGTAAAGCGGCGAGAGAAGGCGTCCGTTCTCTTTTCTCGCCAGTCCTTTTTACGGCGATTTTCTTCGCGCCCGTATTGCCGCGTTTAATGGCCCACTTCAAACGACGTAATTGCTCCCAATTTATATCGGGAATGCAAAGCGCGACACAGCGGTGCGCGCGGCGCCCGCAATCGCCTAACACGATTTCCAGCCCGATTAAACAGCACCAACGCCAATCCTCTACGCTACGCTGAGAATTCCTCGAGTCCTCAAGCCTCAAGGCTCCCGGACTTCCACTTTGTGGCGCAAACTCTCGTCGCGTTTCGATTGCTTCATTCGCGGCGCCGCGGCCGTCGCGACGTGAGAATGATAAATCCTTATCCAGGCAATCGTGATCACTGTGTCTCAATTTTCTCTATTTTCCTATTAAGTTATTACATAGTCCATTTCTTTATTTCTCTATTAGACTGATGTTAGACGATTTATAACTCGCTATAGATAACTCGATGAAATAATTTTAAGTGATAATTTTAGACGTAATATTATCGATAATCCTTCCTTATTATACATATAAAGAAGATACTATTTTGTACTAGATACGAGTTTAAGCTGGAAGTAGTGACGCGACGAGATTGATTATGTTGATAGTCTACATCGCTTTTTTCCACGCATACATAATACACAGTTTCCCTCCAAGAAAATAAAACATATTCTACTTCTTCAGAGATATACCCATAAAAAAAGCCACCTTTAAAGATATATTTTCTCCATCGTACGATACATCTCGCACATACGTACCCACAAAAATCAGAAAAAAACAAATTAAAGAAATACTAAATATTAATATTTAATGACATGGTTAAAAGCTCCACTTGATAAAAAAAATTACCATTACCTGCTATGCGAGAACATGGAGATATACAAATTCAGTTTTATAAATTTAATACATCAGGTTGCCAGACAAGCCTGGAATGTTATGTTATTTGTAGTACCATTCATTTGCGCACCATGAAATGCTACTGTTTGATCGAGCGCATTTATATATTGTATTTGACGTGTACATTAAAACACGCCGATACAAATATATCAAAGTGAAAAGTAGCAATGATTATACGTATATTTGTGCGCGCTCGACAGAGGCAGCTGGCATGCATAAATTCCATGTCAACTGAAATGTACACGGTGAGAGTATTTAATCTATAAAATACATATATATGTAAGCATTATGCGAATAGTTCTATCCAGTCCATTGGATATCAGGTTCGTCTGTGAGACCAGAGGCGTTTTCGGACATTTTGGATTTCCATCGGCAGCTCGCCGGCGAACGTCAGCAAATACGTCCAATAATACGTGCCATATTTCCATAATATTTCCCCGTGCATTACCGCGGCTTTCGTGCGCGCTCGCTCGCGCGGCGATTATTATCCCGGCTGCCTGGCACGCCGGCCGATATTATGGTGTTATTTTATATTTGAAAATAAAAGCCGCGTCTTTTCGCGTGCGCGCCCGGGATTACGATTCCTGTAACAAGCCGATATCGATCGGCCGGTACAATGGCCGTGCTTCGCCGTAGAATTTCAACGCTATATACGGAAAAAAAGGCGTACGCCCTCCCTCCTCTTCCTGCCATTCTTTTTATCTACGTCCGAGAGCCAGTAAAACCGTTCGACGAATTTGCGAACGAAGCTGGAAGAAATGATCATGGCGCCCGATCCTCCCCATGGTATCCCTGCCCGTTCACCGGCCTGTCTGCCTATCTGCCTCCGGGAGTCCTCGGACTCGGCGGCGACCGCCCGCGGGCTCGCTCGCTTGAAACAATTGAATCTCTCTTAATTTATCACCCCGTTAGAATGCAACGAATTCCACGGGAAATAAATTATTGCAGGATAGGTAGGTATAGGTAGGTAGGTATCCGCCGGCGGGGATTCAGGAAGGCGAGTAATTCACGGACGAATTTGTTCCTGCTTTTCCGACTCCACTGCTCGCTACCGGACGCCACCGACCCCGCGGACTTCTCTTCCACATCTTCTCTTCTTGGAGAAAGGATAACCGGGCTCGCATTATCCTCATTATCTTATCTTTCCAATTTATGTTCGGGACGTAGGTGTCATACTTACCGATACAGCGTCATACACCGAAGTAACAATCGTACAGCTCAACGAATACTTAACGTTTCGATGGTTATAAAAAGCCATTAAACGGCGAACGGAGCACATTGCGACGCGTGTAACAATAAAAAAATTAAAGAAGTTACGAGGAACTGAGAGATGGTATTGTGATGGATATAGGTAATACGACAGACGAAACAATTTTGCGCGATGCGTCGATGAACGGTTCTCGTATCCCAAGATTATCTTATAAATAGCCGGCTTAGATGCGGGAACATTAATATTATGACAAGTTAGTAGGATGGAAGGCAAGTTCTTCACCCGCGGCAGGTTCTCTATACGATCTGACAGGCTCCATGATGAATAATCTGCTTATCGCTCCCCGACCCCCCGAGACACTTCACCAAGCACTCCTTCTTCGTGCTCGCTTCCTTCCTTCCTTCCTTCCGTCCTCTTAGCCTCTCTTTGTGCATCTCTCTTTCCGTCATCCTTTTTCCCCTCTTTCTTCCCGATAATCCAAGAGCGACGTGAAAAAAGGAAAAAAAAGAGAAAGAGAAAGAGGGCGAGAGACCGGGTGATCGTCTCTTGGCTGTGCAGAGTTTATTGGAAAAATGAAATGACGCCGGGCAATCACGACGCATCGTAGCAATATGAGAATTTTATCCTTTTCAATAAAGAGCGCGGAGAAAAATGGCGATGGGGATCATAGAAACGCGGCATCAAAGTAGATATTACTCATAACTCTAATATTGCGTGCGACATTCATAGCGCGCACCGATGCAGCACGAATCGAGAGAAATGCCGTTACGAAATTTAATTGAGCAGATCACAAAGCGAAGGTTTTTCTATCTATCGCGCCGAGAAACGGATGTATTTTCCAATGTCATTTACGTATTTGGTTCGATTGAAATAAAAACGTTATTATCAACGGCACGATATACCTCGCAACAATCAATTCCAGATACAACGATATTTTGCTGAAAGATACTACAAGTACTTTTATGTAACCATCAATCACGAAAAGTGACACAAGTTATAATTCAGAAAAATCGTAAAATGACAAAAGCAAAGCTTCTAGCATAAAATAATTTTACAAAGGTTAATAATTAAGTTACATATAAATCACGTGTAATACCGGCACACCGGATATAAATAAATTATTTACTATTTTCATACATGCCCTATATTAACGTAAAATTTAGCAACGGCACCATTAGAGCAGAAATGGATCAAGTTTAATTTTCTTCAAGTATTCTATGTGCACGAATCGTAATGTAAATACGCTGATGTTAGATCTTCCTTATAAAAGTTCATAAGCCACGTAATTTATTTATCGTATGCAGCGCATCCGCGTTATTTATTGTTATTGTACTGTTCTATATCATCGTAGAATCCAATTTTCGTAACAGCGAAATAAAAACCGACAAGTACCTCGCGCATATTTTTCCGGCATGCATTAAACGCGCGGTGCAATGTAAGCCGCGAGCGGCTCCTGCATTTCGTGTGCAGCGCTATATTCACCGGTAACACAAAAGTATATTACTTTAATTTACAAGTGTTTGTACAGTCGACATTTCGCGCCATGTTATACGCGACGCGTAACTAACGCGAAGAACCATTAGTATCTCTGAATGTACGCGAAAATACTTTTGTATTAAATCGCTATGTTATAACTGCGTCTGCTTTTCATTATTGAGATGTTCACAAAGTTGTGCAACAGCGCCATCAAACTTGTAAATGATATTTATTATATTTTCTGTTTCTCTTCAGAAATTACGTCTTTTAATTACAACTTATTTCTTCTTCATCTTTTCTGCTCAACGGTTAAAAAATTCTTAAATCTCTCATTTATAAATCGTTTTAGATCATTCTCCTGGAATTGTCAATTATGAGCCATGTAAATTCGTTTTTACAATTACGAGTAATAGCCAGACGCGTGACAGGCATCGCGACGATCGGGGTCGATGCGCGCAGTAATTCGGGGATCTGCGGGAAGTAATCAATGGCCTTACACGATGCGTGACGATTCAATTACAATCCGGCAGCGTAGACTTCCTGGAATTAACCATGGATAAAGCCGGATCGAATTGTCGCGATCGAGCCTCACCGGCGCGGGCGCACTGTCGGAGCATCTAACCGCGACAGCCCGACAAGAGCATAAATATCTCGCGCGCAAATCCGAACGGTCGTAAATCCTTAAGTGGTCGACCAGAAAATGGCGAGGTCGCCCCGAAGAAAGCCCGAATCAACGGGTCCGCGCCGGAGATTTATCGGGCATAACTCACGTCGACGTGCGCACACGCGTGTTTACATGGCCGATAGCATCACGCGTCGTCGTCTAATGGCATCCATATCGGCCTGTGCGCGTCGGAAACAGATGAATTGCACGGCAAGACGCGCCGCGGGCCTCGTATATGTGCCAATGAAACTGATGGCAGCATAAATTTAACGTTTGATACTTGATAGTATTAAGAAATGTAATGCCATATGAAAAGAGATCGTTTTACAGGATAAAAATTTATATATATGTATATAAAATAATAGATATATGATTTTCCTTACTCAATTAACTACTCAACTACCTACTAGTTTTTATGAGAAAATCTTAAATATGTTTTCCGTGCCAGAAATGCTCAAAGATGCCAAAAATAAGCCAAAATCCACTTATTACTATAGAGAACTTCCTTTCTGTTACAAAACTCTGATTTTGCTAGCTAAAAGTTCACTTCTTATAATCTTATAAAAAACTTCGTAATTAATAATTCATGATTACTCCATTGTAACGAAAGCAGCAAGAATGTAGTAGATAAATTATGTTGGTTTTAACTTTTTACTTCTTTGTAGCGAGTTTTTTTTTCAAGAATACGACTGGCTTGAGAGTTAATATAGCATAATTCGTTCGCAAATGACAGCGCGGATTAAAGCAGCCTTTGTATTGTTGGGTAAATACTGCAATCTCGAAAGGGTGAGCGTGATTCAATGAGCTTTATATATTGATGGCTTGCGACAAACGGAAGTTGCATTGTGGTATAACTGCGACCCGGCTTGGAGGCCGTTCATCCGCTATTCCATACATTATACAGCGGGATTAACAATAGTCTTGACTATTCGATATATCAATCCTTGTATACATATGTAGCAAACTATACTGCCAGGTCACGGCAATGCAATAGTAATATATATTTTTGTCCCATAATCAGCTTGCCTTCTGCAAAGTTTAAATATAAGTGATGAATCTTAGAGCAAGAACTGCCCATAAAAAAAGCACAAAAAAAATATATACGATAATAACTTAATTAAAATTTTGAAACGCTCGTGTCACAAGCAAAAAGTAGGAGAAACAATCTCCAGGGAAATATTCATCGGTTATTTTATAGATTGTCAGGCTAGCGTTTATCCAATCTTCTCTCATTTAACGATAAACTGTAAATGGATAAGCCGACCAATAAAGTTTGAATCCTGAAACAGTCGGAGATCGACATAAAGCCGCACTTTTTCGCTTGGAAATTGTCGCGGAGTACACCTGGCACTTTGCATTATTATTCGCCATAAAAGGCGACTATCCTCTGCCATCGTGGCCTGCAATTTTTATATCCAAACGTAACGTTACAAATCGAGCGACTATGCCGCACTTTAACTTTATCGCGCATGGAGAGGACCGAGAGCTCATACGCTCATATCGCTGATCCACGTTCCGCTATCTTGTGCGAACGAATCACGCGTTTTCCGCTTTTTATCGAGTTTCGCATAAAAAAAGAATAACGGCTTCTTTTTATCGCGCTTTGCTCGAGCCTACGATCCTCGTAGCCTGTTCTCGAGAGAAACATCTTTCCGTCGCACGCACACATTCGGGCGTGCACATATACGTCCGCGCGCGCGATGGAAATCTTTCAATGCTGTCGTCCTTTCCCGACTAATTAAATTCCGGTCGATCCTACGTATTTCTCCTATGCAGCTGAATCGAAATTCCCGAGATAGGAGCTGCGAGATAGGAGCCGGGAGTCGACGATCCGGGAAGCCTTAGAGGGAGAAAAATCCACGTAGAAAGGAAAGAAGTTCGCGGAAATGATGAACGAAGTCGGAAGAAATGTGCGGACTCTGCAGGATTCGTCGATTCTGCGCGCACGCGTGTACTCGTCCGTGTAAAGGAGTCGATACGCGATCGTTACATGGCCCTAGAAATAAGAGAGGAGCCGTATGTCGCGGAAATTGGAAGAAAAGAGAGAAACGGTGAATGCGAGACCGCTTGAAAGCATCGACAAAAGTTCGAAGGCGAAGTAATACTCGCCAGTAAGAAGTTCCGAATGTCTACTAACAATCTGCACTGTTAAAAAGAGAAAGGAAGGGCGCGCGCGAGAGGGAGAGGGAGAGAGAGAGAGAGAGAGCGCAGCCTTCGAGCCATCTATCTGGCTGCGTTTGTGTGTCTGCCGCTTCCACTAGCACCCTTCGTAACGTAAACCACCCCTGAGACTCCGGGCGCCATTTGCAACCCCTGTGCCGCGTTCTGGTTTACGCTTTATGGGGATTCTAATTTACAATCCGGTTCTGCGCGCTCTGTATCTGTCTCGCTCGCCCTGCCGCATTCCATCCGATCCTGCGGTCCGCGGATGCTCCAGGAACTCACCCTCGTTCCCGGCATACAGGCAGGCAGGAAAACTTTAATAGAGCGCGACTTCGGAAAAACAGGAACTTCCATCAGGTGCTGCCGGATATTACCATACTCGAACATCGAGGCCGAGTTTGCGAGAAGTCGATATACAAATATAGATTGTCCGGCTTTCCTCTTCCCGAAAGTCTATACATATTCTGCTTGGAAGGAATTTCGACCGGATCTCGATTATACGTATATTATGAGATAGATATATAATACACATGCAACAAAATATAATATTATGGTATTCCAATAAAGAAAATAACGATTACATAGGTATGGAGAATTATTGCGTTTCATCTCGATTAAATTTAGAAATAACGTGATCAAATATATTAGCTTTCGCGTTTATATAAATTACATAGGTATGCCATATGGAGCAGTAAAAATTGTTTCACTTCTTATTACGTAAACATTCAATATAGAATATTTCCCAAACGCATACCTACTTCGCAAGATGGAAAGTAAGGCTCTTCTCAATGCCGAAGAAATAACATGTCGCGCGCACGGCATATCCGCTTTAAGATCGTAAGAGTGCACGCAGGTATTTAACATGCGATGTTTTATTACGCGGAAAATTCAAAAAGCTTACGAGGAAAGCGATCATCGTGATAGACGCGAGCGCATGACGACAGATTCTGACAGATCTGTCACGCGTAAACGGAAATTCCGAAAAGGCAGTAGCAACGTCCTCGGAAATTCGCCGGAAATCGGGATCGCGACCGGAATGCCGCGCCGTGCGTCTCGTGCTCGAGGAGCACGTTCGAGGCGGCTAATTCTACCGTCAATAAAGCGGGACCATCCAATTACAGGCGTCCTTCCGTAAACGTCGTCGATTCCGGGCGCGGTCGCCGGCTCGCCGAGAACTGTAGGAACGCGGGATAAAGCGAGAAAAAGGACGGTGGAGCACGGAGAGGGTGCGGCGGGGATCGAATTAGCGGGAGCTGAAGGAGGACGATGGGAAGAGTCACGGTAGGTGTTCCGATGTCGAAATTAAAGTCAACGAACCGGTTCGCGCGGGATGCACCCGGCGCCAATTTGCTTCCGTAGGGCTTCCCGCGACCGGCCTTTAATTGGAACCAGATCGAGATTCAGTCGCACCAGCTCCGCAAGATTACGCGTGATTAATACTCGACGGCGCGCTTGATCTCGAAGTCGCGCCCGAAGTTAACCGTTCTTCGAATTACTTCTAGCGCTTCTAGCTGTTGATCGTCCCGAAACGCGCGTTCTTCCCATCGTGCGAAGTCCTGAACAAACAAGCGCGCACTCAAGCGCGCTTTCGCGAAAATGCTCGTGCGTTCATATTGCGCCAACTTTTACGATGTATCTAAACTAGGCTACGAATAAACGGATATTACTTTTACTTAACTACCGCGCATATTCCGGTAAACACCCTTTGTTTGAGTATAAATCGATACCGTTCTACATAAACAAAATTTTATAAAAATAATATTATTTCTTGATATAATAATGGGATCGATAATGCCGATATTTGAAGAACGTAATATTATATATCTTTGTACATTGTTATAGACATGTGACTCAAAGACATGAGATTACCTGAAAATTGTCTGTCATTTAAAGTAGGATATTCGATATTTTATTCAAAATTTAATTAAAAATCAATCAATTTTAACATATATGTATCTCTTATAAAACATATAATAAAAGTCATATGCAGAGTCTGCATGACGATGCTTATCGTAGAGCTTGGAAATAGTCAAATATGTATATGAGAGATCACAGAGCGCAGTAGTAAAATGAAATCTATGTCAGACGTAAGTCGAGCGTTTCAGTGGAATCCAGCGAATCAGGTCAGACGCACGGAGCAATACCGAAGAAAATGCTCGACGTGAAACGAAGGCGAAAGGTATAAGGACGAGCATCCAAGAGAGAATGCTGCTCATAAGTGTGTCAGCATCTATGCGTCAGGTGCAACCGAAACGCGCGATATTAACCTTGGAAAGATCGATGACGCCTAATAAAATAATAATTCGGTTTAAAGCAATATATATGTGCGCGTTCGTATGTACGTGTGTTTGCATATATAAAATATTTTCCCTGCTGAACGCTTAATTATCATACTTTGATTAAACGTGATCGCATAGCAAGCAAGACACATAAGAAAACGTCTTGTATACGGATCGATTAATCTTAATTAACACTTTCAGGAAGATAAACTCGCTTAATATCTCCGGGGGCGGAATTTATATACGGCTTAATGAGGAAATATTTCCAAGTGAAACTCTTCCAAATAAGAATAATTTTTTCAGTTACAATAAGCCTGCTTACGTTTAAGCATTGGTGCATATTCTAAACAGAATTTGATATTAATTAAATTTTAATTAAACTCTAAGAATATATCAATGTAAGCACTTTAATGCGATCAAGTAATGTCTGATTCTATCATTTATTAGCCATGCTTCAACTAATTTAAAAAAATTTTCTTAAAGCTTTTGTCTAGTGTTCCGGCTTCTCGCGTGAAAAGCGAAATTCACACTACGCCATCGCAGCTTTCGTATGCGTTCGACATAACATGCGATACATTGAGACAGGGACATTTTGCCAAGCGATAGCGAGCGGATTGCAGATAGGAAGATTGAAAGAGAGAAAGACCAGCCGCGGGTGCACCTTATGCAAATCGCAGGGTGGGATAGTAAAACGGAGACGTAAATGCGAGGTGGCCGCCTTCCCTTATTCTTATACCCGGTAACTCCCATAAATTCGTTCCCTGGCCTGTATCAACGAGACGCCGTTTCCCGTCCTACCCTACCTGTTTTACGCGAGCCATTGTCGGAGGAAGATGGGCCATATAGACCAGCCTCGGAGCGAGAGCTCGCTCGCTCGCTCGCCTGTCTCTCGCCTTCGTCGTCTACCCTTATCCCATCGCACGTTCACGGACATATTGCGCGAACGTATTCACGTTATGTACGTATCCCTCCCCCGCTGGACACACGTGGCTCGCGTTGATATAGGTACGTATGTGCAGTCCCGACGCGATATATGCACCGACTGGAGAAGGAGCGCTCTTTGTTACGAGAACGGCGAATTGCGTTATCGGGCCTTCTCCCTTACTCTTCCTCCCATCACCATGGTCGCTATGGTTATCTTTGACACTATATGTATAGCGTTGGACGCTTATTTTATTACATACTGGACGGAGGCGAGAGACTTTCCAAGTGACTTTTAAGCTCCATATCATCCTCCCCGGCTGCAATTTGGCAGACGTATAGTTGTGTCCGCGAAAACAAGAGAGACATTCGCATTTTCTATAAATGTTGTTTTTAATTAAATTGTTATGTATTGCGTTTGCGTTTTGGATTTTTATCAGGACTTCATATTAATAATTTTAAAAACTGGATGAATAATGAATATGCTTTGATAACGACTCAACTAACGCTTTTTTACTCAGCAGTTTTATAATTAATGTACCGTTTTAATTAATGTAATATGTTGCTAATTTATCAATAAACGCACTTGTTTTTCAGTAATTTTATGTTTTTCCTGTAAAAGTTTGGAGAAAATAAAAAATGTTTTGATATTGTTATTAATATTTAGAAAAAAAGCTGGCAAAAAGTAGAAGATAAACACAGTACAAAAAATTTCATTCTACATAACACGGCTTATAAAAAAAGTGTAACTTATATATTTTACATATTCACAATTTTTAATATTAGATATATGATACAAAGCAAAAATTTGTTTTTAGAAAATATTTGTGCACAATATAAAAAAATTTTTCCTTTATAAAGTATTATTAACTATAAACTATAATATAAAATTGCAAAAATATTTCTTCTTTTCAAAAATCGTTTCTCAATGTACGAAAATAGATGTAAGAGAAAAAAGAAGAAAAGCTTTGATAAAAAAGAAGAAAGCTTTGAGAAGAAATAGAAATTGTATAGTAAGAATAATGCGATCCTGCCTTTTTTAATATTATAATATGCTTAAAAAAGCAGCTAAATAAAATAGTAAGGCGATTTTTTAAATTCCATTAGAAATTACGTGGCACATACAAAATAGCCTGAAGGCTTGCATTCCAATATTTTAATAATTATACTCACTGATCCGCTTCCTTTTTCTAACATTATTATAAGATAATTCATGTGAGAAAAAGAATGCGATGTACATTGCAGTATAAGTTCCAATAAAAGACATATAAAATGTAAAACAGACTTAAGAGCAGCACTGTGCTTTTTAACAGAAACATTACGAAGTATGATCGTTACGAGCATCTAAAAAGAAACGTGGTCCTTGTCAATATGCGATTAAATTCCTCGTTTGACAAAGTATAAACGATCTTTTCAAGCGGAAATACGTAACTTACTCACGCAAAACACGTTTCCAGAATGGAATTCCTATCACGTAGGCTGTGAAAAGCTGCCGTCACGCGTTGGGCGAACGCAAATTCGGGCAAAGTTTACTCTGCTCGATCGGAGGGTGCCGCTTCCGCAGGGATGTGTATGGGGCGTAGCGCGCAATAGCCGGACGTTGGCGCAATTAGGAAACAACTGCGTTGGCGGGCAGCCACTCGCTCGGGTAGATAATTGGTTTCCTCTTATTCCGTCGTCTCGATTGCCGCTCGAACGAAATTCGCGAACTGCTAATTGGCGCGACGTGTATCCCGCACCTATTGCGAAGCTTTCTCTATCCGCGTCTTTCTATTTTCAGACAATAAGAAGGCCCAAGAGAAAGGAAAAATGTTTGTTTGATTGCCTTATATAAACACACGCTTAATGATATTCGTGCTCGTCTCTTTATTTTGGTTCTTTATTAAGTAAAGTTCTTGTTATTTTTTATAATAATGTGAGAAATTAAGCAGAAACAACGTAGCAATTACAAACTTAGATATATCTCAATTCTACTTCTCATATAAACGACAATAATAACACGAATCTTGAGAAATATAATTTGGAAAAGAGAAACATAAGAGACATTTCTTTTTAATTTAATGTATCTTCCTTTCTAGATTTAAATTACAGAATTTGCGATAATGACTGAGACTTTCGATTAAATGACATCCAAGATGTGAAAACGTATAACGTAGTTAGGGGTATTAATCACACTTAGACCTCTTGTCGTAATTTTAATATAAAATCTGTCTTAGTACAAGATGATGGATAGAGTTTAATAAACTTATATCAGGTATGCTCCCATTTTTCTCACGCGAGAATACGCTGTGTATCGTGCCGCTGTATTCAATGCAACAAACATCGCGGAAACTGCAAAATTGGAGCACGATCCCTATAGGATCGAAGACAATACGATATTTTTACGCGTCGTTTTGCTAACCGGGACCTCTATTCCCCGCAGTAAACAAGGGATTATCGTTGGGGCACGGTTCCAACTTTGCTAGATTTATTTTATAACTAATATTTGCTAAGGGCGGCGGCGGCGCGGCGCGGCGTAGCTTGCCGTTGCGGAGCTTCGGAGACTCCGTTATCCCGAAACGCATGTCGCCGAGGATTGTAAGAACCCTATAGAGACTCACAGTAAGGAGAAAAGTAAGAAACTGGCCGGGCATCGCGCTCTCGCTGCAAGACGGGCTGCGATAAAGGAATTTATGTCGACGCGAGATTTACGTCCCCTTACGCTTTTACAACGTACGCGCGAGGAGGAGCTGGCACCAACAGCACGTATGGTACGTTCTATTGTATATACACATGTGTACGTGTACACATATACAGGGTGCATCTAGCGTAATCGAGCAACTATGCGCACGACAACGTTGCACGAGTTTGCGGACAAAACCACCGTCGTAGGTTTAGTCGCACGCCGTTGCATATGATACACGTATATGCATTTTGAAATGTCTTCTTTCAAAAGTTGGCGTTGACATACAAATATCGGAACGGAAGCGAAATGTGATTTCTAAAAACGCTGCCAAACGGCTCTTTTGACGTTCGACAATAACGTGGCGCGAGGAATCGACAAAATCGCCGAGAATGGACAGTAAAAATACAACTATTTCCTGTTTTTTTTGTTATTCTGAATATGTAGGTATTTTAATCTCTAACGCATATATAAAAAAAAAAATACTGGAAAAAATTGTTTTTGTTTGTTAGAAATTTTAATATATTATAGTAGATTTGCTTAAGGAGGTTGGCTAGGGTCCCGTTGAGCGGCAGGCGTCGCGGCAAGAGGGGAAAATTTAGAGGTGTGTTCGCATTGCTCGTACTTACGCGTTGCTTGCACTTTTAATATTTTTACTATGTATAAGTTATGTATAATGTTTCGCCCGATGTATAAGAGTATAATTTCAATAATTAATTACTTGACAACCATGCAGACAATTATCTTGGTGGTTGCTCAAATCAGCTAAAAAAAAATGATAAGAATTAGTTTAAATTTATGGAGGATATTCGTCTATGGGAATAAGTCGTCCATGCCAAAATTGAAGATTGAATTATTGAAGTTATAAACCTCAATAATTAATAACTCGACAACCATGCAGACAATTGTCTTCAACTTTGGCATGGATGACAAATTTCCATAGACGAATATCCTCTAAAAATTCTAACTAATTCTTATCATTTTGATATACTCTTATACACGGGCGACATAGCAAAAATGAATGATTCAATAATTAATTACTCGACAACCATGTAGACAATTGTCTTCAATTTTGGTATGGACGACAGATTCCCATAGACGAATATCCTCCATAAATTTGAATTAATTTGTATCATTTTGATTTGAGCAACCACCATCCTTAAATTATTAACTAGAAAGTGGATTAAAAGAACGTTGTGTAATATAAAATTCTACTATCGTAAGAAACAGTTTATGGCATATGTTTTACTTTCGTACGCGCCAACTTTATCACGCTTTACGACGACAATCCGTCGAAAGCACCCTGTACACCTGTTCCCGTACGTAGTTACGTGCATGCAGTTTTATGTTCTAGACAAAAGGAGAAAGAGAAATAGAGAAAGGAAGAGGGAGGGAGAGGACGTGAACGGTTGAATTCTTTGGAAAATCGCATTCATCCACTGCACAGGCAACAACCAGCAATTCTTTCGGGCCACAGCACCCACGCAGAGGGCCGCAGGGGGCGGGCGACCCCTTAACCGAGTTTACTTCCATCTCGGAATCCTTCCCTCCGTTCCAGCCACTCGACTTCACACACATATACACACACGCACACGCCTCATTCTCACTCGATTTTCCTCGAGTACCGTTGGCCGCCTCTTGACTTCGCCTCTAGCACATCTCTCTAACACGTTGAAGGTTTGAACTTGCAGACTTAGGACGCTCGCATGATGAAATGGGATGAGACAGAGGCGAGACAATGGTCTGTATGAAGAAAGTGGAGTATAAACTCATATTCAGGAAACAGCGAGTATAAACTTCATTTTATATGAATAAGACAGCTAAGTTTATTCACAGTCCTAGGTTTTACCTCGTCGTCAAGATGTGTTCAGATGAGAAGTTTATGTTTAAATTGGGTATGAATAAAATGTACTACACATTCCTCTGTATAAGCAAATGCTCAAAGTCACCGTATGCATGTAAAATGCTTTTATTCACAGATGCGGGAGAGAAAAGTCAAGTTGCATGAAGTGCGTTATAATGTTAATGAAAGAGGCTGAAAGACGTACCTACCTAATACGAATTCAGATCTAGAAGGATAACAGACTGATGACAAATAAAAATAAATTATATATTTAAAAAATATACTAAAGTATGAACAAACTTCTTTGAAATTGCTTTATTTGAAACGCGTTTCTCAAAATTTCAAACTCTTGTTTTTTAAAACGCTTTTAAGAGATCGCGAAAAAACTATCAAACTAACAGGCGTGTTAGGCATGTTCAAACTCGCTGAAAAAGAAGGGAATATCGTTGTTGAGAGTCGTACACGGTCTGTCTAGAAACGTTCTTTAACCACTCAGCGCGGTAGCAAACGACTTTCGTATAAACGACCGCGGAAACGGAAGTGCGACTAAGAGAGTCGGTTCGCCGACGAAAAGTGTTGGAAAGGTTGGTCACGACTGTCGTGAAAAAGACAAGGCAAGTAAATAGAAACAGAAGCGGAACGGGGAACAACGCAAAGCTCGCGACGGAACAACGCGCTGCTTGCAAGCGGCGTGTAATGTGTTGCGGCCGAGCAAAAAGAAGGAGGGCCCTCGCGGGAAAGCTTCATTAAGCAGACACCGCTCTGTAGAGACGGCGGTGGTGAAGTGGAAGGAGCGAAGGATGAGAAGGGTGGAAAGAAAAGAGGGCCGAGAGAGAAAGAAGGGCCCAGCATAAACTGTCCCGCTTTGTGCGGGAAATTGCGTTTTAATTCCCACATTCAAGGAGGGGAAAGGGGCTTGGGTACCAGCCGGCGGCGCTCGTATACACGCCGTACACGACCCTCATGCATTTTACATGGTCACCACCTGGCAGCGCATTGCGTCGCGCTGTGCAAAGGAGCGGTCGCGGAGCCGCGATGCGGGAAAGAGGCCGCTTATCATCAACGCAGGCAGAGAGCCACCCCTCGGGACCTTCGTCGTGGTGATTCACCAGAAAGAAGAAACTCTAAGACGGAAGCAGCTTCCAAGAGAGCAAGCTTTTATTTCTGCAAGGACGGATTAACACCGACTTGAAAGTAGCTCTATAAGAGAATTCTATATATATCCTTTCATATTTACCAAGAGATTATTAAGCTTATTTAGATATCCATTGCCGTCTTCCAATCGAATATCAATTGCGTGATATTTATTTCGTTAAAATAAATTAATTGTAATATATAAAAATATACAAAAATATATACGTGTATACCTATATTTGCCCTTCAAATAAATCTTTTTAGCTAAAATTTGATTAGATACCTTCTAACTATATATATTATTCATACTTTCATAACTTTTGATATTAAAAAAAATATTTTTATAATTTAGAGAGAATTATATCAGTAAACCCTCGTTAACACGAACTCTGTTAACACGAACACTCGATTAACCCGAACTAAAATTTGGATCCCGCCGGCAGAGTTGTAACCTCCGAGTTATGGACCCCCGGTTAACGCGAAATTCGGTTAACACGAACTCAAATCCCGGTCCCTTCGAGTTCGTGTTAACGAAGAGTTACTGTATATTAAAAAATCTTATTCAAGTAAAATCAACTTAAAAACTAGCTGAATAATTAAATTTACTTTAATATTTTTCATAACCCCTGGTTTCCATGCGCGCGTTGCCGCGCGTCAAACATGCGTTTCCATAGGTTACCCTAATCAAATACGTGCTTTTATCAAACGCGCGCGTTTGATGCGCAATTTTACGCGCGGCAACGCGTGCATGGAAATCAGGGGTAAATCTTTTAACGCGCGCGCGCGTTTGTTTTATTCCAGGTTACAATTTTTTGCTGCCAATCTTCATATTCATAATTCAAGAGAAGTAAACGGCTTACAACACCACGTGTGTCGTGGGAAAATACAGGAAAAGTATCTCGCTATAAAATTGCTGCTCATTTACACTCGATGTATTGCTTTACGGACTGTCGCATCTTAATGAATGCGACTTTTATTTCTGCACGCACATCAATTTATCGATCGCAATAAACCTTTGCAACGTACACCAAACCGCAAGTTTCTCATCTCGATTGCGGTGATTTACATGAAAAAACGTCCGTATTCAGAATCGTGCCTCTCATGAGAGAAGGGTAGTGAGCTCGCGAGATGTAGTAAGTCGAACATAAAATTTCTAAGTGCGCCAGAGACAGTACGACGTTTGCGAACTTTGCAGTTACTCTAGCGGAAATTACATCGGACTTTTTGCGCCAGTTTCCGCCCTAGCTACGCTTGCCAACGAAATTATAAATCCACCGCCGCTTTTTGCGGTGCTTCATATTCTCGGTCATTTAATCGTGCACGGCTACCAAACCAGATATACATCATTACCGTCTTTTCATCACCCTCGTGCGCACTTCTTACTGACGGTAAAATACGGTAGAAAAAGAGCGTTCCGCTCCTCTTCATCTTTTAATCTTTTGAACAAATGTGTCTAATGATTTTTTCATTCATAAATCCGTTAACTGCAATTGCGTTTTCTCGTGTTTCAGTATAAAATAATAATAATAATACAACGGAAAGCAACGTTTCTGTACTAAATATTTCATACGTCGATAATTGTAATGGGCACGTCAGAGACGGAAAACTCACATCAAATCATACCGGCAAGAATACGTTGAAAAGCGAGGCAGGTAATTCCAGAATTGTTTACGGAAAACAATTACTGAGTTAATTGCGTTTGAGTTGGCTGATCCATACAAGCTTCGTTAATTCCACTGTCTAAGTACTTAGCGAGAGGTGCCGAATTAATTTCACCGCGCATGTCGAAGACGTACGTCTCGTTCAACCATGTATCTGTGTGTGTTTATGCTTTCGCGAACCGTTCTAGATTGCACATAAAGCGCAGATCTAATCAACTTTCGTTTGCCAAAGGAAACAAACAAAGCCTTCCCTTTAACGAAATACACGTAAATCAGTCACTAATGACAATCGTCATCGTCTCTAAAAAATACGTATGGTTAATTCATTTTCATCACATTATGAATAATGTGAGTAATGTAAAATATGCTAAAATAAAATGTTTGCAGATATAACAAAATGTTTATAATGGCGAACTCCAGTTTTCTCAATCGTTATTTTTGAAATTCCACGATAGTTCAGATAATACGATAAGCTCTTAGGAATCAATATGTGATTACATAATTTCAATAAAGCTTTACGATTTTCAAGTTACGCGATATGCCCTTTCGACTTTTTGTGAGATCTAAGCTAGGGAAGAAAGCTGGGAAAAAGGATGGGGAGGAAGAAGCGCTCGCACAAAGACGATTGTGCATCGACAAAGAGGTGCAATATTCTTAGTGCCTCGGGGAATGTAGATTCGACGAAGCAGACTGACCCGCCAGCGAAACCTGTTCTGGTTTGCGCATATACTAACACTTTCCTATATTACTTCCACATTTCTTGTATATTACTCACGTTTTTTGCATTTCTCTCGCATGCCTCATTCTCTGGCTTTATCTCAAAGGTCGACTATTTCCTGTTGGTCCTACACTGCAGAAATTATTGTTCAATGTGTATTATATATCGGTGATCGACATCGCAAGAAATCCGAGAAAACACAATATGTGTAAACAATTATTTTTAGATTCGACGATTTTATTTACGCGATGCATTGCGATGCTATTAACCGCGGTTATTCGTTGAGTATAAAAAAATCTTTGCCGCGAATTGACCAGCAAACGACAATTGCGGATTCCCTCTTTTTTACCCCCTCGCGTTTAATCTTTCGCCTTTCTCGCCATACTCTGTCAATTCGACAGGCGGTGCCAGCTTTTTTCCGAGTTTCACACGGCAAAGCCTGGAATCGTTCTCGTTTACGGTCCATTCAAACATTCCCGAGCGAAGTTTTCAAATGCGGCAAGGGTAGAAAATCAAACATATTCGTATAAAGTGTGCTACACGAATTCAATAGAGTATCACTAAAAACTCTTGCACGTTCGATATATCGCGGCTGCGAATTGTGGTATGGCTAGCAAATATTCCATCGTCGCAAATATTCTGTCGGTGCCACTGTTTTTCGTTACCACGCCTGATTTTTTATTTATAACATTATTCTTTTATTTTTTGTATCTCGTATTACACGGACATATATAAACATAATTATTTATTCATAAATGTTTAACTTTAAATGTGAGTTCATTATCTTGTTTAACAGCTATTAAGCTCGAAATATTGCATGATAACATATTCTCATGAATTTTATCATAGGGATATAGCAAAATAAAAATACTCTGTAAAAAAGGTAATTAGAATTTAATTTTTTCCAATCGATTAAAGAAAAAAATATTTATTTATCGTCATTAGATTCTCTTTAGATATATAGAAATCTAATAACACTTTTTATCATGTAAAATATAAATGATGACATTTTTAAACAAATTTATAATTTTGTACAAAAATATTTTCATGTTGGCATTGTATTTTTATAGAAATCATTCAAAGCATTTAAAGAGTTTTTCAATTATAATTAAAATATACAACATATGTAGATATCTTTTTTTATTTCAAGTCCAACTTATAGGTATTCGTCACAAATTACTCATATATGTAATAAAACATAGATTTATTCTATATTCTATTATTTATACACTGCGCAAATATAACGTAAAAAATAGAACATCTTATACTAGTCATGTTGGAAAAATGTTGAAGTTATCTAGATTGACGAAAAAAATACCACACGAGAAATAACGAATAATTTATCGAAGCGTAAGCTAAATAACGTCCAGCGGACGTCATCGTTAATTAGTAAACGCGCAAATCTTTCCAAGCCACTTGGCTAGGGTCAGTCGCTTCGTTCGAAGAGTCTCACGGGAAAGGAGGATAAGTAAAGACGCACGAAGAGCGCTAAAGCGAGCGGGGAGATAACCGAACAAACCGTAGATAAGAGTCGGCGGTGATTGCCCTATAAAATATGTATCTCATCGTCGACCTTTTCTCTTTTGAGCGTCCCTTCCCTCTCCCCGTCACATGTGTCTTCCCTCTACCTTCGTAACCGACGTGACCATCTTCGATCCCTCGAGCAACAAGCCACTGACATCGAGCTATCGTGAATCCAGCCCTCTGCATAGGGTGTCCCAGATGTGAGATATATTTTGCATTATAGACAACAGGAGTCAAGCTTGGAGAAATGCCACTCGCTCTCGTATGAATGAAAAATGTGAAAAAATTTGATAAGTCAGATTTTAGAAGAGCAAGCAGGTAATAAAACTTTTTATTTTTTTTTTAATTCAGAGTTTCCTTAGATACTTTTGGAATTTGAAGCTACGTTAGTAAGATATTAAATGTTGAAAATTAAATTTTACTTATTCGATTCTAGATTTGTTTGGAAATATAATAAGGAAATATAGTAAAAGCTCAAGACACCACGTATACGCGTTATACGACAAACATACTTGTCTATAGGTCTTTACGCGCTATACGAGGCGCCCTTCGTGTCCTGCCAGGATCCTTTCGGCCCCTGTTTACGATTGTTTGTTTCTGTCCGCCGAATCTCGGACCTTTTACACCCACGTCACTTTTTTTCTTTCTTGCCTTACCCTCGTGGCATATATCGCCCCTGCGGCGCTCTTTGTCGGAAAAGCTCCGCGGAGAACAAAGTGGATGGAGATGCCATAAAAGAAAGTGGCAGTTTCGATGAGAGAACGGAAACTCCGATGGAGGAAGCGGCGGTATACCTACCCTTTGCCCTCCCGCACTCCTTGGACGCACGAAAGTTTGTATACGCGAGTTCACACTCCGCCCGGCCGAAAAAAGCACGACGTCGGGCGCCGAAAAATATTTCGCGGCCTCTCGGTTTCCTTTTTCAATCCTTTGGCGGCGAGTGCCGGCTGACGTGATTCTCAGGGAGACGCGTCGTGGGACAACATGCCGAAATTATTTTTGGCCCATGGCCACGACTCCTCGCAGTATGCGGGAACAGCATCCAAGTCTGTGACAAACTCTCGCGTGCGTTTCGTTCACGTATTGCCGGCCATACAAAGTGCATACAAGTGTATATACGATAACTAAAGGGTTGCTGAAATTCAGCTTAGCTGCCGAAAATGATATTCTCAACAATTTAATTATTATTCTGTTGCTAAGTGCGCTACTAATTTTTGTTTTCCATTGATTTTTAATATGATAAATGATATGTAATATAAATGTGAAAGTTATTTGTTTCAATCGAATTTGCGCGCATTTCAACATTTCAAATGTAGATTTCATTTAAAAAATATTATAGTACCTAAATATTACAGGATTTAAAAAATGAGAGATAAAAAAAATTTGATGCAGCGCCATCACCTCGTCATCGTCATTTTGCCGATAAAGTAATACTGGTTAGATAATTTCTTCGGTGAATGCATTATCGCGCGCAAAGACGTGCGCAAGACACGGATAATTTCGTTAGAACATTTCTCTCCAGAAGTTCGAAATCGTATTATTTCGAAGTTCCACACAGCTAACAAAAGACATTGTCCTGCGCGTTAACACGAACCGCTGCCGTTAATTGCGGTTAATAAGTTACACGGTTATCGAATATATATATCGCAAAATTTACCTATTCGCACGTGAGTAAGAGAACGGAGAGTTATTGCGAATATTGAGTAGGTATTATTTTAGACATGAGGATCAATTATTAAAGTACGATTAAATATCGTAGTACGTTGTGTTCCGGAGTAAATTTTACCCATAATTTATCGAACTAGTGGAAGTTTCCTGATATTAAAGTCTATATAATTTTTGAATCGCGTGTTTATGATAGATGCAGCTTTTAATCCTTTATGGTTCTGTATCGAGTTAGATTCGACGATAATGCATTGCAATTGTTTTTCAAGCATGCGAATCTGCGCGATTATAATCGGCAAATTATATTTTGTGATTTTCATAAATTCTTCCGAGTATCTGATAAAAATTCTTGTTAATTAGATAAAGTTGAGAACGAAATACTTCACTCATTTGCAACAAATAGTTGATTCGCAAAGGATTAATCAAAGCTATTTATGGTTCTGCAGACGCGAGGGGTAACTCACTCTAAAATCAGCGAGACAACGTTCAGCGTTATATAGACGTTGTGCTCTGTTTTTTCGATACCGGTGACGCTAAAGTAAGGAATCTGTCTTATGAGTCTGTTAGAATAGCATAAACGCAATAGGCGATCGTTATTCTTAACGTCGGAGTTACTATATATTTCTTGTAAGCTAGCGATAAGCTCGTCGTCGCTAGCGGCGCTAAAAGGGCCTAGTCCGGTAGCTTCTCGGATGATTTTTTCCTTACCAGCTAAGAGCCGTCCCTTACAGGTTCGTTAACACCTCGATGTTGACGTTAATCGAATCTTTCTTCTTCCGTATGTCCCTGACACGACAATCGGTGACGCTAAAGTAAGGAATCTGTCTTATGAGTCTGTTAGAATAGCATCAACGCAATAGGCGATCGTTATTCTTAACGTCGGAGTTACTATATATTTCTTGTAAGCTAGCGATAAGCTCGTCGTCGCTAGCGGCGCTAAAAGGGTCTAGTCCGGTAGCTTCTCGGATGATTTTTTCCTTACCAGCTAAGAGCCGTCCCTTACAGGTTCGTTAATTCCTCGATGTTGACGTTAATCGAATCTTTCTTCTTCCGTATGTCCCTGACACGACATATTCCGAGTTTACCCGACTCGTCACGAAGAGTAAGACTGTACGCTGTACAGTAAGCGATCGAATGCTATTTTTCCTTATTCGATGCTTATCCCATGGTTATTTCTCTTCGCGGCGCGTTGCGTATGACTACGCTTGTGATTTCTTTCCTTAGCTATTGATTTTAATTTATTTTATTCGTATGCGAATGATTTCATTTTATAGAATAAGAAGCTTATGTTATACATAACAAATAAATTGTATGGGCAGTTACACTGCGTTAAGCAGAATAAAGCTGCGCTTATTTTAACAACATCTACCGATCTTTTATTTAGAAAAATCATGATTTTAGAGCTATTTATGGGTCTGCAGACGCAATAAAAGAATTCACAACAATAGGTACATAACGCAATATAGACATTCGGGTCTTCCTGTGACATCTAAACCGTCCTTCCGCTTTGCACCGCCTTAAATTTTTCGTGTTGCTTATCGATATATCACGTAAGCAAATGACTGCTGTCATGGCCGAACGAAAATCTGTTTAATATTAACGAGAGGTCACGAGCGTCGGAAACGAGTCTTACCGAGCGACGACGTGGTCGTATCGAATTTAAATTCACACGAATTTTGCGGGCTCGTGGAAAATCCGTAGGAAAAATCGATGAGAAATATCTACATATCGACAAGATGCCGTAGACACAGGCTCGCATACTGAGATGCCTCATACGATATTCCGCTATCTCCTATGCAAGCCGTCTATTATATGGAAGGAAAAAGAGAGATCGTCGGGGCACTCATCGGAATATTCCGCCTTGGAAAACCTTGCGCCATCGAATTTCCTCCGGACAAGCGTTTATTTTGCACGATCTTTCGAATCGACTCTCATCAAACATGGAGAGAGCTCGTCGTTGTAAATAATGCTCCGATGCAGTAGATGAAAGGACAAATATCTTCACTGCAGATAGATTCTACGAGTAGGCAAAGGTGTATTTGCAGAGATCTTTTGACTTCGTATAAAATTGTCCATACCATCGCCAAAGCGTGCGAATTTTTACGAAGCGAATTTCCAGTGATAAATGTTTTAATGCTATCAGATAAATGTGCATACGCGAGATGCAGATAGATTCTTAAAAACCTACTCTATAATCCGCCAATCGTGCCTGTCGTCCGGACGGTAAATGATGAAGCTATTCCTGCAATTTGCATTGTTAGTGGATCGACTCATCAGTGAAGCAATATATTTTATAAGTTCTATGTGTAAAATAAAAACGCAGCGATAAATCACAGAATAAAACTTATATAAAATATTTACATAACTTCATCGATTCTCTCTGAGCGTAATATTTGATCAATACGTAACTGCAATACAAGTTTAAAATTCATCAAACAAAATTGCATGCTTTCATGAGTTTTTTATTTCTGGAGACATATCAATCGTTTTATATATGTACATAAATCGAATAATGCGAAGAATGAATTATTTCATTAATATTTTTAGTGTTACTGTAATGTCTTTCTACAAAATATTTTCAAATAATATGCTTTTAAAGTGCGTTAAACATTCTTAAAACTTTGATTTTCGCAACGACAACATAGAGAGTCATAGAATAATAAGGTTAATAAGAGAACGGGAATGTGTTTGCGGGTGATGTGTGAACGAAGAAATGCATTTCGTTACTTCGCGCGCAAACAACGACGCGGACGGTGATCCGGGATACGTCAGAATAATGCAAACAAATTGCGTGTGTTGCCATTTGGCACTGATATTTGTCCTTCCGAAAGTATTAAACATGAGAAACTCGTTAATAAGGCGGATATCATGACGGATATCCGGAGGACTTGGCACATTTTGACGCGTAAAGAGGGTAAAACAGGATTCATCCAAGCGAGCAAGATTGGGGTAATGCCTTGACACACTATTTCCCCACGCAGCAGAATATGCAGAGCTCTCAGGCTCGCATTTGTCGAGGCGATAAACGTGAATATTTTAGCATTTGGCCCGCTGACGATATCACGTCGTCCTAAGAGAAGATTCACATCCTAAGAGATTCACTTTATCTCCGACGCCCCGCCCCGGTAGGGGAGCAAGCAATTCTCGCCGGTCAAGACACGAGAAAGAAAGTGCACGAGCAAATATCGTCAAACAAACAAGTCGAGAAAACAATGCGACCGAGTAATCGAGTTTGATTTGTTTGTGTAAATGCAGGGAGATTGGCTAACACTTTGAACAAGTAAACAGTAATATAACTTTAAGAAAAATTTATACGATTACGTAATAGTATGCTCAAATTGATATCAACGTCATCAATCGAGTCATCAATGTTTAAAATATTAATATTCAAGTTAAAGAATAGTGTATAAGTAAGCGCAATTTACATTGGCACATCTCTTTTGTTTGAGAATATTTATTGAGTACAAAACTTCAAAGATTCTAAGAATTAATTTTGAAGGTCTTGCGTTTATTAAAAAAATTATTAAGTAATCGTTTATCGCAGGAAGGGATATAAATGCAAGCAATTTAAAATTGCCGTTGAAGAATACGTTGATAATGCTAGAAAACGGCAGTGAAATATAACTGCCCATTAATTCCAAATGCCCAGACCACCCAGAGCGACCGAGCTAAGTAGTCGTTCTTTCTTGGGAGTATATGTCTTTGTCTTTGCAGAGTCGCGATTACGAGACTAGTTTGTCACGCGATAGTCGAGAATCACGGAATCCCATCGGTCTTCAGAAATCCTACTGCGTCCAACAGCGTCCGGGGCGTCATGTATCATACAATCCTGCGCAGATGTCACGAGCAATGATTACAGTACATGTTCGCATCACAGTTCAGAACTCATCTGAATCAATTACAATCTATTAGGTGTCTAGTTACCGCTTTGAAGAATATGTCACCGTTAATTAATTGATCCGAACGGATATCACCTGAATATTATGTTAAATTCATAATGAAATGCACACACATCCCCAAAACCCGTATAATCAATAATCAATATATCAACATATCTGTACATATCTATGTATATATAACATCTCGTTGTGTAACTGCAGACTAGAATTTATCGTAAAGGCGCGCGCACGCGTTTGAACGTTACGTCGGAAAAAGTTCGAACTGGACAGCTGCATTGATCTCGAGAGGAAGCACCTATATGACACAAAAGGATAGCGCTCCGTAGAAACGATCGGGTCGGAAAGCGCATCTCGCTTCCGATGTCTTCTGTGCGCCAGCGTTCGCTTCCGAGGCGTTACGTGAACTTTATAACTCCGAAGGAAACTGAGGGGAGGAGTGGGTGGTGACAAAGCAGAAACTGATGCGCTGTCGTATTCGTTTCACGTGCTTCTCGGTAGACCACACAGAGATCGGTTGTCGCGTGAATTGACCTTTGGCATGTGCCGGAACAACGTCAATGTAATTTCGTTGAAACGGTCAAGATGTGGGACTCTGCCAAAGCGAAATAGAACTTTCGTCGTATCTACCATTAGTTTCGCCCGTCAGACACGTGTAGCTTCGTCAAAATTGACAATTTATCCGTATTTTCGTGAATGACATAAACGCGACCGGAATTCGATTTCTTAATTTTCTCTCAGTTTCCGACTTTTCTCGAGGTTAACGTGAAAATTATTAAGATCACGAGTCGAGCAAATCCTTTGCACAATCTACGCGATATACGTCAATTTCTTTCGAGTAATTTATCGGGAACATTTAAGCGTGAGAAATGCGATATTACGTTTCGCGATAAAAGTTACTGCTTTCGTATGTTCTTTAATAGCCCATATCGCGTCATAGCGCACTTAAGTACGATCTTGGAGATTGTTAGGAAAAGGAAGCTGCCGACCGAAAGATCCCACCAAACTGAGCAAGACCCAACTACTACGTCTGGACATTTAAGCTGGGCTTAATCATTTAATCCATCGACATGGATCTCTTTGTGTCGGTACAATGGGTCAAGCCTGGTTAGAGCGGGCCGTAACTACTTTCGATGCCGTTCAAGTAACTCCATGTAGCTACCGCTATCCTTAATCGGATCTTCCTAACTTTTGTGAGTCGAAACTAAAATCGGCTCTCGAAAGAACCGAAAGATTCTAAAGTGAGCAAGGAGGAACGTGAGAAACGCTGAAAGTCCTGATTCTACTTAATTCAAAGTCAACACCGGTGTGCTAAGTTTGTATGAAAAAAAAGAAGAATATGCTTTTGCTAAGATATGTATAAAGTATGTGATTAGTAACGTATTATACGTGTACACATTTAGACAAATTTTACTGTATACGTTTTTTATCTAATTTTTTATCTTCCGCAGAAGTTATCGCATAAAAAAAGTCATGCAATCCATTAAGAAATATCAAAGTTTACAAGCTCGTTCGTGTATAACAAATCTGCAACGGGCATCTTTCAATCCAGTAATGCTATCCCATTTAAACAGCGAGCGATTTAATCATAGGATCTCTTAAAATAGACTTCAATCAAGGCACACTGTATTCCGAGAATTTGCAATTTCCCGGAGCGACAGCTGCAGCTGGAAAAAGATGGGCGAAAGTGAAATCAAATAGGACGGTCGCACGGTGCGCCAGCCGCCCTAGATTTCTGATGCATGCAAAACTTGAAAAGCGCGTCACGCTGTAACTGGGACACGGGTTGAAATACGTCCAATGTCAACGATCACAATCCGCGTCGCGTAAAATCGACCCGGTAAATAGCCGAACTTGCGCGCGAGAGGGGAAAGTATGCCAATCTCGACGATACGTCCCGTAAAGTTCCAACCATGGAGGTTGGTTTCGAACTGTTTCTCGTGCCGTTAATCCGCCGAACTTTTTACGATGCAACTGCTGCTTGTTGGTCCTGCTGCGATTG
The DNA here is from genome assembly GCA_035220615.1 of Leptothorax acervorum. Taxonomy (NCBI): domain Eukaryota; kingdom Metazoa; phylum Arthropoda; class Insecta; order Hymenoptera; family Formicidae; genus Leptothorax; species Leptothorax acervorum. The sequence continues at coordinate 1,144,016 of JASTWQ010000019.1, forward strand.
CAAGTATTACAGAACGAGCGAGCGAGTGTGCGAGCACATCGCCCGTGACACGTCGCCGTTATATAAGAGAAGAATTAATTTCCGAGTTTTGTTTCGCCGCCGAAAATCGATCGTTGTGCGACCCCGTGTAACAGATGTTCGATATACTCAGTCACGATCGGAGTATTGTCGTAAATAAGTAATAAAGCGAATAATAAATGAACCGTCAATTGACATGCATGGAAAATAACGATTGCAGCCGGCTATTTAATCATACTTATGTATAGTGTGCTACATATCGTACAGTTTCTCTGAACTATGGACACTGGAAGTAAGAATTATTAAAATTTCCGATATCAAGGTATGAATAAATTGCGAAATGAGCAAGTGAGAATTACGAGTTTGATGAATTGTAACCAGATAAGCAGAAACAGCTTACTTTCTATTTAAATGTTTGATTTAAAGCCTATGATCAAAATGTTTAATGTTGAATATCAAAAGAACTCTCAGAGGAGAAAAACGACAAGAAATACGTGACATAAGAAATATGTGACATTTAGCGCATAAGAACGAGGTCGCGTTGATAAAAATAGGCACCACCGCGAAACATATTCCTCGAGTATATTACAAAGTGGAGTATCTCCTTCTATAATGTGTTACATCAAACAAACTTGCCGTTTTGTGCCGGTATGGCGCATATCTCCGCGGGGTTGCGTCCTAAATTATTCGGCAAATGCCGATGACTGTTCTCTCGCGAATATTCCCTCGCGCAACTCTCTCTCCGTAGTTACACAGAATATATTGCGAGAGTTGCCTCTTTGAATGTAATTACATGTATCTTACATTAGTTCATAAAGGCAGGTACTGAACGAGTAATAATAATCGAGGCCAGTCCGTGGAAACGGACTGGTCTTGCGTACTTTTGTTCTCGACGATCGGTAGAATGCTCGTCCAAATGAAGAATAGGACGAACAAGAAAAAAATATGCGAGAAGAAAACTCGCTTTCAAAAATGGAAAACCGGAAATTTAATTGTGCGTAAAAGTGACTTACTGTGCTTTTTGCCTGTGCTTTTAACTTTTTAAATTTAAAAAAAAAAGATGTACAGGCAAGCGAAATTGTTGAGTCGGAATATACAAGTACTTGAACTCTCAAAAACTCGAGGATTTTGTACCTCTAAAAAACAAATTAAATCGCGGTAATGAAATGCACACAAATACATTTAATTTCTATGTTGATCGCTATGGTTATTACAATGTTATAATAAATTATACTGTATATTTTGCAATATAATGCAAAAGTTACATTTTAAGATTGACAATTAATGGGAACAATTATTTGCGGAGAAATGTTCTTACAATTTGTAAGGGGCGTACACGAAGGTAATCCTCGACTGAAATCGACTTGATGCGGTTAACGAAATACATATGTAAAAGGGTATATGCATTATGTCATTATGTGTGCAGGCGACATTTTCCCAAAGGTGCACAAAGAGATGGCGAAAAGGGCACCAGAGACGAGGAACTGACGGAAGTACGTTGTCGCTCTTTGAACTCTCGTTGAGCCGCGAAATCTTTCGCGTCTGCTATTTTACTCACACTTCATTCTAATCAACGTATTGTTAACCAACGAAGAATGAACGTCACTTTTCGCTCTCGTAAAAATCTAGACGAGAATGGTTATAATTAAGAAGTGAAATGTGAGCTTTTGACGATCAATAATGCGACGGTATTGCATTCATTACTCATCAGCCACCAGCCCAAACTTAGCACACTCGGCAGATTCGGAAAGAAGAAAGTAAGTACGCGAATGTTACGATGTGGTGTATTCGTGTTTCGGCTACATCTGGATTCCATTGCGAAAGTCGCCTATTCTCGAAAGCATAAACCAAGCTGGATGGATAACGAGAGGCGTGGCCGAGAGAGTAGTTCATATATTTTCTCAAGTGCATCCTCGACATCGTCGTTTTCCGGCGATGAGCGTCGCGGTTGACTCATGTAAGAGAGCGATATGTGCAAAACGACCCCTTGTTAAGCGTCACGAATTTTTTCCGCTAAATCTGCCAGCATGTCAAGGTGCCCGTCGAGATTTATCGCCGGGATAAAAGATAAAGGAGAAACAACGGGGTTTCTCTGCTCTCACCCTCGCGCTTTCTCTCTCTATCTCTCTTTTTCTTTCTCGCTCTTGCTCGGATCTCCTTTCACATTCTGACATGTCTGAGCGAATTTATCGAATAACAGGAAAAATGATTGATGGTTGATATTTTATCCCACCGTCTCCTATATGATGCTTCTTTGCATCGTGTTAGAAGAAAGCGCGTTCCAAAACGATTGTAAAAATAAATTCTCAAAGGAATTTATTCTTTTTAAGAACTGAAAAAGAGTATCACTGAGAGACGTCTTTCTTGATACATCGGAGATTGTGTAGCACTATATGTACTATATCTTTATCTCTTTGTGATAAGCAAAACATAGAATTGCACAATTATTAAAGAGAATTAGCAAACATTAGTTACAAGCTACAATTAGTTAATCATAAATGAAATAAATAATTTGTGGTCTCTTGTATTGCAGATTCTTTATAACAGATAATGTTCGCGACCCTTCCTATGTTCCTATCCCCCTCCTTTAGGGAAATCAATAAATGCGTATAACGTACAATGACAAAGATAAGAGAACCCATTTTTATCCCTCTTTTCTCTTCCTCTCTTTTTATGCACGCAGGATATTACACAGGTTTTGATGAGTGCGAGAAAAACTGTGATTACAGAGGTCGCGATACAATACCGTAATAAATTGCAGCGTTGTTTGTTATTTAGCCGATCGCCATTTACAAACAATATAATGCACGCGGGTACGATACGTCGCTGGAATATTACATTTGCGACCCATATCCCGCGCGTTTAAGCGCAGCTGCGTTAACGGAATTTAAAATAGCGGCCGACTTTGCTGTAATGCCGACGCGCTTGAATGTTTAACGTACATACATCCCGCGCTGAGCGCGTATTTAAATATCGCGGCGCGCTAATTATAGATTAATATTACACAACATCGGCGCAACGCTCTTTGAAGATATAATGGAAAGCACTATGTGATTGCCACTTTTCACTTGTTTGTCCATTGGCGCCGCGTTGAGTAATTGACAACGGCCGATGGAATAAGCGACGGCGTACCGTAAATAAATAATCAACCTGATCGCGATACACTCGACGCTCGGGCGTGTATCCGACAAAGTGTCGATTTCAATGCTTTTCCCGGCAAATTTCCGCCTCTCGTTTAAAAAGTTCATTCAAGGGATAAAAGATGACTTTTCCGGCGGGTCTGAAGTTAATCAGTTTTTTCACTACATTCGTAAACATAAAGAAGTATCAAAAGAGAGGAGGAATATGCTCTCTTTATTATAAACATTAATCGCGCGACAAACATATAAATGTTTGTAGCAAAATTCGTAAAATATACAATAATTGCTGTCAATATAAATCGATATTTAATGTTATGTAAAATTATGAGGACCAAAAACGCTGTCGCAAACTGTGACTTCGTCATTGACAAGTAAATTGAACGTTAACCCGTCGCTCATAAGCGAGGCGAGGCCTTCTCCGACATGGCTTTTATAACGCCACAACAGCAATGCGGTGGTCTGTTCTGCGTAATTTTCTCGTAATTGCCAAAACAACCCCGAAACAACTCTCGTTAAAACTGCTCCCGGGTAAAGCGGGACCCAGCGCTTTGAAGATGCGAGAACGCCGCACCGGGATACATTGCGGAGAGACATGGCCAAAATTGTCGTGATAACCGCCGGTAACTTGCGGAAACGTCTCCATTTAAATATACGCAGAGAAACATCGAGTCGGGACCGAATCGAATTTTGGCTCATGTTACTATAAGCGATGTCACGATAATTAACATATTGGAATTGTCGGTCTCGTTACGACTAGATATCTATTATTTCGAATCTGGATAATTGATTGAATCCTTAATTGAAGCTGACGAATAATTATGAATAAATAATGAATGGAATCAGACATCGAAGTAATTGTTGTTAAAAACGTTAGTAGCAGAACACTTGACATTATCAGAGAAATTCTGGAAACCGTATTCAGTGAAACGAATAAATTGAATTCGGCGTTTAATACTTCAGTAATCAGATAATTTGAAATGCAACCACTACAATGGCATCAAATTTGCGCTCAATATATGTATGCATCATTTATGAAATAAATAAAACAACCTTTAAAATCCTCTTCCATATATAATATTTCCGTTCTTCAAAATAAAATTAAAAAATACACCTCTCTCTCTTTCTGTCTCTATATCTATATGTATTTCTCAATCTTTTCTCTATTATCCTTTCGTATTTTGTAAATTGCTTTCAGAATATTATAATATGGATTCTAAGTATCACACTTTAAAAATATACAGACAATGTTTAGTTAAATTAACCGATTCAGTTCATGTTTTTGATTATCATCGCGTCAACTTGTCGGAACACTATTCGTTTTCCAATCAAATCGTTCCAATGAAAATGTTAATTCGAAATTCGGTTGGATATTCGCCTCTCTAGAAATAGCAAGCAATATATCCGCGTTTCAGAGTTACGCTTAGTTGTGATAAGAGATTCGCACACAATGAAATCGAACGAAATATGCTGACGGCACGGTTTCGTGTCACAATAAAATATCGCAACTAGAATCGTGTCGAACATCGAACCGACATATCCTGCCGTTACATACGATTAATCGATAGCAACTGCATAAATTTTCAAATTTGCGGAAATAAATTCTAATAGCGTTATATTTTTATTATGTCGAAATATTATTTGCCCACATTCGTATTTATTGCTCGATTTGTATAATTCAACCTTTTCATACGATTCAACGTTCACATTATCCATGGCATATACAGTTTCGTTAAAAATATATATGCATACAAAGCTCGATTATGAAATGAAAAGTCGCATTACAAAACGTAAAATTATGATCGCGCATTGTTAAATATCTGCTTAATTGGCGGAAAAATGCGGTGATATTACCGATTCCATATAAATTCCATCCATATGTATTATGTGTTATACCTACTTCATCATATTGTTCATATATATACCTATATACATATGTTACGTCCAAACCTCGGGATTTTTATGAATTTTCGGGAAATAAAGGAAAGGCGATAAAAAGCGGGGTATGGAAAAACGTTATAGACACTCTGTCTCGTAGCAACACGTGTTAGATGAATGGCCGCAAGTTGAGAACAGTTTTCTAGCATTTCGGATACAGGTCAACGAGGGGACTGAAATAATCCAATGCCATCACTTGTTTTATTTGTAAATACAGTCATTAAAATTATTTTCTGTTATAAATTTTATATTGTTTAAAATCAAAATTCTCTCCTTTATATTTTAAGCTAAGATCTCGTTCTCAGTTTCTTGCCCTTCGAAATCGCACATGGTCCGATTGTAGGTAATAGGGATTAATTAAATTCCTTGACCTAAAACGGGATCAACAATTGCACCGCTCATGATAAGCGTCATAGCGTCCTTTTTCTAAATCTCGAAGGGCAAGAAATTAAGGATAAGATCTTAGCTAAAAATAAAAAAAAAAGAATTACATTTTTAAAACAATTTTAAAACAAAATTTATCATTAAACAGAAAATAATATTAATGATTGTAATTACATACAAAAAAAAGTAATAGCACTAGATTATTTCAGTCATTAAGTCGACATTTTGCGGAAATGTAAATAAAATATGTAGGTGTGTGTTCCATATTAATGTTTTTCGTCTAACAATAAAACATATTCTTAATCTCGAACATAATAGCTTTTTTATGTCTCAATGATATAAACGCGTTTATTGTAAGAAAATCGTTTTGTAAAATAATGTTATTTTAGTCAATATAACATTTAGAAAATACGTATTACAGACAAAATTATGTTATAAAATAACGTTCGGTATCCGCGAAACATGTTGCACAATATTATCAGCACTTCGAAATAAAAGCGCAATATTTTTTTCAACATTTTCTTCAGAATAAGGCCACTAAGGGACATGAAAAAACGTAAGCAGTTAAATTTAAGCAGAAAGAGAATATCGACCAAAGTTAGGAAGTGTGGAAAAGATAAGGCTACGATTTAAAATTCTCGACTCTAATTAGTCAATTAGCTTACTGCCTGAGACTTACTGTTTACATTTTTCTATGTGTGTAATGCTTTGGTCTGGTACATCTTCCATTACGGTTGGAATGTATTAAATTACAATGTTAATAAAAGATACAAATTTTAATATAATAAATATCAAAGACCCAATAATTATTTGAGTTACATAATTTAATTTACTTAAGTCTATGTTAAGTTCTAATAATTTGAATTTGTTATTTCAGAATCAGTTAAACCATTGACATTAGTTAAGCTTCGCGCGTTTAGTCTCATATACGGATACCAATGTTAACTGCTTATGTGTTATCAGTTCAATATTTTCAACACAAATTAAAAATGTAAACATTACTTTCTATTATAATAATTATTATAATCAATATTGTAATAATCGTACAAACAAAAAGTCAGGAAACAATTTTAATGTACACAAGCTCTTATAATAAACTTTATAGCTAAGCTTTACTTTTCAGTTTGACAATATATGTACAAAACGTGCATTTTAATCTAAATGTTTGATTACTAGGATCGAGCAATTATATATAGAAACAAAGCTAACTGACTTAACTATTTGCAAGATTCAAACAATATATCAATATTTATGTTTAGTAAAGGTTCACATGTGTCTTTTAGACCTCCTCCAAACAGTTTTACCAAACATTTCTTTTGGTCAATATGTCACATTTAGTAATACACGGCCCGTGATACTGAGTAGATATAATGCCGCCGAAAAGTAGTCGACGTAATCCGATGTGGAAACATTTTAAAATATTAAACAATACAGAAATAAAATGCAAGATTTGTGAGAAAATTTATAAGAATAATATAAACTGTGTGACAAAACACTTAATTAGACAACATAAAGAATATATTAGTGAGGAACACGAATTAAAATGGAAACATGACACCTACTTACTGTGGCAACATTTCTCAAGAGGAGACGCGTTTAAAGCATGTTGCAACCTTTGTGACAAATCACTTAAGAATGCATTTAGAAGAGATATAGAGAATCATTTGAATTTACGTCATGAAACAGAAGTAGCTGCAATACAAGAAGAAATTATCGGTACCTGGCTATCGCGCCATTTCATATTCAAAAACTCTTACGCAACCTGCCAAACAAAATGTTGCAATTACAGAATTAAAATGTATCGAATAGATGACTTAAAATTTCACTTAAAGGAAAATCATAATATAGATATATATTCAGGATGTGAAGAAAGAACTGGAGATAATAACGCAGATGGAATGACACAACAATTTGTAGATGAAAACAATTACGCCGGTCCAAGTTCTTATCATGGTAATTTACATTGGCAATCTCTTGGAAATCAGAAAGGTGATCGAATGATACAACACTCTGTAGCTAAAGAAAATTATGCCGGTCCAAGTTCTCATCATGATAATACATATCCCTTATCTCTTGGAAATCAAGATGATCGAATGATACAACACTCTGTAGATGAAGAAAATTATGCCGATCCAAGTTCTTATTGTTATAATGCATATTGGCAATCTCTTGGAAATCAAGAAAGTGATCGAATGATACAACACTTTGTAGATGAAAAAAATTATGCCGCTCCAAGTTCTTATCATAATAATACACATTGGCAATCTCTTGGAAATCAAGAAGGTGATCGAATAATACAACACTCTGTAGATGAAGGAAATTATGCCGGTCCTAGTTCTTATTGTTATAATACATATTGGCAATCTCTTGGAAATCAAGAAAGTGATCAAATAATACAACCTCGAATACAACACTCTGTAGATGAAAAAAATTATGCCGGTCCAAGTTCGTATCATGACAATACACATCCCCAATCTTTTGGAAATCAAGAAGGTGATCGAATGATACAACACTCTGCAGATGAAGAAATTTATGTCGGTCCAAGTTCCTATCATGATAATACACATTGGCAATCTCTTAAAAATCAAGAAGGTGATCGAATAATGCAACACTTTGTAGATGAAGAAAATTATACTGGTCTACATTATCATCATGATAATAGAAATAGACATCCTCAATCTCTAAGAAATTAAGAAGATCAACAGGGGTAAACATCTCAGATAATAGTCTTTTCTTTATCCTGAATTATTTATAGTATATATATTTCATTGTGTACAACTAACGTATAAAAATGTTAATATCTAACATTTAAAAACATAAAGATTCTATAAATTTCAGTCTAATATTTAACGTATGACCTTTATAAATGTTATAATTATTCTCGAGTTATTAAACAAGATTATTTGAACAAGTTTATATCATGTTTTGTTAATTCAAATATACTGTCATTTATTTATTATCTAATATATTCAGTGATTGATAGATATTCCCATATTTCATACGCAGGTAACTGCGCAAGTATTACGGAATTTAAATATTATGTAATTATGTATAAACATTCCATTTTAAGAAATGTGAATAATAAGAATCACGATTCAATAATCAAATAACATACATGACTGCAATATAAACTTGTAAATCTAATTACATTAGCAGTTGTCCGATTTTTTAATCACTTTGTGTATACATGCAGGTCCAATTACAATAGACAACAAAAATCTAAATCCTACGATAAACTTTGGGACTTTGATGATTTCCCGGAATATCTTTTTATATGGAATACCAGCAATAACAATAGTGTTGACAAAGATATTGGAATATATCAATAAATAGATGAACTTGACGAGGAATTATATTTCGCATAACGTAAAACAATTTTATGATTTAAACATCAATTTTCAATATAATTTATTAAATGCTTTTTAACTATTTACTAATTAATAGATATAGTATCCCGGTTATATAAATTTTCTTTATATCAATATATCAATTTATTTATATATCTTATATAACGTTTCATGTGATCTATACATATCAGTGTTGCAACAAGTATAGATATAAGGGGGTATTAGAATTATAGAATATATTCAGATACTATAATATTTTTTACAATATTCAAAATAAGTATTATAATTTTTAATCAAATTCTGCAAGTAAAATTATTTGGATATTTGAATATTGGTATTCTAATATTAAAATTCGAAAATATTTATAATTCTAGTCTGTACGTAATACCTATCTTATGTCGAATAAATTATTATAGGATTTGTAGAAATAATCTGTAAATATACTGCAACTAATATTAATATTAGTCTTACACACACAAAACTGTTATTGAAACATGTTTTAGATGTTGTGTTTATATTGTGCTTATATTTGTTCAACTCTGATATACGGAAATAAATCGTAAAATAAAAAATAACCACATTTTAATTAATAATAGATAAAAAAACGGTTTATATATTTTAACTCACAATCAACAAATATCAGTTTATTATAACATATGATTTATATATTCCTGATCTCTCATATCTATCACCTTGATTACTTATACTAGACGGTGAAGAATATTAGTCGTTCTTTAAACAATTAATATGTTATTAATTATTAAAAGACAATTAATATGCGTATCACAAATTAATTTGCGTATCACAAATATTAGTACGAAATTCTCCGTTATATTTGATTTAAAAATTAAATTTGCTAATACACTAATCATAAAACTTATCAAATTAATTCAAATTAAATTAATAAACGCTATTTACGGTCTAGGCATGGATCTTAGTAGCTTGAAACTATTTTATGTGTGCTACACATATTAATTTTTCTAACATTAGATGGCGTTTATCAATTTAATTTGATTGTATATCATAACGGTCGTATTGATAAAATTAATTGTTATTAATATATTAAAGTAATTCTCTATGTGTACTTAGTAAACTAGTAAAAATGTATTAATCATGGCAATTAATAAATTATGTAACAACACAATTTGTAGGATATGTAAAGCGGATATACGAAATGTATAACCAAATTTTATTAGAGATTGTTATTAAAATTGCTGCAAGTATGATTAAATGTTTTGTTACTGATTTTATCACTCCAATACCATTATCTTCGCAATTCTTACAAATGTCCTTTACAATATCCATATGCAATTATATGGACTCATATTTTTGTAGAATGTATTATTAAAAAATTATATTTTTTTAATGAAAGAAAGCGCCAAATGCACGCGACAGTGTAAAACACTGCTAAACATTGAATAAAAAAATATAGAACATGCTTACGAAAAGAGACCATTTAAATCTTCAAATCCTATTTTCTCATTTTTTTAATAAAATTTAACAAATTTAGTTAAACACGTACAATTGTTACTATATATATAACGCTTAGCAGTAAATGTTAACAATAAGCTCGTATACATTGAAATTGTTTTTGACTTTTTGTTTGTACGATTATTACAATTATCATAATAATTATAATAATTATTATAATAAAAAGTAATGCTTACATTTTTAATTTGTGTTAAAAATATTGGATTGATAACACATAAGCAATCAGCATTGGTGTCCGCATATGAGTCTAAGTGCGCGAAGCTTATTCAATGTAGGTAATGGTTAGCTTTAATTGATTCTATAGCTCTGGACAAATTCAAATCATCAGACATAAATAGACAGGATTTTCCTTGAAGACCCTTGTCATATAACCATGACAAGTTATTGCTGAGAGTCGGACAAATACATAAACTTTGTCTTATTTAGTTTGTTTGTTTAAAATTTTCCATCTAAAAGGTTTCTCACGATCTTTCATAATTTTAAAACGTACAGGAAAGTAAGGTTTTTGATTATAGCTTGGTTGAAAAAAAGAAATCGTCGAGTCTACAGTATGTAACATGTAATATATAGGTAGTGAAAACAACTATTCAAATAATTAATTGTTTTGCTTCCTTCTACTCTGCAGTTACTGTAAAAATAATCTAATCGCGTAGTTTTTAAACTGATGAATCTCAAAACGAACAGCTCAACTACTCCCATTTCCGTTGCTCATTAAACAATGCTACCCGCTTCTTCAAATGCTCGAAGCGTACTCGAAAGATTCGATGAAAAGCCCTCTCGTTCTGGTAACCTATTTCCGTCGCTGTTTTCTATGCGTCGTTCCGAGATGAAATTTAGGTCGAAGAGAGGAAATTTCTCGCTGAAATTCCACTCCGCGGCAGTTTTAGCAGATGGTTTTAAAAAATTCGATATTAGTCGATTTTGGCGGCTTAGCAACGACGAAATTGCCAATTTTAGTGCACAAAAGTCCGAAAATGAGATCTCCGAAAATTAGAACCCATCTTCGGTATTTTACTGGCTATTGTACGGCGTAGCATAAAGCAAAAGATAATTCGCGAAGAAAAAGCATCTATATGCGATGTCGGGAAATCACGAAAGTGTATGAATGACGGATGGAGTTCATTTTTATATAGCTAAGCTAACGACCAAACTGAGGAAAAGACCGACCTCTGTTGCAAACGCAAAGTTTTAATTAATGTAACATAATTAATAAAGTTTTTAACACTAGTGTACGTCTACATCGATAGCACGTTGCTTTGAATAGGTATTACGAGAGTGTAAATCTCAACATTTACATTACTTACGCGTATGTCTCAAAGAAAATCGATGCACTAGAATCGATTCGTTCGTTGACAATTAAGAAGCATGTCGAATAATAGTAATATGGCTTAATACTTAAATAAATAAATAGGATAATTATAAATGACATTCGCGATCTTAAAAAAAATACATAATTAATTATATTATATATTAGTGACTATTACATTTCACAATTAGGAAATAATTCGAAGAACACATTAAAGAACATTAAATTTTTGTTAAAAGAATTTGTTAAATAATCCACTTTATTGGCTCTCTCGAGCTTTCCCCGGGAACATAATACGACGTTAATATCGCGATTTAATAACGATCTGACAAAAGCTGAAAGGACTTGTTCACCAAGGCGCATTAACTCAATTGTAAAAAAAGAAAAGGTGGTAAAGCGCGGGTGATAATATTGACAGCTAGTAGTAGGTACTTTCACGCCTTGAAAACGCGGAATCGTCTTCACGACCTCATTTCAAGAACAATCGCACTCGGTGCTATTTAAACTCGAAACATGGTATAGTTATTGTTGAAATATCGATATCGGCTGCAATTAAACGCAGTATAACAATATAGTCACACATAAATTACCATTTATCTGTCATATTTATTGTTATAATTTATCTTTTTATATATATTTTTAAATATAAATGGTAATTTGTATATGATTTTGAAATTTGAGAATTGATTAAGAAGTAGGTATGCAACAACTAAGTTTCAATGAAGTTACATCTAAAGCATTTTAATAATGTTAAATAATATAAATAGAACAATTCCGCATAAAATTTATGGAACAAAATATTTGGAAACATGATTAAAGATCATAGTGTTTGCAAAAGATAAAAAATATTTGTAAAAAGTTTGTTACCATATTGTGGAATTCTCGATCGAAATATAATTTTTACAACCATGAATTTAAAGTTATAGAGATGCTCTTTTTATCTCAAACGTGTTTTAATGCTCATGAATTCTATTATATTTCAGCGTGTCGGCTATAAGTAATATAACGAAAATTTGCCAGCACAAATCGCGAAATTATGGAAAACTAATAAGATTAGCGGGAGTCCACGAAGCGATGTGATTTCCGTTTTCGCGATATTCGAAGGCCTATCTCCAGCAACGTTCAAAGAGTGATTACATGATCGTTTGATGTAAAAGGCAAAAGAGAATATTTTCAAACTCGTGCAATGCAGACGGCAAAAACCGGAAGCGTCACGACGAAAAAAACGAGTATTAGAGAGGCGATTGTGTAATAAATAGTCGGTACAGAAGATTATAAATTATAGAAATATTTTCTAGGCTCTAGAATCGATCCATTTCGAAGCATTAGATTATAATATAGATAATAGGTATTATAATATATTAGTTTATTTGTAATATATTTTTATATTCTTAACCCTTAAAGGGCACACCTCCGTGTAGCGAATTTGACCAAGCGATTTTCGGCTTCAAATATCTCAAAAACTGCACTTTTGGAAAAAAATGCACTGACGTTTTTTGTAGCAAATTTATTCAACTTTAAGGCCGCACAGTTAGATTTAAAAAAAAAATATTTTTTTTTAATCGAAAAACGTGTTTGAACTTTAAGCTGCGCGAAAAATTTTGGGGTCAGAATGACCCTGTGTGCCCTTTAAGGGTTAATCTTTAATGTTTTAATTTTTTCTATAATAACTGTAGGAAAAAATAATATAATCAGATATTTCACGAGATTAAGTAACACATAACACTTTACCGCCATATTAATTATCTTTCATTTTATTTACGTTTGTAATATAAATTTTACAAATCCATTGCTTCGACATTGAAATAAAGAAAAATAACTCACCGGCCGATGCGCAACAGTGCAGTTGTAAATTGCGTTGGTCTGTAACATAAAAATATTTTCACATTAAAGCAGTGTCCAAGAATAATTAAAAAATACTTTAACTAAATATAATTATCCCGCCCGTGTTAAATTTTTAAACGTCAAATACCTGATTTTAAAATGCTAATGCAAAAAACGATCGCAGCCGCCGCAAGCGACTGCTGCATATTTCCGCATTAATTCGTTCGCACAATTAATCCGCGAAAAATCGTGCAAGTAATATTACAACTGTGCGAATATATAAAAGAGACGTATGAGACGTTCGCGACGTAATATCTCTTCTCGCATATGCCGCGGAGATCGAACTCCGACGAAATTGCGCCGGAGTTAAACCTCGAACGGTATTGTACGAGTATCCATGTTATAGGCCGGTATTCATAGTCGGATCTTATTTCAAGACCGTCTTAAGTAATGTCTTAAGACGGTAATACAGCTCTGTGATTTGTTCATGACATCTTAAGATTGTACTTAAGACAGTCTTAAATATAGGATCCGGCGACTATGAATACCGACCATAGACGAATCAAGTCGCGCTTGAGAAAGTGGCGGAATCCGCCACCGGACAGCAAAACAATAAATGAATAACAATTATACTCACCCCACGGTTACTCCCGAGGTTACTCCGCCGTCGCCAGCGATGTCTCCCAGGCCCCCTCCTCCTTTCCTAGGTCCTCCTTCGTTGTCGCATCTCCGTCGGCGCACTCACTCACGACGTTTACGTGCGATAATCGTCGCTTATAATCGCGCGACACTTTTCACGGCACTCCCGGTATTAATCTCGCGACGCGGCACGCACTTATTACACGGCGACGGAAGAATTTCGGCGGAGTTAAGCTAAGTACGAACGAAAAACTACGCGCTCCGCGCTCGACCGGCTCGACGCGACGACCACGGCCTATGACGTCACGCAAGTTAGACGCGAACGCGGGCGGAACGCGACGAGTGAATCCAACATGGCGGAGAGAGTAATCGCGCCGCGCGGCGCGCGCGGTCAACTACTCAACTCATAGTCTATGGGTCAACTTCACTTCGCCAACAGGTGCGACTGTCGCGAGGACGCTACACTTGTATTTTTCGCACTTTGAACAACGAATACAATGTCGAGATTACTTTTTAGTTTACGTATCACGATATAAGCAACGTAAGAGGAATATATATATAAATGAATATATATATATATATATATATAAGATGAATTATAGGTCAAAGAGAAACATCCGCGGAATATGCCACCGAAAAAAAACGATTGCTGCTTTATATATAACTGATTGCGAAAATTGCGACTTTGGTTAACTGCAATTAAATCATCGATTTATGAACATTGTCTATTATCCACGATCGCCAAATATCGATATCGTAGATAATTATAGACACAATGTTCATAAATCGATGATTTAATTGCAGTTAACCAAAATCGCAATTCTCGCAATCAGTATATAAAGCAACGATCGTATTTTTTTCGGTTGGCATGTTCCGCGGATATTTCTCAATTCATACATTTATATATATATATATATATGTATTGTATATTCCTCTTACGTCGCTTATATCGCGATACGCAAACAGAGTATAAATCTCGAAATTATTTTCGTTGTTCAAAGTGCGAAAAATACAAGTGTAGCGTCCTCGCGATCACAGTCGTACCTGGGAAGTGAAGTTGACCGCGCGCGGCGCGATTATATATTTTCTCTCCGTTATGTTAGATTCACTCGTCGCGTCTACCTGCGTGACGTCACGGGCCGCGGGCGTCGAGCGGATCGTACAGTTTTTCGTTCATAGCTTCTCCGCCGAAATTCTTCCGTCACCGTGTAATTAAGTACGCGCCGCGTCGCGAAATTAATACCGGCAGTGCCGTGCAAAGTGTCGCGCGATTATAGGCGACGATTATCGCGCGTGAACGTCGTGAGTGCGCCGACGGATAAGGTGCGACAACGAAGGAGGACCGAGCAGAGGAGGAGGGGGCCTGATGGGAGGCATCGGGCGACCGCGACGGTGGAGTGACCGTGGGGTGAGTAATTGTTATTCATTTATTGTTTTGCTGTCCTGTGGCGGATTCTGCCACTTTCGCAAGCGCAACTTGATTCGCCCATAACATGATACTCATTAACACCGTTCAAGGTTTAACTCCGGCGCAATTTCGCCGGAGTTCGATCTCCGCGGCATATGCGAGAAGAGATATTACGTCGCGAACGTCGCGTCTCTTTTAGGCTGCGGTCCACTTGACGCTACAAATGCTTTGAAGCGTTCCTCTTCTCCTTCTTTCTTCATTGAAAGAAAGGAGAAGAGGAATTCTTCGAGGCATTTGGAGCTGGAGCGACAAGTGGACCGCAGCCTTATTCGCACAGTCGTAATATTACTTGTACGATTTTTCGCGGATTAATTATACAAAGACGAACGAATTAATGCGGAAATATGCAGCTGCTTGCGACGGCCGCGATTGTTTCTTGCATTAGCATTTTAAAATTGGATATCTGTTAAAATAATGTTTTAAAAATTTAACGGGCGCAAGAATTATTTACTTGAAATATTGATTATCTTGGACACTGCTTTAATGTAAAAATATTTCTACGTGTTACAGATCAACGCAGGGTTACAACTCCGCTGTTGCGCATCGGCCGGTGAGTTATTATTTTTATTTCAATATCGAAGCAATGGATTTGTAAAAATTATATTACCAAACATAAATAAAATGAAAAATAATGTAACAGTGTGTTCTGTATTACGTATAATCTCATGAAATATCTGAATATATTATTTATTCCTATACAGTTATTATATATACAGAAAAAATTAAAACATTAAAGATTAAGAATGTAAAAATATATTACAAATAAACTATTATAATATATTATAATATAATCTAATGCCTCGAAATGGATAGATTCTAGAGCCTAGAAAATATTTCTTTAATTTATAATCCTCTGTGCCGACTATTTATTACACAATCACTGTCGTCGATTCTAATTGTCAGCAAACGACAGTTAAACGTTCTCCCTCGATTACCAATATCGAACATACGTCACATGAATAGACCGAGCGTCTTGTGTGCGTAAATAGAGGGGAGAAACACCGTTAGGCCGGGACCTAAATCTGGCTTCTCTGGTCTGGAATTGTCTGAAAGAGCGACGATGAAAGGCGCTCTCTTGCCAGACCAATTACTCTCTTTTCTATCACAGTTCCTTCTCTGCTCATTCCCTTCTACTTTTCCCCCTAGTTCCTCCGACCGCACCCTCCATCCCTCCATGTCGCAACTCTCGTCCTTACAACAGAAATTTCAGTTCAGTTTTAGCCGCAGAATAAGGGGTAAGTACCAAAGTATTCGCCTGCCTCTCGACTCTCTTGGCCCTTCGCGTGCCTCGCCTTTTTCTCCCTCTTTGCTCGCCCTACGTTTTCGCCGTCGACAGATTGACTCAAGTAGCCCGCAGCCACTCTCGAGATAGCCGTTAATCAATAAGTGTAGCGCGAAATCGAAATAAAACCTCCAGACCGTCTCTCTAAAGTACGCCGGACATGACCGAGCGGGATATTTAACGGCGATGTCCGCGCTCGTGAAAAACGCTCACGTGCACTTAATTTCAGAGGATCGTTAATGTCAAGGTGTCTTGTACTATACAGCGGAAAGCGATGGCGTAAGAAGTCGTATGATATTAAAGATCTAATCAATCTTCAATTTTTATAAAAAGCGAAATTTTTAATTCAGTTTTTCGTACAGATTAATATTAACACATACGATCATTCTTTGTTTAGATATTGTTAATAGCCCCCCCCCCCCCCGTTGCCTCTGAGACTTTTACTGAAAAGAATATTATTATTTGCAAGAAAATTGATTTCTATAAATTTAGTTTCCTTAATTCAAAGAAGCATTAGGTAGATTTGAAATAGCATTTTTCTGAATTTAAAATATTTACTCAAATCCACCTAATGATTCTTTGAATTAAGGAAACTAAATTCACATAGAAATCAATTTTCTTGCAAATAATAAATTTTTTTCAGTGTATCAAGATAACCGGTGTCGTTAAGATTATCTATACAGCAAACGATATTCCTCGCAATGAATACGAACGAGTTTTTTCTCATATTCTATGCACGTCTAACAATATATATCGTGTATAATTGCGAACGTATATTGGAGTTTCTCGAATATGTGCCAGTGGCAGTAGCGAATAAAATAACGTGTATAATACAAAGTATTCTGCGACTACGTCAGCCTTTTATCCACGGATCCTTTGACTCATTTGCGATAAATTTTTCCTGATCAAAAGCTTTTGATTGGATGTAATTCCTTTGAAACTATACGATGATTTAAATTAAAATTTTCTATTGTACACGAGATGTCTCTCAAGGACAAAATTCAACTCGACATTTCGTTAAGAACAAATTAATTAATTTCAGAGATTATTTAAAAAGAAATATAAAATTTATATATTTTTTAAATCATCCTGTGAATGGAATTAACAACTTTTCGCGTGGCGCGAGTTAGCGCGCCGAGTTATTACGTATTCCAGAAACGGGCGATAAACTTTTAATTCCGTGTGTGATGCACGCCTACTCTCGTTTCGTGCAGCAGATCGATAACGAGAGTGAAATTGAAATCGTTCGCCATGGTACGGCTCGCGTTTCGGCTGACCCCATCGGCAAGATCGAATGAAGTTCAGCGATTCGATATCCGCTGATTTGCGCGTTGCATGTCGATGACAGGTGAGCCCATACGATGAAGAAATTATTCAATCCGGAATATCAGAGTGTGTGCATCACGCTCGCATAATAACCGTAATCGCAAATGGCATAATAACAGGACGCCGCGAGCATAAATCGCAATAATATGGATCAAGCACTAAATATCACAAATACAATAAATGTACGTGTACAATTACCGAATTAATAATTAACGTTATTCGATACTTTGAAATTAGAATGATTTCGCGAACAAAGCTTCGAGTCGCGTAATCATATGGTCACGTATAATAATAATTACAAAAAAATTTAAAGGAAAACGAGAAGTCCCGCTCTTGTTTTTGCCGCGTAACTCGGTTTGTTTTCGCGCACTCGTTTCATTTTCGTCATTTTTAACTCAAATCGGGATCAGTCAGACCTATCGCTCGGACGCGCCGCAAACCGATTTTCCGAGCGCAATTAAAATCACCGATGTCGGAAACTTCGCGCGCGCACGACACGCGATACAAAATGCCACGCTGCCAGTGGCGGTATGGTGGTATAGTAAACCGGCGGTGGCCCAGTTCGCCCCCGCAGCCAATTAGCTCGACACACCCCCGCGGCTGTATTCAAGACCCAGCCTTACGAATTCCGGCTGTAGCAAATTGCGACTCGCAATCCCCGGCAACTCTGGCATGTGTATACGCATATGTTGTGACCGCGTGTGCATGAGCGCGCCCGCGCGCACTTGTAGTTCCCTCTTGTCCCGTTGCCATTGACAAACAACATCGCTTGGCGATGCATTAAAGGCTGGACGGTTCTGCAGTTCGTCCGTAACGTCTGTATAGCTGTACGACTGCGGTTGCGTTGTTTGCACGGTCGAGATAATGATACGAGCATCCGAGAATCGGTATTCCACTACGTGCCATCATTGAAGAAGAGGCAGCCCCACAGCCCGAATTGAGAGTACCCGAATTGAGAGAAAACTCTTATGAGAATATACATTTCAACATATAAATGCTCTTCGATTTTCAAATCAAATCTTTTCAACTTCGATAAAATATACTATCTTTCACATTATTAGAATACGTATACGTTATAATATAATATACACTATTAATTCTTGCAAAATTATTCAGCATTTGATACTATGACAAACCCAAATGTGAACCTCTATCATCAGGGGGATATCTCGCAGAAGATTTGCATATATACAAAGAATATATACCAGCGAAATTGGAGCAATCCCAAATGCATAAAAGCGCGAATGAAGACGTAAAAGCGACGTTGGGTCGTTACGTGTCAAAGTTATCAGTCGTGCTGACGAAAGCACGATTTCCCGACTGGCTAACTCGTCCGGTGCACGATTATGTGGTAACATAATTTCGTTTCGGACCTCTCCCCCCTTGCTGTGTTAACCCGCTGCTTCGCCTAGTTTTGCCCCTCGTTTCCGACCGATTTCATTCCGCTGCACATCTCCGTTTCTCCGCATCCCCGTCTGCTACTCGGTCTGCGATCCATCACTATAACAGTTTTCCTCTCGTGCCGGGAGAAAACGCGAGAGGTGACCCGTTGTACAGCTTGCTCAGAAGTTGAAAATAATAAATTGTCTCCATTAGACGGCCGACTGTCCATGTCCGTTTTCCCACGGTTGGGCCAGCTGGACACGACTCCACCGTGTGGGTGCTCCGTCTCTCTAATTGCAAATTTCGAGTCGTTGTCGTCGCCGATGACTCGCGTCTATCTCGCCAACGAGCCGCTTACGAGGAACGACTGCCACGTCGGAATCCAGAAATTATTCGGCGCAATTAATCGCGACGAAGGAGAGAAAATCGCGGGGAATAAAACGAGGACTTAGCGATGGGCTGGGGCTTTTCCGGAGGTTTCGAGACACCTCCGGGATATGAAAGTCGGAGCAGAATTCCGCGCAAAGTGCCGTCTACTTTCAGCCTCGAGCGTGCGCTCACCTGTCGAATGTGACGAAGGAATCCACTCGGCGGTACAAAGAAGTTCTCCGATCCATCGAGAGCCCCGGTGGGTGCTCGAGCCCGCTCTCATTCCTCTTGTTGTCCGCCCTTTGAGAAAATCTCGCGAGTTTTTATGCAGCAAGATGTATAAGAGATCGATGCACGATGAGGTTCACACGCCGTAAAAATAGACGAAAACTCTCGCGAAACGGAACCATTCAACGTTTGAATTATCAAGCTATATTTGCACAGATGTTTGAAGATATTAGAACTTGAACTCAACTCGAAGCCTGTGCATATGTCTGCAATAAGAACCTGTCGAGTTTTCCTTTATCGTGTTTCTTTTTTCTTATTTCATCTAACGATTTTTGTCTCACAAAGTCAGTATGGTTAACCACATCGCAATAAAAGAAAAGAAAAAAAGAGAAAAAGAAGAGATGTGTGAGAGAAAGACCGTAAAACGTATGTGTAAAAATGTAATGCGAACAGTTACACGTAGCCCCTGTAGCCCGTTGACAAGATTATCCGGTAACCGTTCCTCTGTATATGCCGACGCATTCGCTTCACGTCTTGCCACGCTTTCGCAGTAACTTAATAAACGTTAAAAGCAAAACGGTCCCCGTAAACTGTAGAAACAAAGATAAGTGTATTAAACGGATTTCAAGTGCTTTCCGTTGCTGCGGCAACAAAGATAAAGTGCATTAAACGGATTTCGCTTCGACGCCGGAGACGATGACGAGCCACTTTGTTAATTGAGTTTCGCCCCTACGATCCCAGGAAATACTTCGCCGGTCCGGTATTAAATAGCGCGAGTTGCATTACTGGCGAGTATCGACGGTACTTCCGCCGTTGGGGAAAGAAGAGTGCGCGAAAGGCTGACTTACGCCTCGACTATGAACACAGCTAACGACAGAGGCAATCCTTTAAAGCCTTTCAATCCGCGTTTTTGCCCTCCTTTAGTTTAATTGAAAATCTCGAGAACGTCATAAATCTATTATTTTTTCGGAAATTGTAAGAATTAATGTTTTACTAACGATTGAGTACTTTCGTTGAATTGTTTGGAAGAAAACCGTCGAGTGTAAAAATGGAAAGAGATTTATTCGTGTAACCTAATTTAAAATGTCTATTAAGAAGGAGCAAGAGGTAATTAAATCGCGAAACAAACGAAAGAAAGCGCAAATAAAACTATACGAAACTGCATTAATTCCACTTTAGTGCGCAGCTAAGTTAACTAGTTCCCGTAACTGTTCTTGTAATGTGTAATCAGCTTTTCCATAAGAATAGCATCGTAAAGATTGCAACATCATTATTATTAATCTGATATAACAACGTTGCTGGCCTTCTTCAGATTTATTCAGATATGAATAATGTTCCAGTTTCATTCAGCGTCCGCGAACAACAATCAATATTCATTTTTCACATTCTTTTCACTCGAAGTATTCCGTTTTATTTTAATAAAAATTTCGGTCAAAGGTCTCTATAAAGATTCTTTTCTTATAGAAAAAGCTTTAAAGATATCTTTTGAGAAATATCAAATATCTTCAACGCACCGTATAACTTTGCTACTATTCTCTAAAATTTTTAGTCAAACGCCATTGCAAAAGGAGAAACTTCACCGTTATAAGATCCAGATCAAAATGCAGACGTTCAGCCGAATGGCGCCGTCTAACATCTGGTACTGACGCTACTTGCTGTTCGAGCGAATTAGCGTGGAATGCGTTTCGGTGAGAAGCAAGTTCGCGCGTTTTCCTCGCCTCATTATCGCTCTTCAGCAGATCCAGGCCGTCAGAACTTTGCAAGATCTATATGAGAATAATAATAGTCGCGCATCACGTTCTTCCGCGTTTGTCTCTAAATTTCTGCGTCTGCCGCCGCGTACTTGCGACGCTAGTACAACACATCCTTTGTACAATACTTCAATCGCAATAAGATTATCAAGCCTCTATAAGTTCTGCATCTATCTGAGTTCTGCATCTCTTCTGTACTATGAGATATTTAAATATATGGATAAAATTTTTTGATAGAAATTATGTTATATAAAAAAATTGCGAGATAATTTTTAAATTGTGCACAGCTAAAATTGAAGGAAATAAAAATAATATTTAGAAGCACACTATCGCGCAATTATCTTTATAATAAATTTATATGAAACCGTTACAAATGCGCGGCTCAATATCACCTTTGACTTTATTAACTTTCGATATCAATCTTTAATGAAATTTTTTTACCGGAAATGTAAGTTGATGCAACGAAATATATCAAAAACAACGTTACCAAAATTGAGCAACGTTCTGCAACCGAAAGTTAAATCTGATTCTGCGATTAAACGTCGAAAAAAAAAATAAACCGATTACGCGAGATCCAAAATTTGTATGCCTGCATGAGCATCTGTTGTGTCGCGACTGATCGGGACATGATGAATCGCTGAAAGTAATCCAGCAGTTTTATCCTGCATCCCATTTGCCGTGGCAATCTATACAAAAGGGAACTCGCGCCTCTCACGCTCTCACCCTCGTGGCCACTCTTTGATGTATACTCCACGGTTCGTTGAATTCGTTTCATTTCCATCTCGTTTATTTCGTCGTTTTTTTTTTTCGTTTTTCCATGCCGCCGTTTCGAAACGGCGGACCAGCGGGAGGGATAGGGCGCACCATCTGACATCTACGCAGTGCGCATTTTGATACGAATGCAATCTCGTGTCAATCCTAACGCTCTCCCACCCTATCCACACTTGGAGAACGCATCTCAGCGTGAGCGCGCGTTAGGGACGACACGGTCAGCGTAATGTCATAAATATTAATTCGCGCGATACACATCAACGCGGAGAGATATGGAACGTGATTTACCGGAAGCGATAGTTTATGGCAGCGGCACGACGCGACCGTCGCACCAGGCGCGATCCAGGTCGTCACCACAGGTGGCGACTCCCTGGACGCTCATTTCGCATCACACATTTTCATATCACGCGTACATAGCGTACGTAATTATTACCTTTCATTTACTTACTTGCACAATGTATTTAGTTTTCTAAAGCTGATCGTGATTAAACTTTTCTCTCTCTCTCTCTCTCTCTCTATATATATATATATATACAGGGTGATTCAGAGATACACCGACAAACTTGGGGGATAAGTTCTTCACATAAAAACAAGAAAAAAATGTCATATGAACATATTTTCGGAAACGCACCCCCTCTGAGCTACACTCTCCTAAAGTTTTCCGAAAAAAACTCGAATTTTCTGTATATTGTCTAAACTTGGGCTTCGAATTTTACAAAAATTGGTACATATCCTTAACTCGAAGCCCAAGTTTAGACAATATACAGAAAATTCGAGTTTTTTCGGAAAACTTTGGGAGGGTGTAGCTCAGAGGGGGTGCGTTTCCGGATATATGTTTATATGACATTTTTTTCTTGTTTTTATGTGAAGAACTCATCCCCCAAGTTTGTCAATGTATTTTCTGAATCACCCTGTATATATACATATTATATTCAAATTTCCATTTAGACAACTTCTACCACTTGCAACTTTCAAGTAATAACGTCAAAGAATAACGTCAAAGAATAACGTCAAAGAATAAAATTTCTATTCATCATGCAACGAACTCGTGGCAGCTATTTTCTGTTAAAGAAATTTCCAGGTGATCATTTCTACCGCACGAATATGCACATTAAGGAACTTCCGATGACTTGGAGGAATTCCATTTGCATTATACCCCGCCACTTTGGAGACTAGATTCGGAATTTGCTGTGTATATCGTAGGAATATCCGCCAGCTGATTAAACCAAGCCGACCGCGTCTCTCGGGAGACGGGTTCGAGATCCATAAAGCCGCTTCTACACCTTCCGGGCGTTCATTATGTGAATTGATACGAGCTTCCGAAACCATCGAGATGTTAGTTGGAGAGGTTTGATTAAACAGAAAGCGGGGATCGTCGTTATTCTGCGGCTACATGATACCATGCTTCGTATTTGTCTTAGAAGAAAAAAAAGGAATAAATGTGCGTAAAGGAAAAAAGACGAAAGAGGAGAAGGAAGATGAGGAAACCCGAGAGGTAAATATGGTACTATCCGCTGCTGGCAGTTCTCGCAGTTTCCGGTTAGTTCGTTCGGAAGAGAAGTTGTAGCAACACCTTGACTGGATGCACTACTGCCAGTCTCTTGAGTCTAACGCGATCAAACTATGGAAAGGACGATGATAGAAGAGAAAGAGAAAGATAGATAGAGAAAGAGAGAGGAAGACAGAGAGGGAGGAGGGGGGAGAAAAAGAGAGCGAAAGTGAAGCAAAGTAGGGATAAAACGGGCGTAGAACCGCCGAACTAATCAGACTCAACCAATCCGAATCGTTTCCCCGCGGAGAAGAGAGATGCTTCCTCCCGGCGGACAGGATAATTTAAACTTTCCCGCAAGCAGACACACCGCGACGCGGTGTGACGCGGCGTGGTGTGCGGCACCGCGCCGTCAACGTATCTCGGTCACTCCGCTAAACAGAATTAGATACGAGCGTTAGATTCAAACGTTACCCACCGTGAAAAGCGGCGACTCGAATCTCCTAGGTATATACCGCGCGAACACGCGAAGTGAATCGTTAAGGATCCTTCGCGAAAATAGACTGTAGCTGAGCAGCGTTATTAGGGCAGTTCAACTGAAGATCCCTGAGTTTTCCGCGACGGTTGAAATTCGGCGCGGCTGAGAAACGCTAAATTCAACTTTTTAAGAATAATATTCTCTTCTGAGCGTAAAATGGAAGCGCGCGTAACTTTCTCGCTTTACATAAGCTAACGTGTTTATACGAGTTATCCTGAATTGACGACAGTTACTAAAAGTTTACAGTAACTCTTTATACGTGGCGAATGTTTTCCAGCCAAACGTATGATGAAAGCCATTATAGTGGCATAATAAAACAGTGACGAGTGAGATGCGTTTAAATGTTTGAAGGAGAGAAATGCGAAAGTAAAGATAAATTTGGAAAATTCACAGTCCTCGCATCCTGGAATACCTATGTCAGAACTTCTGATCGGCATCGGAAAAAAACTCGTAATTTCGTTTCGAGTGCTCGAAAAATTCTCAAACGCGCCGTTGTCGTTCACAGTAGAATAATTTAAACTTTCGCAAAGCGACGAGAATTCGTTTGGTCTTAATTACAGCGGAGTCGGAAGAGACATGTTGCATCAGATGCGTGACATTCGTGCACCTTGGTGTCGCACGATCCTGTTGTGGATACGAAACAAAACTTCGGTTGTGACGGTAATTACGCGGGGGACTTCCGTATACGCTGCTGTTCAAATTAAGCCATTCTGCCAGGGGATGAACCGATTACGCACTCAACAGGATTTATCGCCGTGTTTGGTGTTCACAGGCATCATCTTACCGCGGATCTAAATAAAATGTCACGCTGTGATGAAGACTGCTGCGCGCAAAGAATGAATTAAGGATGAATGTAGGTACGAGCGAAAGGAGAGACTTAATAGTGTGCATTCAATAGCATTTTACGCGTAGCTATAAAACAGATTGAATTGAATCGTTGTTTGCGGTTTAAACCAAGTAAAAAAGAATACGATGATAACGATTTTTGTTAAAACATATTATTTCTGTGTTTAAAAAAAGATATTAGGTAATGTTTCAGTGACATCTTAATTGTTAGCAATTTAAAATATCGTGGTCATATGTTACCGTCAGAACCCGAATTTGATCAATACTCGATTTAACTAGTCAAAACTAGTTTTATCTACTAGTCAATACTCTAGTATTAACTAGTTAATTCTAGAAATAACTAAACATAATATTAGTTAAATCGGGTATTGACGGATTCGGGTTCTAACTTCTAACGGTAACATATATGTATAGGTAATAAGTATATATTGATAAAGATATTGATATATAAATATTAAACTTTTCCAATATGTATATGTAAAAATGTTTTTTCTACTTGGGTATGTGAATAGAAGGGTTATTTATTTCTCAGGTTAAAATGTGCCGAAACTAATCTGGTGCAATTTTATTACTCTTTCTCTCTTATCCTATTTTAGATATAAGAACTCAGTACGTGAATATAATCACCACTTTAAATAGTATTTCTGTGTACACACGTAGAATGCTTCTCTCGTACTCTATAGGAAATATCGAACGCTCAGTTATAAGCTGAGCGTCTGATTTTTCAGACGTTTGCGGTGGCATCGCGACTGCGCGAATGAACGTGATAGCGGAACACTTCAGAAACGAACTAAAAATTCAGCTGTGTCGTCGAGGAAGACGGGGGCAATTTAGCTTTCCATGAGAGAGCAAGAGCGACCCAAACTCGAGAGGCTTGCCCCCCGTCCCGGAACAGCTGCAGGGAAGGATCCGGTATGCGTGTCCTTTGACGAAAACATCCGTACGAGCCGCTGGCATAAAAGGACCCCCCCTTTCTCGTCGGTATTCCGCCCGCCTATGCCGCTAACGGAATACATTACTTTTTAACGACTCGCGCCAGAGATGTCCTGGTCCTCTCTGATAAATAGCGAATTTCCAGCGCGTCGCGAATTCCGACTTCCGACTCGAGAAATCAGCAGAATGGCGTTATCGAGAGTAGAACGATGGCGACGACTGCAAATCGGTACGAATGATTCAATTTGAATAATGTCACGCGCTACATTACTGTAGATTGCCGCTCGTGAAAAATGTGTAATATGACAACGAAAGAACTTTCCTTTGTCAATCGCTTTGTAATTCCATTTACACATTTTCTACTACCTGTTATTTTTAGACACGATTGAAGAGAACGATCACGCTTTCTCTCTTTCAGATAGATTTTTGGAACATATATAATATGATTACAACTAATGTTAATATCGTTTTAGTGAAATCAAAAGTCATATTTAATCACGGAAGTGATAATATATGTGTTAAAGTTAAAAGTTAAATTCGTTTACGTCGTATGCAATTGCACAATCAGAAAAAGAGAGAGACAAACATCAGCAATTCGATTAATAGCAATCTGAATTAGGATCGAAATAGAGCGCGTGTTTACACGCGTGCGGAAACTCGATTGTTTTCGTAAAAGAGTAATGTCACGAGCCCGAATAAAAATCAAACTGAAACTCATCGGAAATAATTTGCGTGCCGCAGTACGACGATGGTGTATTTTTTAGCGTTACCGTCGAGCGCATCGCAGTCGAAGGTCGAAAAATTGGAACGTTTTAGCGACGCGGGGGAGAGATAGCATCGACTGTACCGAAACGAAACGCGCGAAAAGCCGCTAACGCCCCGCTTCAATTTTCTTCTGTGAACCCATGACCGACCGTAAAACTCGAACGGCCGCTTGTACGAGCGTAATGTACCGATAAAGCACTCACAGGGCTCGTCGCAAAATCCATAACATATTCTCTTCGGACGCGCCATTTCACGCTGCAGCGAGCGATCGCAAAGCGATCGTGCTGCTTTTAAAGCGGATCTCGTGCGGAATTATGATGTAGGCAAACAGCTCGAAATACAGTGGCGGTTGCGCTGTTTCATCGCAATTAGAAAATACAATTAGAAGATTTATAGAATCGACATCCGGTTGCGAAATGCGACGCGAATCCTGCGTGCGCTCGATCGAGAGTGCCGCGATGAGATTACGAGAAATCAAACCGATTTTAACGGTACCTTAATCACGCTTTAACATCTTTATTTTCGTACAATTCGTAAGTTAATGAAGTAACGTATCATCGTTTGTCCCGCGTCCACCGTCCACCTAGGCTTGCAGAACATTCTCATTAATCGAGAGGCTTACGCTAATTACGCTAATGAGCGCGCCAGAATGTAGTACAAGCGGTCATGAGTTTTAGCACTCGCGTTTAGTCCGAGCGCTTTCAGTACTGCGTGCGAATGCATTTCCGAATTAAATTTCATGGCTATAGAGTTCGTTAAATCGAATCGGTATCTGTATTCTTTATCGCGCGCCGGATTACATACGCTCGATGTAGCATACAGTTCGCGCGCGGTATAAATCGCATGATTACATGCTCAATCGGTACTCGTGATGAATAATAAACATTATCACGATAATAATTATGATAATATTATTATTTTACGTTAATACAGTGATAATAAATGTAATTAATATTGCAACGTACAAACATAATCCGTAGAACACAAATGATCGAGTAGAAACATCCTTGGTATAAACGAAATTTATAATATAATATCGTATCATTATTATTCACTCTCCCAAAAATCCAATTCTTCCTTATAATTTCCCAGAATTTGTATTTAAAATGTTATAATTAAAATATTGTAGTATCAGAAAACGAGCGAGTATCGTTCCAAATAAACTTCATATTATTATTCAAAGAAAAATGTGAATAATTCTGTTTTTACTCATCACTTCTTAAAAAATGGATAAATTGAACAAAACTCACCTCCCCTCGGAGAATCCGTAGGACGCTGTCTTAAGCCTGCAATAAGAAAAAGAATTTCTTTTAGTCTCATACACACGAAAAATTAGGTATGAAGGAAGTGATAATCTATCGTATAGTACATCCTTTTGACAATATAACAGAGAGAAGTGAAATAATAGGTATATAACTAAATTTAATAAATTACTTTTTGGATATGTATACATTTTAGTATTGCAAAGTACATAAATATAATCGATACCTATTAAAATCTACACAAACTGACCTCCTTTGCATAAAGAAAGGCAATATTAATAAAAAAACCAGTTTAGTGCAACTTCAAAAATAATTTATTTACGATAAAACAAAATATTTTGGTGAGCCAGTGGTACACATACCTAGTACATATTGCGGTTTTATTTTGTAAATAGTCGCACTATCAATTTCGTGCTCAGATAAAAAAATATTTATTTTCGACGGTACGAGATTTACGTTTGTAAAACACATTAATACAAATAACTTGTTCCACTTTCAAGTTAAAATTGCTTAAAATATATAAATGTGTATTTTGCTGGACTAGGTTAAGTATTCAAGTCAAAATCTCAATATCCCAAATTATTAAAATTAATGTTCTAAACGTTAATTTTGATGTCAATTTATAATGTGCAGCTTTCTTAAACATATTTATTGTTATCTTATTGGTACATTTATTGAGATAAATTGTATATTAGGTATATTAATTTTTAAATTGGTTAAAATATTATTTTTAATATTCATTAACATATATGTATTAGAATCTAAAATATATTATATTTAAAAAAGTCAAAATTATTTTAAGAAATATATTAATTAATTACAAGGGAAACGACAGAAAATTAAAAATTAATTTACCTTTCAGTTCTCAGAAAACAATTTGACAGTTAAACAATATTTGCAACACAATACATTATATATCTTATGATGTTCACATTTTTACCTAAAGTAAATAGAATAACAAAATTCGTTTGAGATGTCTCAAGATAGCTCCCGTGACCAGTGCGTCCTGATTCCGACATTTTCCTCCATTGTTATACTAGTTGAAACTACTAAACCAATTGGTTGGGACCAAGGCGCGGAGGTGCAATCTAAACTTTCAAATTCTACGAGTTGCAGCCCTTGAGGCCCTCGTGTAACCCTTGCAACGGCACTCTCACAGCCGCGTCCTGAATTGCACGCTCAACTAGATTAATTCTGTGAAATATTCGAAACCCACCACAAAAGCCAAAGAATTAATTGCTGTGCAAATTTATAAAGCGCGATATTTCGACATTTCTCGATTAATAATTTTAATAGGTACCTGGTAGGGACGTGATCAAACAAGAAGATATTGTAGGAACGTGTTTTATAGAAATCACCTTTTCTGTTATCCTAAATTTGAAAAGTATAAGTATAAAAGATTGACATTCTTGTGTAAACACAATCATATACCGCATAAGCTTCTTCTGCCGTGGTTCAGCAGCTTAAATTTTATTAGTTTTCATGAATAACAACCTGTTCCTCATTTTATATAGCGCGTGGTAATAGCTTTTTTTTTTACTTTCTTTCCTTCAACGTTAGCAACCTGATGGGTCCTTCATGTAAAAATTGCCAAGGGGAGCTGCAATGAGTAACAGGCCGATTTGCGGATTTACGCGCCCTCGTATTCCTCAGGGACCGATGTAGTTGTGAAAGGTATATGTGTCTCTGCACAAGCTCTCTTCTGAGAGAGACAAAATCTTTCGCACGCGTTTGTCCTACACTCTTTCTTGACGAGAGAAGAGATACTAAGCGTCAGAGTTAAAATACTTGCATTCCTATCAACGCGCGTGCATGCACGCGCATATTTGATATCATCACACGCACGTTATTTCGTATTATATGTATATATATACTCTAGCTTGTATATTTTCTTAATTTCTCTGCTTTCAGTATTCATTACAACATAGTTTCTCTTTGTCTATTTATATCTTAAAATTAGTCCATCAAAAATTTAAAATGTATTACTTTTAATGTATATAAGGAAAGAAAACTTGCAACTACAAAGAAGTGCTATTTCAAAATAAATATTATATAAAAAATTCTTTTAAAATGCAATACGCAATTTCCAGTTTCATAAATATAACATTTGTTAATTAAAATACTAATCTTTTATTTAAACTAATATGATACAAAATTCGCTAATGAAGAATAGACTTTCTAGATCCAAATATCTATGCCATTAACAATATATCCATAATGAAACTGTTGAAACAATGTTGATAATGTGATTGAATAAACTTTAATTTAAACTGAATATAGTGATATATTCTGCTCTAACATTCGAGTTGAGCGTCTCTGGAATATAATCAGCTGCAGCGAAAGGAACTCTTGCAATGCTTTATTACATGTTAGTCACTTGGGGTGAAATGTTTATACGGATTTTCTCTGGATAATCCATCGCGGATAACCAATATAAACGCGAAAACACAAGTTGGACCTGTTGTTCCAAATATTAGTAGCTTTCCATTTACATCAAAACTCAGTTAATTCTCACTTGTGACGTCATAACTCAGTTGAATGCACGTTCCTTTTGATGCTGATGGCAAGTGAGATTCAACTGAATTTTTATTCACACTCGAGACCGTGTCCTTAGACTCACATGAAAAGTGAGATTATGAACTTGTATTGTTGTGCGATAGCTTTGTCATCAAAATAAGCAGGTAAATTCCTTTTACTCACTGAACAACTGACGTTTTATCTGAGTATTCTGAGTCTAAAGTACTCACATAACTGATGAGTGACTTAGCTCACTTGAGTGTAAATGGAAAGCGCCTATTATTTGTTCTTATTGTTTCTCAAAAAAAGTAGTAAATCTTCAGGCATTCTATATTATTGAGCAGATTTCTTAAGATGTTACACTTCATAAGATAGACATACCATGCTATTAAACTCGAGTTAATAAGCAGTGAGTTAGGACAGATATTTGCCTATAATTGTACTTCTTGAGAGAAATAGATGTTATATTGAGGATGTTTAAAATTAAGACAGATTTATATCTCCAAGACAATATTAACAGTAATGTTATATTTTTTTTTACCAAACCTTATGTTATTTACATTGCATTAAATTAAACTAAAAATATTGTTAGCCATATATGGACTCAGTAATAAATTAAGAAGCAGAGAGAGGAAGGAAGAGAAAAGAGTGAAGAGACAGAGTTCTTAAACTTTGTCTAGAATATATAGGACTACGATAAAAAAAGAGATTCAAAACCAGTTTAAAAGAAATTAAAGTTCTTCCACTTTATACGATCAATGGCTTTTTTACTTTGAATGAATTTCTGGAATTCTAATCATCAAAATTGAACCGTGTAAATTAGCCCTCGGGGGATACACAGCCGCGTTTGAACTTTATCTGCTTTAGAACTCGATATCAGGCCCGGCCCGAGTTGCCGAATTACAAATCCGACGTGGCGCACCGGGATAAAGGCAACGAATCCTGACGCGAAAAACGAAGGGAGCGGGAACGGGCGAGAAAGAAGAGAAAAAGGAGAAGCGAAACGAATGTATTTCAATCTCGCCCGTTCCCGGCCACGCTGTCGGAGTTTCGGAAAACTTTCGCTACTTCGGGTTCGTCCGGCTGACTGAGTTTTTGAAGCGGCTGTCTATATATACTCGTATATAGCGGACGATAGTTCGGTGAGTATGCACGTTCCTGCAGTCGGATTCCGATCGACGAGCTTCTTGCTCCAAACTTGAAAAAAGGACAATATTTGGCTTTAACGAAGCGACTTTGGAAACGAACGGTATTGTCACCACAATCTTCACAATCAACATAACTTATTGATGTCAAGATTACTATTGTTATCATAACTTTTGCTCTTTTATCTTTATTAAGACAAATATGATAATTGTATAAAGGAAATGTTTTGAATTGGAAACAGAAGCTTTGTTTTCTTAATCTTATTGTTAGTGTACTTTTGTAGATTTTAAACCGCGATAAAATATTTTTTAATCGTTTTGTGACATAATACCTATATAAACTTCACGCGACCGCGATGTTTAATACACGCGATGTTTTTTTTTATATATATACTACCTATTCAAGAATTTTTACTGCAGTGAATTAAAAACTTCAATATTTACTATATCAAATAACCGTCACGAGATATACCTAAATATAATGAAGAAAGAGTATAGCAAGTGAATGGCAACCACATAATAGCGTATTGTAAAGCTGAATGCAAACAAAAACGAACAAATGTCTTTCGCAGTAAACTTTAATAGTCAGACGATACCGCGAGGAGTTGCAGATGCGGCTGCGCCTGTATAAGCGGTAGCTACTCCAATAAAGATGAAGAAACGACACCTTTCATAAAAATATAAGCTCCCTCCGCTATACGTACCTATGTGAGCGTTCAATCGCTTCTTATGCCATTTACTCTCCTCTATATATAGCGTGAAACGATCAACGTCCGTGGAAGACATCGCCCTCCGATCACATACCCTGCGTTCATCCCGCGATCCGCGCGGACTCACCCCCCTTTCGACATATCGCGCACCTGCTAGTACAATCGATCCTAAAACAATCGACAGCCCGAAGTTTCGTTTCCGTAAATCCGAACCAGAAACGAAAGAACGTACGACGATGATTAATCGATCGCCGTTCGCTCGATTTACGACGTTCTGGAGTACGAACCGATCGCTGAGACTCGAGAACGAACATACGTAGATACGAACGAGAATCGATCATCGTGCAAGTAACATCGAGGAGAAACGTCCGAGGATTATCCGTGGAAAATGATCACGTGGATTACGCGAGTGCCACATGGAAAAACGTGGGACATCGGGTACAATGACGACGACTGCGACGATGACGACAAGGACAAGGACGTGGATGATGACAGTCGATAGCGGCCATTCATAGGCGAGCTCGCTGCTGCCAGCGCACAGCTCGTACATTCAAACGACAATATGTATCATACGTATGTATGAGTGGGGTTGTAAGTTCCACAGGCAGGAGAAGCGAGAAAGATAAGGGAAACGTGGGTAGACTCGCACTGCTCGTAGCGCCGATAAGAGATCGCACCCAACTTAACCCCCGCGCCTTGCACCCCAAGAACAAACGGCGGCAGCAACCCTCACGAACGATCGATAGATAGTTAGAGAGAGAGAGAGAGAGAGAGAGGGCCAAGGCGAATGATATTCTCGAGATAGTTCCTTAACACCTATAAAGCAGTAAAATATTTCACCTATATGCACGACGATAGATATACGCCGTTTCCAAGTATGATGACCGTACTTTGCGAGCCGATACCGGAAAAAGAAACTTGCGATTTGTTTTACGAGATCGTCCACGACGATGTTCGACCACGTTTCGCTCTTAACCGCGCTCGTTCGATTTATCGTTATTATTCGAGGAACGATTTGTGAAAAGTGATGCGTATATGACGACCATTTTTGAAAGGTAGAAAAACTGACTTCTCTCTCCGAGAGAAATTTAGATATTGCAGCGCTCACTTGGTACATACAGAACTTCGTTATTATACTGAACTAAAGTAAAGTAAGTCAACTGATATTTTTAAAGAATTCCAACATCTAGATATTTACGAAAAATTTCAAAAACTTTCATTGATAGATTTTAGAAATAATTACTGTATAAAAGCATTTCTAGATGTACTTGATAGTGTTTCTTGTAAATTAATTGCATTAAATGTATTCGTTTACACAGCGTTTGCCTCCGATAAGTAAGCAATTATAGCACTGAGGATATTTTTACCCAATTTAATTATTAAATAACATTGGTTGTATGGTTTACAAGAATTCCATTTTACAAAGTAATTAAAAAATAACGGAAAATATATACATTTTGATATATTACATACAAAGATATTTTTTGGTATATTTGCTTTCTTAAAAAAACAAGGACCTAGTATTGTAATAAAATATAGTTTTATATATATAATATTGAATGAACAATTTTCGTTGTCCGTTGGATTATATTTCAATATAATTACGAGTTAATTTTATAACTAATTCACTCGGTGATAGTCCGGAATATTCCGAGATCATTTATGAATTCGTGAGAGAGACCTCAATTCCATTTTGATGTAATTCACAAAGCGGACGAATTCTTGCGTGCCATGCGCTTGAAAATAATTTCCGCTTTCGAAAATTGTCATAAAAAAGGCAAGCACAAAGCGGAACCAAATTAAATGGAAACTTTTGCAAATGCATATGCGATGCACATTTCTCTTTACATTTTTCTCTGAAATTTGATATACTTCTAGAATCATATCATGCAGCATGCGAGATGCATAAAAAAATACGTATATAGATAGCATCATATATTTTTTATATTAAATATAAATCAGAAATGTACTTTGCGCGCAAAAAACTGATTGCAGAAGCGTAATCCAACGTAATGCTTGTGTATATACACATTTTTATTACGTTCATAAGATTGACTTTTCTCACCTACTGTTCTGACGTATTATGCGCAATACCTTCAATAATAGCGCGTTTATTTTGCTTTTGTGTTCAAAAACGCGCGAAACGAGAGTCCTGCCTTTGACACTGGATCGACACGAAACGAAAAAAAAATATCGCAGATTTACCGTTTTGCTGGAGTGGAATATCCATTATATAAAAACTGAGCGAAGCTGTCAAAGGGAATGCAATCCAAAAGCGTACTTCAGAAAGAAATTAATATCTCATTCCAATAATAAAATATCTGCGTTATGCTTAACACATATGTGCCATTCGCAACGAACAGCTATGAGGAAATATACCACCCAGCTACGATAACACGGTCCATGTCATAAGATAAACATTGACTTTACATACATGTATTACATTGTTCATATTTAGAAACATAATATTGCAGAAATTATAATTACTTGTACAAAAAAAAAATCCTGCATAATTTTTATGGAATAATTACACTGTTTCTAAAAAAAATTTTTAATATTTTAGTAACTAATTTGTCTTTCTCTCTTTCTCTGTATATGCGTGTTGTATTTATTTTTTAAAAACCATAACAATATTAAAAAGAGATCAATAGATATGATGAGAAATATATTTCGATACGTACATAGAAAAAAAAGAATATTTTTTATTTGAAAATATCTTTAGTTTCAATGTGGAAATCTTGAAATCTGGGATTATATTGCGTTAAACGAAGAAAACTTGCTTAAATAAAGTATTTTATATGTATACATAGCTTAACCAAGAAAAAAAGTTGAAATTCTTATAAGAAGATTACAGATTGTTATACATATATACGTGAGTACCTTGTATAAGTTTTGATCAGATTTGGTACTTATTTTTTTTCTATATAGGGAAATTCAAATGGAAATCTATAAATTAATAATTAGTATGAAAGTTGGTAAAGACTGCTTTAGCAAAATATCGGCTTTGAATAACGTATCGTAAAAATCGATAGAAGACAAATCGTGAGCGCCAAGCCACGTAGAAAAATAACGTGTTCGCATCACCAAGGCTTACCAATTCCATGTTCATACGAGCCGTGCAAGCGAGCGAGCACGCTCGTTTGCAGACGATAGCGAAGCGCCAACTACGCAGTTGAAAATACAAAACTTTATTCGAAATTGCTGTGACACGTCTCGTGCATACGCACACGTGTGCAGTGTGTGCACGCATGACGGTGATGCACCCAGATCGGCTAGGCGGGCGAGAACGTTACGGTGGTGAACGCGCGTGGCAGCTAACGCGCGAAATGGAACCGAATGGTCAGCATAAAGAGCAAAAAACTGCGAGTGGAGAACGTAAAGCGAAAAGGAATATAGATGAAAATGGAGGAAACAGCATGCGTTCCAGTTAACGACGCGGTCATTTCGGTGTGGATCATCGAAAGTACAAATTTAGAAATTCTATACGCATTGTAAAATGTATAAACGTTACATATTTCATGAAGCTTCTTACAAATAGAGCTCGGACATGGAAAAATGCTATATTTGTTTAACATTAAAATAATAAGAAAGAACAATATCAGAAAACAACATTCGCTGCTTTTCTAATTTTGTATTAAAAATAATATGTAAAAACTTCATTATAAAATTTGTCATAATAATAAAATAAGATTTATAGTTCAAATCTTAAAATATTAATGCAAATTTTCAACTATTGCCGAAGAGAAAAAACTTTTTTAAGGCTTCAAGATAAATTATCTTATGATAAAACTGAGTTTATACATATAATGGTTGTTGTGCGTTATTTGGATGTTTAAGAAATATCGTGCGAAGCGCAGCGATTTGTCGATGCGACGGCGAGAGTACGTGTTTTTCAACTAATACCGATAGTTTGCACAGTAGTTTCTATTGCAAGTATTATATCACGACAAACGTCGTTGTTTCTAATACATTTGCATGTCGTTTATCGGAGAATTGCATACGTTGAAAGAAATCAAAATGTGAAATAACGAACAGCATAATAGACAGAAAACGCGGAAAAATACGTTTAAAAATAAGAGTAGATATACATATATTTTGAATCAGTTATCTATGTTGTAATTATTCGTAATTATATTATATCGCATCGCGAAATATAGGTCTTGCCTTAAATCTAACAATAAGTAACGAATATATAATAAATATTTATGCATTGAAAACCTTGGACGAAGGCTTAAAATATCTTTAGTGAATAATAATATCAATTTTCATAAATTATAAAATATACTAAATTTTTATATAAAAAGTTAAAATGTGATTATTAATAAATTTTAAAATTGACCATAAATATTCAATTTATAGAAATCAATTAATTCGATATACAATATAATATAATTTATTAAAAACGTATTGCATTCGGGGAACAATCGCAGAAAAAATTATTTGTATCTCGCATTTTTTATCTGAAAACCTCGCAAATTAATATTCAAACAGAAAAATGTATGGAATGTAAATTATTTTTTGTAAATCTTGAAGAAACGTTAATTATAAGTCGTATAAACCGTATTACGAACATCGGGAAAAAACAAACGCTAAGTGCATTTGCTAATTCGCGTCAAATGAGACAAGATAAACCTCACATAATGAAGGAACACAAAGTGAAGATTTCAGGAAAGACGGAGAAGTAAGTATAATATACATTTAGAAAAAAAAAATTTTATCGCCCGACTACCGCGTTCTTCTCTCTCGCAGATATAAATCGCTCATAAATACAGTTTCCGAGAGAGTTAACCCTTTTATGTGGTGATGTTT
The DNA here is from genome assembly GCA_035220615.1 of Leptothorax acervorum. NCBI lineage: Eukaryota > Metazoa > Arthropoda > Insecta > Hymenoptera > Formicidae > Leptothorax > Leptothorax acervorum. The sequence goes on from JASTWQ010000019.1 coordinate 1,181,692, forward strand.
TCTTCGAAGAAAGAGGTAAGTTTAAAAAGAATGTGTATTTTCTCTTTTTCATTTTACTAATTAAAAGGACTTTTCAGATAAGAGGGATAATTCGAAAAAAAAACGCACATAATCGCATCTCGCTCTGTGAGGGAATCAAGTGAAATAAGCAAAGAATTAGCGTGTATTCACGGTTCGATTAATGTATATACGACTGTAATTATTTGTACGATCGTGCGTAAAACGCGATTACGCGGCACGCATGAGCGATGATAAAAATTGAAACGTTGCACTTAAACGACGTACGGGCGTGAATAACCGCACTAATAAATATGCCGGAACGTGAGGCTTCATAAACATCCCCCATGGAGAATTCCGAACGCGCCGCTGTAATCGTTAAAGTGAAACCGAATCTGTCGGCATGCACGCGCGACGTACGAAGTGAGATTTAACGGTTCCCGTAAAATAAGCTCTCGGATGACAATACCGGAAGACAATACTACGCTTTACGATTCTATTTCTACGGCAAGAGTGTGCCACGTTTTCGATTCGCTCAATCTTCAGAGTCAGTTGTTTCACTGCTGAAGCCGTTGTTATTACAGTTGACACTTAAAGTTGAATATAATCTTAGAAAATTTCCACAACTGTCAAAATATCGCTTTTGGGAATCGGAAAAAAACAACAGAATTTTCTACCATCATACGCGGGATGTTTTAAGTGCTTAAATATGCTCAATTTTCAAGTATAATCTTTTTTTATCCCCCCTCCCCTAGAAGTTCTAGATAATCTCCACTCTCTAAAGTAGTATCAGTGTATTTACTGAAACAGTCACTGAAAACAGTGATAAGTATAGCACTGAATTGATTCAGTGCTATACCTATCACTGATTTCAATTAAATACACTGATTCTACTTTAGAGAGTACGAGATACACGTCACTTAAATATCAGATATATCTGTGTATATCATGTCGTTATAGAAATGCAAACGGAAAGCTGCAAATGTCGGCGACTTACTCGGTTACGTCACTATGAAAACATCCTAATCGATATGCAGCGATTACCGTCGTTGAATTGACACAAACCGGGTGAAACCAAGCGAAGTAGTCGCTTAGAAGCGCCAGAAGGGTTAATCACAAGCGGCTTAGAGCGACGGATTTGCCTTGGCAAAGTAGCAGAAGGGGAAGTCTTCCCAAGTCACTGGCAGGGAATTGGCTCGTTACGCAAGCGACCGGTGAAACTGATATTAACGAAACCTCCGGAGAACGAATGGAGTGCTTACGCAACCGTGTTCGTCACTGACGCCTCCTTCCTATTAGGTACGGGAGGAAGGGCACGATTCTCCGACGGCCGCGGCGGGCGTACTTACTTATAGGGCGAATGTCAAATCGTTACTTGAAACTTCGCCGTTGCAACGGGATTACCCATGCACCGGTACCATCGCCTAGGAAAGTCGAAAGCTGTGCCAGACGAGCGGAATATAAATGAGCGAGAGCCGAAGACGAGTCGGATCGATCGCGCGCGAGCGCGTGATAAGGCGGAGCGAGAAATGGTACGAGACACCTTTAGTCTCGAGTCTCCGAGGAAACTGGAACGCGCGCGCGACGGTTATGAGGAGTCTGATATGCAGGACTTTCCGTAAAATCGGATGGCCACCGTTGCGAACTGTTTATGCGGAAAGAGGGAGTCGCGAGGGCGGGAGTCGTAACGATGAAATCGCGCCGAACAGCTTCGCAAAGTGCCGGTCGTTCGATTCCCCAAAAGCCCTCGTTGGTCGACGTAACGTCACGGAAACTGTTCTTCTTTTATCGGACTGTGATACGACACGTGCGTTAATCAAGCAGATTCCGCGCAGATTCGGAGCAACGAACTGAAATCTCCAACAGCACACACTTCAATTATCAAATTAAAAATTGAAATTCAAATTTATCCAAAATTTATACAAACGTTTTATACAAAATATAAATTTCCAAATATATATTATATTAATGTGTAAATGTAATGAATCGACTAAAAACATAAATTATAGGTACATAATGAAATGGAATATATGGATTTACTAATAAAATATGCGTCATATTGTTTTACTAACTTTCCGGAAATTAATTTATATATTTCGTTTTATTATGTATGTCGCTATAATATCATCAAATAATACGATATTTCTGATCTTATTTAGAAAGCAGGAACATAACAAAAGTAATAAAATTAAATTATCTTTTTAAAATAAAGTCCAAAACACGTGATAGATAACAGCAGTAGAAGTGTTCTTTACTTTGACTATTAAATACAAAATATAAAAAAGAAACATTCACTCAAATGTAAAAGATAGCTAATAAATAAAAAACGGGCAATTAAAGGATGTTAAAATAACGTTTTATATTCAATCATATACAATCATGTTAACGTTTCATGTTAACGTAAAAGATAGCATCGGCCATTAGTGTTAACATCTTTTTAGCAAAACTATGTCATACGTGATCGATATTATCAAGGGATCGGCGAGAAACTCATTATTTCTATTATCATGTTGATAAAATCTAATTATTTGAAAACAACGCGTACGCAGACATACTTTTAACGGAAATACGATTTTGTTTCTCGCGAAAATCGTGAATGACGAGGGGCTAAAGATATCAGGAAAACGTTAAAAATGATTTCTGCATTTTGCACGGATAACTAAAGTCCTCGCTTGGCAGTTTTCTGGAGGCCGCACTTTAAATCCACGAACGCGAACGCAACTTCACAGCGCAATAACGTACGTGATTTACGAAAAGTTTCTCGTCCGCACAAAATCGTCCGCGTTAAAATCTCTTGGAGAGATTCCAACGTGACGAGGTCTAAGATAAGAATTTCGTTCACAGTGCCTCGGGACAGACAGTGTCGCAGGGCAATATCGAGGAGACGGAGAACCGTGGTATGAAATCAAAGTACCGACAGCTAGGAAACCTCGGAAAATTGCAGAAAACCACGCACGTCCCGTTCCAGCACTCGTTGAAACTTCTTGATGGATTTACTTTTGTTATAATCGAGGATCTGTGCGACCCTCGTACGATTGATAGTAGTAAATGGTACGGTATATATGTGTACGTGTGTGATATAATATACAATATGAGAATGAGATATAAGATATATATAAGATTACTTATGCAGTGTTGTGGCTACTACGGAAAGCACTTAAATATTTATTCTCTAACGTGAATAGAAACTGACCGAAACTGACAATGTAACAGCAAGCATGGATTACTCATTAACTCTTAGAAAATTGCGATGTAATCTCTGTAATCCGGACTTTCATTAAGAATCAAGATTGTGCACGGTCGTGGTAAATATGCATTTTTAGAAATGAGAATTTTCAGCTCTCGTTATAAAAACGTCTAGAGTCTGTTTCTTATTTAGAAACAAACTAATTAAAATTCAAATTTAGGATAATATATTACAATAAATACATGTATACACTTACATACACTAACTAGTTTGGATTATAATTTCTTCATTGTTTTTCCTGTGAGTTCTTTTATACAAATTTTGTCCTATAAAAATTAATTTCGCGAAAGAGAAAGTTTTTCTTTGCTTCCGATGTCGCCGATCAGTTAATTTATATTCCTCGCAGCCGAGATGCCACGACAATCGCCATTTTCGACGGAAGAACGATAATAACGGTGGTGTATCGTTATCTGAATCTAAGCTGACAGCCATCAACGCGGTAAAAGCCAACGCAAGCACGGAGCCGTGCCTTCCACCGGAGGTCCCTGTGTTAATTAATGATTCGAATCTCATTTATCATTACGGCTATGTCGTGTTCTCAGACCTTCCACTCGCCTTCGAGCACGACCTCTCACTGTAGATACAACCATACCTTACCTCCTCCTCCTTTTGTCGTTCTAGTCTGTATATAGGGTGTCTTCGGATGTACCAAATGTTTTTTTGGTAGGAGTATTACAGAGATTAAGTAAAGAAAAATTACATTTCTACTATGATATATTTACAAAATTATTTGATACTAAAATTAAAGAATTTGTTATATTGATTTGTTCTTTGTTTTTTAAATAATTTTAACTAAATTTCGATTTTTTTTTCGTTTTTCTCCCTCTTTCTATTTCTTTCTCTTTATTTTACTTATTCAATATAAATTTTTCCTTCAATCATCAAAATATTCAACCTTAAACGACAAACAGTCGTTTGTTGCGATTAAATAGCAGTCATTACCGCCTAATTTTTGTTAGACGAATATCTACTCCAAAATCGTCTGAGAGGACGTTTCGTTTTAAGACTGGCACACCCAATATACAGCGTTATATATGTATACAAGCTCACCTCGTAGCTCCACTTTTCCGGCCACCCTTCGCTATGTACCCCCGCCCTTCTCTCCGCGGCGCCAGTCGCCTTTCTCTAATTAAATAACTTCAAGACACTATCCGTTACTTCATCTATCTACTCGACCGTTCGTCCGTCTGCAGTTCTTCTTTTCAGGTTTGAACACGAGATGCCCATTAAAGCGAATGCGCGAAATTCGATATCTCCGATATCTCCTTGGCCACGATGATTCGAGAGACCTCAAATCGTCGTGCACTAGGTACTCGGTTTGTTGTGTTTGTCGCGCGAATTTGTTTGCAATTCCGCCTACCTTCCGGAAGTTTGCCCAATGAGTAAGGTGCAACATCAACCGCATTAAGATCAAGAAAGCAAAGTTCAATCAAACACCGCTTTCGGGGAAATTTCTGCGAGTAGCGACGAGAATTAAAATTAAATTAGCAATATGTACTTTCCTTTCGAGGATATTGTATTGCCATGGACTGTGCACTTCAGCATGGCGGATTCTTTAAGTTTATCCATTATCCATTAGCTTTATCCAATTTCTTCCTGAATTTGTTACAAATCCGAATATTTTCATACATTGGTAAATATTTATTATAAAATAAATTAATATATTATAGATCTAATATAAAGAAAAATTAAATCTCCTTCGAATGGAGATATCGAAGCTGCATTGAAGAAACAATCTCTAAGCAAAGGTGCATAAATTTTTTATGTTTGCGACGGAAATTTGATGTAACTCGTTGATAATTATAATTTTAAAAATTAGTTGTGTCTTAATTTACGCATATATTTACTAATTTTTTAATATTTTAATACATATTGTTTTTATACATAAAAATAAATTGCACATTGATATATATTAAGAGCGGAAAAAATTTCGCAACCTTTAATAAATTTTACGCAACCCAAAATTTGCGCATCACTAATCTAATGTAAGCTCCAAGCAATTCATTCGTGTTTCAGATTATCATTTATCATGCTCTAATCTAGATTGATTACTTACTAATAAATTAACGAAATTGTAAAGATAGGACGTATTCTGTTCATCTTTTTTAGTTTCTAAATCATATACTGCAAACATATACCATACAAATCAACTACGTATTTGCAATGCTGATCTCGAATGAGACGCACGTTCGTTGTCCTTTTAGAAACTGGACCGGTAGCGCGGTCGAAAATCACGAAGAAACGTGACGAACAGACGGAAAGAGGAAACCGAGAGATAATCGAGAGGACGGAGAAAGATCGTCCGGATATATCGCGAAGCTTGTCTTGTCAGCCCATCCATTATTCAAGTCGCGCAGCTTACAAGTGCGCCACGCACGCAGGGCCTCATTAATTCGCTTTATGTGTTTGTCCAGCGACGTTGGCCAACCTATCAGATACCTTCAGCCTGCAAACACGTTTCAGCATACCGCAAAGAACATAGCTGAATATCGAGTGACCTTTTGACGTCAATTCACGACTCTTTTCCAAAAAATTCATACAATACAGTAGCTATAGATATGTACAATAAAAAAAACGATGTCAAACCATGAAAATAAAGTAAAAATAAAGATAAACACAATATCTTATTTAAGCTTCGTTTTCAGTTTGATTTTAACTTAGTAGTAGTAGTAGTCTAGTGGGTGGTCCTACTAGAGTCCCCGACGACACCTAAATCGATCTGATCCTTTGTATCTCCCCACTCTTTTATTTAGCTAGGTGTTTGGAGCCAGTCTAGACCCTAGTACCAGGTTTACTAGATCTGTCACTCTTGCTCTTTCTAGATCCTGAGGACTTAGGTACATTCGTCCCCAGGTTTTGATTTTAACTTAAGTTTCAATAAATGTATTAAATATGTAGATTAAACATGTAGATTAAATAAAGTCCATCTTTTCCTATTAAAAATAAATTCTTTTTAAAGAGCGGGCTTAACTGAACGTTCAAACTGGTCTTCGTTAGGAAAGAAATGTCGAAAAAAATAGTCGTTTGCTCCACAATATTGCTCGAACAATGCACCGAGCGCAACAAACGTTAGCGATGATATTCCTTTTTGCGGTGTTCGTTGCAGGAAATATATGGAATGGAAACTCAAGCTGATGTGCGCGCGGCGAGAAATAGCGTATCTATCTCGAATCAATGATCAGCAATGCGATATGCCGAACGCTGGACATCGAGTTGCGTAACCACAATCGAAACTTTGCATCAATGCGGAGGACCGCGGATTTCATGAATCCCCGCACGATCGGCGTTCGAAACGAAGCTATCATGATTTCCGCGGAATCACGAACAGTTTCCTGAACAGAAAATATTAGAGATCGCACTCGAACAAGCATACCATTAAACGATCAAAAACAATAATAATCCGTGATAACAATTCTCCAGTGCAGTTATCAAAGATTGATTTCTTAGTAAAAATCTCTGCTTGTATCAGATGAGCCATAATATTCACACAGTGAATTAAAACGAGTAATAATGTGCAATTTGTAATAACAAGAAATATTAGAAATAAGGAAATACAAAAGAATATAAAGAATGTATAATAATATATATGAAAGCAGTGAAAATGTAACCAATGCGCTTGATCTTCGACGCAATTAATAAATGGGAACCTTATCTATCTCGAAACTGTATCATTCTTCGTACGCCCTCCCACTATCCATCGTCTTAATTAACGCGCTGTCGTGCACGTCTTACGTGGTTCATTTCATCGCGAGAAGTAGATCGCGTAGATTAAGTCTTCAGCAGGTAGCATGCAGGCGTCAGTACGTTGGCAATTAACGAGGTTTTAAAGGGGCACACCAGCGATAAATAGGTAACTATAATATTGTGGAAGGCCTGAAAGCTTTCCATCACCCGGCTATAACCAGCCGGAATAATTAGGGACGACAGTGGTAACAGAATAAACATAATATGTATTACAATACTTTTCAATAATCAAATTAACAGCTTATTTTTTTACTATCCATACCTATGTGAGAAAATATCTTTAGTATAAAAAGTATAGTCATGTAATTTACAATTTTTATACAAATAAATTGTTACAACATTAAGAATAAGATAAATTGATTAAAAATAAAGATAAATTAATTGTTTTGATATTATCTTTTCATATTATTAAAATTAGATATAGCTACTAATTAACAAACTGTCAAGCGAATGGACCGTTTGGAATCAAATGAAAGCGATTCTTTCCACGTGACAACAGCGAGGTGTGATTTATTCCTCTGCAACGTGATTGGATCGTTGATCCTGACGGATGAGAGGCATCCGTCATACTGACCGTCTGGAACTAGCAGCGGTACCTCTTTGCAATACAGCATAAAAGTAACTGGAAAAGGAGTGCGAGACTCGGTCACGACATAACGAGGAACCAGTCACGGCATAACTAAGTACGCGGTAAAAAGGAGAACGTAATATTGGCATATAACAGCACATAAAATTGCGTGCATACATTGACTATATAATGATACTTTCTATGTCAAACGTGTGAGATCGATTGCTGCGAAACGTAAGAAAGTTTTTTAGATCAATACCTAAACAAACCTTTTTACAGATGCTCTCGAATAGTAGAAATTTCCCTAGAGACACCTAAAATTATAATGTCGGACATACATTAAATTTACAACTATCACAAGCTCAGTTTCCACACAAAACCAACGAACAAGTAACTGCGGAAGTTAAGTAATAAGTTGCAGAAAGATAAGCAAGTTGTTATTTAATTTTCCCTCGTGGCATCATATATTCACAATGTTGGTTCAATGCTCTGCAAAATATCTCACACATTGCGATACTGGATTTTAAAAAACTGAATTGCAATTTTGAAAATGTCATGGCATTATAATAGTTTAAGAGAAAAATATTATCACTTTTATAATGTATTTTCTGTTGTCAAATATTTCAATACTTTTATAGAAGAAAAAATTTATTTTGATATATTTTGAACTTTTGAATACATGATGTCTTAATACTCTTAATAGGTATACCTATCCATGGTGAATGTAAAAAGAAAATTAAACAAAATTTTATTAATTAAATATATAAGTATAGTAATTTTTTTAGATTTATATTTCTTAAAATCTAAGTTTGTCTTAATAACATTTGTCTAACTAGATCGATTTCATATCTATTTCTAATCAGTTAGTTTTTTATTTAATGATGCATACACACTTTTAAATAGTTTTATGTACTTGGCGTACATTTTTTACCTTGTAAAGTTTTTTTTATGAGATAATGTATTTTCTATTTTCTATAGTCAAATATTACAATATAGCAAGAAAAATTAATTTTGAGACACTTTAAACATAGCATTTTCGAATACGCGATCTTAATATATTCATGGTAAATACACTGCTCAAAATGATTATGGCATCACTCAATTAATATCACAATTTTGCATAATTTCAAATAAGCGTATCTTTACGAAAAATGGTTGTATTTGAAAATTTTTTTTATTTTTAAAGGGTAAAGTCTCTACTTTAAGAAACCACCGTTAGATTTTGATTTTACCCTCCCCCCTTTTTGCCATCTCTTTAAAAGTAAGAACGTGTTTTTTCTTCAAGAAATTGCAAATCAAAATCTAACGGTGGTTTCTTAAAGTAGAGACTTTACCCTTTAAAATAAAAAAAAAATTTCAAATACGACCAATTTTCGCGAAGATACGCTTATTTGAAATTACGCGAAATTTTGATATAAATTGAGTGATGCCATAATCTTTTTAAGCAGTGTATATCCCTGATAATATTAATGTGATGTATTAATATAATAATACGATGTAAAAGTTTGTTCCACGTAACTTTTGGATTAATTAAACAATATTTCTATGATGTTCGGTACACGCGAGCGTCTATCTCACGAGCGTCGAAGTGTTCGCCGCGGACTGCAGTGCAGTGGCGGACAGCGCGTATTCCCACGTCAAATTTTGCAAAAACCCAGCTCTTTTTTTCATTTCCGCGGGATAAATTACCGTGTACCTGTGTAACGCGCTATCCCCGTGAGATTGTATCCGGATGCGTACGTATGTAGCACGAGCGTATTTTATACTGTACGCACATCTGCGGCCCCACGGTGCGCATATGCACCCTGCGGCAGCGGACCGGTATCGTGGACTGACAGTTTTCGCTATATTTGGCCTTTGATAAATTCCCACCGGTCCGTGTGATTCAAATTCTGTCGGTGCACCGGACGCGGCCATCCACGAAATTGCAAGTAGGATCAAGTCAAAGGCAATCTTGGATTTATAACTATCAATAGTCTATATTCTTTGAATCGTATCTCTTTTGATATCCATATTTTTTTTTATAGCTATAGACTTACTAGCTGTTCCCAATTAGTATAACAATTAATATTAATTGTGTTTCTTAAATCGACATAGTCAAGACACAATCAATAATCTTGATTAAAATTTGTTTAATTTAATTTATATGATGCTGTAACAGATGGAATATAAACAATCTTCAAAATTAAATGAAATCTTAATAAACATGCTAAGTGAGAGTTATATTGGGTTACTTATGGACTATTTAGGTAATATATAGATTTACATCGTAATACTATCTTCCCATATTCTGCCCTTATCTGAAATTAAGCCCGCTAATCTCGTTATGAAATATGCGTGGCGTATAAGAGTGAATAGCGAATGTAAGTGACATTAAATCACTATTACGCTGTAACTTTACTAAGCTGGTCATACATGTAAAATATTAATAATGCCAGACTTCAAGACCCAGAAAGAGAATAACAAATAGTATAATATAAATTTTATATAAAATAAAGTTACCTTAATATTATTATTATATATATTATCCATAATAAATTTCTATATTCAAGCATTATATAGAATTGTTTATATAAAAGCATAAACTTCTTTCTTTCTTTTTCTCAGATATAATTAGTTAATGTTTTCTGAAGTACTTTTCTTTATTTTTTATTAAAAATATTATACACGTTCATTAATGTTACAATCTTCTCTTAGTTTTACATTGCAATAATACTAACGATATATGACGGAAATTTGCACACTGATAATTCATGTGTTTATTACTTTTATATACGTAATACCTCGTAATTCATATTTATACTCTAATTTAAGAGCTTACCCAAACTACTTTTATTATTTACATTATATGCTTGCATTTTATATTTTTTAATTGTTGAACATAACGTAATAAAAACATACGACGAAAATGTCTTACTTGCCGAGGCCGGGAATTCTTTTCTACTTTCGTCACCATTTCATTTATTTTGTGCAACCGCGAACGACAGTCGACATCGCGTCGCGGTAGGCGGACCATGTACTTAAAACTTTAAATATGTTGACTCCAGAACTTCGCGTTACGTCACAGTGCCAACATCCCAAGATACAAACTGCAATCCGCAAGCAAGCACAAACGAGATACAAATACGATACGCGAGCACGGCAAAGGATTATCTAATTAAACCGCGCGCGCGCGCGAGTTGCGTTATAGCCTGCGTAACACAGCTAATCGCTTTGCGCCCTTAGGTATAATGAGAACGGATCAACACGCAGGCAGCTCAGATAATTGTCTATCGACGGATCGATCAGCTATATTAAAACGCACCTTACATAATGTATAAGCTGGAAGATTACGGCGCGACTTACAAGTTAGCGACGTTTTGATTCATTAGCTCTTAAGAGCATCCCCTTGAAAAACTAATTAAAGAAGCCGAGCCGCGAGATTAAAGTTTTTGTTGATAACTTTTGCATATAAACTCAAACTGGGAAGCGCGACGGATGGTTTACAGCATCGCATTTGTCAGCGACGAAAGATGGTTGAAAATGTAATGCAATCAAGACCAACTCTCTGCAATTATTTATAAATGCCCTGAAACTAAATTAAAAAGAGAAAAAACATATCCTTGTCATATATGTTGGTTTACAATTCAAGTTTAATATATTTTTTAAAATATTGCGTAATTTTTTCTCTACGTAAAATTTATTAGGATACCCACTTATATAAAATTGTGCAAGCAATCGCACTTTCAATTATTTTCAAATTTGTCGACTTTATGTAAGTCTAATTGTAAATTCAACTTGTGTCTGTGGATACTATAACTTCGAATAAATTAGGAAAATTTGCAGCATGATAAAGGCTGTCTTAAGTTTTGATTAATAAAACTTTCTTGCATTTCGTGACAAACTATCTGCTTGTCTACGGCTTGAAAACTGACTGTAAGTAACCACGATACAATTTCCCGGCCGATGATTAACATTACATTAATATTTCATCGTAATCGATCGAATGGCTTAAGACGCTTTTATTAGCCTGGCGGAGGGAAGCGCCAATCCTACGTAATCTTTTGTTATGACGTTAATCTTGCTCGGCGGAAGATACTCGTCTCAAAAGTCCCTGAGCTATTCAGCTTTCTCATTAAATTATGCCTGCGTGGAAAGTACGCCCTTTCACGAGCTGTCACTGTGCCAGTCTTAAACAGAGGATGCCTGAACCGCCCATTCCCCCTATCGAAAGACTTCATTGGCGGACAACTTTTAATGTACAAGATCGCCAGGTCCTATGTTCTATCGCAAGTTACCATAATCAAAGGTCATATCTACCTTCCTCCCTGTAATTGAAAGGACAAGAAAGCGAAATGCAAATAAAACCGAATTAAACTCCGCCGAAACTGTTCGTCAAATAGCTAATGGTCTTTAGCGTCCGCAAAGCGATATACGAGTATACTGACAATGAGCACGAGATCTCAAATGCTTTTATATTCCTTACCATTCCGCTATTTCCAATTGGAATCATGTTCCGAAGGTAGTCAAAATTAATTATTAACTTTATAAGTACCAATTTAGCAAGAAACCTCGATTAATTATTTGCAGATTAGAGAGTCAAAATCATAAAAAAATTATAGTGTATTATTCATTAGATGATTAAAAATTCAAAGATGCCTTTCGTTTTCACTGGATAATTTTAGAATTCAGAGAAAAATAGAAAAGGACAGTTCGTACGTTTTCTCTAAATTACACAAATTTGTATGAGATTTTAATTACAGAAATAATGCCGGAAAAGTTAAGACAGAAAATTACATATAACTGTAACCACGGATAAACATAGGCGTGCCGTACTTGTTACCCTCAAGTGGCTCTCGCGGATACTCACTCACATGAAAGAAACACAGGTATACGAAGAAAAACGTCAGGCAAGATATCGTTATCGCACGTTTCATGAATACGCCGCGATAAAATGTATATAAGCTGTCCCAAGTGGTACGCGTATTTTTCAACTGTTCGTGCAATTGCTTGCGCATGTTCATACTGTGTGTTTTGTTTGTCTAATGTTTTATGATAATCGTATTGTTTCATTATAGTAATTAATATTTGTTAATATCATATAGAAGCAATGCGATACATCTTTTTTATAGAATTCTCTAAAAATCGCCTATTATTTTTTCAATCACATCGTTGATGCTAAAAGAATTACAAGATACATCTATAAAACTTCTATAAAGCGCTTTATAACACTATTTCGATGTATTAATAAATTTCTGAAAAACGATATTATTTCCCTTCGTCCGGTTCGAACGCGGAAACGCGACGTACGCCACAAACTTCGCTGAAAGTACAATATCAATCATCCGCTGTCTATTAATAAAAGCACCGTCGAACTTCTTAAAAACTGCGCGCCAATTACGCCTAAAACATATGACGGACTAAAAAATTACAAGGCGCTTGAAGCTTGTGCAATCAAGCTGGAGCCCCGCACAGACGGTCTCGACTCGATTAGCCTTGCACGTCCTTACATCCATATATGCAGGGGCTTATTCGCGATAATGGCGGGCGTGAACGATATTTCACGGCGGCCCCTATATCATCCCGAACTACAGCATATAAGCAAGTGCGATCGCGGATAACGAGCGACGGCTTTGTTCGTAAGCTGTCACGGGTTGTGCAACCTGATTCAGAGGAGAGAGCATAGTAGGAAATTACAACGCGCGCTCGTGTCCCCGCGCGCTACGATCGATCGATATACGCCGATGATTTTTCAAAATTGTCCTCGCTCCGTAATCATCCGTCAATCCAGAACCGGGAGGACAAAGATATTAAATGATATTTCACGTTATAAACTAACCCAGTTTTGCAAGGAAAAGGAGAAAGAGAGAGAACTCTTCCACCGCTGATAATCAACTTTCATGCCGGCATTAGCGACGATTAATAGTCGCGCCACGTTGGCAACTGCGAGTGAAGGCTCGGTTCAGCGTTTTGGAAACGTTAACTCGGACGTATTAAGTCCGCTAATTATATCGTATCCTGTATCCTGTGTATACATGTACGAATTACCGCGCACAAAGGCAGAAATTTCGAACACTCGGTGAGTAACGGCGCGAAATAATTACGTAATGCTTCAAAATTACGCCTCCGACTAGCATCACTCGAGGCGCACTACTTTTTACCTTTTTCGTCGTTATACAAAACCGGCTGTTTGTACTCACGAGATACCAGTGCTTGCAAAAAATCGTATATACTCGCCGAGATACTCGCCATACTCGGCTAGGATTCCGCCGGATGCTTCGGGCTTACAACTGACTTAGCGGCGTCTCTTTAAGGTCCTACGCGTCTGCCTCTTTAATCTTATGGAAGGTAAATTTATCGTCAGGCAAACAAGGCAGGCGGCAATGTTTACACCTTATTATATGTCCCTCGCGAATTTTTATATACGTGTCCGTGTATTTTTGCTGCGTGTGCATTTGAAGATATAATAAATACATGAACTGTGCGGGTCACGAGAACTAACTCACACAGGTAGAATACGAATCAGTCTACCGTTAGCCTGTACAAATCATATACAAATAATCGCTTTCTCCTGTCAATAATAATAAATTCATAAGCATTATTATTGTTAGCAATTATAATGAATTATCTGTAGCATATGATCAATGTATTGGATATCTTTGAATTCTTAATAAAAGATCAATTTAAAAAATGTAACAAAAGATATGTATTTCAATTTTAAAATACGATGACTATTATCCTTTTTTTTTAGAAATAAAAGTCTGTTTTTGTCTGATGTAATCACTTATTTTAAGATATTTTATTATCCATTCAGTTTAAAATAAATCGTTAAAGCGTTTACCGTATATTTAAACAATGTTATGCAAAGCTAATAATAAATACCTATGTCATCTTCATTCTTCTTCGTAATCGAATATATCTCTTAGCGATAAATCTCTTAGAAAATAAAAAAAAAATAAAAGACTTTTATTTTTAAACATTTTTATATTTTAGCAGCTGGATATTACGCACAGATTTAATTCAATCTGCACGCTTATTATCTTTTATGTCCAATCTTTTAGTCGAGAATAGCGTTTTCATATATCCCGTACCTGCTGAATCAATACACAAGGTAAAAAAGCATTCAAAAGCAAATTTTCGTAAATAATAATATACAATGTATATAATAGTAATTATATATATATAATATATATGTATATATCACACACGGCACACGCATATATGCGCGGAACAATGCGTCGCCCGCGTTACGTAAGGCGCGCCAAAGGCGACGTCGTTACGAAAATGGCTTAAGCCCGCGTTAATTAAGGAAGGCTTTAGCTGGTACCGGCTATAATCACCCGCGGCGGGCGTCACCATGGCGACTGCAGAATGCGTAGAAAATGGCCGCGAGATGAGGAAATGAATGAACCGGAGTCGGAAAGGAGAAAGGGAGGGCTAGGGCCGCCAGTGCAACTGTTTTTACAAGACGGGATCGTTGGTCATTTGTCAGTCTCTCTCTGTCTCATCCTTCCAACCCCTCTTTGCGAGACAGCATACCTGTTATGACTAGTGGTTATTGCACTACGACTGACTGTATTATCTTCATATCATATACTAGCGAACTGCACGTCCCGTTGATTTTCTACGGTTTATGCATTGTTTATGCCCCATTACCTCAAAAACTAAATATCGCAATAAAAAAAAAGAAAGTTGAGTTATTACTGAGTTAACTACTAAGTTAATTAATTAAATTTACATTGCCCCTGTATGTATAGTAAAATATATAAAACACTCAAACATATACTTACTATATCCAAAATTATAAAAATAAAAAAATATAAAGAAATATTGTCAGAATATCATGTATTTTAACAGCATCTGATTACTCGCTAATAAATTTATGGCAATTTAACTTGAGAGAGTTCAAAAAGCGTATTTTCAAATATTGCATTTAAACAAAGTTAATTGATGATTCATAAATTGATAACTATTTAAGCATAAACATTTATAATATGAGATTATATATACAGAATCGTAATAAATGTAATAAATCTTATTAAATAATGTAATAAATAATGTAATAATGTAATAAATCGTAATAAATCTTATTAAATGTGCGACTTTAACTTGAACCACGTGTTTCGAATAAATGTGACTAATGCGCCTAATTAGTCAACTCCAAATAGCTAATATCAAATATATTCTATATATGGATTTAATCTATAAGATATTGCAACATAAAAGTTCAAATTACTGCTATAACTCTCATAAATTTATTACTCTCTTCTTTGTTATAATTATAAACTGCAATATTTATTTAATTAAAATATTTTAATAAATATCTACATAAATATTATACTTATATTTTCTTTTCCGTTATTTTATAAGAATAGATCACATTTGATATAATAAATTAAATACGTACTTTATATATTTAAAGTTGTCGATAATGTCAATTAATCTTACGGACTTAACGAATCCTGTACAGAAGCTATTATATATGGAGATGGCAAAAAAGTGAGGTCATTAGAAAGGGGGTAATGTTAACGATGAAAAAATCATAGTGACCGTAAATCAGTCGGTTCTCCAATACTAAGTACTCGAATACTTCATGTCTCAATCAATCGGGGAGGGGAACGAGAGCGGGATCGGTACCGGACCGACTCGGTACGATCTACGTTACACGAGGGGTTTTCGATTAATGCAAATGTCTAACCTATTGCGGTGCATGGCATAGGCCCGGTCTAACTGATGGGCCGATTGCGGAGAATCGAGGAGGACGGAACCGAGAGAACGGAACGAGCGAGCGAGACTGACGACGATATGGACATGGAGTTGTCCAGAGCGCGTGGGGTTGGTGCACGGAGAAGGGTAGGAGAGGGTATATTCTGAATTACCCCCAACCTAAACTGGACCTGCTCCACGACGACCGTTCGACCGCAGCGCTTCAATTTAGAATGCTAATCAGGTGGCGTTCCTCCCTTCGTCCCGTCCTCCCGGTCGACACACCGGCCATTGCGCCGGCGGTTTAATGTCTATACGTGTATTCATCCCTTAATCTGCCGGTGCTTCGAGGGTCAGAGGTGAGCCGCCTTTAACCGAGAGCTAGTGCCACTATGTCAATGTCTCTGCCGTAGGAGAATTCTCGCCGTAGTGAGAGGTCGTAGCGTGCATGGCAACATCCTTCTCGCAAAGCCGAGAATGGTTGGAGGCCGCCGACCCTGAGGACTCAACCCGGTCCCCTCTCGCTTTGATCTCGCGTCAGGACAAGTATATAGACGAACGCATGCTTGGATGCCGGACCATTGATCGATGGATCGTTTCCTGCCCGTCAGCAAAATCGTGCAGTGAATGAGGATAGCTTGCTAGCTGCCTCGAGACATCCGTTGCACGATGCTGGTACTACGTAACTTACGAAATTGCAAAACTTGCCTTCAGTTTCAGCAATAATGATCAAACGGTCAACAACTTGTAATAAAGTAAACTGTATGAGCGAGAATCCAAATGTAAGATCGCTATATATAGACAACATCTAGGTACTGGATAAAGCCGATATTCGTCGTATTAAGCTCGTCGCGTGTCATTCTTGAAATAATCACTCAAAATTCATGCAAAATAGCATAGTAATGTGTAATATCTTGATGCATAATTCGTAATTATAATCTAATAGCTCATTTCATATTGAATTAAAGTACTAAACCATCTTACCGCAATTGATAAATGCACGAGCTGAATATAGGATATCTTCGTGATTAATTCTCCTTAAACGGGCAAGCACCTTTCCTGTTGGACAAAGATATCTCCATATTTTAAGTGTCTCCTGTTTAAGAGAACGGACGGATCAGGAGACAGAATTTCAATTAAACATTTACGCCCTGCGAAAAGTCCTCCAACACCTTACGTAACTTTATGCGGAACGGCTCCAGAATCACTGAATCATTTATTAATCCGCTGATGGAGGTACCTCGCTGTATGTATAGGAAAATTCTCGGTATGCCTTCAGGCAATCTCTAATTGGTGAACTTGTTAATTAGCTAATAACAATGAAAGCTGAACTAAACTAGCACCAGCTCGTAATCAAAAACACAGTTTCAACATAATTAGTCAATATAATAAAAAAAGTATCTATACGAAATTAATTGAAACTTCGAAATAAAGAATGTTAAACAAAGCCCGTGGAAAAAATAAAGCGCGCAATTATCATGTCGGGCGACGAGCCAATCCGTAACGGCAGGATTTAAATAAAATTATCGGCAATTCCATGAACAATCCGACACGCTCCGAATACAAGTGTCAAACTAAATTACGTATAGCTACAATGTAAAAACTACAGGCACGCACGCGCGCGCGAGCGCACGGAAGAGGATTTTGTTTAAATTCGCATTTAATTTTACCGCGCGAAATCCGAATAACGATTTAATTTACGTCGCGCCGGTATATTCATCGCGTCCGAAAGAAAATTAATGGATTTTACGCCAACGGCGAAAGCCGGACGTACTACTAAATTATCAAGAGAGCGCTCATGTAATGCACGAGCTGACGCGGCTAGTCACGTTACATTGCCGCGAACTGAACAAAGAGTACATGCTGAAAACGCACACTTTACTCGGCAAACAAGATTTATATTCAGACACAGTTTCTGAGATAAATGGCGCTGTAGACCTTTATCTCATCAGTTGAATATGAGAAATATGCGCGCACAAAACGACCTTTGCTTCGGCTGATTATATGTAATATTTAATTGCACTTCAGATGACGATATCGAACAAAAGAGAAAATTACTATAGGCGTA